>CM077098.1:61069615-62269615 GCA_039513925.1 Platanthera zijinensis | reverse complement strand
GAGCATGGGATAAACGCCTCGGATTTATGGAATTCGCGTATAATAGCAGCTATTAGGAGAGCTGCAGATGGCACCCTTTGAAGCGTTATATGGAAGGTGTTGTCGGACCCCTTTGTTTTGGGCAGAAGTTGGTGAGAGACCCTTGCTCGGTCCAGAAGCGTTAGAAGATATGAGCGTTTCGGTGTCACATATTCATGAAAAGCTGAGGTTGGCTCAGGAGAGGTACGAGAAGTATGCCAATCAGTGCAGAGTTGATCTGGAATTTGCAGTTGGGGACATGGTTTTTTTGAAGGTCTCTCCGATGCCAGGTGTTAAGAGGTTTGGAAGGAACCATAAACTTGATCCCAGGTATGTGGGACCTTTTCAGATTCTGGAGCGCATCGGGGTTTCTGCGTATAGACTGGATTTGCCTGATTCTTTCCCTGGCGTTCACGACGTCTTTCATGTGAGCCAGTTGCGAAAGTGTGTTCGTAGTGATCGCCATGTTCTTGACTCAGTGCCCCAGTTGCAGCCTAATCTATCGTATATTGAAGAACCTGTCCGTATTCTGGAAATGCAAGATCGTGTGCTAAGGAAGAAGACAATTCCAATGGTTAAAGTTCTCTGGCGAAACCAGGATGCTAGAGGTGCAACGTGGGAATTGGAGTCCGCGATGAGAAAATCGTATCCCCAGGTTTTCTCTTAGTCTTATCAGGTTAGTATTCTCGTTTAAGAATTCTCCTTTTGTGCCTTTTCTTCTGTCTTCTTCTTCGCTTCGTGATCCAAGTTTCGGGACGAAACTTCTTTTTTGGGAGTGTGACTGTAACGCCCCTGATTTTCTGATATTCTTTAGTTGTCCGGGTTTTGACGTCAGAAGCGTTACCCTAGCACGTGTTTGACATGTGCCGAGGTTAGAGCATGATCTTGGCTCCTTGAGTTCTCTGTAGGGTAGTATCTTAGCTGTTGGCGAGTTTTCCCTAGCGGGCCGGGTCTGTTTTGGTGACTCGGCAGAGCCGCTTGTGTTTTGGCTTTAGTAGGTGTTTACTTATGTTCAACCCATCGGATTAGGATTCCGACCTCACCGTTGCGTTCGTAGCGTTGGTTTTTGGCTACGGCGCGAGTTTTGCGCGTTTCCGAGTTCGTTTGTGTTGAGCGTTGTATTAGGATGGTGTGTTATTATATATATATATATTATATAATATATTATATTATTTTATTTAGGGTATAAATAGGATAGATAGGGTTTGTCCGGTCCGTATGTTTCTTCTTCTTCCTGAACCCGACGGCAGTTTCGTTTTCGCGATACTTGGGGAGCGGCGGACTCGGTGAGGACTTCGGTCGGCGGTGTGCGGAGCAGGAGGACTCATTTTCGTCGTCTGACTGGATTTTCGGGCTGCTCTCGGCGAGGGATTCTCGGTAGCGGTAATATTTGTCTGTTTCCTTGACTTTTGAAGGTTAGGGTTAGGGGTTTTGGCTTGATTTCGTCCCCAAAAGTTTCAGGAACGTTGCTCGGTGCTCCTTGTGGCCGGATCTTGAAGCGGTCGAGGAGGGCGACGTCTTCTCTGTGGGTATCGAGGCAAGTGGATTTTCTTCCCTTGCTTGCTCCAGTTCTTCCCTTTATCTTTATTTTCTCTCCTTTATTTTGAGTAGGTTTACGCTATAGGGCGATTATCCGGTCTTTCCCGCGCTACGAGGCACATCCGTCAGATATCACTTTGGATACCCGACGAATTCGTCGAGTATCCTCGTTACCCGCGGTTTGGCTGTCCTAGAATGCTAAGTAAAAATCGGCGAGAATGACCAGTAGATTCGGCGAGTATCACAAAGCAGAGTCGGCGAGTATCGGGTTGGAGTCGTCGAGAATCACTAGACAATCGTCGAAGTAGGAATCATCGAGAATCACCGGTAGAGACATTGACGCTAAGGAAAAATTGACGAGAATGGCAAGGCAGGTTCGGCGAGAATCGTTATGTTAGTCGTCGAGAATCGAAGGCTTTTCGTCGAGATTGGTAGGCAAGATTGTCGAGACGCCCCTGGCAGATTCGTCGAGTATCGTCGCGATACCCGACGAATTTAGGAAAATTCGCCGAGTATCGTCGCGATACCCGACGAATTTAGGGAAAATCGTCGAGTATCGCGACGATACTCGACGACTCCCGTTGGTTTTTGTCGACAATTCCCGGCGAATCCGTCGAGTATCAATGGTGATACCCAACGAATTCCGAAGGAATTGTCCGTCTTTCATCGTTTTCGCTGAGTGAAGTCCTTGGGGGTCTGTTTCGGGGTTTTGACCCCAACCTTTGGAAAGTATGACAAGGAAACGTTGATAGAAGTTAATGTGGATGGAACTGTCAGTTTGTATTGCTGGTTAGCATGTGGTGATACCGAGGTCTTGGTGAGGTGTTCTGTGGGTGTTGGTTTCCGTGGCAGGTCTTGTAGATTCCAGCTACACCACTGGAGCATCATGGGTCCTCCATGGGTTGCTAGTGGGCCGGGCGATGCTGTGCTACTTAGCTTGCCAGGTCGTTACAAGCAAATAAAATGCCTTTGAAATAAGGGTCACCCACTCCTCCGAGACGAGGATCACTAAGTGTTAATGATTTTCCTATCATGATCCTTGGACCGTTGCTCCTATCCTTGTTTTGGATTGTGGGATGGTTTAGCCATTTCTTGCTTTGCTTCAGCAGGTTTGAGCCGAAGCGGGTTGTTTTCCCGAGGCACTTGGTGCATTTCCTTCAGCTTTTATTGATGATTTGTTTGCTATAATCTCGTTCATTTGTTGACTTGTTGCAGAGTTTGACAGCTTGTTGGGTGGGGGTTGATCCTCCCCTGTTGATTGATCTTTTCTTAGCTTTGAGCTTTTATCTCTTTTTGCCACTTGCATTGTTTATTTGTGCTGAGGTATTCTGTCTTTGAATGCCTCAGGTCCAGGTTGCAGCCATCCGAGCGGATAGTTTGGAGCTGCGTTTTGGTTGATCGCTTTGCAGGAGTGTTTCTCTAACTTTAGGTGAGATTACATGTTGCTTTGTTGACTCAGACATTTGTGTACACCGATGGGTTCGTGTCAGTTTGTCGGCGCCCTTCGGTGGTTGTTTTTCTCAGACTACTGTTTACTCTTCTATGTTGGTTTGGTTACCCAGTTTGGGAGCTGTTACTTGTCTCTTGGGAATGTTTTATGCTAGGATGCATGTTAGTTATTTTGAATATTAAACCTTACTAATAGTATGACATACATCTCATGTCTTTAAGCTTAAAAGAAGTACTTTACAGCTAGCAAAAAAGGCATTTTCCTACTTATATTAAATCTAGAGTCTTGCATGACATGAGTTGTCCTTCATGGACGTTTGTACTCATGTAAAATGTTAAGCTATCTTAATTAAAGTATTTTCCGCAGCGTAAATTATGTTTTCTTCTAAGTGGGCTAATGAACCACTGAGCCGAGGGATACGGCTCTTAGTTACATAAGCAACTTTCTAATCATTAAACTTATGAATATTTTTATAATAGTAGTTCTGATTGCCTGAGCGTCGGCAGTTATCCCTTGCTCGACGTGGAATCACGACGCGTGTGTCCTCATACTCTGATACTTGTCCTTTTGGAGAAAATGCGGGTTGTGACAAACAACGCCTCTCGGGCCTCCTCAAGCTCCACCTTCAGATCTGACCTGATCCGCCGAAATCGAGATGTATCTCAATCACGTTCCTCCCTAAAGACATCGAGTGAATTCTCTGCCACTCAGAGCCTCTCCTAAAGAACCAAGTATCTGTCCTTCAAGCTCACATAATGATCATTCCATGCGAATGCTATATGAGCCTAAGTTTGCAGCCAAGAAGAAAAGGGTCTTAAGTGCCCAAAGTAACTATACTAAAGAATAGAGAAAAAGCCCACTCACCACATCGCTCATCGACTTCAAAGAAGAGTATACTCGAAGGGGGGAGTAGGAACCTCCGAGCAAGAGACTCGGGGGCAGAAGACCCTAACACCTCAACCTTAATATCAGCTTGGGAAGTCTCATCTCGAGAAACTTTCACGATCGAACAATCTTTTTTGCCTTAAACAAGATCGAGGCTCCGCATCTATGCCACCGTCACCCTTCGACACCAGTTTTCTCTTCCAATCACGAATTAGAGGCACTGCCACGTACAACACGCTCAGAATCAGCTGAAATCTCACACTACAACATGCATTTCTCCTCCACAAATAAAGACATATTGAACAAACGATTTGCCAGCTCCCAAGGCTTTATAAATATTAACATCAGAGAGAAGTCACGTGCTCGTCCCTTTGATGATGACAATTATCAGGCAGAGAGTTCTAAAGCTCCGGCAGACCCCAGGAATTTTGAACATAGCCAAACAAGGTGTCCCTATAGCGACGATTCATCCGACTCTTAAAGTTAAGCCAACTCTTGTTGCTGTAGATCTTAACACGGCCACCGCCATCAATGCGGGTCTCACACCAATCTCTGACCAAGTCTAAGGAAAATCTCGAGCCGTGCTCTCTGAAGAACGCAACTAACCTCATGATGTGTGACATCCCAAGAGAAATAAATTGTGACATAGGAATACCACAAAACTTCAAAATATCAACCACCTCTTCATACGATAGAAATCAAAATCCATACCGTAGTATCGTCTCACAAACACTCAGTCAACCCTTCGACAGATTCTAAACTCTCTCTTCAATATGAGGTATCTTTACTTCAAGATCGACAGGTATCCCTTATCTCATTTTCCAAACTGCAATTTGTTCGGCGGTAAGCGCAGACCGTAACCGCATTGGACAACATTGCACGTTACGCTTTGAAGCCTGAAAAATAAAGCAAGGTAAAAATCACAAAAGAAGAACACAATAAATAGTCATAGAAGGCAAAAATGCCACCTCATAAGCACGACAATCACTCTCGGGCGCTTCAAGGACCCCCACGCACAAGCACAACACTCGCAGTCCCATTGCAAGGGTGGGCGAACATGCACGCAAACTCATGCACAAAAGAGCAGGCGCGCCTGCATACAGGTCCGCACGCGGGAGCTCGCGGGTGCACAAGCGTGCACACGCGCCGGTGTGTGCGTGCATGCACACACAAATATGCGCGTGCAAACTCACGCACCCTCCCACACGAGGGAGCGCGCAGGCAAGCTCACATAATCTCGCACACGGGCGCACCTTGGAGAGCGAGCAGTCTCGCGCGTGGCTGCGCGCAGAAGCGCGCGGACGCACACACCGGATAGTGCGTGCACACCCTCCTCTATATGTGTGCCCGCCTATGTGCATGCATTCGCCTCCGCACGTGAGTGTGTGCACTGTCCCGCCTCCGAACGCAGGAGCATGCGTGCTCACATCTGCGCGCACCCGCCCCGCGCATGACCTTGCGCACGATTCTACCTCCACATGTCAACCCGCACACAGTTCTGCCTCCGTGCATGGTGATAAAAATTCTAGTCGCAAAATAAATCCGAACTAGCAATTTGATTAAGGCAAGTATACCTATCGAATCGTAGTATCTGAACACAAATGTCGTATTAAATCCGAGAACCGTCAAATACTCGTACTCACACGAATGACTATTATTTTATCGTAGCAAATTTGGTCAGTTTTTTTAAGTGCAATAGTTTTGATGAAATATTTTAGAGAGAAGACCTTAGTACTTGGTATATGTTCAATTAAGAGTTTGATTTAGAAATATTTCACCCTATCTTTTTTTATAAAATCGTGACCGGAGATTTGAAAATAAAATGGTCACTCGCTAGAGTTAACCATTTCCTAATCTTTATAAAAATTAAGTAAAATCTCTTTCAATCTTAATTTTTATAAAAATTGCTTTGAATTTGAAATGCCGGAGGAGTAACATTAATTTTTCTCAAAACAGATATGAACTCATTTGATTTCCGCAGGATTTATTGTATTCATGAGTCACTAGACTATTGAGAATACAAAAATCAAGTGTGATTATCATATACTAGTAATAAGAAATCACATATAATGATTTAGCGGAAATAAATCATGGTTATATAAAAAAAGACATGAGTGATGATTATGGATGAATCATCCTCCTAAAATCCCCATTCCAAGTACTAAGTAAGAAAGTTAGCTAGTCATAATAGAGAAAACAAAAACATAAAGGATAGAAAAAGACATTAATAAAACTATTGATTGCAACAACAAAAAATTATGAAAGAAATTACATGAAAGAAGGAACTCCTATAACTCCAATCTCCAAACTCTCTCTAAATTTTCTCTCAAAATTTTCACACGTTTCTCATTGTTTGGATGACCTATAGAAGAAAATTCAGTCAAACCATTAAAAGACCGAATGAATACGGCATAGGGAAATGAAGAGTCAAAGATGGAGGTCTTGGGGGAATGGACTTGGTGAGGTGGCAAGGAGAGAGAAGATGTTTGGGTTTAAATGTAAGAAAAGGGGAGATGAATATTTGATGAGAGAGGGATGAAAGGGGCTCACATTTTTTAAGAGGATGAATGCATGCATGGGATGAGTTGCCATGAGAGAGAAAATGGCATGAGAGAGAAAAGATGACATCCACACAAACTTCATGCAAGGAGTTCCAAACATGGCTGAGAGCTTCTTGCAAGGAGTGCATGGGCTCATGCAAGTTGGCACACTACGTTGAATAGATCTGGCCGAGCTCCACGATGATGAACTTGACTCGTATAAAAATCTCAAACGCTACAGCGGGACTTTGCGCAGAAATCCCCCCAGACCTGCATAAACATATAAAATATGTACTAATGTAAAATTAAAGCATAAAACATAAAAAAAAATATATTCTTAAATAAAAAATATAAAAAGTGCAAAAATAAAGAGAAAAATTGCTATATGTTTGGTTTAATAATTAGGTTAATTTTATGATTATCAACGCACATCTTCACCGCTCAACCATTCCACCTCTTTACAACGAACCTTAACACGTGCATCGTCACCGGTCACTTCCACCGACACCTTTCTGTTCATCGTCACCATGATCGCCACAGAAGAAAGACTCGTAAAATTCCTGATTCTTCTCACGCTTCGGCTCTAAGCACCGAGGATTTTAAGGGCATATGATGAGGTCAAGATAAACTATATAAGGAAAATGGGGTATCGATAGCCCATCACCCGTGATCCCCACTAACTTGGTGGGATCATGGGGCTAACAACCGTGCACGTGATCGGCAGGCCGATATATCCCCTGCACAGTTCGCGCACAAATCGCCTACGACTGACCAACATGGCCACCGACTGCCACCTCCATATCTAGCGACCGACTACCACGAAACGGGGATGCCCTGGTCGGCGAATGTCGTCGCCTCCTACGGTGGCGAGACCGCGCCCGCAAGGGGTGGCTGCACCCCGCGGCCGCCCCCAGGCGGCAATGCACCCCCTCCCCCCTGCGGCCGCTTCTCGCGGCTGTGGGGCCGCACCCAAAGGGCGACCTCACCTCACGGCCGCAACCACCCCCCTTCCCGTGACGGCGGGGCCGCACCTGCGAGGAGCGGCTGCGCCCCGCGGCAGCCCCCTATGACAGCCTCCCACGACCACTTTCTTTCCAGCAGCGGTCGACCGTTCCGCCAGCCATGACTCCTACTCCACCGAGGGCCATCCGCCGTCAAGTTGGCCACCAGTTCATGATGGGCCTTCACCACCATCCGATCATTCCGTCACGATCACTGTCATCCGTTACGTGGGTAACCACCTATGTAACCACCTACTAACCACCATGATTAGTGGGAAATATTATTTATTTAATTAACGACATGCAAATAACAAATATTATGAAAATAATGCGTACTTAATGTAACATCCCTCAAACAACTAGACCCCTAAGAGTGGTTTTGTCATGACTGGGTCATGAAAAAACCCTAGGAAGCTCAAGAGACCAATTGAACAAGGCATGAAGGTGGAAATCACCTAGGTCTGCCTTTAGCACATCCTTATTGAAAGAACCCACCAACCCAACAATTCATCTAAAAACCCAGGTGTTGAGATGAAGGTGTTGGGTTTCTCTACGAGGTTGGCACAACACTTGTGCACGCAGCGGAAGTAATAAAATCTAGAACAACCCAAAAGAGATTGGATCGGGCCATGCATGTTGAATCAAGAAGTTAACAAAATTAGGCAAAAATTACCTCTTGGTGTTGAGTCACAACTCAACGAAGATGCTCCAAATGTGATTCCTTGTCAGTGGCGAGTTCCACGTAGAATAATATCTACGTCTCTGCAGAAATCCACACGAGCGGGAGAACTCCAAACTTCCGTCACACGGATGATCGGAAAGAAGATCAGCCGCACCTTTGCACTTCCCACGGACTGCTAGGTCCGCGTCAGGGAAAGCAAGACCAGCGACGGTCGCCGGAGAGGAGGTGGTCGGCGGAGCGAACGGCCGGCGGCGGAACGTTTCCGTCCGGCGAAATCGGGATTCGGCGGATCGGGAGATCGGCGAAACTCTTTCCGTCGGCTTCCGTATTTCTACAGGAATCCCGATATTGGTCGATCATCTTTCTCAAAACCCTAAGTGTCCTATTTATACCAAAGGCATAAACAGTTCATAGGAATCGCTATCCGCAGACCACCCAAGTTAGGGTTTCTGGACCGTTCGGCGAGAATCACCTCCAGATTCGGCGAGAATCAGTCGGCAAGAATCGGTCGGCGAGAATCAGTCGGCGAGAATCGGTCGGCGAGAATCAGTCGGCGAGAATCGGCGAGAATCAGACGCAGAATCGGCGAGAATCGAACAGTTCGATTCTCGACGATTATGCCTTTGTCGGCGAGACATACACGACGACTCCCGTCGATTCTCCCGATTCTGCCATAGTCGACGAGTCATACTCGATGACTCCCGTCGACTCTCGACGATTTTCCCTTGGCAACATTTGCCTGACGTCCCATACTAAAGGGTGATTGGTAACCCTTACCAACACAATTAATCTTCCAATTTATCCACATGCTCTTATGTGCGACCCTGCAGGCTCATATCGCGTTGGCAGTGAGATTACATGTTTGACCACTTCTAGATCACCATGGTAACTCCAACAGTCTCCCACTTGATCTTGAAAGTATCAAACCAAAAACCTCACAAATAATGAGCGGCATCTAACAATGCATCATTGCTCCCCAAGCAATAAGAGTTCATAACTCATAAGCCTTCATGACCAATGTTCCAGTGTTGTCTTTGTCCCTTTGTCCCTTACATCCAGAAATAACTAGAGGCATGGACCGTGTCACCCTCATAATAGCTCAATCCAAGTTTCTTGATCTAGAACGGACTTCCAGATAATGGTGAGTCCAATATCACATACTGACTCAACCAAGTATGACCATGCATTTCTTAATCCAGTTCCATCAAGGGGCCAATGGATGCAACTCCTGTCATATAGGAGGACAAATCCCATATCTGCTCACACACAAACACCCAAATGATTCGTAACGTACCCAACAACCACCCTTATCATCAACTTTTCTCAAGGAAGAATTTAGATGACATCAAAGCACGCTCTTCCTCACTTGATGAATGCTGTGACGTCAGGTCAAAGGACCACAACACAATTACCAATAGAGACCTACTTGTGACACGATTAGATAACAATCCACAAAGTAGTCTCAGGATGGGTCTGTCCAGTACAACTTGTTCATTAACAAGTACCCACGTGATGACTTGATATCACAATATCATGACTTGTGAGAACTGGTCATCAGTCAACGCACGTGCTAGTCTTAAGGTATCATCGTCACCCTTAGCTTATATGATGATACAACGACCAGGGACCTTTTAAGAATGAAGCTTCAAATAAATCATAGGCTCTCACATTGAAGTCACGTACTTGATGTCCTATGGAAGCAAACACTCTAAGGGTATTTATTATGTTACAATTTAACTATCACATAGAAAATTACAATAAAAGAACTTGCCATTAATTGTAAAAAGAAACATTTGGTACACAATTCATCATATGAATGAACAAAAATAGCAAACAGAATATATGTTTACATGCAACCCACAAGACTCCCACTAGAGTTGATCACTTAGGTATCACATACCCATTGATCTAGTATGACCATCATGCTTTCTCTGTGCGAGAGGCTTTGTCAGTGGATTCGCAATATTCTCCTCAGTCGGCACTCTGCAAATGTTCACATCTCCTCGTTCGACAATCTCACGAATAAGATGGAACCGCCGAAGTTTGTGCTTGGAGCGCTGATGGGATCTAGGTTCCTTAGATTATGCAATTGTACCATTGTTATCACAGTAGAGAACTACGAGACCAACAATGCTAGGAACTACATCAAGCTCGCCGATGAATTTCCTAATCCATACAGCCTCCTTCGCTGCGTTAGCTGCAACGATATACTCGGCCTCTGTTGTAAAATCAGCAGCTGTCTCTTGCTTGGAACTCTTCTAGCTCACAGTTCCTCCATTAAGGCAAAACACAAACCCATACTGAGACTTTGAATCGTCTCTATCAGTTTGGAAGCTAGCATCCGTGTAACCACTTACAATGAGCTCTTTCTCTCCACCATACACCAAGAACACATCCTTAGTCCTTCTCAAGTACTTCAGGATATTCTTAACTACAATCCAGTGACATTCACCGGGGTCTGACTGATACCTGCTAGTCATGCTCAAAGCAAAGGAGACATCGGGTCGAGTGCATAACATTGCATACATGATTGATCCAATTGCCGAAGCATATGGAATCAACTTCATGCGGTCCTTATCTTCACAAGATTTTTGACACTGGTCCTTAGAGAGATTCACACCATGAGACATGGGTAAAAATCCTTTCTTGGACTCAAGCATGTTGAACCGCTTCAACACCTTTTCAATGTATGTACTCTGGGTCAAACCCAGCAACTTTTTCGATTTATCTCTATAGATCTTAATACCGAGTATGTAAGTCGCTTCACCCAAGTCCTTCATAGAAAAGCAGTTCTCTAGGTTGTTCTTAACAACTTTCAGGGTAGGAATGTCATTCCCAATCAAAAGTATGTCATCTACATACAATATTAGGAAGACAACAATGCTCCCACTGATTCGCTTGTAAACACAAGGCTCATCTTCATTCTTGATGAAACCAAACTCTTTGATTTTCTCATCAAAACGAAGATTCCAACTTCGAGAGGCCTGTTTCAGTCCATAGATGGACTTGTTCAGCTTGCATATTTTAGTGGCTTTATTTGGGGATACAAAACCCTCGGGTTGTGTCATGTACACTTCCTCAAGGAGGTTTCCATTAAGGAAAGCCGTTTTGACATCCATCTGCCAGATCTCGTAGTCATAATACGCAGCAATAGCAAGCAATATCCTTATGGACTTTACCATGACAACAGGGGAAAAGTTCTCATCATAGTCAATACCATGAATTTGTTTGAAACCCTTACCCACCAGTCGCCCTTTGAATGTCTGTACATTCCCATCCATGTCGGTCTTCTTCTTGAAGACCCATTTGCACCCTATGGGTCGTACCCCTTCAGGTGGTTCCACCAAGTTCCAAACTTGGTTTGCATACATGGAGTCCATCTCGGATTTCATAGCCTCAAGCCATTTGTCGGAGTCCGATCCATTCATATCCTCTTGGTGGGTTGCTGGTTCATCATCATGATCCATAAGCAACACATTACCTATTTGAGACATGAGAAATCCTTATCTCCCAGGCTCAAACCTCGGACTACCAGATCTATGTAGGACCAGTGTTTCTTGAGCAGGTTCTCTAGCTACAACATCTTGTAGTCCTGTCTCAGAATCCAATTCCGGTTCATTCACTACTTGTGGTTCTTGAACTTCTTCAAGTTCTACCTTTTCAGTCTTTCTTGATAAGAACTCTTTCTCCAAGAAGACGTCAGTCCCTGCGATAAACACTTTGCCCTCGGATGGTAGGTAAAAGTAATACCCTTTCATTTTCTTAGGATATCCCATCAGATAACATTTATCCGATTTGGGTTCCAGCTTGTCAGGCATTTGACATCGCACGTATGCCTCACAGCCCCAAATTTTAATGAACGACATACTAGGACGCTTCCCAGTCCATATCTCATATGGTGTCTTCAGAACCGTTTTCGTTGCAGCGCGATTCAGTGTCATTGCAGCAGTCTCTAAAGCAAAACCCCAAAAGGAAACATGCAAGTCTGCAAGACTCATCATCGAACGTACCATGTCTAACAAAGTACGATTTCTCCTCTCAAATACACCATTATGCTGTGGTGTTCTAGGTGGAGTGAGCTGTGATACAATACCACACTCTTTCAGATGATCACGGAACTCATGACTCAGGTATTCGCCACCTCGATCAGATCGGAGTGCTTTAACCCTTTTACCCAACTGGTTTTCTACTTCATTCTTGAACTCTTTGAACTTTTCAAAGGTCTCGGATTTGCACTTCATAAGATACACATATCCATATCTACTGAAATCATCAGTAAATGTAACGAAGTAGAAATACCCACCTCTAGCCATGGAACTCATGGGTCCGCATACATCACTATGTACAACACCCAAGAGATCCTCAGCCCTCTCAGTATAACCAGTGAAAGAAGCCTTAGTCATCTTGCCTAACAAACAAGATTCGCATCGCTCAAATGATTCATAATCAAATGAGTCCAAAAGTCCATCTTTATGGAGCTTGAATATGCGCTTCTTGTTTATATGGCCCAAACGACAATGCCAGAGATATGTAGGGTTTGAGTCATTTGTTCTTAGTCTTTTATTATTTTCTACATTATAGATTTGATGGTCCAAGTTCAAAACATAAAGACCATTAAACAATTGGGCTACAGCATAACAAACATCATTCTTAAATATAGAACAACAGTTGTTTTTAATCATAAAAGAAAATCCAATCATGTCCAAACATGAAATGGATATAATGTTTCTAGTTATTGCCGAAACAAAATAACAGTTATCTAGTTCTATTACAAGCCCACTGGGCAAAGAAAGACGGTAAACTCCTACGGCTATAGCAGCAACTCTTGCTCCATTGCCGACGCGCAGGTCCACCTCCCCTTTACTCAGCAATCTTCTCCTTCCCAGTTCCTGCACATTTGTACAAATTTGAGAACCACATCCGGTATCCAATGCCCAAGATGAAGGAGCAGAAAGGTTTATCTCTATAACGTAAATACTTGAAGCGGAAGTCATACCTCCCTTCATTTTCTGCAGACCCTCAATGTACGAAGGACAGTTCCTCCTCCAATGACCAGCCTTGCCACAGTGGTGCCATTTCCCCTCCTTCACCGTGCTCTTCTTCTTCATCAGTGCAGAAGACTTGGGCTCAAGATGTGACTTAGGTCCCACCTTCGTCTTCTTGAAGCCCTTGGCCTTGGCCTTGCCCTTATGCATCATCAGTATGGGGCTGGCAGGCTTGGCCTTCTTCAAATTAATCTCGGCAGTTCTCAACATGCCTAGGAGCTCGGGCAGTGTCTTGTCTATCTCATTCATGTTGTAGTTCAAGACAAACTGCTCGTAACTGTCCAGCAACGATTGCAGGATCAGATCTGTGGCCAACTCTTGACCCGGAGGAAAACCCAGTCTTTCAAGGTTCTCTATATACCCAATCATCTTGAGTACGTGAGTCCCTACTGAGTCTCGAACTCCCATCTTGCACTGAAACAACGCTTTGGTGACGTCAAACCTCTCTTGACGAGCTTGCCCTTGAGACATTTTCTTGAGATGCTCGTCAATCTCCTTGCACCCCATGTTCTCATGTTGCTTCTGAAGCTCAGAGTTCATGGTGGCAAGCATAAGGCATTCGACGTCAAAGGCGTCATCAGTATACTTCTTATAAGTATCTTTATCAGCACAGGAAGAATTCCCGGTCGGCACCTCGGGGGCTTCTTCTTCCAAGACGTAGAGCTTTCGCTCTTGCCTGAGAACAATTCTCAGGTTCCTGTACTAGTCCATGTAATTAGTCCCGCTGAGCTTATCCTTCTCAAGGATGGCTCTCAGAGATAGAGTGGAGTGCGAACCACTTGCCATGGAATTCTACAAGAATTCATGCAGAATCCAAAATTTCAAAATACAATTATTTTTCTTAATTTGGACTTCAATTAAAAAACTCCAACTATTTTATTCGAAATAATAGCCCTCACTATCAATTCGGAGAGTTCATGCAAGCTACCCTCTTAGTGGACAAGATCCGTATTTCACCAACACTATGAGTCCGCTTTGGCTTTCCTCTCACGATGTGGTTATTTAGGTAGGCAACGCTTGCCAATTGCATCCTCATGCAATTCTTGTATAGTTGGTGAATAACTCCTTATTCACATCCATCATATGGTGCATGCCAACCCCATGCCTCTAGGCACTCAACTTTTGAGGTCACATTGTTAAGTTAGACCCGATGTCGACAATGGGATATCACAATTATCCGCTTGCATACTTACCAAGATAGATTAATGCACCTTGCTTTGGCAAGCCCACACTTCATCGATCGAGGCAGGAAGAGTGTCATCCATCGGAAGGCATCCGAACACTTAATATTTGATGAAGGGATTTTTGATGATAAGTTAACAATTAACCATGATCAACATTTGATCAATGTGCACATCCAAAGAAAAACACTTCACTAAAATCCTCATGCATCCCTTATGTGCACAATAGAACACTATCAACATTTGATAGAAGAAAAGGGATAAATCTGAACATCTGGACACTTCCAAATCTTCAGGTTTACATGCATTGGACAAGGGACAAAGACAACTCAACTTAAAGCAGTAGACAAGCTCATCTATCCTTGCTGGATTCAAAATCCAAAACAAAATCGAGGGATGGTTACTGCTAAGGAGACAGTAATTCCTAACGATTAGAAATTACTACAAGATTCCAGACGTTCCCGACGGGGTGCCAAGATTAAGTCTAGACATTTAGAACACTTCTAAATCCCTAGGTTTACACGTATTGGAATAACCTAACTTCCAATACAACAAATATGGCCGGAACCTGCCTCTGATACCACTGTTGGGTTTCTCTACGAGGTTGGCACAATACTTGTGCACGCAGCGAAAGTAATAAAATCTAGAACAACCCAAAAGTGATTGGATCGGGCCATACATGTTGAATCAAGAAGTTAACAAAATTAGGCAAAAATTACCCCTTGGTGTTGAGTCACAACTCAACGAAGATGCTCCAAATGTGATTCCTTGTCGGTGGCGAGTTCCACGTAGAATAATATCTACGTCTCTGCAGAAATCCACACGAGCGGGAGAACTCCAAACTTCCGTCACACGGATGATCGGAAAGAAGATCAGCCGCACCTTTGCACTTCCCACGGACTGCTAGATCTGCGTCAGGGAAAGCAAGACCAGCGACGGTCGCTGGAGAGGAGGTGGTCGGCGGAGCGAACGGCCGGCGGCGGAGCGAACGGCCGGCGGCGGAATGTTTCCGTCCGGCGGAATCCGTATTCGGCGGATCGGGAGATCGGCGGAACTCTTTCCGTCGGCTTCCGTATTTCTACAGGAATCCCGATATTGGTCAATCATCTTTCTCAAAACCCTAAGTGTCCTATTTATACCAAAGGCATAAACAGTTCATAGGAATCACTATCCGCAGACCACCCAAGTTAGGGTTTCTGGACCGTTCGACGAGAATCACCTCCAGATTCGGCGAGAATCAGTCGACGAGAATCGGTCAGCGAGAATCAATCAGCGAGAATCGGTCGGCGAGAATCAGTCGGCGAGAATCGGACGCAGAATCGGCGAGATTCGAACAGTTCGATTCTTGACGATTATGCCTTTGTCGGCGAGACATACACGACGACTCCCGTCAATTCTCGTCGATTCTGCCATAGTCGACGAGTCATATTCGACGACTCCTGTCGACTCTCGACGATTTTCCCTTGGCAACATTTGCCTGACGTCCCAAACTAAAGGGTGATTGGTAACCCTTACCAACACAATTAATCTTCTAATTTCTCCACATGCTCTTATGTGCGACCCTGCAGACTCATATCGCGTTGGCAGTGAGATTACATGTTTGACCACTTCTAGATCACCATGGTAACTCCAACAGAAGGGTGGCAGGGTACATGAACACGGAGGGGAGAAAGCTGCAGGCGGTGTGGGATTATTCCCAACCATAGGCCCGCAGGGATATTCCGCCAAAGGGGCCCACCGGGGTCAACACCCAGACTTGGAGCGCGGTGGGGAAGCAAAACACAGTCCCACATACACGTGACCTGCTGGATAATTTAATCTCAACACACCCCCGCAGCAAGACAACCTCTTCTGATACCATGAAATAACCCGTCAACCCAACAGTTCATCTCAAAACCCAGGTGTTGAGATAAAGGGTGGTGGGGTGCATGAACACAGATGAGAGAAAGCTGCAGGCGGTGTGGGATTAACCCCAACCACAGGCCCGCAGGGATATTCCGCCAGAGGGGCCCACTGGGGTCAACACCCAGACCTGGAACGTGGTGGGGAAGCCAAACACGGTCCCATATACACGTGACTTGCTGGATAATTTAATCTTAACACTTATCACCAAACCTAGGGTTTGACTTAGGGCTTAAACTTGACTCCATGACCCCACCATAACACCCTAACCCTTAAGGGAGGTCAATGGGTCACCAAGGACCCATTGGGATCAACCCTAAAGGTCAAGTTGACCAAATTCAACCCTAGCCCTAAAATGGTCAAAGTGTCATAATTAAGGGTCAAGTGGCCTCCAAGGTGCTAAACCAACCTTACTCAACCCTTCCTAGACCTTAGGGAGGTCAATGGGTCACCAAGGACTCATTGGGGGCAATCCAAATGGTCAATTTGACCAAAGTCAACTCAACCTAGGTTTAGGTCAAATTAGCTCAAGTTGACCTAACCTAGCTCAATCCACTGGGGCTAAGCCAAGTTTGAATGGCCCATCAGCCTTAGGGGCTGATATTTACCTAAAATTCCACTCAAGTTCTAGAGGTGATGACTAGGAGAGAGAAAACACCAATTTTCTCTTTAATGGAGGAGAGAGAAAGTGAGGAGTAAAAACCATTCATGGCTTGAAAGGCCAAGGGCACCTCTCTTCATCTCCACTTGCTGGATTCATTCTCCCTGGTCAGTTATGGGGAGATCAAGAGGCTTTTCAGGCTATTCAGAGGCTGAATTTAGTGGGTTCTCCATTGGCCAAAAACCACCATTCATGGCCATTAATGACATTAAAGCCATGACCCTCCCTCTCCCCTATTTGGCTATCTTAAAAGCTTTCTTGGATCCCCAACAATAGTTTCCACTCCTTCCCTGAAGAATTCGAGCCCTCTTGTAGTGCAGTTGCTGAGCACCCGAAATCTCCAAATCCGACAATGGTGACACGGCGGTCGGCCTGACTCCAGCCCTCCCAAAAGGTCCTATCCTCTTCTCCTTTTCTAGTGGATAGATCCCATCTCATTGGCCGCAAGGTTTGGGGTCAATTGGCTCTAGATCGGGTAGGCCGAAAGCTTGATTTTCAAGCTTTTAATTCCAATCACATCTCACTATTCCGGCCACCTCCGACCGACCAACCACCGCGAGTCACTAGCCACCACCTCAACGAAGGTGGTGGTGGCCGACCGGGAAAGGACGCGGGTGGCCGGGAATACACGTGCAAACTTCGCCCAGGACGGGCCAATCTTGGTCGTTGGCTTCACGAGGAAGATGAATGGATGCCGATCATCCGACGCCAAGATTAGTGCGTGATCGAATTAATATTATTTCATTTTAATATAATTCTGTTACATAATATGTTGTGAAGGGTTTAATTTATTTAAAATACTTAAAGGTCTTTTATGGAAAAATATTTAATATGAAAGTTGTAGCCCTTGAAGTCTAGTTTATTTTAAAATTAATTTCAGCCTATTTGGGTCATTGGTCTGATCACAACACTCAAAATGGTGCAGTCTATACCTAGGGTTTACCAGAGATTAAATTGAGTGCCCCATCAATCCAGTCATTCAAATGACCTGAAATTTGGACTGGTGGTCACTCTTATCCATACCTCTACCATATACAAAAATGGAACTTTTTGGAAAAAAATTTCCTATATTTTTGTAAAAATTTAATAAAATATGTATGAATTAATTAAGGGTCTAATGACCTCAAATTAAAATCATCCTGTTGAAGTTGGTGACCGGGCGGTCTGGCGGTCTGTCTTGGCGGTTTGGAGACCGCGCGGTCTGGCGGTTTGGAGTCAGCGGTTTGATTCCTGTGCTGTTGCTGTGCGGTTGCCGAGCGGTCAGGCGGTCTCCCCTGGCAGTCTCTCTCTCTCTGGTGGTAGCCGTGCGGTTAGCCCTTCTGTCTAACCGCGCGGCTTGTGCTGTTTGTTCTGTATAGTCCGCTTAGTCCTGTATTTTTTAGTCCCACATCTCTTATTTGTATTCTCTCATCTCTTCTTCATTCTATATAAGGGAGGGCATACCTTTGTAATAGACACCTTTTTCTGATAATAAAATTTCAGTTATACCATTTCCGGCTTGTTTTAGTTCGCTTCTCACATGGTATCAGAGGAATCGATCCTTTCCTCCTGATTCTGTGCGCCCTCTCTGTCCGCGCGACTTGCTTCTCCGGCTTGCGCCCTGTCCGCGCGGTCTCCTTCTTTCCTTGTCGTTGCCCTCCGTGTGCACGACCTGTTGCCTTGTTCGCTGCGATCTGTCGCCTTGTTCGCCGCGACCTATCGCCGCGTGCCTTGCCTTCTCTTGTGCTTCTGTTCGGGCGGACTGTCTGCTTGCCGCTCGACTTCTTCCCCTCTGCTTGATACTGCGGCTTGGTCGTGGTCTTTCTGGCCGCTGGTGTTTGACATCCTGACCGCTGCAGTTTTTTCTTCTGCCTATCCGCGCGGCTTGTTTCCTAACCGCGCGGCTTCCTGATGGCTCTTTCTGATGCTTCCACTACCACCACTCCTGCCGCCACTCCCGTTGCCAATCCGGCTCCGCCTCTTCCTCCTACTTCTTCCGGGAACCTTGGCACCGTTTCTAAGCTTGTCGGCTCCAACTACCCGGATTGGAGCGTCTCTTTCACTTTTCTCCTTCGCTCGCAACGCAAACGCCACCATCTCGTTGATGACCCCCTCCTACCACTTCACCTCTCTTTGATGACTGGGATGTGAGTGACGCGCTTGTGCGTACTTGGCTCGCTAACAGTCTATCTGATGAGTGCCTTCCCGTCATTCGTCATGATGAGACGGTGAAGGCCGCTTGGCTTCATCTTGCTGCTCTGTACTCCAAAGGGGCTCAGACGTCCCGCATCTATACGTTGTATGCGGACCTCTTTGCCCGGCCTACCTTGTCTCCTGCTGCTGCCTACCAACAAGTTCAAGCTCTTGGGGCTGAGATTCTTCAGAATCGCCCATTTTCTGCGGATCTGGCTCAACAACACAAGCACTTCCAGGAGCTTCTGGTTGTGTGTTATCTGCTCCGTCTTCCCGACACTTATGACATGATCCGCCAACAAATTTTGGGTGAGGCGGAATCTCCTACTTTAGATGCCACCGCTGCTCGCATCGCCGCTGTCACCTCTCTCCTTCAGCGCCCGCTTCTGCCCGCTCCTTCTCCACCGGATAACTATGCTCATCAAACTCAGCGGAGTGGCCCTGGTAGCCGCAGTCATCAGTCTGGTGGACGTCCTTCTTCCCGCTATCTCTGCTCTCACTGCGGCCGCACCGGACATACTCTTGACCGCTGCTGGACAAAGCATCCCCATCTTCGTCCCTCGGGTGACTCTTCCGCCTCCTCTTCCAAGCCGTCTGCTTCCGTGGTCACATCATCAGGTAGTGCCCATGTGGTCACTCAAGGTAAATGGCTTATCGACTCCGGTGCAATTAATCATATGACGGGCAATCCTCAGTGCTTCTCTCTCCTCGAACAGCATGATCGGTTGCCCCCGGTCCTCATTGCAAACGGTTCTCCCTCCCCGGTTCATGGGTCGGGCGTGGTTCATGTTACTCCATCCCTTCGGCTAGAGGACACTCTCTATGTGCCCAAGTTTCCATGTAATCTATTGTCGGTTACTTCTTTATGCAAGCAGCTTCAATGTTCTGTAACGTTTACTCCCTCTTCTTGTTCTTTTCAAGATCCGAGCTCTCAGCGGACGAATGCTACTGGGACTGAGAGCGGCAGCCTCTACTTCCTCGACAACGTTTCCGCTTTGTTCGCCTTTTCTTCTTCTTGTACGGATCTTCTCCAGTGGCATCTCCGTCTCGGTCATCCTCCACCACGGCTTCTACATCAGCTTCTACCCCACCTCCCTCCCTCCAATTCTCCTCTCAACTGCGAAGCATGTCAACTTGGCAAGCATCACCGTTCCTCCTTCCCGCCGAAGCAAGGTCGGGGCTCTACTCGTCCGTTTGATCTAGTCCACTCCGATATCTGGGGACCTGCTCCTACCCTTACTATTGGTCGGGGTAGTTCTTATTTTGTAACCTTTATTGATGATTTTTCTAGATGTACTTGGGTGTATCTCTTACGAGATCGCTCTGAACTTTTTAATGTATGGACCTCCTATTATCATTTAATCAAAAATCAGTTTGGTGTTGGTATTAAAACTTTTCGCTCTGATAATGCAAAAGAGTACTTAAGTCATGCTTTTACCTCCTTCTGTGTGCAACATGGCGTTATTCATCAGACAAGCTGTGTCTATACATCCCAACAAAATGGGGTGGCGGAACGCAAAAACCGTCACCTCCTCGATGTCGCTCGCACATTGATGACTCAAATGCATGTCCCTCGCTCATATTGGGGGCTATGCTGTTCTTCTTGCCTGCTATCTCATCAATCGCATTCCCTCCTCCGTTCTAAAGGGAAAAACCCCTTTTCCATCCTTTATCCAGGCAAGGAGCCTTTTCCTCTCCCTCTCCAAATCTTTGGGTGCACTGCTTTTGTGCATGCCCCATCTGCCACCCGTGATAAGCTCTCCTCTCGCTCCACCAAATGTGTCTTTCTAGGGTACTCTGCCACTCAGAAAGGCTACTGTTGCTTTGACCCTATTCTTCGTAAGCAGTTCGTCTCCGCTGAAGTTACCTTCTTCGAGAATGCCTCCTACTTCTCGGATGACTCCTCGTCTCTTCCCCCCACCTCTGATTCTCCTGTTATTCCATTCGTTCTCTCGTCTCCTACTGCGATATCCGCCCCTCCTCCGTCTCCGCCCACTCCTCTCTCTCCGCCTCTCTCTCCGCCTCCATCTCCCTCATCTCCGTTGCCGTCGCTCTCTCCTCCCGGGCCAGCTCTCTCTGCCACGGATGTTCTGGATACCGAAGAGCCCGCCGACCTGGATCTTCCTGTCGCTCTTCACAAAGGGGTGCGGACGTGTACTCTACACCCCCTTGCTATTGTTGTTTCATATGATCGTCTTACCTCTTCTCGCAGGGCCTTTGCGCTGGCTATCTCTGCCACTACCACACCTCGTTCCTACCAGGAGGCCCTTGCTATTCCTCACTGGAAGATGTCCATGGATGAGGAAATGGCGACCCTAACAGAGCGGGGTACCTGGACTCTTGTCCCTCCTCCCTTTGATACAGATGTTGTTGGCCGTCGTTGGGTCTTTGTGGTCAAATTTGGCCCAGATGGCACTGTGGACCGTTATAAAGCTCGCCTCGTGGCTAAGGGCTTTACTCAGACCTATGAGGTTGATTACTTTGACACCTTCTCTCCCGTGACTCTTCTCAGCACTATACGGGTCCTTCTCTCTGTGGCAGTCAACAAAGACTGGCCACTTTCCCAGCTGGATATCAAGAATGCCTTCCTTTATGGTGATCTTTAGGAGGCCGTCTACATGGAGCAACCTCCTGGGTATGTTGCTCAGGGGGAGACACGAGTATGCCGGCTACAGAAGGCAATCTATGGCCTCAAGCAGAGCCCTCGAGCTTGGTTTGACAAGTTCAGCGGCATCGTGGCGGACGTTGGTTTTGCTCGCAGCTCTGCTGATCACTCTCTATTTATTCGCAAAACCTCTTCGGGACTGGTGGTTCTTGCAGTATATGTTGATGATATTCTTCTCACTAGCGATGACCAGGAAGGGGTAGCCTTGACAAAGCGGCATCTTCGCCAACATCTGGTCACGAAAGATATGGGTTCTCCGAAGTACTTTTTGGGGATCGAAATCTCTCGGAAGCCCAACTCTTTAGTCATCTCTCAGCGTAAGTATGCCCTTGATATTTTAAAAGAAGCAGGATTGACTGGGGCCAAACCTGCCTGATGTCCCATGGCTGTTGGAGAAGACAAAACCTGGACAGATGATTCGCCTCTTCTTTCAGATGCTTCGCGGTACAGGCGTCTGGTTGGTAAGCTCATATACCTCACCGTGACTAGGCCCGACATTTCCTATGCTGTGGGCAAGGTGAGTCAATTCATGCAAGCTCCCAGGGAGTGCCATCTACAGTCCGCCTTGCAGATCTTGGAGTACGTCAAAGCAGCCCCAGGGAAAGGATTGCTCTTTCAGAAGAATGATCATCTGAGGGTTGAAGCATACTCAGATGCGAGTTACGCTGATGACAAAGGGGACCGCAAGTCTACCTCCGGTTTCTGTACTTTTGTTGGGGGCAATCTGGTGAGCTGGAAGAGCAAGAAGCAGTCTGTTGTTTACAGGTCCAGTGCTGAAGCAGAGTATCAGAGTATGGCGTCGACCAGTTGTGAGCTAAAATGGCTACGGGCTCTAATGCTGGATTTAGGAGACGTCTACAACCATCCTCTACCTATGTTCTGTGATAACAAGCCTGCCATATACATCTCCAAAAATCCGGTCTTCCATGAAAGAACCAAGCACATTGAGGTTGACTGTCATTTCATTCGTGAAGAAATCTTAAAGGAACAAATTTGCACTCCCTTTGTCACTTCTGATAAAGAGCTGGCGGACATCTTCACCAAGCCAGTTTCCGCCTCGTTTCATCATATTTGTGACAAGCTGGGCATGATCGATATATATGCTCCAGCTTGAGGGGGAGTGTTGAAGTTGGTGATCGGGCGGTCTGGCGGTCTGTCTTGGCGGTTTGGAGACCGCGCGGTCTGGCGGTTTGGAGTCAGCGGTTTGATTCCTGTGCTGTTGCTGTGCAGTTGCCGAGCGGTCAGGCGGTCTCCCCTGGCGGTCTCTCTCTCTCTCTGGTGGTAGCCGTGCGGTTAGCCCTTCTGTCTAACCGCGCGGCTTGTGCGGTTTGTTCTGTATAGTCCGCTTAGTCCTGTATTTTTTAGTCTCACATCTCTTATTTGTATTCTCTCATCTCTCCTCCATTCTATATAAGGGAGGGCATACCTTTGTAATAGACACCTTGTTGGAACACCCTTTTTATATTTGGGTCAGGATAACTATGCTAAGGATTCATGACCTCATTGTATAGCATAGGTCATTGAGTGTGAGTTTAGAACTTAGGATATTTGAGAATTTAGTTCTGCTCAGCTCGACGGATAGTCGACCCCAGCTCGACGTGTCGTCGTCCTCAGCTCGACGCGTAGTCGACCGCTGCTCGACGCATAGTCGACCGCAGCTCGACGCAGCGTCGTCCTCAGTTCGACGTAACGTCGACTTCAGCTCGACGTTTTGGCGTGTTTCTCTCTGCATCCTTAATCACTCTCTGATCGACGGATAGTCGAGTTCAGATCGACGATTTATGATGAGTTCGATGTTTTGAGTTCTCCCGTCTGTTGACATTTGAAATTCAAATTAAAGATCATCAAAGCAGTTATTGCAAGAGATCCCCTGGCCGTTTCAAGACTTAATTGGTCCATATCTCAAGGAATTTTCATTGGAAATCAATTAAGGCACTTCCTTCCAAGGCATGGACAGTTAAGGAATGTATTGAATGCCCTGCCAACGGCTATCTATCAGTCAGTAGTAATTCTATTACTCAGAGATTTTTCGAGAGAGACAGTAACACAGTTATTCAGATTTGTCACATAGAACATTCTTCATCATCTCTCTCTCACAGAATCTGCTGTAGAGAATTCAAAGAGAAGAACATCACTCAGAGAAATATCATCATCAATACTCTCTGATTCTCTTCTGCTCTGCAATCAACTCTTCTACAGACTGCCTTCTACCTTCAGACATCAAACACTCAGTTTCTGAGTTATCTATTGCTGAAGAAGGACAAGCAGTGAAGAGCCTGTCACCCTTGTGCAAAGCTTCTTCTACCTGAACTCATCTACATCTCAGGGGGAGCTTTGACAACATCAAAATCCACAAGCTTCTCTCTGATAGTTGACAGAGAAGCATACTCATCCTTTCTTTACCTTATTCCATCTGTACAGGGTTTTAACTCCCTTCAAAAGTTACCCTTTTGGTTAGCTGAGACCTTGTCAAAATCAGTGGTGGCAAGACACCTTATCAAAAAATCTGGTGGTGCCCAGGACACCTGATCAACCATCCTGCAGTGGATTCCTATCAAAGGGTGATAGAAGAGTGGACTACCCAAATTTGGGGAACCACTATAATTTCCTTGTGTCTTCTGTGGTTTATGTTTACTTCTTGCTGTGTGCTGTGTGCTGTTTGCTTTATCATATATTTAACCATTGCATAACTCACTCTCTACACTAAGTAAATCAAAAGTTTTAAATACATCAATTTATTTGAACTTACTCTATTCACCCCCCCTCTAGAGGTAGATAGATGTTATCACCTAACTTTCAATTGGTATCAGAGGGAGGTTGGTCTTTCCTTCAGGCTAACACCTGGACCACAAAGATCTTTGATAAGATCAAACTCTACAGAGGGTTTATTTTGTTTTGATAAAAATTGTTTTTATAAAAACTCATGGCACAAAACAAGGATTATGCAAGCACAAGACCTCCAGTGTGCAATCTATCTAAGTTTGGACTCTGGAAGGCAAGGATAAAATTATATATGAACTCTTTTGATGAAGATATTTTTAACTGTGTCTTAACAGATTGTCCAAGGCCTCTTACTACAACAAAGTACCTCAGCTGTTCCACCACCTGCAGGAACAGACACTGATATAAAGAAATGGAAAGTTGTTGATGCAAAGGCCATGAACATCTTGGCCCAAACAATGTCAGATGACATATTTCAGAAGGTTGCTGAATGCAACTCCGCCAAAGAAATCTAGGACAAACTATCTGAGATAGTCTCAGGTTCAGCTGATGAAAGAAAAGATAGAAGAGCTCAGCTGATAACACAGTATGAGAATTTCAAAATGGCTCAAGCTGAATCTGTGGCTGACATGTACAACAGATTTAGTCTGATTGTCAGTGAACTGAAAACTTTGGACAAGGATATATCTCTCACAGAGATAAATGATAAAATTCTCATGTGCTTACCTAGCACTTGGGATTCAAGAATCTGGCCAATTAAAGATAGCAGAAGTCAAACAGAGACATCCACTGAAGCTCTCTTAGGCAAACTCAAGTCCTATGAGCTATTTGTCAAAAATAGAGAAGGGGAGCAACACATAACTTCTTCTGCACCCAAAGTGGAGAAGACAATAGCTCTCAAAGCTTCAGAGGAAGTACCTAAAGAGAAGGAGATAGGCAATGAAGAACTATTAAGCCTTCTAGCCAAAAGATTCAACAAGATGGCTAGAAAGAACTTCAGAAAATGGTCTTCTAAAGACCAAGATAAGCCAAGGTATGACAGATCTAATAATAAAGATATTATATGCTATGGCTGCAGGAAACCAGGACACACTGCACCAAACTGTCCTGAAAATCAAGGCAAAGACAAGAAAGACAAGAAAGACAAGAGAGAAAGAAGAGACAAGAAAAGAGATAAAGACTCCAAGAAATACTCCTCCTCCAACAACACCAAACATACAAGGAAAGGATTTGTTGCTGAAACATGGAGTGATACTGAAGAGTCTGAAGAATCATCCAGCACAAGTGATGATGAGGATGATGCCACTGAGAAAGGATTCTGCATGATGACAATCAATGCATCACAAAGCAGCTCAGATTCAGAGCATGAATCTGAATATGTGACTGATCAGGAATTAAGTGAAGATCAGGTACTTGACTCCTTTGATTTTTCTTCTGATGATTTCAAATTTAGATTTAAATCTATGTGCATAGACTTGCTGACTGCTGAGAAAACAATTGATTCTCTTAGAAGTCAGTTGTCTGATTACAGCACATTAAGTGCAAATAATCTCAAGCTTTCTGATGAGTTAGAATGCTGTAGGGAGGAGATAGCTTCACTAAAGAGTGAGCTATCCAAGGCTAAACAGCTTGAGGAAACTCTCAATGGGAGGAGTCTCAAGTTAATAGACATCACAAGCACAGTGAATTCAAGAATGAATGGTTCACTAGGTTTGGGTGCCTCTTCAAGCCAACCCATAGTGCTAACAACTCCCATAAAGTTTACCAGTAACAAGGGTAAAGAAATTATGGTGGTAGCCAGAAAAATTCTGATCTACCTAAGCCATTTCAAGTACAACAGAAAACGTCGATCAGAGCTCGACGATCTTCGACCAAAGCTCGATGCCATTCTAACAAGAATCTGCAACACCATGCTAAAGCGTCGAACTCAGGTCGACACACGTCGAACTCAGGTCGACTGGCTGTTGTCCCTGAAGGTAGGCTTGTTCGAACGTCGAATGGAGCTCGACGTCCTGAAACATCAGCGTCGAACTTAGATCGACGATCGTCGAACAGAGCTCAGAGCCTTGTTTTATTTACACAGGATAAATCTAAATCAAATCATAAATATCCTACATCTCAGCCTAACCCTTATACTGAATGGGTGATTCCTCCTAGGAGATATCATCCTGAAGGCTATAAGAGTCAGCCTGAAATGTCTTCCATTTCTGATTTCATTGGTTATCAACCTCAACCCAAGGTGAACTGGGTGAAAAACAATTAAGCTGTTACCTGTGCAGATGAAGAGCTATCCAGTGGTGAACCAGCATTGGTACCTGGATAGTGGTTGCTCCAAACATATGACAGGGACCAAAAGCAATCTTACATCCTTCAAGGCAAAGCTTGGACCAAGAGTAATCTTTGGTGATTCCAACTTTGGACAAACCAAAGGATATGGTCAAGTCAAAATTAGATCAATCACCTTCAAGAAGGTAGCCTATGTGGAAGGACTAAAGCACAACTTAATCAGCATCAGTCAACTTTGTGATGCTGGTTATCAGGTTTGGTTCACTGATTTGGTTTGTAATATTACTTTAGATAACAATATTGTGTTGATTGGAAATAGACAAGATAATATATATTTAGTTGATTTCAATTCTTCTAAAGTAGATATATGCCTTTTCAATTCTCTTAGTAAGTCAAATGAGCTTTGGCATAAAAGATTAGGACATGTTAACCTTAGAACTATTGCTAGGCTGTCTAAACTCAACCTTGTTAGAGGACTACCTTCTGGTTCCTACAAGAAGGAAGGACTCTGCAAGGCTTGTCAATTAGGAAAGCAAACCAAAAACAGTTTCAAATCACTTAATAAGAGTGATTCACCTAGAATTTTGTATCTGTTGCACATGGATCTTTTTGGACCCACTACAGTACAAAGCCTAGGGGGGAAATCTTATGCCTTAGTGATTATAGATGACTTCTCAAGATTCACTTGGGTGTTCTTCCTGAGAAAGAAGTCTGATAACTTCAAAATTTTGACAGATTTTCTCAAGAGCATACAGATTGAGTTCAATACTCATATAGCCCTGATCAGAAGTGATCATGGGACAGAGTTTGATTCTCTTCTTATGCAAGAGTTCTGTCAGAATGAAGGGATCAGGCACACTTTCTCAGCTCCTAGAACTCCTCAACAAAATGGGGTAGTTGAAAGGAAAAATAGAACCTTAATTGAATCTGCCACAACATTATTGACAGATGCTCATCTTCCTCTAACCTTTTGGGCAGAGGCTGTGAACACCTCCAATTATGTTTTGAATAGAAGCCTGATACATAAACGAAAGGATAAGACTCCCTATGAATTGCTCAAAGGGAAGAAACCTAAAGTTAGCTTTTTCAAGATTTTTGGTTGCATTTGCTTCATTCATAATAATGACAAGAGACATTTAGCAAAATTTGAAGCTAAGGCTGATGAAGGAGTGTTTCTGGGATACTCTTTGAACAGCAAAGCTTATAGGGTTTATAACAAGTCATCCCATAAAATTGAAGAATCCATGCATATTACCTTTGATGAGTCTAATATGTCTTATAAGGAGAAGAATTCTTCTACCATAGACCATTTGCAGGTACAATCTCTAGCTGAAAATATAAATCAGTTAACCATCATGGATAATGGTTCTTTATCTTCCACTACACAACAAGAACTAAATGTTAGTAACAATGAAGATACTGATCAGATTTTGGAAGGAAACAATGAAGAACTTGAAGAACCAGTTGTTGTTCCACAAGAGGAAACAACAACATAGGTTGGTGAATAATCAACACCCATTGTTGATTTAGTAACAATAAGAGATCATCCAATCTCTCAAATGATTGGAGAAATCTCAGAAGGTGTGCAAACCAGAAATCAGATAAATCAACATCTGATGCACACTTGTTTTCTCTCCCAAATAGAGCCTCAAACAATTCAAGATGCAGAGCAAGATCCAAACTGGATCATTGCAATGCAAGAGGAGCTAAACCAGTTTGAAAGAAACAAAGTATGGGAATTGGTTCCAAAACCAAGAAACCAGCAAATTGTTAGAACTAAATGGGTATTCAGGAACAAGTCAGATGATCAAGGGATCATTGTGAGAAATAAGGCAAGGCTTGTTGCTCAAGGCTATTGTCAAGAAGAAAGGATTGATTATGACCAAACCTTTGCACCAGTTGCAAGGTTGGAGGCCATAAGAATTTTCCTTGCTTATGCTGCACACAA
Source organism: Platanthera zijinensis (assembly GCA_039513925.1). NCBI lineage: Eukaryota > Viridiplantae > Streptophyta > Magnoliopsida > Asparagales > Orchidaceae > Platanthera > Platanthera zijinensis. The sequence goes on along the minus strand of CM077098.1, from coordinate 62,240,919 downwards.
GAAATTCAAGGTATTCCAAATGGATGTTAAAAGTGCATTTCTCAACGGAGACATCAAGGAAGAAGTCTATGTCAAGCAACCTCCAGGTTTTATCTCTCCAACCTTTCCTGAACATGTTTTCAAATTACATAAGGCTTTATATGGTCTCAAGCAAGCTCCAAGAGCATGGTATGAGACCTTAGCCTCCTTTCTGCTTGAAAATGATTTTAAAAGGGGTAGAGTTGACCAAACTCTTTTTATTAGAACCCATAAGTCCCATATCCTACTAGTACAAATATATGTAGATGACATAATTTTTGGGTCTACTGATTCAAGCTTGTGCAAAAAGTTCTCACAACTAATGCACTCAAAGTTTGAAATGAGTAGCATGGGTGAGCTTTCCTTCTTCTTGGGATTGCAAATCAAACAACATGCTGATGGCATATTTATTTCTCAAACCAAGTATGCAAAAGAATTGGTTAAGAAATTTGGTATGTCAGATGCATCTTCTATGAAAAAACCCATGCTTACTAATGCTGTTTTAGATGCTGATGAATCTGGTAAACCAGTTGATCAGACTAATTATAGAGCAATCATTGGCTCTCTTTTATATCTTACAGCTAGCAGAGCAGATATTATGTTTGCTACATGTGTGTGTGCTAGGTTCCAAGTAAGCCCTAGAGAGTCACACCTCACATTAGTTAAGAGAATTCTTAGGTATGTAAAAAGCTGTCCAAATCTAGGTCTCTGGTATCCACATGACTCAGGATTTGATCTCACTGGATTTTCAGATGCTGACTATGCTGGATGTAGAGTAGACAGGAAAAGCACCAGTGGAACTTGTCAATTCCTTGGTGATAGACTTGTCTCCTGGTTTTGCAAAAAGCAAACATCTGTGTCTACATCAACTGCTGAAGCTGAATACATGGCTGCAGGTAGTTGCTGCTCACAGATATTGTGGATCCAAAACCAGCTCCTAGACTATGGCTACAACTTAGAGAAGTCAAAAATTCTTTGTGATAATACTAGTGCAATTTGCATTGCTCAAAATCCAGTTCTCCATAGTAGGACAAAGCACATAGAGATCAGACATCACTTCTTAAGGGATAATGTAGAAAAGAATAAAATAGCACTAGAGTACATTTCTACTGATTTACAAAGGGGAGATATTTTCACCAAACCTTTGGATGAAAAGAAGCACTTCTTCTTCCTTAATCAGTTGGGAATGATAGATGGAGATAGCATAAGTTAATCTACAAGATTTTGAAACCATAAAAATGACAAAGTCTAGGCAAATGTATCTCTTTCATTAAGTGTCTAGAGGTTCTGTCTGAACTCTGCTCGACGCTCGACGTTTTTCATTTGAAAACGTCGACTGGAGATCGACTGATCGTCGACCGCTAAAAAGCGTCGACCGTCGACCTCATCTTTGCGTCGACCAGAGATCGACCCTGTCTAGAGATTGTTAAGTTTCTGTCTCGGTCGACGACGTTAATTGACGTCGACCAGAGCTCGACGTTCAGCATCCCAAATAGCGTCGACCGTCGACCTTCAAAACGTCGAACGTCGATCTAAGCTGAACACCACCGAGTCTCTTCGTTTCCCCTAGAGCTTCTTAGCGTCGATCTAAGCTCGACGTTATTTCCTTTTTTGCGTCGAACCCTAGTATAAAATCATCTTCTCGGTGTCGATTTCATTTGCGCCTTCATATTTTCTGCAAGTATTTTCTCCCTCCAAAGATTTTACACTTGTTTTCGAGAGGTATTCTACAGGAAATGGCGATTCCAGCAGCAATCTTGGCGGCAATGAAATTTGATTGTGGTTTCGATATTGATTTGGATTCCTTTGAAGGATCATCTCAGAATTTTCTGGAAATTCTGGAGCTGTTCAAGGAACAGAAATTGGAGAAGTTCATGACAACCAGAATGCCAATAGCAGAAACAGAAATCAAAGAATGGATTTATACAGCAGTCACTCAAGATGAAAGCACCATTACTGGTTCAATCTCAGGGACTCAGGTATCCTTAACCCCTGCTATATTTACTGAGGTGTTTGAATTGGAGAATGGCAATGACAGTATGGAGCTGTCCAATGAAGAATATGCTGCAATGTTAGACAGGATGGGTCATTCCTCTGAGAATGCCTCCAAATTGTTGAAAGTAGACCTTGCCATAGAATTCAGACTTCTAGCTGATGTGGTAGGCAAGGTTATCTGTGCTAAGAGAACAGCACATGATGCCATTTCCAGGCATCAATTTTGCATCATGGCTGCTCTCCTGGACAAAAAGCACTTGAACTGGGGAGAAATTCTGTTTGATTTAGTGAAGAAGAAGGTCAACAAGACCTATGTCCATTTTGGAAGAGTGTTGGGTTTGCTGCTTCATCATATCTGCCCCCAGCTTCTGGTATCCTCTAAGCATATCAATTCTTCTAAGAGACTGACCTGTGCCCTCATTGGTAAGTGGGACAGGAAAATCACCAATCCCAGAGCTGCTGCAGCTATGAAAACTTCTACAGAAACAAGGACTGTTGTGGTCACTTCACCTCAGCCTTCTGATCTAGTAGAAGAAGCCATGCCATCCATCACCAATTCATCTTCCTTCAGCTTTCCAACCACCTTCACTCCATCCACATCTCAATTTTCATCCCCTATGCCAACAACATCATCAATTGCTACAATTGCTTCTTCCATTCCTCCATCCATTACCACATCTGAAAATTTTCATCCTCTTCACTTCTTCCCTCCAATGGATATTGAGATCAACAATCCAGATGATTCTTTCTTGGATGGTTCTCCTGATGACATATCTGAGACACCATCATTTTCTGACCTCATCATGTCATCCATCATTGAACCTACCATCCCCATTACATCTATGCCAACAACATCATCTCCTGTTGCATCTGTTTCTCCTCGCTCTACCTCTGCTCAACATCCCCTTGAGCAAGTAGATTTGCTTCCCTTGGCCAACAAGCTCTATGAGCTCTTGGCTCTAAGGCTTTCTTCTCTATTGGATGCTTCCCTAGCTCCAATAATCCTCTCTTTGAACTCCATCTCATCTAAACTCTCTTCCCTTACTCCTCTTGTGGCTGGCCCTTCTTCTAGGGGCCTAGAGTCAGTTCTTACTGATTCTAGGCAGGGGGAGATTTTTGTAGAAGAAGAGCTGCCTCCTTTTGATAGAGAAGAGCTGTTAGTTTCAGAAATTCAGCCTACAGATAGAGAGTTTGTTCAGCCTCCAGTTGAAGACTTTACAGTGGCAGTGCCAGCATGCTTTTTCCAAAGGTCTTTCAGCCCATACAGATTATTGCTTCCTGAAGATCTGTCCAGGGCTATTGTTCCCTTTTCTGCTGCTGCTGCTGTTATTTTTGATGAAATGATCCTTGATGATGATGCAGTGGTAGCTGATGCTCCTGCAAATGATTCTCTTGATCATAGTGCTGTTGTTGCTCCTGCCAGTTCTATTGTTTCTCAAGTCTCTGATGCAGTGGTAGCTTCTGCTCCTGCTAATAAGATCTATCCAGCCAGTTCAGTTGAGGCTGTAATATCTGAAGTTATCAGTGACTTAGCTGCTCCTATGTCTGTTGCACCTGAAGCCATTTCTTTTCCTGCAGTGTTAGATACATCATCTACACTGACAGCTGTTTCTGTTCCTGTTTCAGGAATTGCCTCCAAGAAGGATTTTTATGATCCTTATGATCATGTGCAAAGCAGCTCCTCTGATGAGTTTGCCACTAGCTCAGATGATTCATCTGCCACCATTGCTAAAAAGAGAAAAGCTAGAAGCAAAGCTCTAAAGAGAGTTCCAATGGAAAGGGCCACTGACCATGATACTCCCTATTAGATTCTTCACAACTGTGAGATTACAGAGCCCTGGATGCAATTTTCCAAGAACCAACTCAAGGCTATGAAACAGAAGAAAAAGTATTTCAAAGGCCCCTCTAAATCTATTCTTCCTCCTCCTCCTCCACCTTCTCCAGGTGCAGGAGGCAGTGCTAACCCTGTCAGCAAACCTCCCACATCCTCCTTCCAAGGCAAGACATATCAATCCAGGAGAGGACAAAGAGGTAGCCAACCAAGAGGTTATCAACAAAGAGGATCTTCAAGAGGAAACCAATCAAGAGGTCAAGCTAGACACCAGCCATATCAAAGGGGAGGAAAGACTATTGCTTCAACCTCTGGTCCTTTTCCCTTCAAGCTCAATGATGGTGTAAGGCAAAAACCTCCTCCTTCAGATCAAAGCAACAAATATGAACCTCCTGTCCCTTATGATGATCCAGTCAACAATCCTACTGCTTGGAAAGCTAGAATGACTGAGCTTGCTGCTCTAGACCTGATTAAGAAGAATAAAGAAAGAGGACTGGACACATCAAATATCAGTACTATGTCTGAGCAGAGAAGACAAGAATTGGACAAATACAACTCCAGTAAATTCTTTGAATTTGATAGGTACATGGAATTGCATCCTGCTGCTGTTCCTCCCAGTGGAAAAAGCATAACTTCCTTGGGTACTTCTGAGGATTACAGATCCAGGAAAGATATTGCCAATCCTCACAGAGAAATCAAGTTCAAGAAAAGCTTTGAAGAAGAACCAAAGAAGAAGTAATGTAAGATGGCTCTACCTCTCTACAACTGCCATAAACACTTTTGATATTTATATATCTGTTCCTGCTCCTATCTGTGGCTTATGGTTTTGTCTGTGTTTTAATCTTCTGTATGCATTTTATTTCCTTATAATCATGTGAATAGTAATCCTAATCCAAATAGGGGGAGATTGTTGGAACACCCTTTTTATATTTGGGTCAGGATAACTATGCTAAGGATTCATGACCTCATTGTATAGCATAGGTCATTGAGTGTGAGTTTAGAACTTAGGATATTTGAGAATTTAGTTCTGCTCAGCTCGACGGATAGTCGACCCCAGCTCGACGTGTCATCGTCCTCAGCTCGACGCGTAGTCGACCGCTGCTCGACGCATAGTCGACCGCAGCTCGACGCAGCGTCGTCCTCAGTTCGACGTAACGTCGACTTCAGCTCGACGTTTTGGCGTGTTTCTCTCTGCATCCTTAATCACTCTCTGATCGACGGATAGTCGAGTTCAGATCGACGATTTATGATGAGTTCGATGTTTTGAGTTCTCCCGTCTGTTGACATTTGAAATTCAAATTAAAGATCATCAAAGCAGTTATTGCAAGAGATCCCCTGGCCGTTTTAAGACTTAATTGGTCCATATCTCAAGGAATTTTCATTGGAAATCAATTAAGGCACTTCCTTCCAAGGCATGGACAGTTAAGGAATGTATTGAATGCCCTGCCAACGGCTATCTATCAGTCAGTAGTAATTCTATTACTCAGAGATTTTTCGAGAGAGACAGTAACACAGTTATTCAGATTTGTCACAGAGAACATTCTTCATCATCTCTCTCTCACAGAATCTGCTGCAGAGAATTCAAAGAGAAGAACATCACTCAGAGCAAGATCATCATCAATACTCTCTGATTCTCTTCTGCTCTGCAATCAACTCTTCTACAGACTGCCTTCTACCTTCAGACATCAAACACTCAGTTTCTGAGTTATCTATTGCTGAAGAAGGACAAGCAGTGAAGAGCCTGTCACCCTTGTGCAAAGCTTCTTCTACCTGAACTCATCTACATCTCAGGGGGAGCTTTGACAACATCAAAATCCACAAGCTTCTCTCTGATAGTTGACAGAGAAGCATACTCATCCTTTCTTTACCTTATTCCATCTGTACAGGGTTTTAACTCCCTTCAAAAGTTACCCTTTTGGTTAGCTGAGACCTTGTCAAAATCAGTGGTGGCAAGACACCTTATCAAAAAATCTGGTGGTGCCCAGGACACCTGATCAACCATCCTGCAGTGGATTCCTATCAAAGGGTGATAGAAGAGTGGACTACCCAAATTTGGGGAACCACTATAATTTCCTTGTGTCTTCTGTGGTTTATGTTTACTTCGTGTTGTGTGCTGTGTGCTGTTTGCTTTATCATATATTTAACCATTGCATAACTCACTCTCTACACTAAGTAAATCAAAAGTTTTAAATACATCAATTTATTTGAACTTACTCTATTCACCCCCCCTCTAGAGGTAGATAGATCTTATCACCTAACTTTCACACCTTTTTCTGATAATAAAATTTCAGTTATACCATTTCCGGCTTGTTTTATTTCACTTCTCACACATCCAAAATTTTGGTGGTTGTCCAATAGGGTCAAGACATAACTCTGATAAAATTTCAGCCCATTTGAGATTGATTTGAGTAGGTATTGGTGTGACCAAAGTTTGGTCCCTTAAGGGTAAATTAGGGCAAAGGTTGTTTGATGGTTAATGTGTCAAATTCTCATCCAAATGTGGTGAAACCTTAGCCACTGACTTAAAGTCACCTAAAACACTCCCTCAAGAGAAATTGAGTGGTTTGGGGGTGAATATACCCACAAACCCTAGTACAAACCCTAGGGTTGCTCTTTGGGTATTGAGAAGGACATGTCATATGTCCTTGGATTAACTTGAATATTGGTAGTCTATCTCATAGGGTGGTAATAAGTCTTGGATAATTTTACTAGAATTTTTAGGAACATTTATCCCCTCTGAGTTAATTAAATATTAATTAAGGCCCTTTATTTAAAAATGGTATTTCATGTTTATATAATCTTGGATGTTCATGAAACTTTGGTAGTGAGCTTATATTGATGTTATTGTTCTATGATAATTTTGCTATGAATTTTGGATTGATATATTTGGTACTTCATTCACAACCCTAATGTTTGTCCTAATTGCAAGAAAATTAATTATGGGTTTGTTTCTCACTAGAAAAATTATGTAACTTGGTTGTGGAGCATTTTAGGATACAATAATGCTCTGGGAAGTTTTATGGATATATTGAAAGACTTGTCATATAGGATCCTTCATAAGTGCCCATTTGTTGAATATTTAACATAATTCATTTATGTGACCAAATGGTGTTGAAAAATTATAATTCTTGGTCAGTAGCCCTTTTATGGTCATATTTACTATTGAAACCGAAAGTCGGTCATTCATGGAGTTCACCCTTGGGGAAGGGGTGGTCGCGCACCTACTTCGCTCCTATAAGAAAAACAACAAGGAAAAGAGTGCAAAGGACTAGACCAAGGGACCAGCGCGGAGGTCCCATCACAAACCCGAAAGATCACTGAGCGCTTCCCCTCCTTAGCCAAATGCCGGGCTAAAGTACCACAGAAAGCGCTAGAAGACTGGGAGATAAGTAAGCACGCCTTCTGAGGTACTCCTTGGGTCCTATTTATAGATTTCTGAAAACGGTCTGCAAATAACTAACCTCTGCCGACCTGAAATTACTGAAAACCCCTTGGGCTGGCCTACTAACAGCCAAACTCCGCTGTTCTGGGTAGCTATGTGCAGCCCACCCGGGTCTGCCAACAGCGAGACTCCGCTGTTTCAACCGGCTGTGGGCAGGCCAGCGGGGGTAAAATGGTAAAAACACCTCACAGACTACTAAGCGAGTAGCACCCAACAATCTCTACTCAGTAAGGACGGCGAGTGCTTTACGAGGTTGGCACTCGCCGCTTCTACTCAGCCTTTGGCGAGTACGGGCTCGGCTGGCCCTACCCGCCCACTATTTGCTGAATGCGGGAGCGGAGAAGCATCACTCAACGCAGAGGCACAAGCTCGGCCTGCCCTGACCGAACGTCGCAAGCTCGCTAAAAGGTCAGATCTCGACAAATGGGGCTTTGGAGAGTACAAACTCGCCCCTCAAAAACATCTGACCCCGACTGGGCGAGTCGGAGCTACTGCCGAGCTCTTTAGGGCGGGTGTAAGCCGGTCGATGTGCAAACTCACCTAACTCGACGCCAAGACAAGGCGTTGAGGGAGCTTGCCTCACTCAATGCCAAGACAAAATGCGTTGAGGGAGCTCGCCTCACTCGATGCCACGGCAGAAGGCGTCGAGCTCACTTGACGCCACGACAAAAGGCGTTGAGTGAGCTCGCCTCACTCGACGCCACGATAGAAGGCGTTGAGTGAACTCGCCTCACTCGACACTCGCCTCACTTGACGCCACGGGCCTGGTTAGCCTCACTCGACGCCACAGGCCTGGCTCGCCTGGGTCTTGGGCTAGACTTGGCCAATTTGGCTCATGCCGACCCCACTCGCCGAATACGGGGTTGTACATTTATCATCTAGTAATTTTCTCATAATTTTTGAAGGTTTATTCTAATTTTCCCCTATTTATCTTAATATTGTGGTTATTTATCCAATAATTTGTTGAATGTCAAGTACACCTTAAAAATGGGATTTTTTGGTATTTACTGTTATTTTGATGTTAGTAGTATGTCATAATTTTGTTAAGACCATATAATGTCAGAAAGTTATACTTAGTGTTCAAAAGAATAGGTGGCCAGATTTTGCAGAAAATATAATAAATACCAAATAAATTAGCAAAATTACAATCTTCTGGATTTACTCATAAAGCATCATGATAGACCCCCAATAATAATCTTAGACCATTTGAGTGATTATTTGGAGTATCATTTTTCATCCACATCATGTAGCTCGTTAGGTCTGCACATATTAAAATTGTAGAAATAAGATAACATGTAGGCCTTTGTATGAAAATGTGAGATAGTTGGTGTATCTTGTCTGGTTGAGAATGAATAAGGTCACCAATGGAAGGCAGGTAGTGAGAGCCTGGTTGACTAGAGGAAATGTTGTACTCGGGATTGACGGAGGATCGCCTTTCCCTGGAGAAAGAGTCTAAATACACTTAGGGTTAGTTCAAGGGTAAAGCCAAGAGGGTTTGAACATGGGTAGTAACCAATAAAATTAAGTACCTTGCAAAAGGGAGCTTTGAGCTTCAGCCCATCGTAGTTCTTAGTGCCCCCGAGAGCCTTTCACCGGGCATGCCCTGGGCAGTCCAAGGTTAACCTTAAATCGTAAGATTTAAATGTTAAGGAGCAATTAGAAATACTAGGACTTCACTTTCACTCACCCCGATGATTCAGGAGGTTAGCTTGGTTGGGTTATCCGAGCGGTAGGCTCGGTGGTTGTGGAAATGAGCAAGTTAGCCCGACGAGCCGTAGGCTTGGAAGGTAGTTGTAACAGACAGGTTAGTCCGGGGAGCCGATGGCTCGAGAATTCATGGATGCATGTACATAAAGTGGTGGGTCTTCGGTATTTGACGGTCGTTCACACCGACATCGATACGATGACTCAGTGGGTGATGTTTACACTTAGCCAAGGAAAAGATTAGCGGTTGGTCAGCATAGTACGTGGTGACTCTGGTGTGTCCTTCAGAGGCATACGTAAGGGCTAGGCCTGGTATTGTGAATACCCACCTAAGAGTGGGGTGACCCGACCCACTGTCTCCGTTGGCCACTACGGAAGCTCCTGGGAGTGAAGCTAGCTTCCAAAATGGGAGAACTAAAGGTCTGTGCGCATAGAGTCGTATGTGTGTTGCACTTGCATGAATCATGACATAACATATCACAACACTCGTACCTGCATTAATCCTGATACCCCATCATATAAACTAGTATGAGATAGCTTATACGATAGGAGCCTTGCAAAAGACCCCTTAACTTATAAGTTTGTATGGGCATTCATATAAGATAAGGTTAATTATTTACCTGTTACTTTTTTTATGACGCGCTTTACTTTTACCCCCTTTTCTGCTCTACTTGATATAGAACTGCTAGTCTAGATTCTTGTAAATTTTTATACTATATGATCTGCTAGCTTAGGACCACCATCATAGCTTTCCTATCAATCCTCCCGTACGGTGCCTAAGAGCCACTGGGGGAGGGGTGGGGGAAATCATGCTTAGTCTTTTGATTAACGGTCGGTGGACCAAACATTTCAGGGGCTCTGGATGGGAGACAGGGAGCAGCAGGAGATGCAACACCAGCGGAGCACGGTGCATATGGAGGTGGGTCAGTCTAGTATAGGAGCACCAGTCTTTGGCTCCGTGAGTGTTAGCGTAACTTAGCTTCCGCGAGAGTGTTGTAGTGAGGATTTGTTGTATCGGGCATATCCCGTTTATAATTCTACGTTACTGTTCGATTTCAGTACTTCTGTCGTCATTATTCTGCTTCTATTACATGTGGGCATTGCTGTGATTCATGCTCATATATATTAATGTTGTGATTTTGTGGACTAGACATTAATTGTCTGACTTGTTTGTACTTCTACTTCTTGATGATCATCAATGCCGACAGAATCAACGTTTTGTTGTGGCGACCCTCCCGAGTGTTGGTGTTACCGCAAAATGGCAGTTTTGGGCGTAAGACCTGGTAGCGTAACAAAAAAGGGGGGGGGGGGGGGTCTTACACTTAAAATTATGCTAAATGCGGTCTACAATTAATGATTTTGGCGGTTACGGTGTGTGGATAGCCGTGTAACAACCGTAATCACCTCTGGGGCCTATAAATAAGACCCAAGACGCCCTATCATTTCTAAATTTTCCTCCTCCCAGCTTTCTTTTTCCTCAGGTTAGAACACTGTCGAAGTCCTCTTATGAGCCTCCTCCCGCCGAACCACCTGAAAATTCGTGTAAGTCCACAACACTCTGAGGAAGAAGATGACCACCAACCAACCACTCCAGGAAATCTCCTATATGTGCAACACTCTGCAAGTCTCTGCCAACGCATCACTGCACACTTTGTTGTCGTGTTGCCGTGCTCAACATCTGAGTGTTGTCCAAGAGCATCCACCACCGCCAGAAAGTGATAGAAAAGGAACTTCGTGTGAGGCAACTTGTCGCCCTCCGAACGAACCTATAATCTCTCTCACCTCCAAGTTGTAACGAAGAGCGTCTTGTCGCTCTCGATTCACTTGATAATCTATAAACTTCCACCAATAGTGAAGTTTGACTGATATCGTTCAGATCACATGCTTTTTACCCAGTTGAGTGAGTTTTCCAAGTTAAAATCGCTTTGTGTTCGACTCTATTTATTCTATGACTGTGCGCGCGCTTGACCACTCTGCGGGTTAAGGCGGGCTAGTTTAGTCTAATCAACCAGAAGGATTAAGTTGATCGCAACAATATATATCTATATTTATATTATATATAGAAATACATTTAGGACCTTGTGAAGCCACTAAACAACCAATCGTATAATATGAGTCGTTGGATCAACTTTGATCGGCATGCAAATAGCCATTTCCCGAAAATCCTGCTCCCTCCCAGCCCTAAAAGACCGATAACCTGTTTACCGTGAAACCCTACCCAGAAGCCCTCCTGCTTTTCTCTGCTCGCTCCCAAAACCCTACCCAGATGGCTACGACAATGCCCTCCCCATCCCTCCGCTCGCTTCCCAAACCCTACCCAGACGCCGACGGCGCATCCCTCAGACATAACAATCCTTCAAAACTATTGTTCAAACCCTACCCAGACGATTACGGCTGCGGAACCACCAATCGTTAGAACCGTGAATCTTCACCGACAGTGGAATCGATTCCGACAGGAAATCACCATTTGTGATTCGTCTTCCTCCTCACAGAACATTCTCATCATCTTCATTGTTTTTTTCTTGGTTTGCTTCTCCACCTTCATCTTCCTAAAAACCTCTAAAATTTTCACAGATAGCCCATATTTAAGTAGGGTTAAAATTTTTATGGTTTTAATTATATGTATATCTCTACAAGGTCATCTCCTTCACGCCTCGCAAGAGCCAAACTCCACCTCGCAGGCATGGATCCACAACGACACCAAGTACCTTCAAACGGTAACAAACCTGTTTTATTTAAATCTAAACAAGCATAGAATACGTATATATTATGCATGGCTTATGCCGGATTCAACTGGGTTTTTTTCGAATTTGTTCTTTTGATAATATTTTTACTTTGATTTGGGAATGCACGAATCAAATTCGTGAATTAACACAAACACTACTATTGATTAATTCCTATCAACTCCGCTTTCTTCGCTTGCTCCCAGATCTATGGGCTCATGAGTTTCCTCATCTTCCAAATTGGACAATCCAAAACTACTCGCAAGCATAACAATCATAAAAATTTCAATTTCGCCTCACATAGAACAACCACTTCAATCCTACCATTTCAAAGTAATTTAAACAAAAATATTTTAAGTAAGCCTGTCAGGGGCGGGCGAAGCCTGCCGTTGTGAGTCGGGTACTGTCGTGCGGGGCACGAGGAGTCTCCCGTGCACCGTCACTCGTGTGTATATATATATATGTATATATATAAAGTAACAGTAGGCCTTGGTAAAAAAATAATAGTAGGCCGGCGGTGGCTTAAAAGAAGAGTGCCTTTGGCACCGCCGACCGATCAGCCACCGCCTCCGGCCGGTTTGCCAGAGGCATCCGCCTCTTCTGTCGGTGATCCGACGGCCTGGCGTCGCCGGCCGCCGCCGAAATGAGTAACTATAGAGGCGGCAATCCCCTTCTTCCATAACAAGCTCGCCAGAGCTTTTGCCACTAGTGGCGCCGCCGGCTGCAAGCCTCCCAGTGGTGGTTGCCGACATCACTCCGACACGGTGGCGGATCTCTGAGGACTTAGAAGGACCGCGGAGCCCTTCCCGTGTACCGTGGATGGAAGGTGGTGGGGCTCCCTCTTCTTCTTCTCCGATGCCGGCAAGGCCTTCAGTTGTCGGATACCGCTTTGTTTATGGTCGGCTAGTGCTCCCGTAGTGGTGTGATACCGCTTTGTTTATGGTCGGCTAGTGCTCCCGTAGTGGTGTCCTGCTAAAGCCAGGGGAGGACCTTTTATAGCCAACAGTGGACCTCTTCCTCCCCTCCCTCCTCTATCTCTTGTTTAGGTAGAGTTTCACCCAATGATGGTTGGGTTAGGCGGGGGGGGGGGGGGGGGATCCTGATCCTCGCCATTTCTAACGAAATGAAGAGGATCCATTTCATCATCTAATGGACAAGACAACTCTTAAATATATGTAGTGGTTGAAATTTTTTTGATTAAAAAAACTATAAAAGAATGGGAAATGCGTCGGATCAACATGCTCTCCATCTAGACCGTGAAATGGATCTCCTCTATTTCGTCAGAAATGAAGATGAAATTTCGATTCTATTTGGATCAACTTACGATGATGGATAATCTATATTTAAAACGCAAATACAGTTTCACAGCGGTTTGTTGTGCAACTATAAAAAAATCACTTATTATAAAATTGATTATAAATTAGTTTTTCATAAGTTATTCGAGTCCAGCTTACGATTTTTTATAAGTTCTTATATTTTTAAAAAGTCCTAAGCTTGTTCTTTTGCCCGAACACGTTTTTTTGGCCCGACGCATTTTTTACGCCCGAGCGCGGTCTTTTCGGCTGTGAGGGAATTTTTCGGCCCGACGCAAAATTTACGCCCGGACGTGATTTTTTGGCCCAGACTTGTTTTTTTTGCTCGAACACTTTTTTTCGCTTCTGGACGAAATTATCGCATCCGTGCAAAAATATCGCGTCCGTGCGAAAAATTCGCGATCGGGTGAAAAAATCGCGTCCTGGCGTAAAATTTGAGCCAGAGCAAAAAAATTGCGCCCGGACGAAAAAATTGTGCTCGGGCGAAAAAATCGCACCCGCAAAAAAATCGCGCCTGGGAGAAAAAATCGCGCCTGGGCGAAAAATTCGCGCCCGGACAAAAAATTCATGCCCGGGAGAAAAATTCGCGCTCGGACGAAAAAAATGTGCTCGGGCGAAAAATGCGTCCGGGTGAAAAAACATGTACGGGCGAAAAAATGCATCTGGGTGAAAAAAATGCATTCAAACGAACAGACCTTTATGAATGAAAGTTTAGATTAGCACTTATGGACAAACTATCCAAACAATTTACTGATTATTCATCATTATTTTTATAAAATATCTATTCATTCATCATTTTTCAATGAACAGTTTATTCATCAACATAATTAAGCTGTCTCAAAAAGATCATTCATCTTCAATTTCTTGATAATTGATGATCTGCTTCATGTACATGAGTGATTCACTAAGTGCGCCTCTGTTCAGAATGTACAGAGGCTTTGGTAATTTTAAAGCGGAGGTTTTGGTAATTTTAAGTTCAGAATGTACAGAGGCTTTGGTAATTTTAAAGCGGAGGTTTTGGTAATTTTAAAGGGGAGGTTTTGGTAATTTTGAAAGATAGAGAGGCGATCTCTATCGTTATGCAAAGCTAGGTCTCCTATGCATGTTAAAGTCTATATGAGTCCATGTCGTCAAGTGTCGAGTCATCGTTGATTCGTCAGAGTTGAATTTCAGTGTTCACGCTTTTCGAGATGTCGTAACATTTTACGAGCTATATTTTTATTTACTTGACCAAGCGACGTCAGAATTTAGCGAAACAAGTCTCCTTGTATTCGTATTGATCGTACAAGTCTAGTGAGACTGACAGAAGTCAATTCAGTGCTCGTTTGCTCAATATTTTAACACGACATCGTTGCAGCTCACAACACTACACAAAATGGTCGTTTTCTCTAAACAACCTCGGATTGAGACAAAATGAGTTCCAGTGCACTCGTATGGACCATTCAAGTCCAATGCATCTAACAGAAGTTGATTTGGAGTACGTATGCTCAATATTTTAACACGACGTTGTTGTGGAACGTCACATTACTCAAGATGATCATTTTTTCTAAACGTTCTCGGATCGAGACAGAACGAGTTTCGACACACTCATATTGACTACACGAGTCCAATGCATCTGACTAAAGTCATTTCAGAGCACGTATGCTCAATATTTTAAACCTCATTACACCTTAATCAGTTATCATTATGCGGTGTAGGTCGAGTCATGGTTCACTAGGATCTAGTCTAAATCCCTTCCTTGGTTCAATTGAACCGGCTAGACCCCTTATTGAAGGTGAGATGTTACAATCTCAAATCAAGATTATCCCAAACTAACACTCAACCAGATAATAATAGGGTGGGACCCGAGATAAAAGTACAGAAATGAAATAATAGTAAATTGCAATAATACAGCTAAAAATGTTGTTGTAATAAAATGCAGAGTTGAAATGCTGAACTAAACTGTAGTAAATAAGTTACTGAACCGTAAAGAAACCAGCATCAAAATAAAGTACAACAGCTGAAATAAAAGACGGGAACTGAAAGGAATTGGAAACTGAAATACCGAAATAAAGAACAACAATAGGAATTATTTAGTTCGTAGCTCCATCTCCGTTTAAGGAGGCAAGTTCAATTCTTCTCTCTGTTCATAGGAGGCTTCTCTGTTCATAATAGACAAGTTCTTCACTCCGTTCATAGGATGTTTCTCCGTTCATAAGAGACAAGTTTTTCAATCCATTCATAGGAGACTTTTCCGTTCATATGAGTGAAGTTCTTCACTCCGTTCATAAGAGACTTCTCCGTTTATAGGAGACAAGTTATTACTCCGTTCATAGGAGAATTTTCCATTCATAGGAGGTGTAATGCCCCAAATTTTCACAAAACAACAGGTAGTTGGTAACCTAACCGCCAGACGGTAGAGCCAGCGCTGACAGTAACCAACTGATTTAACAGACCAATGTCTCTGGTAGCATGATATCGCGCGGCGGTAGCCAATGAAATAAGTGTTACTTTGTCTCTGGACAGTACCGCCCGACGGTAGCGGTAACGCTAACAGTAGTGTGCCATGTGTCAGATAAGGTCGAGGCGGTCTTTGAGCAGCAGAACGACGCCGATTGGGCTAAGCGGCCACCACCTAAGATACCACGCGACGGTAGCAAGTGTAACACCCCTGATTTTTTCGATGATTTTGTTTGGTTTTGGTATCGTCATATTTATGACGTCATGGCGTTACTTTTAACGTCGGGTTGACGGCGCATCGCCGATAAGGCATTTTCGCGTCCGTTCGGTCGAGTCGGCCAATTTCTTGGATTTTTGTCGAAATTAGAAAATATTTCTATGAGTTTTAAGTTGAGTAATTTTAAACTTGCTCGTCAAGTTTCGTCGCAATCCGAGCATTTTTGGAGCCTCGGCGCGCGATTGAAGTTTTGAGTATTTATGTCATTGTATTTGGAAATTTTTATCTCAGGAATGGCTCGTCGGATTTAGGTTTCGAATTCGTTGTTGGGTTCATCCCGTCAATTTTCTCCTCGAGCGTTCTCCCTTTGACTCTAATCGATCCTAGTTGTTTTCTCGAGTCCTATACGTAGTTTGGCAAGTTTCTATGTAAATCTCGAGAGTTCAAGCCTTTATCTCGACTGTTCTTTATTATTATTATTTTTGTGTCGGTGTTCGGGCGCTAATTAGAGGGTCAAATAGGAGTGGTATGGAAAAATGGTCAACATGAATTTTGTTCGTCTCGACGAGATCTACAACTTTCATGTGACCACTTTTCGATTTGAGGTCATCTTGAACCCTTATTCTCGTTTATTCTGCTGGAACTCGTGTATTCTGCTCCTACTCGAGTATATAGACTCCTACTCGAGTATATGGACTCCTACTCGAGTATATGGACTCCTACTCGAGTATATGAACTTCTACTCGAGTATATTTGAACTCCTACTCGAGTATATATGATTCTACTCGAGTATGTATGCTTCTACTCGAGTATGTATGATTCTACTCGAGTATGTATGCTGCCACTCGAGTATTCCTTTCCTGTCAGCGTTAGAGCGCCGGTTTGATGGTCAAAACGGCATTGTATCAAAAAATGGTCAACATGAATTTTGTTCGTCTCGACGAGATCTACAACTTTCATGTTGACCACTTTTCGATTTGAGGTCATCTTGAACCCTTATTCTCGTTTATTCTGCTGGAACTCGTGTATTCTGCTCCTACTCGAGTATATAGACTCCTACTCGAGTATATGGACTCCTACTCGAGTATATGGACTCCTACTTGAGTATATGAACTACTACTCGAGTATATTTGAACTCCTACTCGAGTATATATGATTTTACTCGAGTATGTATGCTTCTACTCGAGTATGTATGCTTCTACTCGAGTATGTATGCTGCCACTCGAGTATTCCTTTCCTGTCAGCGTTAGAGCGCCGTTTTGATGGTCAAAACGGCATCGTATAAAAAATGGTCAACATGAATTTTGTTCGTCTTGACGAGATCTACAACTTTCATGTTGACCACTTTTCGATTTGAGGTCATCTTGAATGTCTATTTTTGATATTTCCGAGGCTGTCCCTTTTAAGTTGAAATTTTTATAAAAGAAAAAAAAACTATATATATATACTTTTCTCTTAGGTTATTAGGATATAACTTCATCTTCTCCGATACTTCTATTCCGAACCAGACCAGCGGCGAGAGATAAGTTTCTCCTTTTCGTGAATCTTCCGGTGGCCGCCGACGGAGCTCCGGTGCTCGGAATCTTCAACCGATCGTAGATCCGGAAAGCTTTCACCGAGAGCTACGCTATCGTGGTAATTTCTTCCTCTTTCCGTGAGTTTTCTTGTTAGGGTTTTTCGGCCCTAACCCCTTTTCCGCCATTGTTGTTTAGATTTCTACTTCTCCTGAGTTCTTTTGCCTCGATCTACGGCGTGGAACGATTCAGAGAACGTTTCCGGTGCAACCAAGGCAAGTAGTGGTTTTCCCTCCTTCCCTCTCGTCCGATTTCGATGGTAACGGTTAAACTTTAGTTCTCAATCCTTGTGCACTTTTGATATTCGGTTTAGTATGCTTGTTGAGTCTTCCGTATGAGTTTTCTTGGTTTTTATTTAGTTTTTGGCACGAAAAATCTCGTCTTGTGGAGTTGTAGAAATACGATGTAGGGTTTTATTGTGGGCTTTTATCGCCCTATTTATCGCGTTAGAAATTACCTAGGGTCGTAAATCGTTTCTAGAGGTTGATCAACCGTGTTTTTAACCTAGAATATATCGAGTAGAATCCGATGTGCCAAATCCTGTGATTTATTTCCTAGTGACTCGTTCTTGCGGGTGTTTGTGGGCAAATCCACCGACCGCAAGGTTTGTTTTCCTTTATTAGTGGTCGTGCAAATCTATTGGTGGTTGGGCATCCTGCGGCGACTAGTGGAGTGTATAAGTCTCCCCCGCAATTAGACGGATTTTAACATCTGTGAGGGGTGTGTCCTTATTAGTGAGCACCCTGCCTGTTTAGATAGAGTTGACCATACGCGGCTAATAAAGTTGTTTTTTTTGAGTTTCTTTCTTATGATTTATTCATGCCTTTGTTTTCCCCCTGCCTTGGGTATCTGGCATGATTGGTTGTACGTGACGATTCACGTAAGTTCTATTTCTCTAATTTTGTTTTGTACCTTATTTCAGTACTTTGGGTCCTGGGTTGGTACCCCTTTCGACCTTGTTCATTTGTCTACTTTATTTATTTTCTTGCCACTACTTGTACCTTCTTGCTGAGGTGTTCTTTTTTTGGAATGCCTCAGGTTCAGAGCAGTAGCAGATAGTGGAGATAGTTTTGGTTTTCTGAGCAGCAGTGTTGGCTGTGGTTTTGCACCTCGCCATAGCGAGGTAGTTTGTCTTTTTAGTTGTTTTCCTTAGTTCAGACATACCTAATACTGTGGGTTCGTGTCAGGTTGTTGAAGCCCACAGGATTGTTGATTTTTGACACTTGCTGGCTGTAGTAGTTTCTTATGTTTTGATTTAGATAACTTGCTCTCTGGGATGATTCCTTGCTAGGACTGCATGTTAGGTATTTTGACTTATAAAAAAAACCTATTAATAGTAAAGCATCCATGCAACTTCTTTCCAAACTAAGTCACTACTTTCTAGTTAGCGTAAAGACTTTTCATATACTTATTATAAATCTACAGTCTACATAGCATGAGTTATTCCTCGGGGACATTTATACTCATGTAGGATGTTAGAGTCAATCTAATCAAATATCTTCCGCAAGCGTATAATTATATGGTAGACCGTGGACTAGATGATCCACTAAGCCGAGGGATACGGCTATCTTCTCAACTTAAACGGGATTTTGTTAATGATAACATATGTTTTCTTTTAAAACCGTAGAGTTTGGAGCCCTGCCTGAGCGTCTGCAGTTATCCCCTGCACGACGTGGCATCACGACGCGTATTTTCCCTTACTCTGATTTAATTTAATTGTTGGGAAAATGCGGGTTGTGACAGTTGGTATCAGAGGGAGGTTGCTTGACAATTGGTCGGGCAACCTTCCCTTGTTAGCGTTAGTTGTTTAGTGTCATGTCATACACACACCGATGTGTCATCAATATGTCTTGGCTGAAGCATGAACACTACACTCATAAGCATGATTAGAAGTATACGGGGCATATTATGTAGTATGGGATGCATAATATGTGTTTGTATATGGATCCACCATAGATGGCAACATGTGAGGGTTATGTAGTATGGGATGCATAACCTCACCACATGAATGCTCATTAGCACGTTTTCTTTTCGTTGCATACAATATTATATAGTATGGGATGCATAACATTGCATGTGTACGCCGCTCATAACATGCATTAAGGCCTTTTATAGAATTCATAGCACCACATGCATAGCATAACATAACATAAGCACAACATGCCAAGCTAAAGATTTACTTGATGACATATGTACACACATGATTTTAAATAAGAGTAAAGGATTCATGCATTCATATCATAGGCACATGAGTCAATAGGATGATAAGATATCATCCTGAGTAGGACATATCATCATCATATAATCCCAGAGCAAGTGACAGCTTTAGCAAGTGTCTTTCAAGTATGGTCTGAACTAGTTTTGTTTGTCCTAGTCGTAATCTAGGATTTTAATTGAGTGATCGTTTGTTACCCTTTTAGAAATGCCGCCTAAGCGTCCTGCAACGAGGTCGACTCCCCAGTCGGAGGGTGAGTCGTCAGGTGCGCAAATTGATGCGTTGATCGAGAGTCTACGTCAGAGCAACGAGGCTCTGTCAAGGCAAGTGCTTGCGATGCAATCGCAAATGGAATCCTTTTTGTCTGCCGCCCCTGTGCAGCAACCCTTAGTGCAAGACCCTATTGTGGATCGAGTTGTACCCGATACCCCTGCTCCTCTAGTGCCCCCGGTGACTCTACCACCAGAGATGAATTTTATTTCACACTTCCAGCGGCTGGGGCCTCCTACCTATGACGGAAGTGCAGACTTTATGGTTTTAGATGATTGGATCATCTCTATCGAGGAGATGTTTTCATATTCGGGGATTATAGAAGCCCAGAAGGTAATGATTGGGGCCTACCAGTTAAAAGGATTGGCAAAGAACTGGTGGATTCGTGAAAAAGAGAGTCTGAAGGAAGGTTGTTCTTGGGAGTCTTTCAAGAAGATGCTGCTGAAAAAGTTTCTACCCTCGGTCGAGCAGGACTGCCTGATGAATAACTTCCTGTACCTGAAACAGAGACAGCTCACGGTGAGCGAGTACGAGATTGAGTTTAGCAAGTTGAGTAGATTTGCTCCAGATTTAGTAGCTTCGGAGGATGGTAGAGTGAAGCGATTCCTTGGAGGACTAAGAAGCGATGCCCAGCAGTTGGCATGCGCTTATAGAGCGGAGAATTTTGCAGAGGTAGTGGAAGCCGCACTGAAGGTTGAGGCGATTGAAAACGCCAAGAATCGAGGAGCTGCAGCGAGAAAAGATAAGAGGAAAGGTGCCGAAGACGGAAGCTCTAGGGCATCTGGCCCCCCTTCGAAAAAGAAAGGTGGAGAGATATGCAGTTTCTGTGGTCGATCTGGCCACCCGTACGAAAGGTGTTTCAAGAGGACCGCTACCCTGAAGAAGCAGCAGGTGCTCGCCATTCAAGGCGTACCCAAGGGAGAGCTGGTGTGCCCATTTTGTTCAAGGAAGGGTCATGACGTGAGTCGTTGCTGGTTGAAGGATAGAACTTGTTTCCAGTGCGGACAGAAGGGACACCAGAAGTCTGCTTGCCCTCAGGCTCAGCCCCCATTGCAGCCTACCCCACTCCGAGCTCTACCGCCGCCACCAAACCAGGACAAAGGAAAAGGAAAGTTAAACGTGGTTACTAGAGAGGAAGCTCAGACCTCTACCCAAGTGATATCAGGTTAGATTCTAACTTGATGTTTACTCTCCTTGTTTGTGGTAGTTTTCGTTCGTTTAGTTACGTATGCTACGATTATAGGGGAGTTTAAGGTGCGGAACAGGTGGGCGCACGTCCTTTTCGATTCGGGTGCCACCCATTCTTTTGTGGCGCAGAGTTCTGTAGATAAACATCGTTTGAACGTGGATCAATTAGAAGATTCCTTCAACGTCAAGCTTCCTTCTGGAAATCTAGTGACAGCAAGTCGAGGAATTCAGAGATGCCCTATTTGTCTAGGCAATTTTCTAGCTTTTGCGGATTTGATGGTATTGGATCTGGCAGACTTTGACGTGATTTTGGGCATGGACTGGTTGTCCAAGTATGATGCATTCATCCAATGCAAGGCTAAGCGACTGGATTTCAAGATGGGCAACGGCCAACCTATGAGTGTCTATGGTTCACAAGGCAAGAGTTCCCTCCTTATTTCTGCGGTACGTGCTTGTCGAGCTTTAGAGTCTGGTTGTGAGGCATATGTTGTTTCTCTGTCGGCTTTGGAATCAGCTTTTGTTACACCACGTCTTGAGGATGTCTCGGTGGTGCAAGAGTATCCAGATGTCTTTCCTGATAGTCTTCCAGGACTTCCTCCTGAAAGAGAGGTAGAGTTTGTGATAGACCTCGAGCCAGGTACTCGCCCTATTGCTAAGGCACCATACCGCATGGCTCCGCGAGAGTTAGAAGAGTTGCGCGCTCAGCTGGATGAGTTGCTGCAGTGTGGTTTTATTAGATCGAGTTCTTCACCTTGGGGTGCTCCTGTTTTGTTCGTTAAAAAGAAAGATGGTTCTATGAGGCTCTGCATAGATTATCGAGAGTTAAATAAGGTAACCATCAAGAACCGATATCCGTTGCCTCGGATTGATGACCTATTTGATCAATTGTGGGGATGCGCTGTGTTTTCGAAGATTGATCTTCGTTCAGGCTACCACCAGTTGAGAGTCCGTGAGGCTGATGTACCCCGGACGGCTTTTCGTTCTCGGCATGGGCATTTTGAGTTCTTGGTGATGTCCTTTGGACTGACAAATGCACCCTCGGCGTTCATGGATTTAATGAATAGAGTGTTCAAGGATTACTTGGACCATTTTGTTATTGTGTTCATAGATGACGTCCTCGTGTATTCCCGCAGTGTCGAGGAGCATACTAAACACTTGCGCTTAGTTTTGTCAACCCTGAGGGAGCACAAGCTCTACGCTAAGTTGAGTAAGTGCGAATTCTGGTTACCCCAGGTATCCTTTTTGGGCCATGTGGTGGGCAAGGACGGTATTTCTGTAGACCCAACAAAGATTTCTGCTGTGATGGAATGGAAGAGACCTTCTACTCCTAAGGAGATTAGGAGCTTTCTAGGTCTGGCCGGTTATTATAGAAGATTCGTGGAAGGGTTCTCTATGTTGTCTTCCCCTCTAACTAAACTTACCCAGAAGAACACCGCGTTCATTTGGAGCGATAAGTGCGAGGAAGCCTTCCAAGAATTGAAAAAGAGATTGTGTACTGCTCCAGTTTTAACTCTGCCTACTGAAGGACTTGAGTATGCTGTGTATGTGGATGCATCACACATTGGACTTGGTTGTGTTTTGATGCAAGAAGGAAGGGTGATCGCATACGGATCAAGACAATTAAAAGTTCACGAAAGAAACTATCCCACTCATGATTTAGAGTTTGCTGCAGTGATTTATGCGTTAAAACTTTGGAGACATTTATTGTACGGCGCGATGTGCAAGATCTACACAGACCATAAGAGTTTGAAGTACGTATTCACTCAAAAAGAATTAAATCTGCGCCAGCGTAGGTGGTTAGAGTATGTGGCTGATTATGAAGTGGAGATCCTTTTTCACCCGGGAAAGGCTAATGTAGTAGCCGATGCTTTGAGTAGGAAGACAGCTGAAATCTTCAATTTATCTGTGCAAACCCTGATGGAAGAATTCTTGTTAATGGACATTGAAGTTGGGAGTAGTTCGATGCCTTCCAGTTTGGAAGCAGAAGAGCCCTCTTGGATTTCCCTTACTAGAGTGCACCAGAAGGATGATCCTGATTTGCTGCACCTCTGGGTTAGAACTGAGAAAGGAGAGTTACCTGATTTTTCTTTGGATGAGTTAGGTACTCTGAAGTATCGAGGTAGATTTTGTATCCCGTCCATTGGTGACATTCGGGCTAAGATTTGTCAAGAAGCTCATGGTTCCAGTGTTTCCTATCATCCTGGATCCACCAAAATGTATAAAGATCTAAAGCAAATTGTTTGGTGGTCGGGAATGAAGGGTGATATAGCTAAGTTTGTGTCAGAATGTTACACGTGTCAGCGTGTTAAGGCAGATCATAGGAGGCCTGGTGGTAAACTGACACCGCTAGATATTCCACAATGGAAGTGGGAGAGTATATCAATGGATTTCATTACCGGTCTACCAAAATCTCCCCGTGGGCACGATTCGGTTTGGGTGATAGTCGATAGGCTGACTAAGTGTGCTCACTTTGTGCCATTTAAGATTGGGTATTCTATGAAAAAGATCGCTGAATTATATCTTGAAGAAGTTATTAGATTACATGGTGTACCTGTCAGCATCGTGTCAGATCGAGACTCCAGATTTACGTCTCGTTTTTGGAAGAGTTTACAAGAGGGGTTGGGTACTGATTTAAGGTACTCCACCGCCTATCATCGGCAGACGAATGGTCAGACGGAAAGAGTGAATCAGATTGTAGAAGATATGATCAGGTGTTATATTTTGGATCATGGTGGTGCTTGGGATGAGCGTCTCAAACTCATGGAATTTGCTTACAATAATAGCTATCAAGAGAGTCTGCAGATGGCCCCGTTTGAGGCCTTATATGGGAGGCGTTGTAGAACTCCCTTGTTTTGGGCTGAAGTTGGTGAGAGGCCGTTGCTAGGTCCGGAAGCCCTTGAGGAGATGAATTGTGCTGTAACTCATATTCGTGAGAAACTCCATGTAGCACAAGAGCGTTATGTGAAAAATGCTAATCGACGAAGGGTCGATCTGGAGTTTGCTGTTGGGGACTTGGTTTTTCTGAAGGTCTCTCCGATGCCAGGTGTTAAAAGATTTGGAAGGAACCACAAGTTGGATCCCCGGTATGTGGGACCTTTTCAAATTCTGGAGCGCATCGGAGTGTCAGCTTATCGGCTGGTTTTGCCTGCTACTTTCCCTGGTGTCCATGATGTGTTCCATGTGAGCCAGTTACGGAAGTGTGTTCGTAATGGTCGTCAAGTCCTTGATTCGGTGCCCCAGATTCAGCCCAATCTTTCGTATGTGGAAGAGCCTGTCCGCGTTTTGGAATCTCTAGATCGAGTGTTGCGGAGGAAGACCATTCCTATGGTCAAAGTTCTTTGGAGAAACCAGGACGTCGAGAGCGCGGGGGAGTTGGAATCAGCGATGAGAGAATCTCATCTGCACCTCTTCGCCTAGTTCTGGTATGTTTATATGTTTTAGGTTGTGTTTGATTTCTTCGTTTTTGTTAGATTTTGGATTTGTAATAAGTTTCGGGACGAAACTTCTTTTTAGGGGGAGTGACTGTAACGCCCCTGATTTTTTCGATGATTTTGTTTGGTTTTGGTATCGTCATATTTATGACGTCATGGCGTTACTTTTAACGTCGGGTTGACGGCGCATCGCCGATAAGGCATTTTCGCGTCCGTTCGGTCGAGTCGGCCAATTTCTTGGATTTTTGTCGAAATTAGAAAATATTTCTATGAGGTTTAAGTTGAGTAATTTTAAACTTGCTCGTCAAGTTTCGTCGCAATCCGAGCATTTTTGGAGTCTCGGCGCGCGATTGAAGTTTTGAGTATTTATGTCATTGTATTTGGAAATTTTTATCTCAGGAATGGCTCGTCGGATTTAGGTTTCGAATTCGTTGTTGGGTTCATCCCGTCAATTTTCTCCTCGAGCGTTCTCCCTTTGACTCTAATCGATTCTAGTTGTTTTCTCGAGTCCTATACGTAGTTTGGCAAGTTTCTATGTAAATCTCGAGAGTTCAAACCTTTATCTCGACTGTTTTTTATTATTATTATTTTTGTGTCGGTGTTCGGGCGCTAATTAGAGGGTCAAATAGGAGTGGTATGGAAAAATGGTCAACATGAATTTTGTTCGTCTCGACGAGATCTACAACTTTCATGTTTACCACCTTTCGATTTGAGGTCATCTTGAACCCTTATTCTCGTTTATTCTGCTGGAACTCGTGTATTCTGCTCCTACTCGAGTATATAGACTCCTACTCGAGTATATGGACTCCTACTCGAGTATATGGACTCCTACTCGAGTATATGAACTCCTACTCGAGTATATTTGAACTCCTACTCGAGTATATATGATTCTACTCGAGTATGTATGCTTCTACTCGAGTATGTATGCTTCTACTCGAGTATGTATGCTGCCACTCGAGTATTCCTTTCCTGTCAGCGTTAGAGCATCGTTTTGATGGTCAAAAAGGCATCGTATAAAGAAATGGTCAACATGAATTTTGTTCGTCTCGACGAGATCTACAACTTTCATGTTGACCACGTTTCGATTTGAGGTCATCTTGAACCCTTATTCTCGTTTATTCTGCTGGAACTCGTGTATTCTGCTCCTACTCGAGTATATAGACTCCTACTCGAGTATATGGACTCCTACTCGAGTATATGGACTCCTACTCGAGTATATGAACTCCTACTCGAGTATATTTGAACTCATACTCGAGTATATATGATTATACTCGAGTATATATGCTTCTACTCGAGTATGTATGCTTCTACTCGAGTATGTATGCTGCCACTCGAGTATTCCTTTCCTGTCAGCGTTAGAGAGCCGTTTTGATGGTCAAAACGGCATTGTATCAAAAAATAGTCAACATGAATTTTGTTCGTCTCGACGAGATCTACAACTTTCATGTTGACCACTTTTCGATTTGAGGTCATCTTGAATGCCTATTTTTGATATTTCCGAGGCTGTCCCTTTTAAGTTGAAATTTTTATAAAAGAAAAAAAACTATATATATATACTTTTCTCTTAGGTTATTAGGATATAACTTCATCTTCTCCGATACTTCTATTCCGAACCAGACCAGCGGCGAGAGATAAGTTTCTCCTTTTCGTGAATCTTCCGGTGGCCGCCGATGGAGCTCCGGTGCTCAGAATCTTCAACCGATCGTAGATCCGGAAAGCTCTCACCGAGAGCTACGCTATCGTGGTAATTTCTTCCTCTTTCCGTGAGTTTTCTTGTTAGGGTTTTTCGGCCCTAACCCCTTTTCCGCCATTGTTGTTTAGATTTCTACTTCTCCTGAGTTCTTTTGCCCCGATCTACGGCGTGGAACGATTCAGAGAACATTTCCGGTGCAACCAAGGCAAGTAGTGGTTTTCCCTCCTTCCCTCTCGTCCGATTTCGATGGTAACGGTTAAACTTTAGTTCTCAATCCTTGTGCACTTTTGATATTCGGTTTAGTATGCTTGTTGAGTCTTCCGTATGAGTTTTCTTGGTTTTTATTTAGTTTTTGACACGAAAAATCTCGTCGTGTGGAGTTATAGAAATACGATGTAGGGTTTTATTGTGGGCTTTTATCGCCCTATTTATCGCGTTAGAAATTACCTAGGGTCGTAAATCGTTTCTAGAGGTTGATCAACCGTGTTTTTAACCTAGAATATATCGAGTAGAATCCGATGTGTCAAATCCTGTGATTTATTTCCTAGTGACTCGTTCTTGCGGGTGTTTGTGGGCAAATCCACCGACCGCAAGGTTTATTTTCCTTTATTAGTGGTCGTGCAACTCTATTGGTGGTTGGGCATCCTGCGGCGACTAGTGGAGTGTATAAGTCTCCCCCGCAATTAGACGGATTTTAACATCTGTGAGGGGTGTGTCCTTATTAGTGAGCACCCTGCCTGTTTAGATAGAGTTGACCACACGTGGCTAATAAAGTTTGTTGGTACCCTAGTTTGATTTGAGTTTAGTCTTGCCTTTTTAGTTCCTTGACCCAAGAATTATCTATGGTCATTGGTTAGTAGTCTAGCTGTAGAGTCCTCACTTTTCCAGATTGAGAATTTGGTTAAGTAGTTTGTTCGTTCGACTATAGTCGAACGCCGCTCGACTATCGTCTATCGGCTGATCGACGATCGTCTATCAGTTGTTCGACTTTTAGTCTGCGTGGATAGTTCGACTATCGGTTGATAGCTCGACTATCTGTGTGCTTTGATAGTTCGACTATCTGCTTGGATAGGTCGACTATCTGATAGTTCGACTATCTGTTGATAGGTCGACTATCTGTTTGGTTTTGATAGTTCGACTATCTGTTGATAGGTCGACTATCTGATAGCTCAACTATCTGTTGAAAGTTCGACTATCTGTTTGTCTTTGATAGTTCGACTATCTGTTGATAGGTCGACTATCTGTTCTCGCTTGATAGTTCGACTATCTGCTTTGATAGTTCGACTATCTGATAGTTCGACTATCTGTTGATAGGTCGACTATCTGTTTGTTTTTGATAGTTCGACTATCTGTTGATAGGTCGACTATCTGATAGCTCGACTATCTGTTGATAGCTCGACTATCTGTTTTGCCCTGATAGTTCGACTATCTGATGATAGGTCGACTATCTGATAGTTCGACTATCTTCTGGTAGTTCGACTATCTGCTGTGATAGTTCGACTATCTCCTTTGATAGTTCGACTATCTGGATCGTTCGACTATCTGTCCGATAGTTCGACGATCTCCGTGCGTCGGTCGACGATCTCCGAGGGTCGTTCGACGTTTTCTGTCTGCCTTTATATTTTGTATTTATTTATTATATTTAATTAATTAATACATTTTCTGGCACGTTGTTTTAAGTTTTATGATAAAATTACCAGGCAATATTTGCTCCATCCCTTTTGCCTGAGTCAAATCTTTTTAGATAAAGTTGTTTGTCTTATTAGCTGACATTATAAATTACTTTATCTGCTGTCAGCCCTTTATAGCCGTTAGACTGAAAAGTCTTCTTTTTGCTATAAAGAGTTTGTTTCTGATATGACTTTATTTAGTACTTTATTATCAAATTGCTTCCTGCAGCTTCCTAGAAAAAGGGTTATTCCTTTTATAGAATGTTTCTGCTGCAGAGATTGTTTTGTCTTCTTGATATTTACAGCCCAGGTCTCAAGTCTCAGAAGAAGACAAGTAATTCAAATTGAAGAGAGCCGTTGCTTGCTGTTGATATAAAAAGGATCCTTTGAAGAAGGATTCAAGCTAGCTAACTAGTTACCCAGATATTTTCAAGCATTCAAGCCTTCATCAAGATCAAGTCTTCTGCTCTCAGCAATTTCCATCTAACTGAG
Source organism: Platanthera zijinensis (assembly GCA_039513925.1). Taxonomy (NCBI): domain Eukaryota; kingdom Viridiplantae; phylum Streptophyta; class Magnoliopsida; order Asparagales; family Orchidaceae; genus Platanthera; species Platanthera zijinensis. The sequence goes on along the minus strand of CM077098.1, from coordinate 62,212,704 downwards.
AAGTGTTAAGATCTTCGACTCTTCTTCAACCTGAGTTCTCCTGCTTTCAGGAAGTTCAAACTCAGAGTTCTTTTGAAGAAGAAGAAGAAGAAGATAGCTGCTTGAAGATCTTTAATTTTATTATTTTTTATCTTCTTGTAGTTTTTCCTTCAGAGCTTTCTGAAGAGTTTTCTGCACTGAAGCAAGACTTCACCTGGACATCTTTGAGTCAGGGGGAGCCTTGATTCTTTAGAGCTTTCTAGCTCAGTGTAAGTTTTTGTGCTTCTCTAATCTATTGTAAAATAGAGAAGACATCTTAACCTTCTTCCACCTCCTGTACAGGGTTATTACTCCCTTCAAAAGTATCCCTTGGTGGCAGGGCACCTGATCAAAAACCTGTGTTTGGTTTTTAGACACTTGATCAAAAGTCTAAAGGGTTTCTGGATCTACCTGAAGCAGATCCTGTTGGTGGGAGGGCACCTGATCAAAAACCTGAGTGGATTCCTACCGTGTGGGTAGAAGAGTGGACGTACCCAAGTTGTTTGGGGAACCACTATAAATTTCCTTGTGTCGTCTGGATTCACTTGCTTAATTCCTGCATTGTGGCTGTGAATAGATATAACTAGGATTGCTAGTTGCTGATTAGGTTTTCCAAGCCTTAACTGTAATTACAGTTAGCTTGAGTTTGTGCACATCACTCGTGTTAGGCTATAGGGTTAAATCTATATCTATAATCTTTTCATTCCGCACTTCACTCCAAAGGAGTTGGGTAGACCATTAAGTTTTGTCTGGTGCAAAATTTGACAACTATATTCACCCCCCCTCTAGAGTAGTATCTATCCCTTCACTTTCAAAGTTGTTTTTTTTGAGTTTCTTTCTTATGATTTATTCATGCCTTTGTTTTTCCCCTGCCTTGGGTATCTGGCATGATTGGTTGTACGTGACGATTCACGTAAGTTCTATTTCTCTAATTTTGTTTTGTACCTTATTTCAGTACTTTGGGTCCTGGGTTGGTACCCCTTTCGACCTTGTTCATTTGTCTACTTTATTTATTTTCTTGCCACTACTTGTACCTTCTTGCTGAGGTGTTCTTTTTTTGGAATGCCTCAGGTTCAGAGCAGTAGCAGATAGTGGAGCTAGTTTTGGTTTTCTGAGCAGCAGTGTTGGCTGTGGTTTTGCACCTCGCCATAGCGAGGTAGTTTGTCTTTTTAGTTGTTTTCCTTAGTTCAGACATACCTAATACTGTGGGTTCGTGTCAGGTTGTTGACGCCCACAGGATTGTTGATTTTTGACACTTGCTGGCTGTAGTAGTTTCTTATGTTTTGATTTAGATAACTTGCTCTCTGGGATGATGCCTTGCTAGGACTGCATGTTAGGTATTTTGACTTATAAAAAAAACCTATTAATAGTAAAGCATCCATGCAACTTCTTTCCAAACTAAGTCACTACTTTCTAGTTAGCGTAAAGACTTTTCATATACTTATTATAAATCTAGAGTCTACATAGCATGAGTTATTCCTCGGGGACATTTATACTCATGTAGGATGTTAGAGTCAATCTAATCAAATATCTTCCGCAAGAGTATAATTATATGGTAGACCGTGGACTAGATGATCCACTAAGCCGAGGGATACGACTATCTTCTCAACTTAAACTGGATTTTGTTAATGATAACATATGTTTTCTTTTAAAACCGTAGAGTTTGGAGCCCTGCCTGAGCGTCTGCAGTTATCCCCTGCACGACGTGGCATCACGGCGCGTATTTTCCCTTACTCTGATTTAATTTAATTGTTGGGAAAATGCGGGTTGTGACAGCAAGGTACCACGTGGCGGTTGACTTTGATAAGAGGTTGAGATGAGATTATTTTCTCATTTTCTCTCTCTCTCTTGGATCCTGAGATAAAAGAAGGGGAAAGATAGAAGAGCAAGGGCAAGGTTGAATCCAACCCTGAAGGAGAGCTGCTATGAAGGCGTTCTTATGGTCTGATTTGCGAGTCGAAACCAGATCCGCGGAGAGGATGGTATGTTGATCATTTCCATCCAGATCAAATGCAAGATCATGACTCCTAAGCGATCGACAAGGGTAATGATCTTCCTTATTGGACATGTGAAGTGCTTAATTTGGCATATTGCATGAAATCCCCCACTAATTGGTGGGGAGCGAAGGGATTTCCGACGGGTCGATATAAAGTATCCCCGGTAGAAATTGCATATAGAATCTGTAATCGAAGTATGAAATAAACATGCTATGTGAAACCCATCTGTACAGGTTAGTCTGGATTGGTGATGATTGATTGCGTGCTATACAGGACTCTGTGGTTAAACGTGTAGTTTACAGAGTTATGAGGTGTGCAGTTTGCTGCAGTGATAGTATTGGAGATTGTCTCTAGGAAAACACCCAAATTGGGGGAAGAAATGAGATTCTGTCCCCTACCGCGCGGCGGTAGAGATACTACTGGTGGTAGCTCCCAGAGAGCTATTGTTGTGAGGCCGGTCTCCTGGAGACTTGGGGGCCAAATAGTTGAGCTGAGAGCTTGAAGAGCCCAACTGTGGTGGCTGTGAGAGCCAGCCTTGAACATAACACATTTATGTATTTTAAATACGGGAATGGGGAGGCCGACCTGCGTCATGTCGATCGCCTGATGGCATGAAGATTTGAGCAATGGGAAAGGGCTGAGTTGTACCTATACTATGTCACTTGACTAGACGGCCTAAGGCATTTGGTGCGATCGGGGGCATGAGAGAGAGTTATTAACATTCGTTTATGCATGACTATAATGATCAAGTTTTACCATCAGTCTGGGACTGAGGATGGTGGTGAGCCTGGGAAAGTCTAGAACATTGAATTTGGTGGGCCTGGGAAAGTCTAGAACAGTGAATTTGACCATCGATATGGGATTGAGGATGGTTGTGGGACCCTGGGAAAGTCTGTTACACCGATAATATACCTTGAGTGCACAGGGCGTGTGGTCGTGCATGCCAACGTCTGTGGTGAATGGTGCTTTATTGCACGTTATGATGCCAAAAGAGATATATACTGCTGTTTGCAGGGAAGGAACACCGCCACCCCGATTGAGGGGTGAGGTCAATATAATTTGGTCAGCTAATGCTGACCGTTGCTGTTGGGTCAATTGATCACAATGTCCTAGATTTGAAGAAGGCCCATAAGTCAATAGTATACACATGATTGTATTTGATATATGTTCAAGTTAAATATATGCAGGTTGTCTACTGTTCTATTATTAGACAAATTAATAGGGTCGGAACTTTGGTTGGACTCAAGACATGACAATAGAGAAGCAGAAATTTGCCTAAGTCTAGAAGCGTTGAGTGAGTACACTTTACTCAACGAGGCCTAGAAGCGTTGACATAAGCTCAGACATTCAAATTTTTAGTAGTGTTGGATTCAAATCTGACTAAGTTCAGAAGCATTGAGTGAAGACCTTTCACTCAATGCCTACTCAAAGGAAATCTGTCAAAGTATAAAAGCGTTGAGTGAAGAAGGCTCACTTAACGTGTACAACCCCGTGTTCGTCGAGTGGGTCCACCACTCCAGACGAGCGGACCAGGGCAACCTGCCCGCTCCAGAACAGTGTGCGGGCAAACTCAGAGCGGTCAGCTCGCTCTCGCCAAAGTTAGGTGGACGAGCTGCGCGAGCTAGCCCACCCGACCCGCACCTGCCCGGAGCTCGTTGAACGGAGCTCGACGTTCGTCGAACTCAATTTCTCCAGACTTCCTTCCGAAGTAACAACTCAGAAATGCCGGCTCGCCCTCGCTAAGGTCAGGCGGGCGAGCTGCGCGAGCTGGCTCGCCCAGCCCGCTCTCCCATAGGCGACCTGGCCGCCAGCCCGCCTCAAAATAAGGGTTGGCGGACTACGACGACCTAGCTCGCACTCACCTAAGGAGGGAAGGCGAGCTGCGGGAGCCAGGTCGCGTCCGCCTGGTGTCTACTAATCGTGAAGAGAATAAAAACCGAACTAGCAATCCAACTAGGCAAGCATACCTATCAAACTGTAGCAAGGGGACACAAGTGTCGTATTGAAATCTGGGAACCTTTGAGTAAACCTACTCACACAAAAACTATTATCTTATCGAAGGATTGATTTAGGGATAAAGGAAAGCTAAATGCACTAAAGGAAATATTACACTAAAAAGAGAACTAATTGCAATTAATTAAAGAGCTACTAAAACGATTATAACGAAGGGTTGGAACAATGAAATGGAAAAACACTCGATCAAGAATCACCTCGGCAAGAGTTGACTAAAATGCGATAAAATAACCTAAGCTTAATAGGGTAAAGGTCCTTGACCGTGGAGGTTCCTAAAGCTTGAACACGCTTCTCTCGAAGTCGTGCCCAACTGAGTTTAGGAAGGTCCGACCGACTCTCGTCTAAATCGGAGGCCTAAAGTTCGCTTTACGCGGTGAACCCCACTATTGGATTTTACTTCAATCCGGGAGATTTGGACGTCTTCCTCTCTCGAGGGGTGCGTACAACTCTCTTTACTCTTGAGTGTTCACTTCAAACTACGAGCCTCTCAGCTAGCTAAGAGTGAAAACAGAAATGGAAATTATATATCGATGATATAACTCCAAACATGAAAAATCAAGAGTAATTTGAAGGCCTAAACCCTAAAAAGAAAAAGTAAATTCAAAACATCATAACTTAATCAACTCGAACCTCGGATCATCAAGATCGAGTACAAGAAGGATTAGTTAATCATAGCGAAGTGGAGGAGGAGGGATGAGTAGAAAAGCATTAAGAACACAAAGATAAAAAGAGCACTTTATTAATATTAAAGAGAGCTACAACTTGAAATGAAAGAGTACACTTCCAATGAAATTAAAAACCTATACTAGCATTACATTTAGCAACTAGAGCAAGTACAAAAACTATTACAAAAGCTTAAACTAAACTAGGGTTAAGAAAAACTAAAATGAGAAAGAGAGAGGGGGAGAAGCATGAAAAAACACAAGTAAACAAAAGGGCAGCACCTCCCCTCTCAATTCAAAACTGTTCTGGACACAAGGGGTACCACTAAATTTATAGGAAAAATTCTCGGGTTGGTCACGCCCTGTGACACGCCCAGGGAGGGCGTGTCCGGGGGGCGTGACAGGTACGGGGTTGGCCTCGGGCTCTGGATTCTGGCGGGAAGGATGATTGCCTCTGTACGATGGTGGACACGCCCCGGGTCATGCCCGTATAGGGGGGGGGGGGTGACATGCACGTCGCGTCGAAATCATTGGTCGGAAATCCGTCAGTCATCGGAAAAGGTTGAACACGCCCGTGTAGGGAGGGCGTGTCAGTACTGTTGACGTGCAGGGCTTAAAAATCTTTAATTGCGACAACAGGCTTTGGGATGAGGGCGATACGCCCAGGGACACGCACCCGAGTGCGTGTGCGGCCCGCTCATAGGCGGACGCAACCCGCAGCGACTCATCGAGCTCGGGCGAAGCCTGCCAGGATGCGGTCGAAGACCGCCCGAAAGCTTCGAGCACGGGTGTAGCCCGTGCGAAGAAGCATATATATATATATATATATATATATATATATATATATATATATATATATATATATATATATATATATACACACACGAGTGACAGGCACGGGCCTACGACCCGATGGCAACGTGCCACAATACCCGACCGGCGACGGCTGGCTTCGCCCGCCCCCTGACGACATTACCCTCGACGTCGCCCCCTGGCAGGCTTCGCCCGCCCACTAATGACAGTACCCCCGACGTCGCCCTCCGGCGGGCTTCGCCCACCTCCGGCGGGCTTCGCCTGCCTCCGGCCTTACGACTCCGCGCGACAGTACCCGGCCTGCGGCGACTCCGCCCGCCCCGACACCGTGGCACCTTCTTTTATGTATAACAATTTTCATTTTAAATTGTTTTAAATGATTTATTTAATAAATTATAAATTTTCATTAAAATGTTCATTTTAAATTAAGAAAATAAATTTTATTAAAAAAATGAAATTCACGATCTTCTTCACCGCCGGCGGCGGAGCCGCCGGAGACGAACCCGTCGGGGGTCTACGGTTAGGCCGGCGGCGGCTCCGGTGGCGGCGGCGAAGAAGACCGTGAGCTACGTAATTAACGCAACTCCCAGTCATCAACGCGGCCGGCGGAGCCGCCGACGGGCTGACCGGAGACACCCGACGGGTTCACCGAGAGCAGACGAACCTACCTGGGGTAATCCGGCGGCGCTCCGGCGGGGACCTGCTCGGGGGTAATCCGGCGGCGCTCCGGCGGTGGCCCTGCCGGAGCGCCACCGAAATACCGCCGGAGGGTTCGCCGGCTCCCGACGAACTCACTGGAGGTCTCCGGTTAGGCCGTCGGCGGCGACGGAGAAGAACGAACTATGAGGGGGGGGGGGAGCGGAATGTTGCTGTCGGGTTTGAGGAGAGAGAAGAAGAGAGTTTTTTGGGGATTTTTTTATTGGGAGACCCAATCCGATATTGCAGCCCCAGATCCAACGGTTCAGGATCAAAACACTAAAATCCGACGGCCACCTATTTTCGAATTCACGCTATTGGCAGACCACCATATATCTTTTTAAGAAAGTATAGGTATATACACACATATATGTCATATATCTTTATTATATAAAACAATATATCATTCTTGAAGCACACCACCAGCTGAATTCAGACCGTCCAATCAAGGAACTTCAATTTCTGGCCGTTGGATTCAAAAGAGGAGGGCTGCCAATATCCAAATCCCTCTTTAAAACACTATTCACATTCCCAAAAATCCCGATTCCGCATTTCCGTATCCGTCCCTTCACGGGCTCACCCCACCGCCGGCGGCCTGCCCGACGCCCACCGGGGGGTTCGCCGGCCTCCGGCGAACCCGCCCGGGGTTGTCCGACGGCAAACGCGGTGGCCCTGCCCGCTCGCCGCCGGACAACCCCCGACGGGTTCGCCGGAGGCCGGCGAACCCCCCGGTGGGTGCTGGGCAGGCGAAAGCGGCAGCCCCTGCCCCTGCGCGTTTTTTTTTCTTTCTATTTTATAATTTAATAAATAACTAAATAATTTATATTTATTATAAATTCAGAAAATTATATAATTATGAAAATAATTTAATACAATTATTAAAAAAATCAGAAAACAATTATTAAAAATTCAGAAATATAAAGTTTTGAATTCTTTTAAATTTTAAAATTTTAAATAACTATTGGGGGCGGGCGAATCCCGCAACGACGCATCGAAAACGGGCGAAGCCCGTTCGAAAATGCTAGATATATATATATATTTTATAGACATGATTAAGATTATATTTTGATATACATAATTTATATAAAAGAATTTATTTTGATACATATAATTTATAGGCATGTTTTGTCTAATTTTTTTTATTCTCATATTATTATTTTTTCTTAAAATTTGTAATTAAATCATGTTGTGACAATTGTCCCCATGCTATAAAATTTTGTCTACAAAATTTTTAAACAAGAGTCATCACTATAATATTGGTCATACATAGGCAAGATTGATTGCTTCATACCTGAAGTTTAAAACAGTTTTGAATACTTCTTTCGCATATCTTCTTCAGTTTCCCATGTTGCATTTCCATGACATGACCTTTCCATAAAATTCTCACAAATGGAATAACTTTGTTTCTAAGTTTCTTAATCTCTCGATCTATTATAACTTCAGGCTCAACTGAATAGTTCAAATTCTCTTAGGCTTCGTTCGTTTCAACGACATTGGCATTTAAGTATTGGCTTTCAATTCAATATCAATACACATGGGAAATGATATTGGATTTAAATCCAATTCTTTTGTTCGTCTGCATGAAGACTTTATATCATAGGAATTGACTTTGATATTTTTTTATTGTTCGTTTGTAAAAAGACTTTCTGTCATAGGAATTGACATTGATCAATGCTATTAATGATCACAATTAAAAATCACAAATGCGATTTTTTAGCCCGACCGTGATTTTTTCTTGAGGCGTGATTTTTTCGACCAAACTCAAGTTTTTCGACCACAACGCGAATTTTTTGACCGGACGTGAAATTTTCGCCAAAAAGTGTTATTTTCGCCATGACGTGATTTTTTTCAATCTGATTTGATTTTTTCAGTCTGAATGCGAAATTTCCATATGAACGCGAATTTTTCGCCCGAACGCGATTTTTTCGTCCGCACGCGAATTTTATCGTCCGGACGCGATCTTTTCGCCCGGATGCGATTTTTTCGCCCGGACGCGATTTTTTCGCCCGGACGCGAATTTCTCGCCCGGACGCGAATTTCTCGCCCGGACGCGATTTTCTCGCCCGGGCGCGAATTTCTCGCCCGGGCGCGAATTTCTCGCCCGGGCGCGATTTTCTCGCCCGGGCGCGAATTTCTCGCCCGGGCGCGATTTTCTCGCCCGGGCGCGAATTTCTCGCCCGGGCGCGAATTTCTCGCCCGGGCGCGAATTTCTCGCCCGGGCGCGAATTTCTCGCCCGGGCGCGAATTTCTCGCCCAAGCACATCTCCCGTACGCGATTTTTCGCCCAGACACGATTTTTACTTCTCAAATCGAATTTTTCGCCCCGACGCGATATTTTCGCATCCGGGCGAACTATTCGCGTCCGGGCGAACTATTCGCGTCCGGGCGAAAAAATCGCGTCCGGGCGAGACAATCGCGTCCGGGCGAGAAAATCGCGTCCGGGCGAGAAATTCGCGTCCGGACGAGAAAATCGCGTCCGGGCGAGAAAATCGTGTCCGAGCGAAAAAATCGCGTCCAGGCGAAAAATTCGCGTCCGGGCAAAAAATTCGCGTCCGGTCGAAAAATTCGCGTCCGGTCGAAAAATTCGCGCCCGGTCGAAAAATTCGCGCCCGGTCGAAAAATTCGCGCCCGGTCGAAAAATTCGCGTCCGGACGAAAAATTCGCGCCCGGTCGAAAAATTCGCGTCCGATCGAAAAATTGGGCGAAAAATTCGCGCCCGGGCGAAAAATGCCCGTCGGGGCGAAAAATTCTCGTCGGGGCGAAAAATTCGCGTCCGGGCGAGAAATTCGCGTCCGGGAGAGAAATTCGCGCCCGGGCGAGAAATTCGCGCCCGGGCGAGAAAATCGCGCCCGGGCGAGAAAATCGCGCCCGGGCGAGAAAATCGCGCCCGGGCGAGAAAATCGCGCCCGGGCGAGAAAATCGCGCCCGGGCGAGAAAATCGCGCCCGGGCGAGAAAATCGCGCCCGGGCGAGAAAATCGCGCCCGGGCGAGGAAATCGCGTCCGGGCGAGAAATTCGCGTCCGGGCGAGAAATTCGCGTCCGGGCGAGAAATTCGCGTCCGGGCGAAAAATTCGCGTCCGGGCGAAAAATTCGCGTCCGGGCGAAAAATGCGCGTCCGGGCGAAAAATGCGCGTCCGGGCGAAAAAATTGTGTCCGGGTGAAAAATATAGCGGTCGGGCGAAAATATCGCGTCAAGTCCAAAATATCGCGTTTGGGCGAAAAATTCGCGTCTGGGCAAAAATATCGCGTCCGGGTGAAAAAACCGCGTGCGGGCGAAAAAATCGCGTTTGGGCGAAAAAATCGCGCCCGGGCGAAAAAATCGTGTCCGGGCGAAAAAGACTCGTCCGGGCGGAAAAAAACACGTTTGGGCGAAAAAACCTTGTTTGGCCGAATAATTCATGTTCGGGTGAAAAAAATTGTGTCTGAGCGAAAAAATTACGTCTAGATGGATAATTCGGCTCAGGCGACCAAAAATTGAATCGTAGCGAAAAATTTCCGTACGGGCGATAAAAACACATTCGGGCAAAAAAATTGCGTCATAAAGAAAAAAACCGCGTTCGTGCAGAAATATCGCATTCGGGAGAAAAAAACCTGTCTGGGTAAAAAAAATGTTTCAAGACAAAAAATTACGTCTGGGCGAAAAAATCGCACACAAACGAAAAAAACACGTCCGCGCAAAAAAATTGCGTCCCGATGAAAAATTGCGTTCGGCCGAAAAAAATCACGTTCAGGCTAAAAAAATGGTCTCATTTTGGAAAACCGGACTGAATATCCGCCACTAGAGATAGATATTGAATCTATGAGTTTTTAGATTACGGTGAATATCGACGACTTTCCATCAGAAAGCCAATTCCAATTTAAAATTGTTGATACGAACAAGAGAAATGACATTCATATTCTCAAAGTCAATACTTCAATATCAATATCTGTGAAACGAACGGACCCTTGCAGTGCGATCAGCATTGAATCATACTGAATCATAAGTGTTGGATCATAAACATACTCTCTTAGAACAGAGATGTGAAATGCATTGTGAATTCCGGATAAACTCGGCGGGAGAGCTACCTGATAGGCCACAAGACCAATTCTCTCAGGATCCGTTCGTTTCAACGACAATGATATTAAAGTATTGGCTTTAAGAAAATGAAAGTCATTTTCGCTGTTCGTATCAACAATTGTAGAGTGGAATTGACTTTCTGGTGGAAAGTCGTAGATATTCACACAAAACTAAAGACTCAATGGCTATCTTCAGGTGCGGATATTGAGATTGCCAACGCCGGCTTTTTTAAAGAATAAATTTTTCTACATAAATGCGATTTTTTTAACCAGACACGATTTTTTCGCCCAAACGCGACTATTTTGCACGGACGCGATTTTCTGTCCAGGATACTATTTTTTCGCCAGAACGCTATTTTTTTGTCCGGTCGCGCTTTTGTCGCCCGAATGCGTTTTTTTCGCTCGGATGCGTTTTTTTCGCTCGGACGCGATATTTTTGCACGGACGTGATTTTTTTTGCCCCGAGGTGTTTTTCGCCCGAAAACGATTTTTTCGCCCGGGCGCGATTTTTTCGTCCGGACGCGTTTTTTTTCGCCCAGGGACGTTTTTTTCGCCCGAAAGTGATTTTTTTCGCTCGGAAGTGATTTTTTCGCCCGAGCGCGATTTTTCCGCCCGGGCGCGATTTTTCCGCCCGGAAGCAATTTTTCTGCACGTACGTCATTTTCCGCCCGGACGCCATTTTTGCGCCCGGACGCGATTTTTTCACCCGGACAGGACTTTTTCGCCCTGATGCGACTTTTTCGCCTGGACGTGATTTTTTGTCACGAAGCGAAATTTTTTGCGTCGGGGCGAAAAAATCGAGTCTGGGTGATAAAAATCTTGTATGGGCGAAAAAGTCGCGCCCGGGCGAAAAAATTGCTTCCTGGCGAAAAAATCGCGTTCGGCCGAAAAAATCACGTCCAAGCGAAAAATCACGTCGGGTACATTGAAATTGCTTGATATGAATCTTCATTGAAAAAGGGGAAGAACAAAACCCTGTTCGAAAATCGCGTCGGAGCGAAAAAATCGTGTCGGGCGAAAAAATCGCGTCCGTGCGAAAAAGTCCCGCCTGTGCCAAAAAATCGCGTTCGAGATTAAAAGTCGCGTCCGGGTGAAAAAGAAGTGGCAGAGCGAAAAATTTGAGTTCGGGCGGAAAAATCGCGTCCGTGTGAAAAAGTTGCGTCTCGGCGAAAAAATTGCGTTCGGACGAAATTTTTTGCGTTCGGGCAGAAAAATTTAAGCCCGGGCAAAAACATCGCGTCATGACGAAAAAATCGTGTCCGGATGATAAATTGATGCCGGATGATAAATCCGCGTTTATTATTTTTAATTTAGAGCATTGACCAATACCAATTCCTATGATTGAAAACTTTTCTGCAAATGAACAATAAAAAGTGATTAATGTCAATTCCTATGATAGAAATTCATCATGGGGCCGAACAAAAGAATTGAATTTAAACTCAATGTCATTTCTCATGTGTATTGATATTGGATTAAAAGTCAATACTTCAATATCAATATCGTTGAATTGAACGGACCCTCAAGGATTTCAAACGGTCCGTGTACAACCCCGTATCCAGCGAGTGGGCTAACAGGAGCCGATCCGGCCGGCCCAGACCGCCCCCGAGCCCCAGGCGAGTTCAGCAGGGTATGCCGAGCCCAGCATGCCGAGTATGGGCTCGGCAATCGTCGGGCCGAGCTCGAAGATCGTGAAGCTGAGCCCGACGAGAGGAGGCCATTCATCGTGGGGCCGGCCGAGTACGTGCTCGTCTAGAGCCAAGGGGTTGGCGAGTGCCAACGCGACCGTCATCTGCGAGCAGGGGCTTCAGACCCAACTTTCCCAGGCCTGAGGCGAGGCGAGCCGGACCGTGGCATTGAGAGAGGCGAGCTCACTCAACGCCTTCTTCAGTGGCGTTGAGAGAGGCGAGCTCACTCAACGCCTTCTCCAGTGGCGTTGAGAGAGGCGAGCTCCCTCAACGCCTTCTCCAGTGGCATTGAGTCAAGCGAGTCAGGTCCGCGGCGCTGAGAGAGGCGAGCTCATCCAACACCCTCTCCCGCGGCGCTGAGAGAGGCGAGCTCACTCGCCGCTGTTCACCTCGGTGCGGGGGGGGGGGGAAGCCTTCTCGCGCCCGTACTCGCCGCCACTGCTCAATGGGCGCTTCTCAGGGTCGGCTCGCCCTTCAGTTGTGGGGTGTTTTTACCATGTTACCCCCTTTGGATTGCATATAGTCCTCGAAAACAGTGACGGCTGGATATTTGCAGACCATCTTTCCCTATAAATAGGACCCAAGGGGTACCTCAGAAGGCACGCTTTCTAGTGCCCGGTCTTCTAGCGCTTTCTGAGGTACCTTAGCTTCAGCACTTGGCTAAGGAGGGGAAGCGCTCTAAGATCTTCCGGGTGTGTGGTGGGACCTCCGTGCTAAAGCCTTGGGACTGTCCCCGGTCCCTCTCCCTTACCCTTTGGGCTTGTGAGGAGAGAAGTAAGTGTGCGACCACCCCTTCCGCAAGGGTCGGACTCCACAGGAATCGATTTTTCGGTTTCAACACTTTGGTGCGGTGAGCGTGGAGTGTGGTCAGCACAGAAAATCTTCCACAGGACTAATGGCAAGAGACGAGGGGCAAGGTTCAGGAAGGGGGGACTCACCACTCCCTCCCCCTCCCGCGATGGCGGGGATATCCGCGGAGCTCAGGGAGGAAGTGCTCGGGCTAGTTAGGGTCGCACTCGGCATGCGAGCCGAGAGTACGACGCCAGCGGTTCCCGTGGTCACCGATCCAGCGTTAGGCAACGATGCGCCCTCAGGCGCGCAGGGAAGGAGATCGCGAGCGAGGGGGAACGCGAGCCGAGGGGGCGAGTCCTCTTTCCGGGCTCGGCGGGCGAGTACCTGTTCGGCGAGACGGCGGGGAGGGAGTTCCCAACTCGCCCAGCTGAAGGAGGAAGTCCCTTCAGCGAGTTCGTTTCGTCAGCCCCAGTTCCAGAAGGATTCCGAGAGCCGGAGATGTCCTACTACTCAGGAAAGGGAGACCCGACCCAGCACGTCCAGTGGTTCGAAGACGTGGTGTCAATCCGACAGATGTCGGATGGTTTCAAGTGTAGGCTCTTCGCCATCACCCTCAGGGAAAAAGCGAGGGAGTGGTTTCATCAGCTCCCGGCCGGTTCCATCTACTGCTTCGAGGATTTGCGCAGAGGATTCATGTTGAGATTCACCACCTCAAAGAAGAGGAAGAGGGAGGTCGAGTCCCTATTCCGTGTCAAACAGAAAGTAGGGGAGACCCTGGGAAGTTACTTGGATAGGTTCCAGGAAGAACTGTCCCAGGTACAAGAGATGCCAGGGCACACCATGATGGTGGCCTTCACCCTGGGTCTCCAGCCCGGGTTCTTCGCCATGGAGTTGAAGAGGACGCCTCTGGTGTCTTTCGAAGCACTCTTGGAGAGGGCGGCAAGGGAGGCCGACATGGAGGCGGCACATCCAGAGTTCGCTCGGAGGTTGGCTAGGTGGGCCGTGGAGGAGGAGAAGCCAAGGGGAGGTCGGGCCCAGGAGGAGAGAAGGGTCGAGCCCCGACAGAGAGAACAGCAGCCGCAGCAGCATAGGTGGGGGCGTCAGGAGCCGAACAACCGATTGGGTTGGAGGCCGGAGTGGCAGGATCAAGGGCCACGGAGGGGCTATCAGGGGGGAGACAACCGCCAAGGTGGGCGTGGTCAGTTTTACCTCTAGGGAGGGAGGCAGGGCCAGAGACCGCCTCTTCCCGACCAGGAGGAGGCCATGGCTATCGCCCTGGGGGGGCGAAGGAGAGGGCAACCGAGGAGGAGGAGGGAGGTCAGGATAGACCTACCCTACTGCGACTACCATCAAGAAGAGGGGCACACGACGGTCACGTGTCCGGAGTTCCTCGAGGTGCGGGAGAATAGGGAGCAGCAGCGACAGCTGCGGAATCATCAGGAGGTGCGGATTGAGGAAGTCCGGCCTCTGGTGGAGGGGGATCGTTGCGAAGACCGGGCCGATGTGGGGACCCGAGGAGGGATCAGAGTGATCCATGGGGGGGGGGGGTGGGAGTCGAGGCTTCCCGGAAAGCAAGCCTCCACACCATGTACCGAAGGAGCATCGGCTCCACATCTCAGACTCCACCCCCGGAAGAGAGGATCACCTTCTCAAGGGAGGATATGCCGGGTCACGATGACCCCTTCTGCGATGCGCTGGTCATCCAGACAGCCATCGAAAATTTCACAGTCTCCCGGATCCTCATTGACAATGGGAGCTCTGTCAACATCATCTTCAAGAAGCCTTTCGATGCCATGCAGGTGGAAGCCAAGAGGGTGCTGGCCTCCGATGGGCCCCTCTTCGGTTTTTCAGGGGAGAGGAAAGAAGTAGAGGGGGGAGTGGGACTCCATGTCAGCTTGGGGGGACAGTCCCGGAACTGTCGATTCGTCATAGTAGAGGCCCCCAGCAGCTACAACGCCATTTTTGGGAGACCCCTCATCAGCGCCTTCCGATGCGTCCCCTCCTCCTTCCATCAATGCCTTAAGTTTAATGTGGACGGGATCCAGGTCCGGGTTCGCGGTGACCCCAAAGCAGCTCGGGAATGCTACGTGACCGCGGTGAATTCAATTTCTTGGCAGGAGGAGGCCGAGGGGATGGGGAGAAGGATGGAGGAGATGGAAGGGCAGGAGGCCGGAGAAGAAGGCGGGAAGGAAGGAGGAATGGAAGGGGAAGCACGCGAGGGGATACTCTCAGAAGGGTCAGTTGGGGCGATGATCCCAGGGGAAGGTGAGGTCCTTACGCCAAGAGGGGAGGACGCCGAAGAGTGGGAGGAGCAGTCCCGGTTGGAGGCCGCCGAGGAGGTCGTGGAGATGGAAGTCCTCACCCAGGGTGGCAGGGTGGAGAAGGTCCGCATCAGTGGAGGGCTGACCCCGGAGGATCAAGGCATGATGCTGGAGTGCATCCAAAAGAATGTGGATGTCTTCGCTTGGAGCGCAGTGGAGATGCCTGGGATTGATGCCGACATCGTCTGCCACCACCTCAATCTACACCCGGAGGCTCGCCCCATCCAGCAGAAGAGAAGGTCCGTCACGGACAAGCTGGCCGAACCCATCAGGGAGGAAGTCTCCAAGCTCCTTAAGGCCGGCTTCGTTTCCGAAATTCAATACCCCGGCTGGGTCTCAAATGTTGTAATGGTGAAAAAAGGGGACGGCCGGTGGAGGATGTGTGTAGATTTTTCACTGCTTAATAAATCATGCCCTAAGGATTGTTACCCCTTGCCTAGAATCGACGCGCTGGTAGATTCAGCCGTCGGTTTTTCTGTAATGAGTTTTTTGGATGCTTTTTCAGGTTATCATCAAATCAGGATGCACCCTCCTGACATAAAAGATGTCTCGTTCATTACAGGAGATGGGTGCTACTGCTACAAGATGATGCCTTTTGGGTTAAAAAATGCAGGGGCTACATACCAGAAGATGATGGACCGTGTATTCCAGGGACAGAAGGGAAGGAACTTGGAAGTGTACGTGGATGACCTGATGGTAAAGAGCAGAGAGGTCGATTCTCACCTCCAGGATCTGGAGGAGACCTTCGACACTTTGCGCAGATACAAGATGAGGTTGAATCCTCTAAAGTGCATCTTCGGGGCGAGCAAAGGCAAATTTTTGGGTCATCTCCTCACCCCAGCCGGGGTCGAACCCAACCCTGACAAAGTCCGGGCAATTATGGAGTTGGGGCCACCTCGGGATGCGAAGGAGGTACAACGGCTGACAGGGAAGCTGGAGGGACTAAGCAGGTTCCTCTCCCGGGCCGGGGAGAGGTGTTCCCCCTTCTTCAAGACCTTAAGGGGAGGTCGGAAGTTTGAATGGACCCCGGAGTGCGAGGAGGCATTCCAGGCCTTGAAGAGGCAGTTGACTCAGGCCCCCTTGCTCCAAGGGCCAAAGGAGGGGGAGGACTTGTTTTTGTACTTAGGGGTCGGGGCGGAGGCCGTAAGTTCTGTTTTAGTTCGGGAAGAGGGGAGAAAGCAGCTGCCCATTTACTATGTGAGTAGGGTTCTGAGGAAGGCGGAACTCCGCTATCCCATCTTTGAGAAGTTGGCCTTCGCCCTAATCATCTCGGCCCGGAGACTCAGGCCCTACTTCCAGGCGCACTCCATCCAGGTGGTAACTGACCACCCCCTCCGCAGCATCTTCGAGGGAGTGGAGCATTCGGGAAGACTCGCCAAGTGGTCGGTGGAGTTGAGCGAGTTTGACATCTCCTTTGTCCCCCGGCTCGCAATCAAGGCACAAGCAATGGCTGACTTCCTGGCTGACTATGTGGTTAAGGTGGCAGAGGACAAACTCACTCGCCCCATCCCTTGGAAGGTGATGGTGGATGGGGCTTCAAGGAAACACTCCTTGGGGGTTGGGGTCGTCTTGGAGAGCCCCCAAGGGACCCGGATCGAGCAAACGGTGGTGATACATTTCTCCATAACCAACAACCAGGCCGAGTACGAGGCGGTAATCGCAGGACTACGCCTGGCCAAGGAATTGGGGGTGCATGATGTGAAGGTCCTCACTGACTCCATGGTAGTGGCTTCCCAGATCAACGGGGAGTTCGAGGCAAGGGAGCCCACCCTGCAACGATATCTGGCAAAGGTTAAGGGAATCATCGGCGGGTTCCAGACCTTCTCCATTCAGCATGTGCCACGGGAGGAAAATGAACAAGTCGACCACCTCGCCAAGCGCGGCCCTCGGGTGGGGGGCACTATCACGGACCTCTTCCACCCATCCCTGGAAGAAGGAGAGTTGATGGAGATAGATCGGCGGTCCACATGGATGGACCCATTCACTACCTACCTGTCCACAGGAGAGTACCCAGAAGGGATGGATAGGAAGAAGCTCAAGTACAAGTCGGCATATTACCTTTTGTGCGACGGGCAACTTTACCGCAAGACCCTTTCAGGATTACTCGCCCGTTGCGTAGCGGAGGGGGAGGTGCCGAGGATTTTGGAAGAAGTTCACTCCGGGGAGTGCGGGAGTCATTCAGGAGGTCGGACCCTGGAGGGAAGAATCATCAGGCAGGGCTACTTCTGGCCTACCCTGGGGCACGATGCCTTAGAATTTGTCAAGAAATGCCACAAGTGCCAACTGTTTGCCCCCCTCCAACTGCAACCGGCTCAGCGACTCAGGAGTATCACGACCCCTTGGCCTTTCGCAATTTGGGGAATGGACCTGGTAGGTCCCTACCCACAGGCAAGCGGGCAGAGGAGATTCTTGCTGGTAATGATCGACTATTTCTCCAAGTGGATGGAGGTGAAGGCTTTGGCCAAGGTAACCTCGCAGATCATTCGAAATTTTGTATGGGGGAGATCATCTGCAGGCATGGGATGCCCCAAGCCATCGTCACCGACAACGGACCACAGTTCGCCAGCAATGAGTTCATTAAGTTCTGTGGAGAGCTCGGGATCGACCTCAGGTTCGCCTCTGTCCACCACCCTAGGAGCAACGGGCAGGTAGAGGCGGCCAACAAGATTATCGTGAACCTCCTGAAAAAGAAGGTGGAGAATTTGAAGGGTAATTGGGTGGAGCAACTCCCCTCGGTCCTCTGGGCCCTGAGGACTACCCCCAACACCGCCACCGGGGAGACGCCCTTTAAACTATCCCACGGAAGCGAGGCGGTGCTCCCCATTGAACTCGAGGTCCGTACTCCCAGGGTTGCCGAGGCAGAAGCTGGAAGGGAGGAGTGGAGAGTTGAGAATGAGGAAGAACAACGACTCTCTTTGGACTTGATAGAGGAAGTACGCGACCTCTCCGTAGTCCGGCAGGAGGAAGTCAAGCGGAGGATGGCTAAGTATTTCGACAAGCATGTCCGGGTCAAGCAGTTCGTGGAGGGCGACCTGGTTCTAAAGAAGGTAGATGCGGCGGGAAGATCGGCAGCCGTGGGCAAGCTCCATCCAAATTGGGAGGGGCCCTACATCGTGAAGGAAGCATTAAAGTTGGGAGGATACCACCTCCAGAATGTGGAAGGCGAGACTTTGAGCCACACCTGGAGCGGCGACGACCTGAAACGCTTTTATCCTTGAAAACTTGTACGTACCTCAGCTTTTTCCGAATGCAATGTATTTGACTCTTTCTCCACAATAACCGTAACAATGACATGCAATGAGACGGAACGTCCATTAAAAAGCGACATAAACACTCAGGCAAATGGTCTAAGTCTTCTCGCTCTGGGGTTAGGTCTCGATTCTCCCGCTATCAGGCTCCCTCCAAGCTGGCAGGGCCGGGGTCTCGATGGACATCGTTATGACCCTGGAGCTGAGCCCGGAGGATGTTCAACACCCGCCCTCAGGCTCCCATCTAGCTGACTGGCATGGTGGTAGCACCCGGGAGAGGCAAATGGTCTAAGTCTTCTCGCTCTGGGGTTAGGTCTCGATTCTCCCGCTGTCAGGCTCCCTCCAAGCTGGCAGGGCCGGGGTCTCGATGGACGTCGTTATGACCCTGGAGCTGAGCCCGGAGGATGTTCAACACCCGCCCTCAGGCTCCCATCTAGCTGACTGGCATGGTGGTAGCACCCGGGAGAGGCAAACGGTCTAAGTCTTCTCTCTCTGGGGTTAGGTCTCGATTCTCCCGCTGTCAGGCTCCCTCCAAGCTGGTAGGGCCGGGGTCTCGATGGATGTCGTTATGACCCTGGAGCTGAGCCCGGAGGATGTTCAACACCCGCCCTCAGGCTCCCATCTAGCTGACTGGCATGGTGGTAGCACCCGGGAGAGGCAAACGGTCTAAGTCTTCTCGCTCTGGGGTTAGGTCTCGATTCTCCCGCTGTCAGGCTCCCTCCAAGCTGGCAGGGCCGGGGTCTCGATGGACATCGTTATGACCCTGGAGCTGAGCCCGGAGGATGTTCAACACCCGCCCTCAGGCTCCCATCTAGCTGACTGGCATGGTGGTAGCACCCGGGAGAGGCAAACGGTCTAAGTCTTCTCGCTCTGGGGTTAGGTCTCGATTCTCCCGCTGTCAGGCTCCCTCCAAGCTGGCAGGGCCGGGGTATCGATGGACGTCGTTATGACCCTGGAGCTGAGCCCGGTGGATGTTCAACACCCGCCCTCAGGCTCCCATCTAGCTGACTGGCATGGTGGTAGCACCCGGGAGAGGCAAATGGTCTAAGTCTTCTCACTCCGGGACTAAGTCTCGATTCTCCCGCTGTCAGGCTCCCTCCAAGCTGGCAGGGCCGGGGTCTCGATGGACGTCGTTACTGTCCGGGGGGTGGACCTGAAAGTTGACACATGACAAGCGTGTCCGAGCAAACCCACCAGTTAGAAGGGCGAGCTCAAGGGGTCCTGTCCCCTTGGTTTTCTGTTAAAAAGGGGTTTTTTTTGATCCACCTCGGGTTGGTGGAAGAACATACCCCCCGGGCGAGCCCGTTCTCGCGGGGGTCTGCTCGGTAGAGGGCATTCCTCGGTGTGACAAGCGGGCGCCGGCGGCAACCGTTCTCGCGAAGATCGCCTCGCGGGAAAGCGAAGAGTTCGCGAGTCTGGTCGCCGCCAACGCTCAAGGCCTCTCGCCGAACGCGAATCCTAACTCACGTGCATTCTAGCGTGGAAGATATAAAAAAAAAGAAGAAAAAAAAAGGAGAAGAAAAGAAGTTAGAAGCAAAATTCCTTTCATTATGATCGCAAAAGAAGGAAGGGCTCGCCCCGACGAGATTACAGGAAAAGAGGGGGGATGATTACAAAAAGATAGAAAAAAGAAAAGGGAGGAATTCGGTCATCTCTCGCCCTCCTCTCCCGAATGGCGGTCCTCCTCGCCCCCAAGCGATCGTTCCTTGCCCTTCGCCCCATCAAAAAGGGAGCCGAAGCTCTCCTCCTTCTCGCTGGGCGGAGACGGCGGAAACAGGCTCGGCAGAAGATCCCGGACCGCCACCTCCTCGCAGCCCTCGGCCAGAATCCCCGACCCCTTCATGGCATTCAGGAGGCATTCGGCAGACTCGATCGAGTTGACTCGCAGCCGCTCCATAACCTCCCCCTCGCCGAAGACCCGGGGCCGCTTGTAGGGAAAAGGCGGCTCGGCACTGTCTGGGGGGAAGAGGGCTTCCGTCAGCCGGCTGACCTCGCCTTGGAGACAGCGGTTCTGCTCCTTTAGCGACTCCACCTCGGCCGCCGACCAAGCAGCAAAAGCCTCCCGCTCGCGCGAGCCGGCCTCCTGATCCGCGAGCCGGAGCCGCAGCAGGGCAGTCTCGCCCTCCAGCTCACTAGCGCGAGCTTGCAGCACCTTGGCGGACTCGGCATCCTGAAAAACAAGAGGGTCAAACTCTCTGAAAAACATTTTCCAAGTTAAAACAAGGGTTGGTCGACTCTTACCAGCCCGCCTGAAGCCTCGTCGAGTAAGCGCTCGGCGATGCCGAACCGCCGCTCCGCGTCGGCAGCTTTCTCCGTCGCAAGGTCGCGCTCCTGCTCAGCTTTGATTAGGAGTTGGCTGAGCTGGAAGCCACGGCGGACCATCATATGGTGGAGTTCAAAGGCCCTCAGATGCGCCTGCAGGCCCTCGTGACCTATCTGCCGGGGGGTCAGGTTCTTGTAGGCGTCGGCACCCTCCCGGCCATAGAGGCCGAAGCCAAGGACAAATGCATGGCCCGTGGGAGGCCGGCGAGCTCCCCAGGAAGGAGCGCGAGTGGAGACGGAGACACGATGGGCTCCCTCGTCCCAGAGCAGCATCGGCTCGCCGGCCGCGTCCTTGCTCCTTCCCCCCTTCCCAAAGTGAGGGTGGTCCTTTGGAGCTCCCGAGCCACTGGGGGCAACCTCCTTGACGGAGGGAGGAGAGGGGGACCCGCGCCTCTTCTCGCGGGGGGATGATATCTCCTTCAGTGGGCTCGCCGGGGCTTCGTCGGAAAAAACCTCCGGCGAGCTCATGAACCTGACGGGCGACGCGGGCTGCCGTGGAAGGCCTCGCGAGACCACCTTCGCCCTTTTAAGGGCCGAAGGGCGGTGGACCGAGCTCGGCCCCCCAAGCTCCAACCGCCTCTTGCTGGAGGGCTTCCCCCTGACCTTCTCTTCCCGGAACGCCTCAGCCGCGGCCCGGGCCCGCTCGAGCGGATCCGAAAACACCCCCGGGTCGGCGAAGGGAGGGTTCACCGGGATCAGTCGCTCCCCTGCAAAAAAGACTTAGACAAAGAATGAGGTTCTGATCGGTTAGGCCAAATGGCGAGCGGAAGGTGAGCGAGACAAACCTTCACCGGGAAGGACAGGTGGCAGGGATTCGAGGCCGCGACGGAGGAAGGAGACCTCGAAATCCTTGTACAAGAAGAACTTGTGGAGTTCGGCATCATTACCAGACACTGACGGCGGCCGGTAAACCTCCTCGCTCTTCTGCAAGGGCGAGAATGGGATATTGCCGAGGTCGCCCCGGACGAAGGCAATCTTCGACATCCAGTTGTGGTTTTTGTTGGCGACCTCGCGGATCTTTATGGACGTGCCGCCAAAGAAGGCGACCCCGTCAGCGTTGGCTTTGTAGGAGAAGAGCTTGCGGAAGACGGTTAGGTTGAACTCGATCCGCTCTCGGCGGAGGTAGCAGGCAAACCCCACTATCATGGCGATAGCGTTGGGGTTGAGCTGCGCGGGCACAGCGCCGTAGTACTTGAGTACCTGGCGGACCTCCGGCCAGAGCGGCAGGCGCAACCCCACCTCAAAGTGTGAGATGGGGAAGGCGAGCTCGTCCTCGAAGAATGAGTTAATGGCCTCATGCTCCGCCGGAAGGCGGGCCACAAAGCCGGCGGGAACGTAATCCGCCACAAACTCGGCGAGCTCGCTCGCAGTGGTGTTCCCCTCGAAGAAACAGTGGTCCGCGAAGTTCTGGGCGCACTTGGAGCGGCCCTCGGAGTCGGGGTTTCCTCTACCCATGCTCGCGGAGGGGACGAAGGCGCGCGAGCAGAAGGTAGGGAGGGCAAGGAAAGGAAGGGGTGAGAAGGCAATAAAGGCGTAGCCGGGGGTAGGTGGGGATCCCTATTTATAGAAAAGGAAGGGGAAGCGAAACCGACTGACCAGCTCGGCTCGCATACCCCGCTTCGCGTATCCCGTCTCATCACTCTGTACTCGCCGACCTAGGCGAGCCTAGCTAAGGAATCCGAAAAGGCACGCACCACTCGAATAAGAAAAGGCTTGCTCGCTCGATAAAATTTATACACTTTATTTAGCATTAAACAGAAAATTGTCCAGAGCAAAGAAAATCAGAAAAGCGCGTGCGTAGACCAGGCGGCAATGGGGGCGAGTACCGGTCGGCTCGCAAGAGAGCCGTCCTCAATTACCCCGGTCTCGCCGGCCCGATGCCGCCAACCGCTGCGCAAAGAGTTGCCGAAGCTGCCCCAGGTTCCTGTTCGCCGCGCGCAGGTTCTCGTCAATCTCGTCGAAAAGTATGGAGGAAGATGTGGCCGCGTATGCCGAGCTGATCCTCGCCTCACCGGCAAGCTGCACGCATTCGTTCTGCAGCTTGGAGTTGTCTTTCTTCAGCTCATGAAGCTCGCGCACTAGCTTCTTCAGGACCAATTGGCTTCGCCTCGAACGTTCGGGGCTGTCCACCTCCGAGTCCAGAAAGACGTCCAAGGCGCGCGGCGATGGAAGAGGTGAATAAATGGCCCGTTCGGCGGAGTCATCAGTCGCGGCTGGGTCCGGGAGGCCTGCACAGGAAAGTCGAGATAGCGGGTGGGAGTAGCGAGCGCCAGTTAGAATCAGACGCAAAATGAGGTCAGGGGCATACCTTCAGTGTCCTGGGGGGAAGCAGGAGCGGATGTATGCTCGTCGTCCATCCCAGTAACCGCAGGAGTAGAGGAGGGATGTTGAGAGTGAAGGCGAGCCGGCGATACCGACCCCCGCGAGTCTGGCTCCACGATTTTGGTGACAATGGGCGAGTCTCGCAGGCACGGGTCAGGGGAGGACTCGGGCTCCTTGGCGGGTAGACCCTCGACCCTTGGTGTGGAGGCCTCGCCGCCTTGGTCCTGTTCGGCGGTAAGATCCACAAAATCTTTGTCATGAGGGGCCGGGGCAGAACGGTTGGAAGAGTCGGAGCCATGGGCTAAAGTATTCTTTAGGTCGGCAAAGATGTGCTCGGCCTCGGGAGGAAAGGGCCTCGCCCTCTTGGCCGAGCCGAATTCAGCAAAACGGCGGGCCGGGGCGCTCAGATCCATCAGGGCCGCGGCACGAAGGGCGGTCTCCTCGCGCGACTTCGCGAGTCGTTCCATGACTTCTTTCGGGAGTGGCATCTCGGCAGGGCTTAAGTAAAGAGAGGGGCGGGGGTCAGTCGAGCAGGCAGGGCATGTATATATAGCCATCGGTGGGCCCTACCAAGAGATTCCTTTCGGCTCCTGTCGCACTCGCAGGATCCTAGTGGGTTGGATGTTTCTTTCCGAGTTTGTGCCAACCTCGCAAAGAGCGGGGATTGTGTACAACCCCGTATCCAGCGAGTGGGCTAACAGGAGCCGATCCGGCCGGCCCAGACCGCCCCGAGCCCCAGGCGAGTTCAGCAGGGTATGCCGAGCCCAGCATGCCGAGTATGGGCTCGGCAATCGTCGGGCCGAGCTCGAAGATCGTGAAGCTGAGCCCGACTAGAGGAAGCCATTCATCGTGGGGCCGGCCGAGTACGTGCTCGTCTAGAGCCAAGGGGTTGGCGAGTGCCAACGCGACCGTCATCTGCGAGCAGGGGCTTTAGACCCAACTTTCCCAGTCCTGGGGCGAGGCGAGCCGGACCGTGGCATTGAGAGAGGCGAGCTCACTCAACGCCTTCTCCAGTGGTGTTGAGAGAGGCGAGCTCACTCAACGCCTTCTCCAGTGGCGTTGAGAGAGGCGAGCTCCCTCAACGCCTTCTCCAGTGGCATTGAGTCAAGCGAGTCAGGTCCGCGGCACTGAGAGAGGCGAGCTCATCCAACACCCTCTCCCGCGGTGCTGAGAGAGGCGAGCTCACTCGCCGCTGTTCACCTCGGTGCGGGGGGGGGGGGGGGGAAGCCTTCTCGCGCCCGTACTCGCCGCCACTGCTCAATGGGCGCTTCTCAGGGTCGGCTCGCCCTTCAGTTGTGGGGTGTTATTACCATGTTACCCCCTTTGGATTGCATATAGTCCTCGAAAACAGTGACGGCTGGATATTTGCAGACCATCTTTCCCTATAAATAGGACCCAAGGGGTACCTCAGAAGGCACGCTTTCTAGTGCCCGGTCTTCTAGCGCTTTCTGAGGTACCTTAGCTTCAGCACTTGGCTAAGGAGGGGAAGCGCTCTAAGATCTTCCGGGTGTGTGGTGGGACCTCCGTGCTGAAGCCTTGGGACTGTCCCCGGTCCCTCTCCCTTACCCTTTGGGCTTGTGAGGAGAGAAGTAAGTGTGCGACCACCCCTTCTGCAAGGGTCGGACTCCACAGGAATCGATTTTTCGGTTTCAACAGTCCGATATATCTTGGTTTCAACTTCTCGATTTGGCTAAACCTTGATACTCCTGGATAGGACGTATCTTTAGAAATACATGATCTCCCACACTAAATTTGAGTTGGCGATATCTTTGATCAAAAAATTCTTTTGTTGATCCTGTGCAGCTTTCATACATCCTTGAATAAGCTTCACATTACTAGTTGTCACTTTAATAAGATTCGGTCCAACTAGACTTCAATCGCCGTCTTCGAAACAACATAAGGGTGCTCGACATCTTCCATATAAAGCTTCATAGAGAGCCATTTGGATGCTAGAATGATAACTAATTGTAGGTGAATTCAATCAAAGTAAGAGATTTGAATGGTTTACTCAGACTGTCCATCCGTCCGCGGATAGTAAGCGTTGCTAAACTTAAGCTTTGTGCCACAGCTTTGTTCAGAGCTTCCCAAAACTTTAAGATAAATCTTGGATCTCCATTAGATATAATCTTCACTGGCATGCCATGCAATTTCACCACTTCATCGATGTATAAATGCGGTAACTTATTCATTGACCTTCCAAGTCGAATTGGTAAGAAATGAGCGGATTTCATCAGACGATCTACGATTACCCATATTGTATCATGCCCTTGCAGAGTCCTTAGTAACCCCATTATGAGGTCCATAGTGATATTCTCCTATTTCCATTTTGATGCTGACAACTATTGCAGTATTCCTTCGGCTCTTGCATGCTTTGCCTTGACTTGTTGGCATGTCAGACGCTGCTCCAAAAATTTAGTTATGTCCCTTTTCATTCCCGATCATCAAAATGTAGTTTTTAGATCATGATACATCTTAGTCGATTCAGGATGGATAGAGAATCTTGATTGATGCACTTCTTGCAAAATTTGATCCTGCAAATTTGAACGGTTAAGCAAACCCACCCTGCCTTCAAACTTCACAACACCTTACTCATCTATTCTCAATCCTGGTTATTTTCCCCGATGCATGCTACCTTTCAATTTCTGCCATTCTTCTGTATCCTGCGCCACTTGAATTTATTTAAGCCATGTTGGGGTGATACTTTTTTGTGACAGCACACCAGAAGATCTCACGGCAACTATAGAGATTGTTAACTTCTCCAAATCTGCAACCAATTAGTGTGGTATAGGTTCATATGTCATTACTAATGTTGAACCCATAAACCACGGTTCAAGGAGGAGTTCAGACCGATGGGGGAAACTTGCATGTATTTCTCCCAAGTTAGAGCGCTTGGCCGGTTGCTTGAAACTAAGAAATAGAGCCCTTAGCTTCACCGAGGAGGTCCCACCACACACCCAAAAAAATCGAAGAGAGCTTCCCCTCTCTAGCCAATACTGACTAGAGCACCTTAGAGGGCACTAAGGAGCAACAGACTATCCACCCGGAGATTGATACTAATACTGTGGCAGCTCCATCAACTAGAATCAACCAGAGGGGAGAGAAGACAAAAAATGTCCTCTCCAAAGGTGCCATTTGGGGTTTATTTATAGTTTTTTGAAACTGGTCTGCAAATAGCGAAATCCCATATTTTGGATTTACTAATTGCATCCCAAATTGGTTTGCCAATAGCAAAATCCTACTTTTTGGAATGGCTAAAGGCATGACAAATTGGATTTCTTGGCAGGGCAGCTAGGAGAGCCGACTATGCTATCCTGTTCGCTTGGAGAGGGCGAGTGCTCGTTGAAGCAGACACTCTCTACTTGCCCTAGGCTTGGTGCGAGTGCGGGTCGAGTCCCCTAATTTTCCCCTCCACTTGAGAGAACCTGGGGTGAGTGGAAGTGATGCTTCCTTCACTCGCCCCTACCAGCCCTTGGAGCTCACCCTGGGTGAGTTGGGCAGGCATGTTCTCTACTCGCCTCGCTAACTCGCCCACGCTCAACATACCGTTTCTCTCTTAACTTATCCTATAGGTCCCGTGTTGGGTCCATTGATCACAATATCCCAGATTTGTAAAAGTTAAATAAGTCAATGGTATACACATAATTGTATTTGATGTATGTTTAAGTTCATGCATGCAGGTTGGTCCTTGGCACATTGATTGGACAGGTATTCCAAGTGGTTGTGACAGGTGGTCAAAAGGTAGAGAAGTGGAGAGACAGAAACCTGTCTAAGTCCATTGGCATTGGGTGAAGACGGTTCACTCAACGCTATATATCAAAGAAGGATGCTGAAAAGACTGAAAAATTATCTAAGTCCACAGGCGTTGAGTGAAGCCAGTTCACTCAACACCAGATGCCAAAAAGCGCTAAGTTAGGTGTGGACAGTCAAAGCTCAATAGTTTGGAAGACAGAAATGCGGCTAATTCCACAGGCGTTGAGTGAAGGCAGTTCACTCAACATCATATTACAAGAGGCATCGAATATAGCTGAGTCTATCCAAGCTTCAGCATTAACAAGTTGAAAAATCAACTAAGTCCAGAATCGTTGAGTGAGGACAGCTCACTCAATGCCTAATGAAAGAAGCGTTGAGTCAAGCTCAAGTAGTTGAAGATTCTGTCAAGAATTTTGGCTAAGTCCATAATCATCGAGTGAATACAGCTCACTCAACGCCAGAGAAGAAAGTATCGTGTGATGTCAAAGCTCAAGGAAAGATGGACAGAAAAATTCTGGCTAAGTCCAGAATCGTCGAGTGAATACAACTCACTCAACGCCAGAGAAGAAAACATCGTGTGATGTTAAAGCTCAAGGAAAGATGGATAGAAAAATCTGTCTAAGTCCAGATGCGTTGAGTGAGGACAGCTCACTCAACACACTCAATGCCTCAGCAAGCTGACAGAGTCCAGAGAAGCGGCTAAGGACAAAAGCGTTGAGTGATGAAGGCTCACTCAACGCTCTCAATGCCTAGTTGTTAAAGAAAGTTACAGCGAAGTCTATGGGAATTGAGTGATGAAGATTCACTCAACGCACTCAACGCTTGGCAGTGCAGAAGAAATTGGCCAAGTTCAGAGGCGTTGAGTGAAGCCAGTTCACTCAACGCCTAAGCAAGGCAGAAGAATTGGCTAAGTACAGAAGCGTTGAGTGAAACCATTTCACTCAACACACTCAACGCCTGATGGTTTAGAGAATTTGACTAAGTCCAGATTCATTGAGTGAAGCCAGTTCACTCAACGCACTCAACACATGAATTGAATCTGAGAATTTGGCTAAGTCCACAGATGCTGACGTCAGTAAAAGTAAACAAAAGTCAGCAGAGTTTAAATTCATTGCGGGAAAGCTACAGAACACGACAAATAGCGCCGAAAGCCTATTGTACGTCTTCTTCTATCAAAGCAAGTTGTAGCTAACAACTAATGGTGGTCCTCACTACTTCAAAGTGCAGTTAATCGGCGGAAGATAAAATGGACAAGATCGAGAGCTGAGAACTTTAACTTTTAGGATTTTATTTCATCTCAAAAAGAGATAGTCGAACTTCATCTTTCTCGCCATTGTTGCTGAGCTTGAGAACTAGAAGTTCAACCAGCTGCTCTAAAAGTTCCAGCAAGTTAGCTATAGCTAATTTCTCCTGCTATAACAAGTTCATATTAGGATCTGATAAAGAAGGAGCAAAGCCATCTGGTTTCTGCATTCCAAGTTAGCTGTTTGAAGAACAAATCAATAGCAAGATCAGGAACTTGTTTCTGAGCTACTTCCAGCACAAGCCGCAGTTTGTTGAAGATTATTTATCTTGTTGCTGAGAAGAAGGTAGGGCTGAGGTAAACTCAACTTAGGAAGAAGCAGGCATAAAGAAAATTTTCTCTGGTGTCATATCAACCACATCAACAAAGCACCTTCTCTTTTGTAGGATCTTAAAAGATCTGAGTGTAGGCCTAGTTTATAAAGGCCGAGGTAGGATCCAAGTGTGGATCTGAGTGTAGGGCCTGTGTGCCTAAGGTAGGGCCTTTGTGCCTGAGGTAGGAGAGTGTTACTCTCTGATTTGTAGGGATAACCTCCATAGCCTGAGTTGTAGGACTTGGGTTCAAGTCTGAGGTAGGTGATCATTTGATTACTGAGTTGTAGGAGAAAGATTGCTCTGAGGTAGGGCTTTTTGCTCGAGCTATAGGTCTTGGAGGAGACTGAGTGATCCTACGGGATCGTGTTGTAAGCTCTTAAGAGCCGAGTTTTGGAGAAGAGCCTTGTCTAACACACAGTTAGAAAGGTGGGAGGGAAAGTGGACATACCCATAATCTGGGGAACCACTATAAAACTACTGTGTACTTTTGTGTTGTGCCTTGAAAGCTAAAAGTAATTAACTCACATAAAAGAAACTAAATCACAACACACTAAGTAGAAGGAAAATCTTAAAAGACTAGAAAACCTATTCACCCCCCTCTATGTGTTTAGTTACCTTGGAATTAAAGACTTTCAAGAGGTATCAGAGGGAGGTTGTATAACATTCCATTTCCAACTAGACCCCTAAGAGTGATTTTGTCATGACTAGGTCATGACAAAACCCTAGGAAGCTCAAGAGACCATGTGACCTTAGACATGAAGGTGAAGATCACCATGACTTGTAAATAGTAATTTCCAATCACCAGACCTAGGGTTTGACCTTACGGATTTAACTTGGTTCCATGACCCCACCATGACACCCCTAACCCTAGGGGAGGCCAATGGGTCACCAAGGACCCATTGGGTCAACCAAAAGGGGCAAGTTGACTAAGTCAACCCAAACCCTAATTAGGTCAAACTAAGCTCACACATAGCCAATTGACCTCCCCTTAGCCAAAGGGACCCACCTAAACCTTCCTAAGCCCTTAGGGGAGGCCAATGGGTCACCAAGAACCCATTGAGGTCAACCCAAAAGGTCAATTTGACCAAGGTCAACCCTACCCTAGTATTAAGTAAAACTAGCTCAAATGTGCTAACTCAAGCTCAAGCCCAATCCCCCTTAGACTAACCTTATTTCCATGAATAATATGGGTCAGTGGGGTGCCTTTAGGCTGAAATAACCACCAATTTTTGCCATAGTGACTAGGAGAGAGAAAAGCTCCATTTTCTCTTTAATGGAGGAGAGAGAAAATGAGAGAGAAGGCCATTCATGTCTTAGAAGGCCAAGAACCCCTCTCTTCTTGCTGGAATCATCTCCCTTGGTTAGTTAGGAGAAGGACAAGGGTTTTACCGGCCATGACAGTGACTAAGGGAGGAGAATTGCCATGGCCGAAATAAGCTTTCAATGGCCATTAATAGCCATTGATGCCTTGACCTTTCCCCTCCCCAACTGTGGCTTTAAACACCATTAGTGGACTGTGAGGAGTCTTTCCCACCACTTACCTGAAGAAATCGATCAACTTTGTAGTGCAGTTACAGAGCACCCGAAATCTCAAATTCCGGCGATGGTGGCACGACGATCGACCCGACTTCAGCCCTCCACTAAGGTCCTCCTCTACTCCTTCATAGGTTAGATCTTAGGAATCTTTAGAGTTAAGAATTGGGCACAATTGAGCACGATCCATTGGAATTTTCCACTAGTTTTCCGTGAAAATGATGGTGTCGGGTTTGCCGGAATCTGCCGTCTCCGACGGCCAAACCACCTCCGGCCAATAGCCCTCACCTCAACGGAGGTGGTGGTGGCGGTGGTTGGCCGGGGAAGTGGCCGGAGGGCCGGCAATTAGGCTTGGAGTTTGCTCCAGGTCAGGCGGATCTGGGACGTTGGCTGGAGGAAGAAGAAAGCCAGGAGCCACCGATCCAGCTTTAAGATCCGTGCAGATCTATCTATAATAAATTTGATTTATGTATATTCTATCACATAATTTCACCTATTTTGGAATTTAAATTAAAAATGCTTAGAGGCCTTTTCAGAAATAGTGGCCAACATGAAACTTATAGCCATATTGGTCTAGTTTATTTTAAAATTAATGTGAATCAATTTGGAGTTCAGGTCAGACCACAACACTCATTTTGGTGAGGTTTATACTTAGGGTTGATCAGAAATTGTTTGGGGTGCCCCCATCAATCCTGACCTCCAAATGACTTGAAATTTAGAGCATGAGCCATTCATATCTAGTTCTATAATATATCCAAAAATGAGAATTTTTGGAAAACACTTTTCTAAAATTTTGAAAATTATTTCATTCTTCATGTAAGGTTTAATTAAAGGGTCTAATGACCTCCAAATCCTCCCAAATTTTGGTGAGTGGTCCTTGGGGTCAATATAAGAATCTGTATAAAATGTCACCCCATTTGGAGATGATTTGGTTTGGAATTCAGTAAACCCTAGCCTAGGCCAAAAGGGTTATTTAGGTCAAGTGTCCCTTGTGAGTATTGAGTGACCAAATCACCTCAACAGAGGTTGAAACTTGGGCCACTGATTTATTATGACAATAAACACCTTCACATGGAGTTTGAAGTGGATTAGGGTGGATTTGCCCTAAAAACCTAGTTCAAATCCTAAGGTTGAACTTTGGGGGTTTGTGAAAGATATGTGGTGATATGTCCTTGTATGGACTTGGTGTTTAGTCCATGAGATCTTAGGGTGGTGAAATGCCCTAAGAAAGAATTTGGTGGTACTTGGTCACATGCACCCCACCGTAATCACTTGGAAACTAGTTAGGCATATACACCTTATGGAATAATTAAGGGGTCCTATGACCTTGGATCATCATGAGGTTTTGGTAGGGGTAATTTTATAGTTATATTAACTTCTGAAATTTATTATTGGATGTTTAGATAATAGTAGCTCATACTTGTAGATATAACCTTTACCTTGCCCTTTTTTATGATATTGGAGTAACTGTGGTTTAATTGGCTTAGGATGATATGAAACTCTGGAAAAGTTAATCAAATACCATGTGTATGCACTAATAAATTATTTGGAATGATTGGACAATTCATCTTAGTACCTCATGTGTAAAGTGATCTAGTGCACTTTATTTTGATAAATTAATAATGAATACTATATCTTGCTAGAAAATTGTGTTACTTGGCCAGAGAACTTTTTAGGGCATGATAGAGCTTAGAAAATTATTGCATATTATTTGGATGAGTTTGCAAGAATGTTTCTTCACAAAGTGCACTATCATAAATTTATTTGAGGTATTTTTCTATATAGCTCACTGACTTTAGAATTGCATGAAACTTAGTCAATAATGTTTTATGATTATAATAAGACTCTGGTAATTTTTAGACTATGAATTGTGGTACTCCTTTCATTACCTCTAATTATTTGAATTATCTTGAATTAATTATTTAGAGGTTAATACATTTATGAAAATCTGTGAAATTTAGTATTCACTGATATTTTGATATTATATAGTGTTCATAATTTTTGGGTGGCCATAACTTAAGGAAAACTAGTACTTCATGCTCAAAATCACCCATGACCTAACTTTTGGGAAACTTTAATAAATGCCAAATGAATTAGGAAAATTACAAGTTTCTGGGTTTAAGCTAAATGTGTCATGATAGACCCCCAATAATTATCTTAGGGCTTTTGGATGAAAATTTGGAGTACCTCCTGTCATGTACATCATATAGCTTAGATTAGTCTGCATTTAGTAAAACTGCGGAAATTGTGATAACATGTGGAATGGACATATGGAGATGAGGTTAATAGTTTACTGATTTTGGTGAAGTGAAAATGAGTTCATCATTAGGAGTCATGATGTGGAAGTGTTGGGTTGACTGGTGTTAAATGGTGCTCGGGATCGACGAAACATCGTCCTTCATATGGAGGGAAAGAGAGTCAAAAATACACTAGAGTTAGATTTAGTATAACTTTAAATGGGGTTGGATGTGAGTAGATACCAATAATAATAAGTACCGTGCTAAAGGGAGCTTTGTGCTTCAACCCATCATAGTTCCTAGTGCTCTCGGGAGCCCTTCACATGGAATTCCCTGGGTAGTCCAAGGTTAACGTAAGCCGAAGACTAAATGGAATACAAGAGTAATTAGAAATACTCTAGGATTACACTTACACTCACACTCCCCGAAGTGGTGGGAGTTAGGTTGGGTCTCACAAATGGTAGGCTCAGTGGTTTGGTGATGTGCAGGTTAGCCTGACGAGCCGATGGCTCGGTAGATATTTGTGACGGACAAGATAGTCCGAGAAGCTTTGGATCGGTGGGAAATACATTAATGTTGTATGTGCAAAAATATAAGGTGGTGGGTCTTCGGTATAGGAGAGTCGTCGCACCGACACCAATACTTTGACTCGACAAGTGTGGTTTAGCACTTAGCCAAATAAAGTTGGGTGCGCCAGCCGACAAAAGTACGTAGAAGCTTCGCTTAGTGCACCAACGTTGAGGCGTACGATAGGTCTGACTGGTAGTGCTGATACCGGTTTAGAGGTGGGTGAAGCCCAACCCACCGCTTCCGTTTGCCTCTACGGAGGTATCCTGGGAGGTTAGGCTCCGGAAAGGGGGAACTAAAGGTCTGTGTGCACAGAGTCGGGTGTGTGAGGCTCACTTGCATGTTCATACCATAACATACTTGCATGACATACCATAATCATTGCATATAACCCTTGACACCTATTGTATAAATTGGTATGTGACTCTTTATACAATAGGCCTTGCAAAACGACCCCTTGGTCTATAGGTTTGTATGGGCATTCCTATAGGTCATGGTTACTTACTTAGTTTACCTTCTTGTACTTTTACTTACTCACCTTATTCATGTGTATACTTATATTGCTTACCTACTATTTGCTTACTTACACTTGCTGTGGTTTTATACTCACGATAGACTAGTTCCGCCGTCACCTGCTTACTTTTGTTACTCTCCACCTTAAATTCCTTCCCTTTTCTTCTCCCTGCTCGGTGCCTATGAGCCATGGGGGAGGGGTGGGGGATGATAGAACTTAGTCTCTTAGACTAACGGTCGTTGACCAAATCATTTTAGGGGATCATGGAGCCGAACATGGAGATGCAGCCCTAGAGGTCGGTGCGCTTGGAGACGGGACAGTCTAACATGGGAGTTCAGACAGCAGGGACAGTGAGTCCCGATCATTAGTAGTTACTATAGATTTGCTTTCGCGTTGAGTGACTTGTAGTGAGGATCATGATGTATCGGGCAGGAGCCCTCTTATTAGTACTTGATTTATCGTTACTGTGGACTCTCCCTTCGTGGGGTTTATTTTATATTCATGTGATTTTTGGTGGACCAGTATTTGAGTTTTACTTTACTCTTTGTACTTACTCTTCTCTTCTACGATCGATATGACCGACAGGATCGATGTTTTGTAGTGACGACCTTCCCGGGTGTGTTAGTGTCACCCCAAAATGACGGTTCTGGGCATAAGACCCTGTTGGTTTTGCAAAAAAATGGGGTCTTACAAACTGGTATCAGAGCCAGGTTTCATCGATCCAAAGAGAAGAAGTTCACACAAACCCTAGGCCACCCCGCACGAGCTTAGTCTGAGGACAAACTAGCAGCAGAAGCAATGCTGTGCCCATAAGAGGAATCACATGCAAATGTCCACCTTTCTTTAGTTCCACTTGTACATTAGCTAACAATTGAAATTCTTCTTTGTAGCCTGCGGCAAACCCTGCCCCCAGCAGGGAGCACCTCTGGTTGCGAAGATCTCATCTTATAATTCTCTAGTCAACGAGTTAGACTCAACCCACTAGGACACATGACTAACCATGACAACTTATAGTATGCCCTAGTCGGAAATAGACCTTCGGTATGAACTTGGTTAAGGTAAGGAGATACCCAAGAGAATAAAGGAGGAGTTTAACACGAGAATGGATACCTAAGGCATAAACTCAGGTGTCCCTACGGTCCTTATCCAGGATTACTCAAACCGGTAAGACTGCATTAAGGAGAATTGCGGCCAATAATCCAGTAGCAGATTGATAGAAGACACTTTGTCTCAACCCTCGTACCAGTAACAAGATTACCCGGAGACAACCACCAAGACAAACACCGAGGGTCGGATAGGAATTCAAGTTCGGAAGAGACCCATTTGAGATTGGGAACATTTTGACCCTGATAAGGTTGTCGTAAATGTAACTCAGAGGGTTTAAAGTATGGAGTATATCAACAAGTTTCGGGATGGAATCCCAAATCTAGGATTGATGCCCTAAGGATTATGCACCCAGCTAGGACAGATATAATATGTAATATCAAAGATACTTAACCCAAGCTAGGTAGGGGCTTATCTTTTATTTATTGGGCAAAGTGGTTACTGATTTAGGTTTCCCTTAGACCTCATCTAGAAAACATTGCGTCAGAAATATAGTGAAATTGAAGTAAACCGTATTCGATGCTACTTGAGCGTATTCGTAGGGTTAATAATCTGATTGTGAAGTGGAGATTTTATAGAGCCGTTGCCTACCCACACAAACGAGAAATCTTATCACCGGAAGTATGGTGTATCTTGGAACATGTATCTCCTCAGAGTGAAGGAAGACGTCATGGATTTTGTGACGCACGGTGAGGTTTGTCGGCTGGTGTAAGCCAGTGCAAGGGTTTTTGGGGAACTAATACAGTCTTTTCCTAAGTTAGAGTGGAAGTTCGAGGATAGATTGACCGAGGTAGTTAGGGTAACCCTAATACAGTAGTGTGAGTCTTGCGGTGCAAGAAGGTTTCAGTGGTCAAGATTATGTGGGAGAACCATGGACAGGAGGAGTATACCTGGGAGCCACTGGATTCGATACAACAGAGGTACCCAGATCTCTTCAGGTAAGGTGTACATTCAACTTCCTAAGGGATGTTACATTCAGCTACTCTCAGTAGAAACCCCGCAGGCCTAACCTGAATTTCGGGGACAAAATTTTTATTTTTGTTTATTGGGATTTGTAACATCCCATTTCTAACTAGACCCATAAGAGTGTTTTTATCATGACTAGGTCATGACAAAACCCTAGGAAGCTCAAGAGACCATGTGATCTTAGGCATGAAGGTGAAGATCACCATGGTCTGCAAATAGTAATTTCCAATCACCAGACCTAGGGTTTGACCTTAGGGATTTAACTTGGTTCAAAGATCCCACCATGACACCCCTAACCCTAGGGGAGGCAATTGGGTCACCAAGGACCCATTGGGTCAACCAAAAAGGGGGCAAGTTGACAAAGTCAACACAAACCCTAATTAGGTCAAACTAAGCTCACACATGGCCAATTGACCCCCCCTTAGCCAAAGGGACCCACCCAGACGTTCCCAAGCCCTTAGGGGAGGCCAATGGGTCACCAAGAACTCACTGGGGTCAACCCAAAAGGTCAATTTGACCAAGGTCAACCCTACCCTAGTATTAAGTAAAACTAGCTCAAATGAGCTAACTCAAGCTCAAGCCCAATCCCCCTTAGGCTAACCTTATTTCCATGAATAATATGGGTTAGTGGGGTGCCTTTAGGCTGAAATAATCACTAATTTTGGCCATAGTGACTAGGAGAGAGAAACAAGATTTGCATATCTCAAATGATTCATAATCAAATGAGTCAAATAGTCCTTCTCTATAGAGCTTGGATATACATTTCTCATTTATATGGCCCAAACGACAATGCCAAAGATATGTAGGGTTCGAGTCATTTGTTCTTTGTCTTTTAGTATTTTCTCTATTATAGATCTGATGGTTTAAGTTCAAAACATATAAATCATTAAATATTTGGGCTACACCATAACAAACATTATTCTTAAATATTAAACAACAATTGTTCTTAATAATATAAGAAAATCCAATCATGTCCAAACATGAAATAAATATAATGTTTCTAGTTATGGAAGGAACAAAATAACAATTATCTAATTCAATTATAATCCCACTGGGCAAAGCAAGATGGTAAACACCTACGGTGACAGTAACAACTCTTGCTCCAATGCCGATGCGCATGACCACCTCTCCTTTACTCAGTAATCTTCTCCTTCCCAGTTCCTGCATATTTATACAAATGTGAGACCACATCCGGTATCTAATACCCAGGATGAAGGAGCAGAAAGGTTTTTCTCTACAACATAGATACTTGAAGCGGAAGTCATACCTCCCTTCATCTTGTGCATACCCTCAATGTATGAAGGACAGTTCCTCCTCCAATGACCAGCCCTGCCACAGTGGTGACACTTTCCCTCTTTCGCAAAGCCTTTCTTCTTCAATGATGAAGACTTGGGCTCCAAAGCAGACTTAGATCTTACGTTCGTCTTCTTGAAGCCCTTGGCCTTGGCCTTGCCTTTATGCACCATCAATATGTGGCTAGCAGGCTTGACTTTCTTCATATTTATCTCGGAAGTTCGCAACATGCCTAGGAGCTCGGGCATTATCTTGTCTATTTCATTCATGTTATAGTTCAAGATGAATTTCTCATAACTGTTCGACAACGATTGCAGGATTAGGTCTATGACCAACTCTTGGCCCAGAGGGAACCCTAGTCTTTCAAGGTTCTCGATATACCCAATCATCTTGAGTACATGAGTCCCTACTCGATCCCGAGCTTTTATCTTACAATGTAATAGTTTGTGTGAGCCGATTCTACTACTACGTACAATATGCGCACAATATGTGCATGGAGTAATGTAACTCGACGAAGGCGTTGACTGGTCTCAACACACTCGACTCCATTAAGCTAGGTTGAACTAAGTCACATCAACTCATCATATGAGCTAAACCATACAAATCTAATCTCCCAATTTCTCCATAATCATAAGTGCGACCCTGATAGGCTTATACTGAGTTGGCAGTGATGCCACATGCTTGATTACTTCCAGATCACAATGGTAACACCAACATATTCATCACTCAGACGAAGTTCACCAAGGAGCTTCTTAAGAAATTCGGAATGGAGAACACAACCTCTATGTGGACTCTAATGGGTTCAACTATGTCTCTGGACAAGGATGAGAAAGAGAAATCTTTTGATGAAACCAAGTACAGAAGCATAATCAGATCCTTGTTCTACCTCACTGCCAGTAGACCAGATATAATGTTTTCAACATGCGTCTGTGCTAGATTTCATGTGAACTCAAAGGAATCTCATTACGTCGCTGCAAAATGAATTTTAAGATACCTTAAGGGTATACCCAATCTTGGCTTATGGTACCCAAGAAATAATGATGTTGAGCTAATTGGTTTTTTAGATGCTGATTTTGCAGGAAGCAGGGATGACATGAAAAGCACTTCCGGGTCGTGTCAATTCCTCGGAAGACGACTTATTTCATGGAGCAATAAGAAGCAGAATTGTGTAGCAACTTCTACTGCTGAGTCAGAGTATATCTCTGCGGGTAGTTGTTGCACACAGCTTCTATGGATCAGGAATCAACTTGAAGAATACAACTTGAAGTTTAAAGAGATTCCGATGTATTACGACTCATCTCGCGCAATAGCAATCACGAATAATCCAGTCTCTCACAGCCAGACAAAGCACATTGAAGTGCGATATCACATCATCCTATAACATATGGAGAACAAGGATATAGCCCTCAGCTATGTCCCGACGGATAAGCAGGTCGCGGATATTTTTACGAAGCCGCTGGACAAGGCCAAGTTCTCATTCTTCAAAATAGAACTAGGCATGTTGAAGATAGATTCATGAAGAAGGCCAAACAAGCAGGAACTCACACGAGAAATATTTCAGAAAGGCAGAAATTTGTCCAAGTCCAAATCATTGAGTATCGGTAAGCCCAATGGCCGATTCGTCTGATATTCCATGGATACTCACCGAATCCGACTCGGCTTCCTACGAAACTCGGCAAAGTTCACTTAGGGCAAAATTTCATCTCTTTATTGGATCCGAAGAGCCGCAAATCTCAGGTCAATATATATATATATATATATATATATATATATATATATATATATATATATATATATATATATATGGGGAGATATCATGTGCGGGCAAACGGGCGTACGGGCAAGGGTCAAAACGACTTCAAATCGAAAAGTGATCAACATGAAAGTTGTATATCTCGACGATCCAAACAACTTTCATGTTGAACACTTGTTGATTTGGAGCCTCCGTGACCTTCGATTTGGGACCCGAAAAATCTGGGCGGCGAAACTGCTACAGTAAACCTAAAATTTTCCAATTTTCGGGTCCAAAATCGGGGGTCAAGGAGGCTCCAAATCAAAAAGTGATCAACATGAAAGTTGTAGGTCTCAGCGATCCGAACAACTTTCATGTTGATCAGTTTTTGATTTGGAGCCTCCTTGACCCCCAAATCCCTATGCCCGTACGCCCGCACCTAAGCTAGCCCGCATATGATATGTATCCATATATATATATATATATATATATATATATATATATATATATATATATATATATATATATATATATATATATATATATATATATATATATATATATATATGTATATATATATATATATATATATAAAATCAAAGAGGGGGCACCGCACTTCTACACTTCGTCAAAATTCAGCAGATTTGCCGAAATAGTTTCCGACTTTTGAGCTCCCGCGATTCCGATCTTCGGCATCTTCCTCTAGTGGATCCAGTGTTATGCACTCCCACTTCTTCGAATAGGGCTGTGAACGCCGTTCATGATTCTGCCAACATTGCAGCAAACTTCTCTCGACACTTTCTTCTAGTGGTGTGATCCTGAGCCCCGATTCTCGCTGATTCCAACAAGCTATAGCTATACAGTATTCCAGATTGTAGTTTTCTTGATTCTCCATGGCTCCCAGAATCACAAGTGGTCTACTAGGGGGAGGAGAACTAGTTTGCATAGGGTTTGCCTCAGCCTCCAATGAATTTAGAAATGTGATCCTTATGATGGAGACTGCTGGACTTTCCTTTATCCTCAAACATCCATGCAAGGTTCTGGATAAGGAAGTCCTTGAATTCTTCCAAAATGCTAAGCTACGACGCGAGGACACCGTCATAAAGAGCAGAGTTCAAAAGACAAAAGTCAAAGTGAAAGCGTCACTCCTCTCAAGGTACTTGTGGCTTCCTACCTGTGAAGAAGCTGACTACCTAGACGAGGATGACTTCTCTAGGGCTCTCCTATTTTGTGGACTGCCCCAAGATACCAAAGCAGTTAAGCGCAAAGGAATGAACGAAGAAGGCACTTCTATCAGACATCATGGGCAAAGTGCTGTTGTGCAAAACCGGTTCCCATTATTACCTTTCTACTTAGATGTTCAAGACCCTAGTAGCCGTCATCTGCAGAAAGAGACTTGATTGGGGTGCTCTGCTATTTGAGAAGATCAAGGACAACCATCGCACACCCAACTTTGGGAGGATTATCAGCTTGTACCTGAATCAACTGGATGGTGTCAAGTTCAATATTACCAGAGGTGTGCCTATCCATCACCTGAAGAAGATCAACTCAACTATCTTCTCACGGTGGGATAGGAGGATCATCAGGAAAGGGGGAGCACCAGATCTGCATGTGGAGGAGGTAGAACAAGTACCTAAGGACAGGATTCCTACTCCACACCCCAGTAAAGCTCTTGAGAGATTGAGTGCAGGAGCGGATGGGGAGCTAGTTCAGAGAGGAGGTTCATTTTTCCGAATTTTTCAAAACTCTGGTTCAGGTTTTGGTCGGCCATGCACAGTGATTTCTAGGTTTTGTTTTTGGAAAGATTCTTTATACGGTTGGCACGGAGATTTCTATAAATACCTAGGGGTTATTTCCTTTCCAACTAATCGTGTTATTGCTCTCAATTCAAACCTAGAAAACTTTCCAATTTCGGAAATCTATCGTATCCTCCGCCGATATACAGTGCTTTCGCGATTTTTTCGATCATCCGCCGACGTACTGTGCACAATTCATCTTCTTCGACATACACGATTGGATTGCTACTATCTCTATAGATCTTTACTCCTCCAGATTGAGTCTATCGAAGATTCAAGTCAAGATTCAAGTTCTTCAACGTTTTCATCTCCCGTGTTCTCCAAGCAATTTCGAGATCTACTTTTTCGAAGAACGTCAGAGTGAAGACTTGTAATCTTTCTATTTTGTAATTTTCCTTTACATTAGTAGGAGATTTCTCTCCGAGTTGTAGATCCGATTTGTGGATCGAGTTGTAGATCTGGTTTGTGGATCGAGTTGTAGATCCATTTGTGGATCGAGTTATAGGAGAGGTTATTCTCCGAGTGGTAGGAGGTTTGTATCCGATTTGTAGGAGTTGCGGCTCTGAGGTGTAACATTTGTTTAAATCTTAGAAAGGTGAAGTAGCCGAATCTAGCCCTTCGTGGTAGATAGGCGAGGCAGGAAAGTGGACGTACCCAATTTGGAGAACCACTATAAATCTCGGTGTTTGTGTGCTTATTTTTAAGTAATATCTATTCCGCAAAGAGACACAAACATCGCCTATTTACCCCCTCTAGATGATTTAGGTAGACGCTAGATACTTTCAGGTGGAACCAGTCCCTTGGCTTTCCCTTTAACGTGATGGAAAAAGTGCGGCACTTGAAGGCGTACGACATCTGCCTGATGAAACTGCATCCTCGAACCACTGAAGGTGCTGAACTAGATCATCGTTCCCTGTATAGTATGACATTTCCGGTTTTCTAAACCCCTTCGAAACCAGGGATGAGATAATCAACTCGCCAAATGGACTACATCCACTCATAGGGCAAGCATCCTCGACCCGCGCCATCAGCTCTCCTAGATGGACAACACTTTCTTGGATGGAGAACAACTCTCGCCCGACAAGATCCCTCTTGCCCCCTTTAGTTTCCCCTCCTTCCCAAGCTACCTACCCAGGACATCCTCACCCAAAGACTGGGGCGCGAGCACAAGGGCAATCTGCATCAAGCACTCTCCTCGTGAGGTGAGTCCGTGTAAAGTCTCCATAATCGTCTTCGTAAATTCTAGAAAGTCACTCTTCTGCACAAAGTCGTTCATGTTGAGCGACTCATCGGGTTTGTCTCCTTTTTTCTCATCCCTTGCCATGCGACTTACTCCGGATTTTCCATGTAAGCTACGGTCCACGCTCACCGTACCAAAATATTGAACCCATAAACTATGGTTAAGGGAGGAGTTCAGACCGATGGGGGAAACTTGCACGTATTTCTCCCAAGTTAGAGTGCTTGGCCGGTTGCTTGGAGCTAAGAAATAGACCCCTGAGCTGCAACAAGGAGGTCCTACCGCACACCCAAAAGATCGAAGAGAGTTTCCCCTCCCTATCCAATGCTGAGCTAGGGCACCTAAGATGGCACTGAGGAGCACCTGACTGTCCGCCCGGAAAGCACGACTAATAGTGTGGCAACTCCAGCCAACCTGAATCAACTAGAGGAGAGAGAAGCCAAAAAAGGTCCTCTCCAAAGGTTCCCTTGCAGGTATATTTATAATTTTCTAAAACTGGTCTGCAAATAGTGGAATCGCGCCTTTGGATTTACTAATCGTAGCCCAAATTTGTCTGCTAACAGCAAAATCCTGCTATTTGGAATGACTAAAGGCACTCAAAATTTGATTTTCTGACAGGGCAGCTAGGCGAGCTGACTGTGTTATCCTAGTCGCTTGGAGATGACAAGTGATTGGTGAAGCAGACACTCGTTGCTTGCCCTGGGCTTGGTGCGAGCCGGGCCAGGTCCCTCCCACTCGCCCCTACACTTGCGAGAACCTGGGGCATGTGGAAGTGATGCTGTCTTCACTCGTCCCTACCAGCCCTTAGAGCTCGCCCTGGTCGAGTTGGGCAGACATGTCCTCTACTCGCCTCGCCAACTTGCTTGCGCTCAACTTGCCCTTCCTCTCTTGACTTCCCCTACGGGTCCCGCTCGATAAATACATGGTTGTACAATTGATAAACTTGCTTTTCTACTTAAGGTATATGCAACTACAATGGCTTTTCCTGGTTGCTAT
Organism: Platanthera zijinensis; assembly: GCA_039513925.1. Taxonomy (NCBI): domain Eukaryota; kingdom Viridiplantae; phylum Streptophyta; class Magnoliopsida; order Asparagales; family Orchidaceae; genus Platanthera; species Platanthera zijinensis. Next base: position 62,170,417 of record CM077098.1, on the reverse strand, counting down.
TGAATCTCCAGATCATAATATTTAATCAAATTTAACCACCTTCTCTACCTCATATTTAATTCTTTCTACATATCAAAGTACTTTAGACTTTTATGATCTGTATATAATTGGCATTTTGTCCCCAATAAATAATGTCTCCAAAATTATAAAGCAAACACAATAGCTGTAAGTTCCAGGTCGTGCATCGGGTAATTTTTTCAGCATTCTTTAATTGTCGTATAACATATGCGATAACTTTTCTATCCTGTATTAGCACACACCCCAAGACTTGATATATTGCATCACTATAAACTTGAAACCTTTTAGATTTGTCTGGTATTGTCAGAATTGGGGGAAGATACCAAACATTCCTTCAACTTTGGAAGCTTTTCTCGCATTCTTCTGACCACTCGAACTTCATCGCCTTTTGCATTAGTAGAGTAAGAGGTAATGAAGTTTTGATAAATCTTTTACAAATTTCCAATAATAGCTTGCTAGCCCTAAGAAGCATCGTACTTTTGATGGATTTGAAGGTTTCAGTCAGGTAACTATTGCAAAAATCTTCGAAGGATCTACTGATATGCCCCTCTCATCAATAACATGCCCCAAAAAGGCAATTTTAGAAAGCCAAAATTCACACTTTGAAAACTTCACGCATAATCTGTGTTCTCGCAATGATCACAAAACTTATCAAAGATGATTTGCATGATCTTCTCCTGATCTTGAATATATAAAAATATCATTAATAAATACGATAAAAAATCGATAAAAAATGGATGCAAAATGTGGTTCATAAAATTTGTAAATACAACAGGGGCATTAGTAAGTCCAAACAATAGCACCAAAAATTCATAGTGCCCATATCTAGTTTTGAAAGTTGTTTTAGGGACATCTGCTCCTTTGATCTTCAATTGACGATATTCTGATCACAAATCAATTTTAGAAAATACAGTAGCACATTGTAACTGATCAAATAAATCATCTATGTGTGGCAATGGATATTTGTTCTTTATAGTTCTTTTGTTGAGTTTCTTATTCAATACACATACGCATACCCCCATCTTTCTTTTTCACAAAAAGAATTAGTGCTCCCCATGGGGATGTATTGGGAAGAATGAGGCCTTTATTTTTGAAGTCCCGCAAGTCTGAAATAGCTAGTCAATATGGAGCTTTAGATATTGGTCTAGTACCTTCCTCCAAATCTATTGTAAACTCAATCTCCCTATCTGGCGGAAGCCCTGTTAAGTCATTAGGAAATATATCGAGATATTCAGCACCACTAGTACATTCTCCACCTTTAATTTTCTTACCTCATATGTCATCACATTAGCTAAGCAGGTTTGAAAACCTTGCTTTATTAAACGAATAGCTTTAATTGTTGATATTATTGATCTTGCTCCCCCGTCTTTGGTAAATTTGAAAACTAATCCCTTAAGGATAGGAAACACCATTATTTTTTGTGCACAATCGATCATTACATTATGTTTTGACAGCCAATCCATCCCTAGAATGACATCGAAAGACACGATCGGCAAAAGAATCAGGTCAGCTTGAAAAGTCTGATCGAGAATTACTATGCCTCCTGTGTAGAAACTACTCATCTGAATTTTCACCCCAGTTGGTAGTGTAACAACCATGGGGTTTTGTAGTGTATGCAATTTTAATAGCAGTTGTCTATTTGCATCCTCAGAAACAAAAGAATGTTATGTGCCTGAATAAAATAATACTTGAACATATATGCCATTGAAGAGTAAAGTACCTATAACCATATCTCTTGCAATTTTGGCATTTTTCAGGGTAATAAAGTAGACTTGAGAATGCATTATTGTGGCACCTTCTTCACTTCCTCTTGAGATTTCCCTTTCAGTAAAGGCAATCAAAATGCCGGTGGCCCGACTTATGGTAGTGGAAACAAGTTCCCTCATGTCGGTCGAGAATGCGTACCCTGGAATGCATCTTTTGACACCGACCGCAAACATATTTTTGAAAACTAATTGTTGGCTTCTTCCCCAGATGTTGATGTGGCACTTCAATCACCTTCCTCTTCCCTCAAGCTTGCATGTCTTGAAATATAAGTTGTTCCTGCTTAACTGCCCCTGCTGCTTCCACAACGCTTTGATATACATGATAGCTCGAGGTGGCTGACAAGACTTTAATCGACTTCTTTAAGCCCTTTCTGAATAAGAAGAGCTTGTCTTTTCCAGTGTTTGCAATTTTAGGTACATGGCGCAATAGGGTAGACAACTGTCCTTCATAAGCACTCACTAACAACCTATCTTGCTCCAATCAACAAACCTTCTCTTTCATCTTTAGTTGAACCGACTCGGGCCAGCACCAAGACTGAAAAGCTGAAACAAAATCATTCCATGGAATGTTTGTACTATTGTGTCCTAATAAAAAAATGTGTTTGTGGATTTTCCACCACACAACTGCTTCACCTTCTAGCACACACTCCATGAGAGGCACCCTGTGATGCCCCAAAGTTTATGTAGAAATACTCACAGAATGCTACCTCCTGACGGTAGTGTTAGCACCGACGGTAGCGCTGCAGATTTCATTGTTGTATCTCTCTATGAGGTCCCGCCCGACGATAGAGCTATCGCCGACAGTAGTATGTTGAGCTAGCCGTTAGACATGTTTTAGTTGCCATAATGACTTATGGGATATCACCCGACGGTGGTATGATATCGCAAGGCGGTAGTGTGCCAGATACTGGCAGCCACGTGTCAGTATTCGATTGGCGTGTTTAAGCTGTGGGCTTGCTGAATAAGCCACCGACTGAGCTACCACTCGACGGTAGCTTATTACAGCATGGCGGTAGCACTCAAACTAGAAGCCTGGATTAAATCGTGTCCATTCGTCGATTTCAAGTAAGATCCGACGGTGGGTAGTTAAACCTGCTGGTATAAGGTCGGGAGATGAGTGTTTTTACCTCATTTTTTATGGTTTCTCTTTCTAAAACCTAGAGAGAGGGGAGAGCAAAGGAAGAAGAAGAAGGAGAGATCCTGCCATTTCCAGAGCTTTAGAGCTCCAAATCACGAGCCAAGTCCAGATATACGAAGAGCATCCCGGTGCGGTTATTTCTATCCGATTGGATTTTTGATTCATGGAGCCAAAGAGAACTTCAAGGTAACGATCATCCTACTCTCGTTAGGACGTGCGTATCCTCTTTTGTTTCTATATTCGCATATGAAAGTGCCTCTTTCGCTAATTAGCATACGACTAGACTTTCTCCGGGTTGATTGAGTCTGTACCTAACATATATTGTATATTGACATCCGTTTCGACTTCAGATATAGGCATGCTGTGTTAAGCCCATCTAGACAAGTTGGTCTAGATTGGTGATGTTTACATTGATATTTGTGTACCGGAGAAGACTCCGTGTTGTAAGCCATTTTCAGGTTTTGAGTGCTGTAGAGTGCGGCAGGGAGTCTTAGAGGCTAACTCCATGAAATACCCAGAAAAGCTAGCAGGATCAGAGTTCTGTTAGGTACCGCCCGAGGTTATGTTACCACTGGTGGTAGCTTCTTGTGAGCTGTGTGAGGCTTATGTCCATGGGACAAGTTGGCTAGTTTGTGAAGCTGTGGAGCCTACTGTGCCCAGCTTAGTGTGGACGTGAGTGCCAACCATGGGACATAATGTGAGTTATGTCGTTTACGGGAAAGGGGAAGCTGGCCCACGTCATTGTCATTGATTGGCATGGAGAGTTGAGCAATGAGAAAGAACTGAATTGTACACGCACTAAGTCCGACTAGAGTGCCTAACATACTTGGCTTTCGTCATTGGCATAGGAGAGATCCCTTAACTATAGGTCAGACTAGAGAAATGCCCAAGGTGGGATCATCTATGTCTAGGACAAGGGATGGTGGTAGGACTCAAGGAGTACACCAAAAGTGTGCCATGAGTGCACAAAGCGTGTGAACGTGCGCTCCAATGTTTGTGATGATTGTGCATATATCGTTAGTGCTTAGCTTTCTTTTCGTTGCACTTTCTTACTTATATAAATATATATATATATATATATATATATATATATATATATATATATGCTACTACTGTTAGCTTATATGCAGGGAAGGAATACCACCACCCCGAGAATGGGGTGGGGTCATTATACCGCGTGTTCGTGGATAGTAGTTAGTAAAAGATGACTCATTACCTTCTTTTATTGTAACATCTGTTGTCAGGTTTCTTAGTGGGATGCACATCACATGTGCGCAACGAAATATTAATCAAGAAAACCCAAAGAGAAATGGATCTTGCGATAATCATTGATCAGGAAGTAAAACAACTTTATAAAAGTATACCTTATCAGGATTGAGTCAGCACTCAACCATGATGCTCTAAAAGGTAGGGTTTCCAGCCGGCAAGTGAGTCCACGCAAAAACAAATTTACGGTTCTACAGTGATCCACACGAACGGAAGAACACCGACACTTCATCGAACGAAATCCGGGAAGGAAAACATAAAGCATTCTGCATCTTAATAGACTGCTAGGTCTTCTCTAGAAGAGGCGGCGACGACGAGCGCCAGAAACATGCTGAGTGATGGGGATGATCGGGACTTTCAGAAATGATTTCTGTCGGTATTTTTCTTCTCGGGCTTAGTTCACTGTTGTACAGTAAAACCCTAAGGCATCTTCTATTTCTACCCAAGGGAAGAAATAGCTAAAAAACATCGCTATTGGTAGACCCAAAACTTAAAGGAATTTGCTCGAAATAGGTTTGTCGAGATGTTATAGATGTCTTGACGAATCGTCGAAATGACACAGATAACTCGATGAATTCGTCGAGATGAATCGATACACATTCTTTGAAATGAATCAGGATGATACGATGAATTTGTCGAGATGACTCTGACACATTTGTCGAAATGACACGATACAATCCAATGAATTTGTCGAAATGAAACGAGATGTCTCGATGAATTCGTTAAGATGTCTCGGGATAACTCGACAAATTGTCTTGTCCTTCTCAAATTCCAATACAGTTAAGTGCTTGGTACTTCACTCATATCATATATGAGTAAGACCAACACAATACATTCCTCCAACTTCTCCAAACGCTCTTATGTGCGACCATGTATGCTCATATTGCATTGGCAGTGAAACTACCTGTTTGACCACTTCTAGATCACCATGGTATTACAAATCGTCTCACACTTGATCTTGAAAGTATCAAACAAAAGTTTTACAAACAATGAGCACCATCTAGCAATACATCATTGCTCCCCAAGCAATAAGAGTTTAAAACTCAATAAGCTTTTATGACCAATATATCAGTGTTATCATGTCCCTTTGTCCCTTACATCTGGATAGAATAAGAAGTATAGACCGTGTCACCCTCATTATTGTTTAACCCAAGTTTCTTGATCTAGAATGGACTTCCAGAAATTGGTGAGCCCAATATCATATATTGACTCGACCAAGCATAGCCATGCATTTCTCAATCCCATTCCATAAAGGGGCCCATAGATTTTAACTCCTGTCATACAGGAGGACAAATCCCATTTTTGTCCACACACAAACACCCAAAAGACTCGTAACATACCCAATAACCACCTTTATCATCAACCTTTCTCAAGGAAGACTTTGGATGACATCAAAGTACGCTCTTCTTCACTTGATTAATGTTGTGACTTCATGTCAAAGAACCAAAAACTCCATTGCCACTTGAGACCTACTTATTACACATTCATATAAAAACCCACAAAGTATTCTTATGGTGGGTCTATCCAGTACAACTTGTTCACTAATAAGTACCCATGTGATGACTTGATATCACAATATCATGACTTGTGAGAACCGATAATCAGTCAACGAATATGCTAGTCTTGATGTATCATCATCGCCCTTAGCTTCGAAGATGATATGCCGACCAGGGATCATTTAAGAATGAAGCTTCTAAGAACATAGACCCTCACATTCAAGTCACCAACTTGAATCCTAGGGAAGCAAACATTATAAGGGCATTTATGACAATAATTAATATATCACATAAAAATAAATTTACATAATAAAAGAACTTGCCATAAATATAAAATGAAATGTATAGTACGCTATTCATCAAATGAATTATTACAACCAATAAACACACAATCCACAAGACTCCTACTAGAGTTGATCATTCAGATATCTAATATCCATTGATCTAGTATGACCATCATGCTTTGTCATAATCCGCATTTTCTCAACATTAAACGATGTATCAGATTAAGAAAACATACGCGCTATGATGCCACATCATGCAGGGGACAACTATGTACGCTCAGGCAAGAACTTAAACCTAATGCTTTGTATGAAATTCTCAAGTTTACCATGCAGAAAATATATTTCAATTAAGTTTTGATGGTCGTGTCTCTCGTCTCAGTGGATCAACTAGTCCACGGGTAAACATATGAATATACGCTGTAGAAGATACTTTATTTGTTTCGATTATTACCCTACATGAGCATGAATGCCCAATAGGACAACTCATGATATGCATACTGCTAGATTTAATATAAGTATAGAAAGAGCTTTTACGTTCATTAAAATAAAGTGATTTTTGATCAAACGATGTCATGAAGATGAGGTAAGGGTATATATATCTTTTTATGTTTGAAAATAACTAGCATGCAATCCTAACATAAATCCTTCCCAGAGAGCAAATTAATCCAATACACCATCTAGATAGTGGCACAACAGCTAGCAAGTAAACCAACATCTTACAATAATCTCCAGTGGGCGTCAATGACCTGACACAAACCCACTAAAACAACATGCATGTCTGAACTAAAATAAGGACCACAAAACTACCTCACAACGGTGAGGGAAGAACCACTACAACAACTGCAAAACACCAACAACTACAAACTCTAACTTCTCGAACGGCTACTGCTCTGAGCCAGTGGCATTCAAAAGAAAAGAACGCCTCATCAAGAAAGTACAAGTGGTAATGAAAGATCAACAGTAAAATAATCAAGAGGAGTCAAAGGGTTACCAACCCAAGACAGAAATAACTGTCAAGCCACAACAAACATGTCATCAAATGATAGGAAAGAGTAATTTACATAATTAAGTACGAGAAGCTGCACCCAGTATGAATATGATGCCATGCTTCGTTAATATCTGCAAGCATAAGCATAATAACACACACATATATATATACAAGAAGGAAGACACTGATCGACTCTAAACACGTGAATCATTAACACTGGCAAAAACTGTACTGAGTCGGTGACACATTGTCCAACACGAACCATCCGACCAAACATCTCACAAAGGCACTGTGGTGGTGGCCACATTGTCTAACCCAACCCAACAATCCAAACATATTTAAAAGGCACTATGGTGGTGGCCATATTGTCCAACATAACCCAACAGTCCAAAAGAAATAACAAAAACCCACCAAGTGTAATGATTCACAACCGGCACTAGGTTGGTTGTCCTTTATCCACTGCCAACCAAAGGCCACAACTAAACAACCATAAACAATGATAAAACCCCAAACAAGGCACATGATTTCTCCCACGATGAAAAGGAAGGAAAAAAAATCCCGAAAATTCTTCTATGGCAATACTCGACGAATCAGACTTCATTCGGCGAGAAAAATCCTATGTCCTCCCTAATTCGTCGAATATACTCGACGAATACATGAGTCACTCGACGAACTTCACTCGACGAAGTTAAGTAAACCTAGCGATACTCGACGAATCGACACACAATCCTCTAAGTCCACGAGAAATTTGTCGAATATACTCGACGAATACAAGGGTCACTCAACGAATATGACTCAGTTCGATGGCGACTCGACGAATTGCACTTAGCAAAAATTTACTACCTTCACTGATACTCGACGAATCGACCAAAATCCAACGATACTCGGCAAAATTGACTTGGTCTCACTGGGTCACTCGACGCTTTTGATGCATAGACTACACTCGACGAATTCGTCGAGAATACTCGACGAATCTCACCCAGACTATTTCCCCATACTCGACAAATTTCACTTAGCCTCACGTCGATACTCGACGAAAAACCCCTAATCGAAACCTTAACCTTACCCGACGAATTTGACTTGATCGACTTTCTACTCTACTCAGTGGATTTCGACCTAGCCGAACCCTACACTACTCCTATCTTATTAGGAGGAAAGAAAAAGAGGGAAAAATAAGACTGAACAAGGAATTAGAAAAGGGAAGAAATCACCACTTTCCTCAAACCTTTCGGAATTCGGCCTCATAAGAGCTCCACTACAAGGATCGGCAACAAGAACTTCCCTCCTACGATTCCTTAAACTTTTCGGGGCAAACGAGAGTCAAAACCGAATACCATAATGCCAAAAAATCTATGAAACGAAAAAAACTCAATGTGCATGCGAAGATATCGGCGAGAGCTTTCCGAATCTACCCTCCGCCGACGATTTCATACACCGGAACTCCTATAGGCAACGAATGAAAACCTCGCGATGTCCTTCGCTCTCTCCTTCCGCATTTTGGTCTGACAGCTCAGGAAGATGATGATGAATATGGTTTCATCTTACACATTCTTATATATATATATTTACATTATTTGAAAACTCAAAAGACGAGAAATACCAAAACACCTCGTTTTTCGACGAAGTTCGCACCAAAACTAAATGTCGGTGCTACGAATCCAACGACGAAGTCGGAATTAGGATCCGACACACCAAACTCGGGTCAAAATTTCCCGAAATTAAAATAATAACAACCCTCAAAACTCTACCGAGTCTCCAAATAAACTCGGTTCACAACAAAACTTCACAAACACACTAAAAATTAGCCATAATAATTTTTCCCAAGTCAAAACCTCAGATTCCGATGAGCAAAATCACACTCCAACAATGACGCCCATTAACTACGCGTCAATGTAATGCCCTAATGTCAATAATACACCACTAAGGAAATTTAAAATGAACATAAAAAAATCAGCAGCGTTATAGCCACTCCCCCTAAGAGAAAGTTTCATCCCGAAACTTGATACGCAAATCGAATCTACTACAAAAAGGAAATAACTAAAGGTTATCAGATGGAAATACTTACCCAAGAAATCTATGAGAACAGATGAGGATGAGCCTCTCTTATAGCTGACTCCAACTCCCAAGTCACGCTCTCAACGTCTTGGTTTCGCCAAAGAACCTTGACCATGGGTATTATCTTCCTCCACAACACCTGATCCAGAGTCTCCAAAACACGAATAGGTACCTCGACATAAGAAATATTAGGCTGCAACTGAGGCACCGAGTCAAGGACATGCCGGTCACTAATCACACATTTCTGCAATTGGCTCACATGAAACACATTGTGCACACCAGGGAAATTAGCGGGCAAATCCAGCCTATAAGATGACACTATGACACGTTCAACAACCTGAAAAGGTCCCACATACCTGGGATCTAACTTATGGTTCCTTCCAAACCTCTTAACACCTGACATCAGATAAACTTTGATAAAAACCATGTCCCTAACTACGAACTCCAGATCAACCATTCGTCGATTAATGTTCTTCTCATAACGCTCCTGAGCTATACGAAGCTTCTCTCGAATATGCGTCACAGAAGTATTCATCTCTTAAAAGTCTTTCGGACCCAACAACGGTCCTTCGCCAACTTCAGTCCAAAACAAGTGAGTCCGACAATGCCTCCCATACAAAGCTTCAAAGGGGGACATCTGCAAACTCTCCTGATAACTATTATTATAGACAAATTCCATCAATCTAAGACGCTCGTCCCACGCTCCTCTGTGGTCCAAGATGTAACATCTGATCATATCTTCCAAAATCTGATTAACTCTCTTCGTCTGACCATTGGTATGCGGATGATAAGCGGTTGAATATTTGAGGTCGGTACCCAACTCTTCCTGCAAACTTTTCCAAAAACAAGACGTAAACCTAGAATCTCGATCGGACACAATACTTACCGGTACTCCATGTAATCTAATGACCTCATCCAAATACAACTTTTCAATCTTCTTCATGGAGTAACCAATTTTGAATGGCACGAAGTGAGCACACTTAGTCAATCTATCAACTATGACCCACATATAATCATTTCCTCGAGGAGATCTCGGCAAATCGGTAATAAAGTCCATAGAGATGCTCTCCCACTTCTAACTTGGAATATCCAAAGGCGTCAGCTTGCCACCAGACCTTTTATGATCTGCCTTAACATGCTTGCAGGTGAAATACTCAGACACAAACTTGGCTCTATATCGTTCTTCATCCCACACCACCAAACAATCTGCTTCATATCTCTATACATCTTCGTTGAACCAGGGTGGTAGGCAGCACTAGAACCGTGCGCTTCACTGCATAACTTTGCTTGAATATCCTCAACAACAGGAATACAATATCTACTGCAGTACTTCAAAGTACACGTATCATCAATTGAAAAGTCTGGTACTTCCCCGTTTTCAGTTCTACTACGAATATGCTGCAAATCAGGGTCATGCTTTTGATGTAGACTCGTAAGAATAATCCATGATGGCTCTGTTACTTCCAAGCTGCTTGGCGAATCGCCACTTCTAATAGAGATGTTCATTAACAAAAACTCTTCCACCAAGGAATTTATAGAAAGGTTAAAGATTTGCGCAGTCTTCTTACTCAATGCGTCGACTACCATATTATCTTTTTCTGGATGATATAGGATCTCGACATCATAGTCCGCGACATATTCCAACCATCTACGCTGGCATAAATTCAACTCCTTCTGAGTGAAGACATACTTCAAACTCTTACGGTCTGTATAAATCTTACACAACACGTCATACAACAAATGTTTCCCAACTTCAGGGCATAAATCACTGCCGCAAACTCCAAGTTATGAGTAGGGTAATTCTTTTCATGAACCTTTAATTGCCTTGACCCATAAACAATCACTTTTCTTTCTTGCATCAAGACACAACCAAGCCTAACATGTGATGCATACACATAAACAATATATTCCACTCCTTCAGTTGGCAAGGTCAACAATGGAGCAGTGTACAACCTACTTTTCAGCTCCTAAAAGGCTCCTTCACACTTATCGCTCCATACAAATGCTATGTTCTTTTGCGTAAGTTTAGTCAGAGGCACCAAAAACGCAGAGAATCCTTCCACAAATCTTTTATAATAGCCTGACAACCCTAGAAAACTTCTTATCTCTTTAGGTGTGGTGTGTCTTTTCCAATCCATAACAACGGCTATCTTTTCCGTGTCAACATAAATTCCATCCTTATTCAAACGTAACCCAAAAAATATACCTGAGGTAGCCAAAACTCGCACTTACTCAACTTTTCATACAACTTATGTTCTCTTAAAGTAGACAGAACTAAACGCAAGTGCTGAGCATGCTCCTCAGCGCTCCGGGAATATACCAAAACATCGTCAAAGAAGACAACCACAAAATGATCTAAGAAATTTTTAAACACTCTATTCATCATGTCCATGAAAGCAGAGGGTGCATTTGTCTATTCAAAATGTCCATGCCTGAACGAAGGTCAATATTCGAAAACACTATACTACCACAAAACTGATCAAACAAATCATCTATCCGCGGCAGAGGATACCTGTTCTTGATGGTTATCTTATTTAGTTCTCTATAATCGTTGCACAGTCTCATAGAACCATCTTTCTTCCTTACAAACAAGACGAAAGCACCCAAAGGTGAAGAACTTCACCTAATAAATCCACACTACAGTAACTCAACTAGCTGGGTACGCAACTCTTCTAGCTCACGCGGGGCCATACGGTATGGTGCCTTAGCAATAGGGCGAGTACCCGACTCAAGATCAATAACAAACTCCACATCTCTCTCAGGTGGAAGACCAGGAAGACTAATTAGGAAAACATCGGGGAACTATCGCACTACGAAAATATCCTTGATGCGTGACAAACTACTAATAGTTTCCAAAATAGAAGCTAGGTAAGCAAAACAACCGGAATTTAAGAATTTCCGAGCATATAATGCAGAAATAATCCGGAATTCTGGCGCGGAAAGCCATACACACTCCTAGGATGGCCGTTTTCCATCTTGAAGTCCAAACACTTAGCCTTGCATTGGATAACAACATCAAATTTGGACAACCAGTACATGTCCAAAATCACATCGAAGTCCTCCAGGTCTAACACCTTCAAATCGGCAAGACTAAAAAGTTACCTAAAAGGATAGGACAACTCCTGATTCCCTCGTCCGACATCATCGAGTCACAAGAGGGAAACTTAACGCGAAACGAATCGCCAACTCGATCGAGAGTCAGACGATGACATCCTACAAAAGTCCTAGCCACGAACGAGTGGGTAGCACCAAAATAAAAAAGGACATGCACCCAACGATTCTTTACCTTAAACTTCCCTATAAAATCGCATACGTAACTAGCTGAACAACATCGAAACTATAATTATGAGCTAAGAACTAGATTATAATCTAACCTGAGATCACTTGGGTGGAAGTCTGTGCTTCTTCTAAAGTCATCACATTCAGCTTGACCTTCCCTTTATCCAGCTGCGGCGACGACAAACTTGAAGTGGAACTTGCTACAGCGGTGGCTTAGACTGCGGCCATCTAGATTTCAAATTCCCTTTCTATCCACACTGGAAGCGGACCTTATCCTTACTCCAACAACGGGCAACATCATGCCCCTTCTGCTTAAACGAAGCACAGACCAGATCTCCTTTGGGTGCGCTCTGAATGCCAAACACCTGCTGCTATTTCTGAACTCCCAACCTTTTGAAACCCTTTTCGAATGGATGGCCTGGCCGACCACAGAAACTACACGCCTCCTTGCTTCTTTTCTTCGAAGCAGGGCCAGATTCCCGAGAGCTTTTACCATCATCAGACTTTCTCTTATCCTTCATCATTTTCATACCTCGATTCTTGGCATTATCGATAGCTTCGACTTTTAGAGCAGCTTCTACTACCTAAAATTTTCAAATCCGTATGCCCTATCCAATTGCTGGATGTCACTCCTGAGACCATCCAGAAAGCACTTTACTCTGCTCGCTTCAGAGGCTACCAAATCCTGGGCAAACGTGCTCAACTTGCTTAATTCCATCTCATACTCATTGACTGTGAGTTGTCTCAGTTTTATGTGTACGAAGTTATTCATCAAACGGTCTTGCTCGACTGACGGTAGAAATTTGCTTAGCAACAACTCCTTAAATGACTCCCACGAATATCCATCTGTGAGGTTCTCTTTCTCCCTTAACCACCAGCTATTTGTAAGGCCCTATAGCTGGTATGTGGCGACCATCACTCTTTGGTCCGCAAAAATTCCTGAATATAAAAACATCTCTTTGATAACGATGATCCAATCATTAAATGCCATAAAGTCAGCACTACCGTCATAGGTAGGAGGTCCTAATCGCTGAAAGTGCGAAATAAAGTTCATCTCTAGTGGCAGTAGAATTGGAGGCACCAAAGGAGCAGGAGAAACTAGAATGACTTGGCCCACTGTAGGGTCCTGCACTCTAGGTTACTGCCCTGAGATGACAATCAACAGTGATTGAATTTGCGATTGCATCTCAACCATCTGCCTTGACAGAGCCTCATTGCTCTGCCGCAGCCCTTCAATCATAGCCTCACTTTGCACACCTGATGACTCGCCCTCAGACTGGGGAGTCGACCTTGTCGCAACACGTTTAGGCAGCATCCTAACAATACAGTAGACGTCAAATCAAAACCTAGCTTATCCACTAGAACTACTCAACTTAGTTTAGACAATATATGCATAGATACTTGTTCAAGCTGCCAACTTGCTCTAGATTTTTTTTCATTAATGATGTTATGCTTTAACTTAGGATGATATACCGTCATCCTATTAACTCATGTGCAAAAACTATGAATGCATGAATTCTTATGCTTTAGTTTAAACTCATGTGTGTACATATGTCATCATGTAGATCTTAGCTTTGCACATGTATTAATGCTATGTTCTATCATGTATGTTGTGCTACGCATTCTAATAAAGTCCTTAATGCATGCTATGAATGGCGTACACATGAAATATTATGCATCACATACTACATAATATCATAGGTAACGAAAAGCAAAATCTAATGGGCATTCATGTGATGATTGTTATGTATCCCATACTACATAAAAGTCACATGTTGTTTCCTATAAGGATCCATATACAAACACATATTATGCATCCCATACTACATAATATGCCCCGTATACTTCTTGTCATGCTTATGAGTGTAGTGTTCATGCTTCAGCCAAGACGTACTGATGATACATCGGTGTGTATATAAAATGGAACAAGACCACTAAAACTACACCTCTGATACCAACTATTACAACCCGCATTTTCTCAACATTAAATGATGTATCCGAGTAAGAGAAAATACACGTTGTGATGCCACGTCATGCAAGGGACAACTAAGAATGCTCAGGAAAGAACCTAAACCTAACGCTTTGTATGAAATTCTCAAGTTTGCTATGAAGAAAATATATTTCAGTTAAGTCTTGATGGCCATGTTCCTCAACTCAGTGGAGCAACTAGTCCACAGGGTAAACATATAAATATACGATGTGGAAGATACTTTATTTGTTTCGATTATTACTCTACATGAGCATGAACGCCCAATAGGACAACTAATGATATGCATACTGCTAGATTTAATATAAGTATAGAGAGAGCTTTTATGTTTGTTAAAATAAAGTGATTTTTGATCAAAAGATGTCATGAAGATGAGGTAAGGGTATATATATCCTTTTTACTTGAAAATAACTAACATGCAATTCTAGCATAAATCCTTCCCAAAGAGCAAATTAATCCAATAAACCATCTAGGCAGTGGCAAGCAGCTAGCAAGTAAACCAACATCTTACAATAATCTCCAGTGGGCGTCAACGACCTGACACGAACCCACCAAAACAACATTCATGTCTTAACTAAAACAAGGACCACAAAACTACCTCACAACGGTGAGGGAAGAACCACTGCAACAACTACAGAACAATAGTAACTACCAACTCTATCTGCTCGAACGGCTACTGCTCCGAGCCTAAGGCATTCAAAAGAAAAGATTGTCTCAGCAAAAAGTACAAGTGGCAATGAAAGATCAATAGTAAAATAATCAAGAGGAGTCAAAGGGTTACCAACCCAAGATAGAAATAGATATCAAGCCATAGCAAACATGTCATCAAATGATAGGAAAGAGTAATTTACATAATTAAGTACGAGAAGCTGCACCAAGTGCGAATATGAAGCCTTGCTTCATTAACATCTGCAAGCGTAAGCATAATAACACACACACACACACACACATATACAAGAAGGAAGAGACTGATCAACTCTTAACTCGTGAATCATTAACACTGGAAAAAATGGTACTGAGTCGGTGGAACATTTTCAAACACCAACCATCAGACCAAACATATTACAAAGGAACTGTGGTGATGGCCACATTTTCCAACCCAACCCGACAGTCCAAACATCTTTAAAAGGCACTGTGGTGGTGGCCACATTGTCCAACAGAACCGAACAGTCCAAAAGAAATTACGAAAACCCACAAAGTGTAATGATTCACAACCGACACTAAGTTGGTTGTACTTTATCGACTGCCAACCAAAGGCCAAACTAAACATCCATAAACAACGATAAAACCCCAAACAAGGCACATGATTTCTCCCACGACGAAAAGGAAGGAAAAAATCCCGAAAATTCTTCTAAGGCAATACTCGACGAATCGGACTTCATTCGTCGAGAAAAATTCTAAATCCTCCCTGATTTGTCGAATATACTCGACGAATACAGGAGTCACTCGACGAACTTCACTCGACGAATTTAACTAAACTTAGCGATACTCGACGAATCGACGCACAATCCTCTCAGTCCACGGGAAATTCATCGACTATACTCGACGAGGGTCACTCAACGAATTTGACTCGGTTCGACGGCTAGAATTGACGAATTGCACTTAGCAAAAATTTACTACCTTCACTAATACTCGACGAATCGACCAAAATCCAACGATACTCGACGAAATTGACTTGGTCTCACCGGGTCACTCGACGCTTTTGACGCCTAGACTACACTCGACGAATTCGTCGAAAATACTCAACGAATCTTACCAAGACTATTTCCCCATACTCGACAAATTTCACTTAGTCTCACGTCGATACTCGACTAAAAACACTTAACTAAAACCTTAACCTTACCCGACAAATTTGAGTTGATCGACTTTCTACACTACTCGGTGGATTTCGACCTAGGCGAACCCTACACTACTCCTATCTTCGAAGGAGGAAAAGAGAGGGAAAAATAAGACAGAACAAGGAACTAGCAAAGGGAAGAAATCACCACTTGCCTCAAACCTTCCGGAATCCATCCTCACAAGAGCTCCACTACAAGGATTGGCCGCAAGAATTTTTTGCCAACGATTCCTGAAACTTTTCGGGGCAAACGAGAGTCAAAATCGAATACCCTAACACCCAAAAATCCATGAAACGGGAAAAACTCACTGTGCACGCGAAGATCTCGACGAGAGCTTTCTGAATCTATCCTCCGCCGACGATTTCGTACACTAGAACTCCTACAGGCAACGAACGTTAACCTCGCGATGTCTGTCACTCTCCTTATGCATTTCGGTCCGATGGCTCGAGAAGATGATGATGAATAGGGTTTCGTCTTATACATACTTTTATATACATTTACATTAGTATATTATTAATATAATAACTCGAAAACTCAAAAGATGAGAAATACCAAAACACCTCGTTTTTCGACGAAGTTCGCACCAAAACAAAATGTCGGTGCTATGAATCCAACAGTGAAGTCGGAATTAATATCCGACAAACCAAACTCGGGTCAAAATTTCCCGAAGTTAAAACAAAAACAACCCTCAAAACTCCACCGAGTCTCCAATTAAACCTAGTTCACAACGAAACTTCACAAACACGTTAAAAATTAGCCATACTAATTTTTCCCAAGTCAAAACCTCGGATTCTGATGAGATAAATCACGCTCCAACAATGACGCTCGTTAACTACGCATCAACGTGTTGCCCTAACGTCAATAATACGCCATTAAGGAAATTTAAAATAAACATCGAAAAATCAGGGGCATTATATGCTTTCTCTTGGCAAGAGGCTTTGTCAGTGGATCCACAATATTCTCTTCAATCGGCACTTTGCAAATGTTCACATCCCCTCGATCAACAATCTCACGAATAAGATGGAACCGCCGGAGTATGTGCTTGGAGCGCTGATGAGATCTAGGTTCTGAAGTAAGTGCAATTGCACCGTTATTATTATAATAGAGAACTACAAGATCAACAATGCTAGGAACTACATCTAGCTCGCCAATGAATTTCCTAATCCATACATCCTCCTTCGCCGCATTTGCAGCGGCAATATACTTGGCCTCAGTTGTAGAATCAACAATTTTCTCTTGCTTGGAACTCTTCCAGCTGACAGCTCCTCCATTTAAGCAAAATACAAATCCTGACTGAGACTTTGAGTCGTCCCTACCAGTTTGGAAGCTAGCATCCGTGCAACCCTTTACAACGAGCCCTTCCTCTCCGCCAAATACCAAGAACGTATCCTTAGTCATTCTCAAGTAATTTAGGATATTTTTGATAGCTATCCAGTGACTATCACCGGGATCAGACTGATACCTGCTAGTCATGCTCAAAGCATAATAGACATTGGGTCGAGTACATATCATTGCTTACATGATTGATCCAATTGCCGAAGCACATGGAATCAACTTCATGCGGTCCTTATCTTCACAAGATTTAGGACACTAGTTCTTTGAGAGACTCACACCATGAGATATGGGTAAGAATCCTTTCTTAGACTCAAGCATGTTGAACCGTTTCAACACCTTCTCAATATATATACTTTAGGTCAAACCCAGAAACTTCTTCGATCTATCTCTATAGATCTTAATACCAAGTATGTAAGTCGCTTCACCCAAGTCTTTCATAGAAAAACATTTACCTAGGTTGTTCTTAATAACTTGTAGGGTAAGTTTATCATTCCCAATTAACAGAATATCATCTACATACAATATTAGGAAGATAATAATGCTCCCACTAATCCTCTTGTAAACACATGGTTCATCCCCGTTCTTCACAAAACCAAACTATTTGATCTTTTCATCAAAACAAAGATTCCAACTTGGAGAAGCCTGTTTTAACCCATAAATGGATCTCTGCAGCTTGTATATTTTAGTGGCTCCACTTGGAGATACAAAACCCTCTGGTTGTGTCATATACACTTTCTCAAGGAGGTTTCCATTTAGGAAATACATTTTGACATCTATTTGCTAGATCTCGTAGTCATAATACACAATAATAGTAAGAAGAATTCTGATGGACTTAACCATAACAACAGGGGAAAAGGTCTCATCGTTGTCAACACCATGAATTTTCCTGAAAACTTTAGCCACCAGACGCCATTTGAATGTCTGTACATTCCTATCCATGTCGATCTTCTTCTTAAAGGCCCACTTGCACCATATGGGTCGTATCCCTTCAGGTGGTTCCACCAAGGTACAAACTTGATTTGCATACATAGAGTCCATTTCAGATTTCATGGCCTCAAGCCACATCTCGGAGTCCGGTCTATACAAATTCTCTTGGTAGGTTGCAAGCTCATCATCATGATCCATAAGCAACACATTACCTTTTTGAGATATAAGAAATCCATATCTCTTAGGTTCATACCTTGGTCTGCCAGATCTATGTGAGACTTGTGTTTCTTGAGCAAACTCTCCAGCTACAACAACTTATAGTCCTTGCTCATGTTCCAATTCTGGTTCATTCACCGTTTGTGGTTCTTGAACTTCTTCAAGTTCAACCTTTGTGGTCTTTCTGGTTAAGAACTCTTTCTCCAAAAAGACACCAGTCCTCGGGACAAACACTTTGCCCATAGATGGTAGGTAAAAGTAGTACCCTTTAGTTCCTTAGGATACCCCACAAGATAACATTTATTTGACTTGGGTTCTAACATGTCAGGCATTTGACGTCTCACGTATGCCTCACAACCCCAAATCTTGATGAAAGACATACTAGGATGCTTCCCAGCCCATATCTCATATGGTGTCTTTAGAATCGTTTTTATTGGAGCACGATTTAGTGTAAAAGCAGCAGCCTCTAGAGCAAATCCCCAAAAGGAAACAGACAAATCTGCATGACTCATCATCGACCGTACCATGTCTAATAGAGTATGATTCCTCTGCTCAGACACACCATTATGCCGTGACATTCTGGGTGGAGTGAGTTGTGATATAATACCACACTCTTTTAGATGATCAAGAAACTCATGACTTAGGTATTCGCCACCTCGATCAGTTCGATGTGCTTTAACCCTCTTACCCAGCTGATTCTCTACTTCATTCTTAAACTAATTAAACTTTTCAAAGGTTTCAAATTTTCACTTCATAAGATGCACATATCCGTATCTACTAAAATCATCAGTAAATGTAACAAACTAGATGTACCCACATCTAGCCATAGAAATCATGGGTCCGCATACATCACTATGTATTATACCCAAGAGATCATCATCCCTTTCAATAAAACTAGTGAAAGAGACTTTAATCATCTTGCCAAATAAACATGATTCACATCTCTCAAATGATTCATAATCAAATGAGTCAAGTAGTTCATCTTTATGGAGCTTGGATATGCATTTCTCATTTATATGACCTAAATGAAAATGCCAAAGGTACGTAGGATTTGAGTCATTTGTTTATAGTCTTTTAGTATTTTCTATTTTATAGATCGGTTGGTCTAAGATCAAAACATACAAACCATTAAACATTTGAGCTACAATATAACAAACATCATTCTTAAATATAGAACAACAATTGTTCTTAATAGTAAAAGAAAATCCAATTATGTCCAAACATGAAATAGAAATGATGTTTCTAGTTATCGCAGTAACATAATAACAATTATCTAGTTCCAATACAAGCCCACTAGGCCAAGAAAGACGGTAAACTTACGGCGACATCAACAACTCTTGCTATATTGCCAATATGCATGTCCACCTCCCCTTTACTCAGCATTATTCTCCTTCCCAGTTCCTGCACATTTATACAAATGTGAGAACCGCATCCAGTATCCAATACCCAAGATGAAGGAGCAGAAAGGTTTATCTCTATAACATAAATATTTGAAGCGGAAGTCATACCTCCCTTCAATTTCTGCAGACCCTAAAGATAAGAAGGGCAGTTCCTCCTCCAATGACATCCTTGCCACAGTGGTGGAATTTCCCTTCCTTCACAAAGCCTTTCTTCTTCAGTGCTGAAGACATGTGATTAGTAGATGACTTAGGACCAAACTTAGTCTTCTTGAAACCCTTGGCCTTGCCCTTGCCTTTATGCACCATTAGTATGAGCTAGCATGCTTGACCTTCTTTATATTGACCTCGACAGTTCTTAACATGCCTAGGAGCTCGGGCAATGTCTTGTCAATTTCATTTATATTGTAATTCAAGACAAACTTCTTGTAACTGTCTGCCAATGATTGCAGGATAAGTTCTGTAGCTCACTCTTGGCCCAAAGGAAAACTTAGTCTTTCAAGATTCTCTATATACCCAATCATCTTGAGTACGTGAGTCCATACTAGGTCTCGAGCTCCCATCTTACACTGAAACAACACCTTGGTGACGTAAAACCTCTCTTGCCAAGCTTGCCCTTTAAACATTTTCTTAAGGTGCTCGTCAATCTCTTGCTCAGGTTCTAATTCTGGTTCATTCACTGTTTGTGGTTCTTGAATTTCTTCAAGTTCTACTCTGCTAGTCTTTCTACTTAAGAACTCTTTTTCAAGAAAGGCACCAATTTTCGCGGCAAACACTTTGCACTCAAACGGTAGGTAGAAATAAAACCTTTTAGTTTTCTTAGGATACCTCACAAAATAATATTTATCCAACTTGGCTTGCAGCTTGCCATATATTTGACGTCTCAGGTATGCCTCACAACCTCAAATCTTAATGAAAGACATACAATGGCGCTTCCCAGTATATATCTCATATGGTGTTTTTAGAATCGTTTTCATTGGAGCACGATTTAGTGTAAAAGCAGCAGTCTCTAGAGCAAAACCACAACAGGAAACAGACAGATCTGGATGACTCATCATCGATCGCACCATGTCTAACAGAGTATGATTCCTCCGCTCAGACACACCATTATGTTGCGGCATTCAAGGTGTAGTGAGCTGTGATACAATACCACACTCTTTCAGATGATCACGAAACTCATGACTTAGGTATTCGCTATATCAATCAGATCAGATTGCTTTAACCCTCTTACCCAGGTGGTTCTCTACTTCATTTTTACACTCTTTGAATTTTTCAAAGGTTTTGGATTTGCACTTCGTAAGATACACATATCCGTATCTACTGAAATCATCAGTAAATATAACAAAGTAGAAGTACCCATCTCTCTAGCCATAGAACTTATGGGTCCGCATATATCACTATGTATTATACCCAAGAGATCATCAGCCCTCTCATTGAAGCCAGTGAAAGTGACTTTAGTCATCTTGCTTAACAAACATGATTTGAATATCTCAAATGATTCATAATCAAATGAGTCCAGTAGTCCATTTTTATGGAGCTTGGATATGCGTTTCTCATTTATATGGCTCAAACGATAATGTCAAAGGTACGTAGAGTATGAGTCATTTGTTTTTAGTCTTTTAGTATTTTATATATTGTAGATCTGATGGTCTAAGTTTAAAACATATAAATCATTAAACATTTGGGCTACAACATAACAAACATCATTCATAAAAATTGAACAACAATTGTTTTTAATTATAAATGAAAATATTTTCATGTCAAGACATGATATGAATATAATGTTTCTAGTTATGAAAGAAACATAATAACAATTATCTAGTTCTATTATAAGCTTAATGAGCAAAGAAAGACGGTAAACTCTTGCGGCGACAACAACAACTCTTGTTTTATTTTCAACACGCAGGTGCACCTCACCTTTACTCAACATTCTTCTCCTTCACAATTCCTGCACATTTATACAAATATGAGAACCACATCCGATATCCAATACCCAGGATGAATGAGCAGAAAGGTTTATCTCTATAACATAATTACCTGAAGTGGAAGTCATACCTCCCTTCATTTCCTATAGACCCTCAATATAAGAAGGACAGTTCCCCCTCCAATGACCAATCTTGCCATAATGGTGGCACTTTCCTTCCATCGCCAAGCCTTTCTTCTTCAGTGCTGAATACTTGAGCTCAAGAGATAACTTAGATCCAACCTTAACCTTCTTGAAGCCCTTGACATTGCCCTTGCCTTTATGCACCATCAGTATTGGGCTAGCAGGCTTGAACTTCTTCATATTGATTTCGACAGTTCTTAACATGCCTAGGAGCTCGGGCAGTGCCTTGTCAATTTCATTCATATTGTAATTTAAGACAAACTGCTCGTAACTGTCTGACAATGATTGCAGGATCAGGTCTGTAGCCAACTCTTGGCCCAAAGGAAAACCAAGTCTTTCAAGGTTCTCTATATACTCAATTATCTTGAGTACGTGAATCCCTACTAGTTCCCGAGCTCTCATCTTACACTGAAACAACGCCTTGGTGACGTCAAACTTCTTTTGCCGAGCTTTCCTTTGAAATATTTTCTTAAGGTGCTCGTCAATCTCCTTACAACTCATGTTATCATGTTGCTTCTGAAGCTCAGAGTTCATGGTGGCGAGCATGAGGCATTCGATATCCATGGAGTCGTCTTGATATTTCTTATAAGCATCTTTATCAGCTTGGGACACATTCCCGATTGGCTCTTCAGTGAAATCCTCTTCCAAGACATAGAGTTTACGCTCTTTCCTGAGAATAATTCTTAGATTTCTATACCAGTCCAGATAATTTGTCCCACTCAGTTTCTCCTTCTCAATGATAGCTCTGAGGGATAGGATGGAGTGAGATCCACTTGCAATGGAAATTCTACAAGATTTTATACAAAGAAAACTCAGTACTAGATTTCAAAATACATTTTTATTCTAATTTGGACTTTAATTAAAATTATTCTCACTATTTTAATAAATCTGATAACCCTCAGTATCAATTCGAAGAGTTTCTGCGAGCTACTCTCTTAGTGGACAAGATTCGTATTTCACCAACACCATTAGTTAGCTTTGTCTTTTCACTCACTATATAGTTATTTAGGTTGGCAACGCTTGCCAATTGCATCATCATGCAACTCTTGTATGGTTGGTGATTAACTCTTTATTTGTATCCATTATATAGTGCATTCCATCCCTATGCCTCTGGGCACTCAACTTTTGAGGTCACCCAGTTATGTTTGACCCGATGCTGACAGTGAGATATCACAATTATCCACTCGCACCCTTACCAAGATAGATTAATGCACCTTGCTTTGGCAAGCTCACACTTCATCGATCGAGGCAGGAAGAGTGTCATCCATCGGAAGGCATCCAAATACTTAATATTGCATAAGGGTCTTCAAGATAATTGATTAACACTTAATCATGTTCAACAAATAACCAATGTGCACATTCATAAAAATATTTACAACACTCACAATCAAAATACATCCCAGATGTGCACAAGGAAAAATCATCAACACTTGACGAACTGGGCTAAATCTGAACATCTAAAACCCTTCTAAATCTATAAATTTACATGCATTGGACATGAGCAACACCAACTCCACTTATACAATAGACAAACTTGTCCCTCTATGTGAGATTCAAAATCTAACACACTTGGTTTTACAAACCAACAAGAAAGACGGTTACTGTTAAGTAGAAACAAAGACATCACAACGAAATCACATGCGTTCCTGGCGGGGTTCCAAGGGGCTGCGCCCCTAGCAAGATCTTAGGGGCAGATCTCCTAATGGGGTCCAAGGGGCAGCTCCCCTAGCAGTGGTCAAAGCTAGGTATATTAATGCGGGGAAGGAATACCATCGCCCCGGGAATGGGGCGGGGTCGTTATACCGTGTGTTTATGGATAATAGTCATCAAAAGCTGACTCGTTACCTTATTTTATTGCCATATCTATTGTTGGATTTCTTAGTGGGATGCCCATCACATGTGCGCAGCGGAATATTATGTTGGTACCCTAGATGTGATTTGGCTCATGTAATCCCTTTCCAGCCCCTCTTGATCCATATAACTATATATGATCATGCTTAGACTTTGTTTAGTCTCCCTAGGGCAGTTTATAACTGACCTAGAGCTTAGATTAGAAGTTGTAGAATGAATATATGGTTAAGGCATTTTCCGTTCGACCATCGTCGAACGAGGCCTCGCGAACGTCGACCATTGGTCGATGATAGCAGGGCTATAGAATAGTTGAAGCCAAGACAATTATCGTCGACCATTGGTCGACGATCTCAGAGCAAGTTTATTATGCTCTGAAGGATTGGTCGACGATCTGCCATCAGCAGTTCAACGATCGCAGTCTTGCTTCACGATTTCTGTTTCGACAGATTCTTTGTTGGTCGACGATAGCATGTGCTGTTCGACGTTTTCTATCCCAGACGATTTCTGCCTTAGTCGACGATCTGTTGGCTAGGTCGACGATCATCGAACCCCTGTTCGACGATTATTGTCTGCCTTTAACAGTTTGTATTTACTCTATTCCTTGGTTTATTTCCAAGTGTTTTAGCTTATGGTTAGAGAGATTTTCTGAAGTTGTTTTTGCTAATTTATGGCTTAAATTCAAATGAATTAATTACCAAATATGTTAAGCACAAATTACGGGATTCCGTATTTGATAAAGTATTTTGTCCTATTATACAAAATATGTTGACTTTATCTTTCCAGGCTGTATTCTAGCCGTTGGTGCTGTATGCTATTTCCAAGTATGTTAAGTCTTTATGCTGAGATATTTTCCCATTCATTTATTTCCTTATTGGAACTGACAGAGAGTTAATAGCTCATTCTATTCCTATTGCTATATTCTATATTGAGATAACCTGTCGCAGGGCTCGAGATATTCAAATCAATAGAGCCGTTTCAAGGGAAAAAGAGAAGATATATTTAGAAGAGATTTTTCTCTCAGCAGTAACAGAAAGTTACAGACACAGAGAGATTTTCTTCAAAAAGGATTCATTCGCTCAAGCTTCATCAGAGCAGCTCTTCACCATCTCTCAAGAAGAGAAGAAAAGTTTTCCTGAAGCAAAGGCCCAGAGCAATCATTTTCTTTCTCAAGTCTCCTGAGCATCTGCTTAGAGTTTTCAAGACTTCAGAAAGACCAGCTCTAGTTCTGCTTCAAGTGTTCCAGAATCTAAAGACCTGATAAAAAATCAGTCTACAGATCTCTGAGGATTTAGTTTCAGTATATCTGAAACTCCTTCATCCTGAAGCAAAGACTTTCCCTGGACTTCCACTGAGCCAGGGGAGACTTTGATTCTTTAGAGAATCCACAAGTCTTCTCTAATCTGTTATTAACAACAGAGAAGACAATCTAACCTTCTCACCCCCTTTGTAAAAGAGTTTTCACACCTCTTCAAAAGTGAACATTGGTGACAGGGCACCTTATCAACAACCTGTGGTTGAGCATCCTTATCAAAAGCTCAAAGGGTCTTGTTTGATCTACCTGAATCAGATCATTGGTGGCAGGGCACCTTAGCAAAAACCTGCAGTGGATTCCTACCAGGGTGGTAGAAGAGTGGAGTACCTATTAAGAGGGAACCACTATATATCCTGTGTCTCTCTGGCTATTTTGTTTAATTGCTTATTCTGTGGCTGTGATAGAACTACCTAGGATTGCTAGTTGCTGTGATAGGCTTATAGGTAAACTGAAATTTCAGTTAGCTCTCTCACTTATGCACTTCACTGTGTTAGGCTCTTAGGGTTCAAGTATCAGATTATTTATTCCGCAAATAAACTCTAAGGGAGCTGACTAGTTGTTTATAAAATTTGAATACTCTATTCACCCCCCCTCTAGAGTAGTTTACAACTTATCCCCTCTCTTTCATATTATTCAAGAAAACTCAAAGAGAAATGGATCTTGCGATAATCATTGATCAAGAAGTAAAAACAACTTTATAAAAGTATACCTTAGCAGGATTGAGTCGGCACTCAACCAAGATGCTCCAAAAGGTAGGTTTCTGGCCGACAAGTGAGTCCACACAAAAACAAATTTGCGGATCTACAGTGATCCTCACGAATGGGAGAAGGACGACACATCATCAAACAAAATTCGGGAAGGAGAGCGGAAAGCACTCATCATCTTCACAAACTGCTAGGTCTGCTCCAAAAGAGGCGGTGGCGACGGGCGCCCGAAACGGGCTGAGCGACGATGATGAGATTGGGAATTTCGGAAATGATTTCCATTGGTCTTTTTCTTCTCGGGCTTAGCACACTATAGTACCATAAAAATCTAAGGCATATTTTATTTATACCCAAGGGAATAAACATCTGAAAAACATCGCTATCGGCAGACCCAAAACTTAAAGGAATTAGCTCAAAACAGGTTCGTCGAGATAAAACGAGATGTCTCGACGAATTGTCGAAATGACACGAGATAACTTGATGAATTTGTCGAGATGACTCGATACACATTTGTCAAAATGAATCTGGATGATATGACGAATTCGTCGAGATGACTCTGACACATTCGTCAAAATGATACGAGACAATCCAACGAATTCATTGAAATGACACGAGATGTCTCGAGATGTCTCGATGAATTCGTTAAGATGTCTCAATGAATTCGTTAAGATGTCTCGGGATAACTCGATGAATTGACTTGTCCTTCTAGAATTCCAATACAGTCAAGTGCTTAGTCCTTCACTCATATCATATATGAGTAATACCAACACAATCCATTCCTCCAACTTCTTCAAACGCTCTTATGTGTGACCCTGTAAGCTCATATTACGTTGGTAGTGAAACTACCTGTTCGACCACTTCTAGATCATCATGGTAATACCAACATCTGTAACGGCCTCCCCAACCCACGTCTCGAAAGGACGACCGTCGGCACCCCAGTACCACGCTCGAATGGGTTCAGCCTCAAATAGTCTGCAGACCATACACCCCAACCCATCTCTGGTCCACCGACAGGTTATTGGAGGACGCAACCTCTCTTAGATGAGAAGTGATCCAGTTAAGCGCCCCTATGGGGACTTCCCAGGAGGTCACCCATCTCATGACTACTCCAGCCCGAGCAGACTTAACTATAAAGTTCTTTCACTTCTCATCACCAATTGAGAAGTGAAAGAACTTTATAGTTAAGCGTGCTCGGACTGGAGTAGTTATGGGATGGGTGACTATCTGGGAAGTCCTCATAGGGGCGCTTAACTGGATCACTTCTCATCTAAGGGAGGTTGCGTCCTCCAACATCCTATCGGTGGACCGGAGATGGGTTGGGGTATACGGTCTGCAGATTATTTGAGGCTGAATCCTTTCGAGCGTGATGCTGGTGGTGTCGACGGTTGTCATTTCGAGCCGTGGGTTGGAGAGACCATTACAAAAAAGTGCAGCCTCCCTTTGACGAGAAGTGATCCAGTTAAGCGGCCCTACAGAGAATTCCCAGGAGGTAACCCATCCCAGAACTACTCCCATCCGAGCACACTTAACTATAGAGTTCTTTCGCTTCTCATCACCAATTGATATGCAACTCAATTGGTGATGAGAAGCGAAATAACTTTATAGTTAAGAGTGCTCAGATGGGAGTAGTTTCAGGATGGGTGACCTAATGGGAAGTCCCCATAGGGGCGCTTAACTGGATCACTTCTCATCAAAGAGAGGCTGCGACTTCCAACAACCCGCTGGTGGACTGGAGATGGGATGTGGTGAATGGTCTGTAGACCTATTTGATGCTGAACCCTTTCGAGCATGGTGCTAGGGGTGCTAGCGGTCGTCCTTTCGAGCTATGGGCTGGGGAGGCCATTACAACATCTTTGTGGTTCGTACAGGTACATGTGCTGGAGAGCCAAGTGGTAAATAACGGGTGGGAGCCCAAGCTGTGCAGGCCCTCGAAGGCCCAAGTTTTGTTTTAGCTATTCATGTTTTGCCAGCCTGCGTGCAGATATATGGAAACTATATAGTAGTTAAACATTTGCTCGTGTGTAAGGCCTTAAGGCCAAAGGAAGACAATGTAATTGTTGTTTAATCATTCCTTTAGGGATGTGGACATTCTGGTTCAAGTTTATTTAAGTGCTTTCATTAGCATATAATTATGTTATTCATTGTTGTTTAGTTTTATGGATTGATATTCATTGAATAGCTCTTTCGTTTGTTTATTCAATATTGCGCGGGGTCCCTTCCGGAACCGCTGTTATATTCCTTGAAATGAGCATGAGTGTTATAATTTGGTATCAGACTCTAGGCGTCGGTCGGTTATTTGCTGAATTTGTGGATGAATTCTTTTTAAGGGTTGGAGTGCACGCGTGTGCGTCACCTTAAAAACATAAAATTAACCCGTGAATGTCCACTTAGAAATGAAAAACACACATGATAAAAACATTATTTGTGGAACCTGAGCGTTCCTTTGATTGTTATTTGTTATGTTTTAGAGTTATTAAATTACATGTTGGATAATTATTGGTGACTAGGAGTGGTGCAGGGCAGTCTCAACATCAGCACTCTGCAAAGATTAGTGCACATAATGATGTGCCTGCAACCCCTACTTCTGCTGAAACGATAAGGTTGGTAGCTGAAGATGTGTTTGCCATGATCAATGCCCAACCAGGAAGGCAAGTGAAACATCCTACCCCTGCAGTCGGTCAGATGCTAGTTAGCGATATTGAGCCCGTGATGGCAGAGCAAGTGGTTGTAAGACCTTAGTAGTAAGGCGAGCAATGGAGAAGCAACTAAAGCATATGATGAGTTTCAACCCTCCCGTGTTTGCGGGTACTGGAACCATAACGCAAGTCAAAGATTAGCTCTCTCAGATTAAGTGAACCATGACGACAACAAAGATGAAGGAGTGGCAGAAAGTCACTGTTGCTACTTTCCCGTTGGATGAAGAGGAGAGGCTATGGTGAGACGAGTTGGAGTTGTACCAATTTACAGGAAGGCAGCTTACTGATATCCCAATGGACGAGTTCTCGAGGTTGTTTCTGGCTAAGTATCTCACTTTTGCGCAGATGATTGGGATGGGGAACCAGTTCCAGAGGTTAACTCAGGGTGAGAGTCTCGTGGATGACTACTTGCATGAGTTCACCTGATTGGGTCAGTATGCAGACTCCACATTTGCAGATGAGGAGCGGAAGACCAACCAATTTTATGAAGGTCTGCGTGATGATTTATGATTGCTTCTAGCAGGCCCGATGACCCAAGGTTTTCTTACCTTGGTCAATACTTCCAGATCTATTGAACAAGACATGAAAAGGGTCCAGAGCACGAGGGACCTTGGTGTAAAGAAGCATGAGTTCAAAGTGCCGAGCTTCTCAAAGTCTGGGTTCCAAAGCAAGTGGAAGAAGAAGTCTCGTCCATCAGGGCTAGCTCCTTATACTAGTTCTAGAGCTATTACGGGGCAAGATCTGCTTACATGTTATAGTTGCGGCAAAGTGGGACACTATGCTCGAGACTGTTGGAGTCATCTTCCGAAGACGGATAAAAAGGCGAGTGCGTCGTATGCCGAGAAAGGGAAAACAACGGAGTCATCTGCATCCCAGTATACCCCTGTGCAACCCCGAGTATATAATTTGGGCCAGTAGAAGGCCATCAAATAAAGTGATGTGGTGGCAGGTATGTGCTTTATACAGCTAATGTAGTTTATATACTATATACCTTGTGTACATTTGATTGACTTTGTTGTGTACCTTAGGCTTTGTACTAATTCTTGACTATCTAGTAAGAGCACTATATGACACGAGAGCATTTCATTTGTTTCTATCTTAGGACTTTGTTCTGCGTATCGGAGTGCCTTTCTCCATGTCAAGAGATAAATTGGATGTGTCGCTGCCCAATGAGTGCATGATGCGCGCAGATAGGTGTTGTTTTGCGAAGGTGTGGATAAGAAACTAGGAGATTGACTTAGAAGCATCGATTCTACCAGTTTTGGAGTATGACGTGATCTTTGGCATGGATTGGCTCTCGAAGCAGCGTGCGTGCATCGACTACAATCTTAAGGATGTCAAGTTGGGGAAGAATACTGATCATGAGACTAAATTTTTTGGTATAAAGGGATCGAGCAAGATACCAATGTCTGCTCTCCAAATAGTCAAGACAGTCCGTAAAGGCGCGAAGTTATTCTTAATGCTAGTGGAGGCTTCAAAGCTCAAGCCTGGTTTGAGTAGCATTCCTATAGTATTAGAGTTTGCTGTCGTATTCCCTAAAGCTCCACCTCAGCGAGAGATCAATTTCACTATTGATATAGTGTCAGGTGACAAGCCTGTATCACGCTCCTCGTACCGATTATCGCCAAAGGAGATGGCAAAACTAAAAGTTCAGTTACAAGAATTATTGAAGCAAGGCTATGTGCGCCCGAGTTTATCACCTTGGAGTGCAACGGTCCTTTTTGTGAATAAAAATGATGAGGCTTGCAGTTGTGTATCGATTACCGTACAATGAATAAGCTGACGGAGAAGAATAACTCTCTGATTCCAAAAATCGATGATCGGTTCGATCAACTAGTTGGGTCGACTGTGTATTCTAAGCTGGATTTGAAGTCCGATTATTACCAGTTGAGAATCAGGGAAAGTGATATTCTTAAAACGACATTCAGCACGTGTTATGAGCATTACGAGTTCACGATTATGCCGTTCGGACTAACAAATGCGCCTTCAGTATTTATGGATTTGATGAACAAAATGTTCATGGAGTATTTGGACAAGTTCATAATAGTCTTCATTGACGATATCCTAGTGTACTCTCATTCGGAAGAAGATCATGTGGATCACTTATACACTGTTTTGGAAACTCGAAGGAGGAGTCAGTTCTAAGCCAAGTTATCGAAGTGTGTGTTTTGTCTATCATCAATAGAGTTCCTCGGTCATGTGGTCAGTGGAGAGGGAGTTGCGGTGGATCCGACAAAGATAGTTGCGTTACGGGAGTGGCATATGTTGTCTACGGTGGCAGAAATCTGAAGTTTCTTAGGACTTGCCGGCTACTATATGCGCTTCGTAGAGAATCCCTCGCAGATAGCTCTACCTCTCACTACCTTGACGAGGAATGATCAGAAGTTTGTTTGGTCATCGACATGCGCACAAGCTTTTGAGGAATTGAAGAATCGTTTAAGCACAATACCTATTATGTGCTCGCCATGTGGCATGGAAGGCTACGAAATTTACAGTGATGCCTTAGGGAGCAGCTTAGGCTGTGTTCTTCTTCAGCACAGGAAGGTTATTGCATATGGCTCTGTCCAATTGAAAGTGCATGATAAGAACTATTCGATTAACGATTTGGAGTTAGCGGCTATGATATTTGCTCTCAAGCTTTGGCGACACTACTTGTATGTCTTGGAGATTAATATCTTTACGGAACATAAGAGCATATAGTATCTGATAGATCAGAAGGACTTGAAAATGCGACAATAGAGGTGGATGGAGTTCCTCGGGGACTACACCTTCAATATTCACAATATTACCGGCAAGGGAAATGTTGTTGCAAATGCATTGAGCCGAAGAACTTTTGCACAGGTAAACTGGATTTTGAGGCATGCTGAGCATCTCATCAGTGACTTAGAAGCCTTGCGAATCTCTTGCATCGAGAGTAGTATAATGAAGAACACATTATTGAAATGGAAGGAGGTGCAGTGTGACCTTGCAGACAGGATTCAATAACCATTGGATCTTGATGAAAGCATGAAGTGCTATGTAGCGGAGACCGTGGATGTGTCTAATGCTAAGTTTTCTTATGGAGATGATCTTTTGTGGAAAGACGACTGTTTGTGCGTCCCAATGTTTGGCACTTTATGGGAGGAGTTTATGTACGAGGCTCATTTTACTAAGTACTCAATCCACCCGGGGAGCACAAAGATGTATAAAGACATGAAGACACTTTTTTGGTGGTCGTGTTTGAAGAGGGACATTGCTCACTACATGACAAAGTGTCATAATTGCGCACTAGTAAATACTGAATGTCAAAAGCCTGGTGGATTTCTAAAGTCTTTGCCAATTCTAGAATGGATGATCCACGACATATCAATGGATTTCATGCATGGATTATTTAGATCGCAGCATGGGAACCATACCATCTGGGTAATCGTATACCATTTGATAAAGGTCACACTTCATTCCAAACCGAAAAGATGATTCAATAGAAAAACTAGCAAAGCTCTTTGTGGATAATACAGAACTATTGCAAGGTATGCCCCGTATCATCATAAGTGACCGCGATGAGTGTTTCACTTCAAATGATTGGAGGCTAATCCACCAACTATTGAGAACCAAGTTGAAGTTCTGTACGACCTTTCATCCTCAAACTAATGGGCAGATCGAAAGGACCAATAAGATAATGGAGGATATGCTCTATATATGCGCCTTGGATTTCAGAAAGTGGTGGGAGGATCATCTCTTTATGATCGAATTTGCTTACAACAACAACTACCAGGAGAGTATACAAATGACGCCCTTCGAGACCCTTTATGGTAGAAAGTGTCGTACCCCTTTGCTTGGGCAGAGACGGGAGAAACTAAATTGTTTAAGTGAAAGGAAGTTGAAGATGTTACTTCAACCATGCGAATAATTCGAGAGTGATTATTGATCGCTCAGGATAGGTAGGCCAAATACTACAACGTCAAGCACTGGAACATCGAGTTCGTTGTAGGCGATTGGGTTTATTTGAAGATCAAATCATTCAAGAGTGTATCATGGATTCGACGCTTGAAAAAGCTAAGTTAGCGATACCTTGGACCGTTTAAAGTGGTGGAGCGTGTTGGTGAAGCTGCCTATCAGCTCACTCTTTCGACAGAGTTGAGCGGCTTGCACGATGTGTTCTATATATCAGTGCTGAGAAAGTCATTGAAAGAGCCTACTCAAGTGGTTGTTGTTGATCAAGTGTCGGTTGATGGGGGGCTAAATACTATAGTCAAGCTTATTCGCATTGAGATCACTGAATAATGGTCAAAGTCCACTGGACCATTGCAGACGTGAAGAGGTTTCTTGGGAACAGTAGCAGTCTATGTTTGAGGAGTTTCCCGAGCTATTCCGCCAAGCTACCATTCAAGTTTTGCATGTATTATGCTGTTTTATTTCATTCTGGAAGTTTGGGACAAACTTTCTTTAAGGGGTGGATGTTGGGTCCATTGATCCCAATGTCCCTGATTTGTAAGAAGTCAAACAAGTCAATGATATACACAAGTATATATTTGATGTATGGTTAAGTTTCATGTGCAGGGTGAAAACTTGAAAAAATGACTAAGTAAAAAAGTATCGACACACTTCAAAACTATGTCTACACTTTATAAGAGAAGTGCTGAGTACAGACTTGAAGCAAGTACAAAAGTGTTGACACACTTTACAACTATGTCGACACCTTTGTAGGAGAAGTGTCGAGATCAAAAAGATACAAGACAGCAGTGTCAAGACACAACACTTCACTCATCATTTCAGATAGCTGTGTCGAGACAATTCAGTTATCTCGATGAAAGTGAAGGGATAGATACTACTCTAGAGGGGGGGTGAATAGAGTTATCAAATTTTGCACTAGACAAAACTTAATGGTCTACCCAACTCCCTTGGAGTGAAATGCGGAATGAAAAGATTATAGATATAGAAATAACCATAAAGCCTAACACAAGTGTTGTGCACAAACTCAAGCTAACTGTAATTACAGTTAAGGCTTGGAAAACCTAATCAGCAACTAGCAAACCTAGTTATATCTATTCACAGCCACAATGCAGGAATTAAACAAGGCAATCCAGACGACACAAGGAATTTATAGTGGTTCCCCAAACAACTTGGGTACGTCCACTCTTCTACCAACAAGGTAGGAATCCACTCAGGTTTTTGATCAGGTGCCCTGTCACCAACAGGATCTGCTTCAGGTAGATCCAGAAACCCTTTAGACTTTTGATCAGGTGTCTAAAAACCGAACACAGGTTTTTGATCAGGTGCCCTGCCACCAAGGGATACTTTTGAAGGGAGTAATAACCCTGTACAGGAGGGGGAAAGAAGGTTAAGATGTCTTCTCTATTTTACAAAAGATTAGAGAAGCACAAAGACTTGCACTGAGCTAGAAAGCTCAAGGAATCAAGGCTCCCCCTGGCTCAAAGATGTCCAGGTGAAGTCTTGCTTCAGTGCAGAAAACTCTTCAGAAAGATCTGAAGGAAAATCTACAAGAAGATAATAAATAATAAAATTAGAAATCTTCAAGCAGCTGTCTTCTTCTTCTTCTTCAAAAGAACTCTGAGTTTGAACTTCCTGGAAGCAGGAGAACTCAGGTTGAAGAAGAGCAGAAGAGCTTAACACTTCTCAGATGAATGGAAATTGCTGAGAGCAGTAAACTTGATCTTGATGAAGGCTTGAATGCTTAAATGAATAATTGGTTAGCTAGCTGAAATCCTTCTCCAAAGGATTGCTTTTATAGCAGCAACAAGCAACGACTCTCTTCAATTTGAATTATTTGTCTTCTTCTGAAACTTGAGACCTGGGCTGCAAATATCACAAAGACAAACAATCTCTGCAGCAAAAACATTCTATAAAAGGAATAAACCTTTTTCGAAGAAGCTGCAGGAAGCAATCTGATAATAAAGTACTAAATAAAGTCTCATCAGAAACAAACTCTTTATAGCAGAAGAAAGACTTTTCAGTTTAACGGCTATAAAGGACTGACAGCAGATAAAGTAAAATACAATGTCAGCTAATAAGACAAACAACTTTATCTGAAAAGATTTGACTCAGGCAAAAGAGATGGAGCAGATATTGCCTAGAAATATTATCATAAAACAACTAAAATGATATGCCAGATAATGTATTAATTAATTAAATATAATAAATAAATACAAAATATAAAGGCAGACAAAAAACGTCGAACGACCTTCGGAGATCGTCGACCGACGCACGGAGATCGTCGAACTATCGGACAGATAGTCGAACGATTCAGATAGTCGAACTATCAAAGAAGATAGTCGAACCATCACAACAGATAGTCGAACTATCAGAAGATAGTCGAGCTATCAGATAGTCGACCTATCAACAGATAGTCGAACTATCAAAGCGAAACAGATAGTCGAACTATCAACAGATAGTCGAACTATCAAAGCAAAACAGATAGTCGACCTATCAACAGATAGTCGAGCTATCAACGCAGAACAGATAGTCGAACTATCAACAGATAGTCGAACTACCCAGGAAAAGCAGATAGTCGACCTATCAACAGATCGTCGAACTATCAGAAGAAAGCAGATAGTCGACCTATCAAACAGATAGTCGAGCTATCAGATAGTTGAACTATGCAAGAAGATAGTCGAACTATCAAAGCACACAGATAGTCGAACTATCAACCGATAGTCGAACTATCAACCGATAGTCGAACTATCCTCGCAGACAGAACGTCGAGCAACTGATAGACGATCGTCGAACAGTTAGTCGACGATAGTCGAGCGGCGTTCGACTATAGTCGAACGAACAAACTTCTTAACCAAATTCTTCATCTAGAAAAGCGAGGACTCTACAGCTAGACCACTAACCATTGACCATAGATATTTCTTGGGTCAAGGGACAAAAGGAGAAGATTAAACTCAAATCAAACTAGGGTACCAACAATCTCCCCCTATTTGAGTTAAGTCTCTCAAAAACTAAAATATAGAACTAGCTATAGAGCAATAAAATTAATACAGGAAATAGATAAACAATTAACAGATAAATAACAACAGTCAAACAAAATTAAGAGTCTACAGAGTCTCGCTTAGGGTTAGAAGAGCTAGGAACAAAGGAAACTTTCTGCAAAGGATCAATGGCCTCTTTCTTAGACATCTTCAAGTCTTGCATGCCAATACTCTTTAATTCTACAGCCCTTGGAACAACTGCTTCTGGGTGCTTTTCCATATACTTTGAAGGGTCAAAGACCTCAGGGCTAACCTAGAACTTTTCGAACTCCTTCTTTCTGAATGTAGACATTGTGGTTAATCCAGTAGTGTCCTTTCCTTCAGCTTTTGCTTTCCTGATTTGAGCTGCTCCAACCAATTCGAGAAAACGAGCCATCCTAAAGTTAGGATCAAGCTCAGGACTTTCATAAACAGTCTCAGAAGGAGTATCATCTGGTTCTTTATCTTGATTAACTAGATAAGACAGGGGAGCAGACTTAGCAAAGTTCTTGCTAGAATTTTTAAACAAAATAAACTACTTACCTTTTGAAACAACTTTTTCAGAATGCACTGGCATTGGAGATGAAACCCTTTTCTTTGGAGAAGGAGGAGGGGAAAAAGTTGGTCTTTGATACACAACCTCCTTCACTTGTTCTCTCACTTTATCAGTTCTTTGATAGCCAGAATATGATTTACCTTGAAAACCTTGAGAGCTTTTCCTTGAAGAAGACTGAGAAGGAGCAGATTTTGCTGACGGAGCAGAAGGATTAGCAGAAAGGTTGCCAGAGGCTCCTGCACCGGGAGGTGGAGGAGGAGGACCTCTGGGATTCCATCTGGGGGTAGGACTATCATATTTCTTAGATCTCTTTCTCTCTTTTTGCTGGTTCTTGGAGAACCACATCCAATGTTGAAACTCTTTTGACTTGGGGTCAATTCCTTTCAGAATATAATATGGAGTGTCATTATCACGATTGAGAGGAGGAGGAGCAACAGCTTTTCTTTTTCTTCTGTGCAGCTTTCTTTTTCTTTGAATTCTCAGATAAATCTGAATCCTCTTCATCCTCAGAATGAGATGAGGGAGGATTGTCATATGGGTCATAGGCTTCAGAAACAGCCTTTTCCTTTAATTTCAGATCAGCTTTCTCTTTTTCCTCTTCTATGGCATCCTGAGCCAGAAGGGAATCCAAATCAAGTCCTGGGGAATCATCCCAAACAGTTGATTTTTCAACTTGTAAATCCTTTTCTTTTTCTTCTAACAAAGATTGTACTCTTTGATTCCAAGCATCTCTTGCTTTCTCTTCTTGATTTTCAGACACATCTTCTATATCATCTAAAAAGGAATCCAGTTCTGGATCTACTTGAACATCAGGAACATCTGGAGCAGCTTCTGAAACAACTGCTATAACCTGAGCAGCTATATCTTCTTTAATATAATCTGTAGATTCATGAATACAAATCTGCTAAATAAGCTAAAATCATTCCTTCTAGGTATTCACAAGCTAGCAAATCAGTTGACTCGTCAATAAAACGGATGAGTGAATTACCTTCATACTTTACCAACTCCCAGGATTCATCTAGATAGGATGTTATAATGCCTTCTAGGAAACGGGCAACCAAGGGAGTGGTGAGATCTTCTAAACAGACTTTCACAGCAAATTCAGATAGCATAACTGCATCAGATATTTCTTTGTCAGATAACACTGAACCTGATTCATCTTGAGCTGGAGCTGGAGCAGTCTCTTCTTGAACTACTGGAAGAACTGCTGGAAGGGAGGCTGGAGGCTCTGAGACATCTTCACAGAACATCTCCCCCTGCCTGATTTCAGTGAAAACTGAAACCAGGCCCCTGGAAGAAGAGGGCTCAGCAGATTTAGAAAGGGATTGGATGGTAGCAGTTAAGGTAGCAATGGAGGAGGCAAGTGGAGCAATTGCCTCTTCAATCATAATTTTGATTGAAGGGGTAATCAACTCCAAAATGCTGGAAATGAATTCTGGGGTTATCTCAAAAGATGATGGAATTGCAGTGGATGGAGATGCAGCAGAGATGGTTGTAGTGTTAGGATGAGAAGTGGTGTGGACTGGAGATCGAATTGGAGATGGAGCTGGAGAGTTAACAGGAGTGTTAACTGGAGAATGAACAGGGGACTGATGAGGTGTTGGAGTCCTCTCAGATCCTATCAAATCAAAACTAGGAGCAGATATCCTAGCCAGATGAGAAGGAATAGGAGATGCTGGAGGAGAAGGAAGAACAACCGTGGTTGTATCTCGAACAGGAGAAGCAGGAGGTCGTACTTCAGCTGAAGTTGATGGAACTTCAACTGAAGCAGACTGCATAGCAGAAGAAGATGAGGGAAGGGAAAGATGAGCTGAGCCAGCTTCATGAGGTTGAGGAGCGACTGAATCAGTCCTAGTGCTCTCTGATGTCGCTGGAGCAACCCCTGAGAGAGCGGGCTTCACAAACGTCCTCTTCCACTTGGAGAACAGATTCTGGTCCATCTTCTTGCTCGCATTTATGGTTGTTGCAACGGAGACCAGCAGCTGAGGATACTTTTCCTTCAGAAAAATTCCAATAACCCTGCCTATGGTAACCTCTTTCTTACTATTCTTTTACCTTATCAAATCGAACATTACTCCTGCCCAATCAATCCTTTTCTGATTAATAATTGCACACATCAGTGCAAATTGTTGCCTTGTAATGTTGTCATGAGCAGAGTGCTTTCCAAGGAGCACTTTTCCAACTATCTCAGCGAGAAATTTGATCTTAAATGGGAAATTGACCTTGAGCAGCTTCGTGGGAATGCCCTCCGCATGTCCCAGCTCAGTAAGCATTCTTCCAAACTCTTGAGCATCTTGCTCATAATCTTCTTCACCATTTATTAATCCAAAAACATCAGTCAGAATGGCGGGAGTTAAAATAACCTCTTCTCCGCCGATAGTGCCAGTCATCGAATCGTCAGAGGATGACGAAGTGAAAGCCCATTCCTAAATCTCGGGAACATTTAACTTTATCCTTGAAGACATTAATCTCTCTAGACCTTGATCTCGGCATAACTGAAGAATTTCCACAATCCCTGCTTCACAGTAACTGAATGCGTCAAAATCGACGCTGAACCCTGCATCGAACTTTACAACAGCTAGCACCGCTGGAGAAATCGCCATAGAATTGTTGGAGAATGCGCGAGAAAGACGGAGAAGACGAAGAAGACGAAGCGTCAGAAAATCGCAAGCGGGAAGACAGAATGCGAAAAGTCACGCTCCGTCGACGATAAAACAAAAGATCTTTTAACCTAGGTCGACTATCGGCTATATATTAGACCGGAGATAGTCGATCTATTTAAAAGATACTAGACCCGATGGTCGAACGGTCGTTCGACGATCGGCCCAGAAGCAGAGTAGTCGATCAATCGTTCGACTATTTCTGGCATCTCAAACAACAAGCTGTCGTCATCCAGAGATCGACGATAAGCTCGACCTGTTCGACGATCTTCGAACGCCAGTCGACGATCTTCAAATAGATAAGCTATCATTAACCAGAGGTCGACGATAGGCTTGATCCGTTCGACGATCTTCGATCATCGTTCGACGATCTTCAAGCAGGTTTCAACATTGGCAGATATAGTCACACTTAGTCTCGTCCATTGATCATGCCTAGTTGAACTAAAAAGAACAGATGCTTCTGTTCATCTAAGGGCTTGGTGAATATATCACCTCTCTGAAACTCAGTGGATATGAACTCAAGACAAATCTTGTTCTTTTCCACACAATCTCTCAGGAAATGGTGCCGAATCTCAATGTGCTTCGTTCTAGAGTGGTGCACTGGATTTTGTGCAATGGAGATAGCACTGGTACTGTCACACATGATTTTGGTGTTCTTGTGTGAGTAACCATAATCCACAAGCTGGTTTTGAATCCACGGGATCTGTGAACAACAACTAGCAGCTGCTATATATTCAGCCTCTGCAGTTGAAGTTGATACAGAAGCCTGCTTCTTACAGAACCAAGAGACCAATCTCTCTCCCAGGAACTGACAAGTTCCTGAGGTGCTCTTCCTGTCAACTCTGCAACCAGCATAGTCAGAATCAGAGTATCCAATTAACTCAAATTCTGATTCTGCTGGGTACCAAAGTCCTAGATTTGGACATCCCTTCAGGTATCTCAGGATTCTCTTTAGAAGAATCAGATGAGATTCCTTGGGGTTGACCTGGAATCTAGCACAAAGGCATGTAGCAAACATTATATCAGGCCTACTTGCAGTTAAATATAATAGGGAACCAACAATGGCCCTATAATTCTTTTGATCAACTGGCTTGCCGTGATCATCAGAATCAATAACTACATTAGTAGCCATAGGTGTAGGCATTGCTGAAGAATCAGCCATCCCAAATTTCTTTACCAATTCCTTGGCATATTTGGATTGGGAGATGAAGATACCATCAGCATCTTGCTTAACTTGGAGACCAAGAAAGTAAGACAGCACACCCATACTACTCATCTCAAACTTAGAGTGCATCAGGTCAGAGAACCTTTTGCAAAGTTTGGGATCAGTGGAGCCAAATATAATATCATCTACATACACTTGAACTAACAGGATTGTGTCCTTGTGATGCTTGACAAAAAGGGTTCTATCAACTACTCCCCTAGTAAAGTTGTGCTCTAAAAGGAAACTAGCTAGAGTCTCATACCAGGCTCTGGGTGCTTGTTTTAGTCCATAAAGAGCTTTTTGCAACTTAAACACATGTGAGGGCTGAGTTGAAGAAACAAACCCTGGTGGTTGTTCAACAAACACCTCTTCCTTAAGCTCACCATTCAGGAATGCACTTTTGACATCCATCTGGAACACCTTAAACTTCATGTAGGCTGCATAGGCCAAGAAGATCCTTATTGCTTCTAGCCTTACAACAGGAGCAAAGGTTTGGTCATAATCTATACCTTCCTCCTGTCTGTAGCCCTGAGCTACAAGCCTTGCTTTATTCCTTACAATAATTCCATTTGCATCCAACTTGTTTCTATACACCCACTTGGTGCCTATGATCAGTTGGCCTTTAGGTCTTGGAACCAAAGTCCAAACTTTACATCTCTCAAACTGATTGAGTTCCTCTTGCATAGCAATGATCCAGTGGGGATCTAGCTCTGCATCTTTAAAGGTGAGGGGCTCAACCTGTGAGAGGAAATAAGCGTGCATCACATCCTGTCTTAATTGGTGTCTTGTTTGCACACCAGCTGATATGTCTCCAATCACTTGAGATGTGGGGTGATCTCTAAGTGTGACAATATCAGCAGGTGGGATGTGATCTTCAGCAACAGTTGGGATTAATTCCTCAGGAGGAATTTGATCTACTATTGGTGGTACAACAATAGCTTCTGCAATGTCTTCATCACTATCTGATTCAGTGATCTGAAGAGTTGATAGTTGAAGAATTTCTTGAGTAGCATCAGGTACCTGCAATAAACTAGAGGAAGGAGAATTTTCCTTCTCCTTGTAAAATATCTGAGACTCATCAAAAGATACATGCACAAATTCTTCAATTTTACAGGTTGATTTGTTATAAACCCTATAAGCTTTGCTTACTTGGGAATATCCAAGCATAATTCCCATTGAAGCTTTTGCTTCAAACTTTCTAAGGTATTCTTTATTGTTATTATGAATATACACTACACAACCAAATACTCTAAAATAATTAATTTTAGGTTTCTTTCCTTTAAGCAACTCATAAGGAGTTTTACACTTAAGCTTGTGTATCAAACTTCTATTCAAGACATAATTGGCTGTACTAACAGCTTCTGCCCAATAGGAGAGAGGCATATTAGCATCTGCCAACAATGTGCTAGCAGCTTCAATGAGTGTTCTGTTCTTCCTTTCAACTACCCCATTTTGTTGAGGAGTTCTAGGAGCTGAGAAGCTATGTTTGATACCTTCTCTCTCACAGAATTCTTGCATGAGAAGAGAGTCAAACTCAGTACCATGATCACTTCTGATCAAGGCCACATGAGTAGAGTACTCAGTCTGCACATATAGTAGAAAGTCTATAAGGGCTTTGAAGTTATCAGCCTTAGTTCTCAAAAAGAAAACCCAACTGAACCTAGAGAAGTCATCTACAATTACTAAGGTGTAATACTTCCCTCCTAAACTCTGTACATTTATTGGGCCAAATAGGTCCAAATGTAATAGATACAGGATTCTAGGAGAATCACTTTTATTTACTGATTTAAAAGAGTTTTTGGTTTGCTTGCCTAGCTGACAAGCCTTGCATAGGCTCTCCTTCTTGTAGGGGCAAGAAGGTAAACCTCTAACAAGGTTGTGTTTAGATAACCTAGATATATTTTTAAGGTTAATATGACTAAGCCTCTTATGTCACAAAGAATTATTATTAATTGTTACTTCATTAAATAGACAGATTTCAGAATGAGTTGAATTGAAATCTACTAAATAAATATTACATATTCTAATGCCTACTAAAACAACATTATTATTTAAAGTAATATTACAAGAAGAGTTAGAAAATGAAACCTGGTAGCCAGCATCACATAGCTGGCTGACTGAAATCAAATTGTGCTTCAGTCCTGTCACATATGCAACTCTCTTGAAAGTAACATCTCCAATTGTGATCCTGCCATAGCCTTCTGTCTGACCACAGCTTGAATCTCCAAAGATAACCTTTGGGCCGAGCTTAGCTTTGAATTTTGACAGATGATTTTTATTTCCTGTCATATGCTTGGAGCATCCACTATCCAAATACCACTTATTTTGAGTGATAGGATAGGCCTTCACCTGCAAGACATTTATTTAGACAGAGTGGACCCAGGTAACCTTGGGTCCCTTGTTTTTCACAAAAGAGAAGCTAGAAATAAATGAAAATGCAGGCTGAGGGTGATAACCTAATGGGTGAGATCTCCTAGGTGGGATTCTCCATGCAGATGATGGGTCAACAAACCTAGGGTTTCTATTTTCATTTAGGTTTCTATGGTACTGATTATGATTTTGAAAATCATGTTGAAAACGTCGATCGACGTTCGATGATGGGCGCTCAGATCGTCGAGCTTCGTTCGACCATTGAGCTTCCGATCGTCGAGCGGCGTTCGACGCTCTTTGCATTTCTTTAAAAAATTTCTTTCTTTTCTCTCTCTTAGCTTTATTTAAAGTTTTATTAACTTGGTTTACTTGCTCAGTGTTCTTCATTCCACTAGCTGAAATGAAGTTCACTGGAGTTGAAAGATTATTTTTAAGAATAACTGGGGGTTCACTAGGAGAAGCTCCTAAGCCTAATTTGTTGTTACCTGACCTAGTGTTAGTCATGCTGGTAATTTCTAATAACTTAAGGCTTCTACCATTAAGTGATTCTTCTAACCTCTTAGACTTAGCTAACTCCATTTTAAGAAATTTAACTTCTTCACTACAAGTAGTGAGATCTTCCTTTAACCTAATATTTTCTGTAGCAATTAATTCTGAGTCAGCTAACTTATTTCTAAGTTCTTTAATCTCTTTTTCTGAACTAATTAAGTCTAAGTATAAGGATTTAAAATCTAATTTAAATTCTTTAGAAGTGAAGTCATAAGAAGATAGTACCTC
Source organism: Platanthera zijinensis (assembly GCA_039513925.1). Taxonomy (NCBI): domain Eukaryota; kingdom Viridiplantae; phylum Streptophyta; class Magnoliopsida; order Asparagales; family Orchidaceae; genus Platanthera; species Platanthera zijinensis. The sequence continues at coordinate 62,127,240 of CM077098.1, read as the reverse complement.
ATCTTCTGTTGGCATTTCTTCTTCTGAATCTGAACTCTCTGCAGCTGAGTGGTTGCTGCAGGCATCTATTGCCATCAGGCAAACTTCCTTTGCCTTCTTCTCTTCCTCATCCTCACTGAAGCTAGAGGAGGAAGATTCTTCATCAGAATCACTCCAGGTTTCAGCAATGAAACCTCTCTCCTTTTTCTTATTCTTGTAGGAGGATGGCTTGGAGTGCTTCCTGTGCTGTTCCTTTTCTTTCCTCTTGTCTTTGTTCTTCTCCTCTGGACACTCTGGTAAGATGTGTCCAGGCTTCCTGCAACCATAACATATAATTTCTTTAGCAGGTGAACGGTCATACCTTGGTTTGTCTTCATAGCGTGAAGACTTCTTTCTGAATTCCTTTCTCCCCATCTTGAGAAACCTCTTGGCAAATAATGCCATTAGCTCCTCATTGGATTGGCTGCCTTCAAAAGCATCAACAGCCTTAAGAGCTAGAGATTGCTCTTTTCTTGTTGGAGTAGGGGTCTTTGCTTCAGCTTCTGCTTCCCTTGTCTTCAGCACTTGCTCAAAAGACTTGAGCTTGCCGAGAAGAGCTTCAGTGGAGATCTCTGTGGTGCTTCTGGCTTCCTTGATGGGCCAGATCCTTAGATCCCATGTGCTAGGGAAGCACATAAGAATCTTATCATTTACCTCTGTCAATGATATGTCCTTGTCAAGGGTCCTCAGCTCATTGATGATTGAGCTGAGCCTGGTGTACATGGCTTCAACTGATTCAGCATCAGTTTTCTTGAAGTTCTCATATTGTGAGATAAGGTTGGACCTTCTGTCCTTCCTTTCATCAACTGAACCAGCTACAATCTGGTTCAGTGTATCCCACATAGCTTTTGCTGAAGAGCAGTCAGCTACCTTCTGGAATACCTTATCAGACATTGTCTGAGCCAGAATGTTCATCGCCTTGGCATCTGCTATCTTGGCCTTATTGTACACATCATTGTAATCTGGAGGAGGCACTGCACTCATATCAGATGATGAGGCAGTAGCAGCAGCAGGTGCTCTTGGGGGTCCTGACAAAATAGAAGCAAAGATGCTTTCATCAATAAAATTCATATATAATTTTATCCTTGCCTTCCAGATGCCAAACTTAGCTAAGTTGCATGCTGGAGGTCGGGTGCTAGAATAATCCTTGGACTGGGCCATGATAGTGATAGTGAATATCTATAAACTTTGGTATCTATCAGGATCTTGTGACTTAGGTGTTAGCCTATTCAGTCAGTCAACCTCCCTCTGATACCAATTGAAAGTGAAGGGATAGATACTACTCTAGAGGGGGGGGGGGTGAATAGAGTTATCAAATTTTGCACTAGACAAAACTTAATGGTCTACCCAACTCCCTTGGAGTGAAATGCGGAATGAAAAGATTATAGATATAGAAATAACCCTAAAGCCTAACACAAGTGTTGTGCACAAACTCAAGCTAACTGTAATTATAGTTAAGGCTTGGAAAACCTAATCAGCAACTAGCAAACCTAGTTATATCTATTCACAGCCACAATGCAGGAATTAAACAAGGCAATCCAGACGACACAAGGAATTTATAGTAGTTCCCCAAACAACTTGGGTACGTCCACTCTTCTACCAACAAGGTAGGAATCCACTCAGGTTTTTGATCAGGTGCCCTGCCACCAACAGGATCTGCTTCAGGTAGATCCAGAAACCCTTTAGACTTTTGATCAGGTGTCTAAAAACCGAACACAGGTTTTTGATCAGGTGCCCTGCCACCAAGGGATACTTTTGAAGGGAGTAATAACCCTGTACAGGAGGGGGAAAGAAGGTTAAGATGTCTTCTCTATTTTACAAAAGATTAGAGAAGCACAAAGACTTGCACTGAGCTAGAAAGCTCAAGGAATCAAGGCTCCCCCTGGCTCAAAGATGTCCAGGTGAAGTCTTGCTTCAGTGCAGAAAACTCTTCAGAAAGATCTGAAGGAAAAACTACAAGAAGATAATAAATAATAAAATTAGAAATCTTCAAGCAGCTGTCTTCTTCTTCTTCTTCAAAAGAACTCTGAGTTTGAACTTCCTGGAAGCAGGAGAACTCAGGTTGAAGAAGAGCAGAAGAGCTTAACACTTCTCAGATGAATGGAAATTGCTGAGAGCAGTAAACTTGATCTTGATGAAGGCTTGAATGCTTAAATGAATAACTGGTTAGCTAGCTGAAATCCTTCTCCAAAGGATTGCTTTTATAGCAGCAACAAGCAACAGCTCTCTTCAATTTGAATTATTTGTCTTCTTCTGAAACTTGAGACCTGGGCTGCAAATATCACAAAGACAAACAATCTCTGCAGCAAAAACATTCTATAAAAGGAATAAACCTTTTTCGAAGAAGCTGCAGGAAGCAATCTGATAATAAAGTACTAAATAAAGTCTCATCAGAAACAAACTCTTTATAGCAGAAGAAAGACTTTTCAGTCTAACGGCTATAAAGGACTGACAGCAGATAAAGTAAAATACAATGTCAGCTAATAAGACAAACAACTTTATCTGAAAAGATTTGACTCAGGCAAAAGAGATGGAGCAGATATTGCTTGGAAATATTATCATAAAACAACTAAAATGATATGCCAGATAATGTATTAATTAATTAAATATAATAAATAAATACAAAATATAAAGGCAGACAGAAAACGTCGAACGACCTTCGGAGATCGTCGACCGACGCACGGAGATCGTCGAACTATCGGACAGATAGTCGAACGATCCAGATAGTCGAACTATGAAAGAAGATAGTCGAACCATCACAACAGATAGTCGAACTATCAGAAGATAGTCGAGCTATCAGATAGTCGACCTATCAACAGATAGTCGAACTATCAAAGCGAAACAGATAGTCGAACTATCAACAGATAGTCGAACTATCAAAGCAAAACAGATAGTCGACCTATCAACATATAGTCGAGCTATCAACGCAGAACAGATAGTCGAACTATCAACAGATAGTCGAACTACCCAGGAAAAGCAGATAGTCGACCTATCAACAGATCATCGAACTATTAGAAGAAAGCAGATAGTCGACCTATCAAACAGATAGTCGAGCTATCAGATAGTTGAACTATCCAAGCAGATAGTCGAACTATCAAAGCACACAGATAGTCGAACTATCAACCGATAGTCGAACTATCCTCGCAGACAGAACGTCGAGCAACTGATAGACGATCGTCGAACAGTTAGTCGACGATAGTCGAGCGGCGTTCGACTATAGTCGAATGAACAAACTACTTAACCAAATTCTTCATCTGGAAAAGCGAGGACTCTACAGCTAGACCACTAACCATTGACCATAGATATTTCTTGGGTCAAGGGACAAAAGGAGAAGACTAAACTCAAATCAAACTAGGGTACCAACACTCGACACCTTGAAGATCAGTCAGCTGAAGGAAGCTTGATGAACAAATAGCTAAGTCCATAGGCGTTAAGTGATGTCAACTCTCTCAATGCTATGCGACATAATTCGCCGAGTATTGCTGCCTAAGTCAAAGCCACAGAGTTTCTGTCAAAGAAAAATAAGCTAAGTCCAGAATTATTGAGTGAAGTCAACACACACAACGCCATCAGGCAGAACATAATTATTTTATGTCCAGAATCATTGAGTGTAGTCAACATCTCAACGCCATCAGGCAGAATAGAATAATTCTAAGTCTAGAATCGTTGAGTGTAGTCAACACACTCAACGCCATTAGGCAGAACAGAATTAAACTAAGTACAGAATCGTTGAGTATAGTCAACACACTCAATGCCGTAGTTGCAGAAAGGGCTGAAGATTAAGCTAAGGCAAAAAGCATTGAGTGAAGCTTATACACTCAACGCTCTCAATGCTTGGACAAGCTGAGAAGTTTACTATGTTAAAAAGCGTTGAGTGGAGCTTACTCACTCAACGCCTAGCAGAGCTGAAAATTTTCTAAGTCTAGATTCGTTGAGTAATGCTTGTTCACTCAACGCACTCAATGCCTGGGTACTTGTCTGAAATTTTCTAAGTCCAGAATGACTGACGTCAGCAAAGTCAACGAAAAGTCAACAAAGTTCAAAATGACTAAGGAAAAGCTATTATCCATTATTAACGTCGCCGTCAGTCTCATTCTGTAAAACTAAGGATATAATCAGCTGATAAAGCAGCAACACCCTAAACCCTAAACCCTATATGCAAACTTATAACATTAAGCTTTAAGTGTTGCTGGGAGGAGGAGAACTAAATATTTCAAATCAAGATTCCAAACCTGTCACCACGTCCTCCTGTTCCTTGGCCGTCTGCAAAGGATTCTCCTTCTTGGACAAGTGAAGTCCGACTCGAGATTCGAGGCCAACGTTGTGGAGGCAAGGCCATCGCGATGATTTCCATCCAGCTACTTTCTCCAAGGCTCCGAAGCGATCGTCAAGGGTAACGATCTCCTTCTTGGACAAGTGAAGTCCTACTTTATGCATATGGATGAGATCCTCCACCAAAAGGTGGAAAGCGTAAGAGATTCCTCCTCTTGTCGGCTAGCAGACGATTCAGTTCTTCAATCAATGGCTCCTTCACCTAAGATAGGAATCGGCAGTGAACTTATCTCAACCGGAATCGCTGAAATTTCCGACGACTTCAGAAATGTTCTCATCTTGCTCGACACCGTAGGACTAACTTTCGTTCTTCAACACCCTTGCAAAGTTCTCATCTCTGGTGTAGAAGAGTTTTTCCAGAATGCTAAGGTCAAGCGCAATGACAAACTTTTGAAAACCAAGGTACGGGACATCAAAATCAAGATGACTTCTACCTCTGTTTCTCAACTTCTGCAGCTGCCATTGATTGACGAGGAAGACGACCTAGAAGGCACAGATTATGACAGGGCTTTCATCATTTGTGGCCTTCCCGACTCAACCCTCACAGTTCGCTGACACACATGAATGCAGAGAGCAAGCTACTTGTAGATATTCTGGGAAAGGTTCTTCTCTGTCGTACCAGTTCAATAAGCTATATCACCACTGATTTCTTTGACATGATGACATCAGTAATCTATAGAAAGAAATTTCAATGGGGAATGATGATTTTTGACAAGATAAAAGAGAGTATAAAAAGCCCCAACTATGGAAGAATTTTGTCTCTCAATCTAAATGAGTTGAGGCCAGAAGTCTTTACCTTGGATAAGGGCATGGTCATTCATCACATGAAGAAGGTTTCAATTACCTCCATCTAGAGATGGGAAATAAAACTCAAAGGCCAGGTCAAGCCCCTCCAGCTCCAAGGACAGTTGTAGATGAAGTCAGGACCCCATCTCCCCTCTCTCATCAAATAACTGGCACATCTGATCCAATTATTGAGGTGGAGCCTGCTCCATCTGTACAAGTGACAGTGCAGTCTGCTCAAGTTCCAGTTCCAGCCACAGTCCTATCTGATACTCTTGCCCAAGTCACATCTCCACCAGATGCTGAATATATAGTCATATAAGAAGATACATCTCCATCTTCTACTATAGAGGACACTTCTGTCCAAGAAGATGGCTCAGGTCTTATTGTTGCTGACCTGTCTGATCAAGACCTTCTTACTGATGTCCAGGTAGATGATCAAGTAATATCTACAGTTGCTGGGATTAATAGGATGATAGAGGAACTCACCTCTAAAGAACCTCTCTCCCCTCTGCCTGAAGAAAAATCATCTCAACCAGAAAATCCATCTCAACCAGAACCATCTAAACCAGAAAATCCATCTGAACCAGAATCTTCTCAGCCCCAGTCTCCTGTTGAGGGTGTGCAAGATGAAGAGATAGTTTCAATTTCTGATGCTGCAGAATTATCTCCTAAAGCAGCTGAACCTCCTCTTCCAAGCCTACACTTTAACATTCCCACTTTCATAGGTGATGATGTTGAAGATGAATAACAACTACTAGAAGAAAACAGTCCTCCACATCTAATGTTCTCATTGAAGAAGTAGTTCCCTGGACAGCTCCAATCCTACCTCCTCCACCTCCTCCAGCTATAGCCATTCCTGAAGATACCCTTCTGGGTAAGATTGAATCTCTATTAACCCAACAAAGAATATATTTTGACGCCTCTCTTAAAGTTGTCACAGACAAAATCACTGCTCTAAAGAAAGAGATGAGCAGAGACTTCGCTGAAATTCAGCATAATACTGATTCCCTCAAACACCTATTCCAAATAGGTGGGAAAGCCTTAGATCACACAATTACAAGTATTGGTCACGTAATGGACCAATCAGTCACATTGGAAAACAACCAGATTCAGTTGGAAAAGAATGCTCAAGGGCACAACTTCAAGACGTGTGAAGAATTTGGCAAGTTCAAAGAAGACGCTATAAGCACCCTATCTGTAGAAGTCAGAAAGGGGGATAAATTGTGTAACACCCCAAAAAGAAATAAGGGGTATCAGGCTAAATAGTCGAGCAGAGCTCGATGAAAATAGTCGAGCAGAGCTCGATGAAAATCATCGAGCAGAGCTTGACAAAAATCGTCGAGCAGGGCTTGACGAAAAGCATCGAGCTGAGCTCAACGAAACGTCGAGCAGAGCTCGACGAAAATCGTGATGTATGGTGTTATGGCCAGCTCGACGAACTCAGACTCCATTCGATGAATTCTCTCCTGTTCAACATTTTGCGTTCGACGAATGTGGTTCCGTTCGACGAAATGTCGAAATCAGATGTCGCCAAAGGGATGACTCGTATCAGGGGGCTGGTGTGCGACCACTGAGCGGTGATTGACTTTTCAGCTTCAACCCGAGCCGTTGCTTGGTTTTGTTGATTTTATCGTGTGGCTGGGATGTAATCCGAGGCCACTTATGCCGACAGATAGGAAGGAGGAAATAATTATTTCCTTTTCTATTCTCTCTCTTTCCAGTTCTGGAGCAAAAACCTTTTGGCTGGAGCTGGAGTTTGGGGTGGATCTTGCTTAAGTGCTGGAGCAGATTTTGTGGTTGAAAATAAGATCTGAAGCTAGATTCGCGAAGGGTAAAGTGAGGCGCTCATTTCCATCTGCGTAGAAACGCTTTGCCATGGCTCCAAAGAGAACTTCAAGGGTAACGATCTTCCTACTTGTACATGTGAAGTCCTTAAATTGGCATATGCATGGATTTCACCCACCAAAAGGTGGAATGTTGAGGGATTTCCCTTGGGTTTATTCTTGAAATCCCCAAGAAGGATTGCATATAGATCCGGAAATGTGTAGTACGGAATATGCATACTATGTGAAGCCCATCTGGACAGGTTGGTCTGGATTGGTGATGTTTTACTTTGCGCACCGGAGAATACTCCGCGTATCAACGAGTATGTTATGGAGTCGGTGGGTTGTGCCTGTGAAGTGGAGTAACAGGAAGTACTAGAGTGAAATTCTAGGAAAATACCCTCGAAATTTATGAGTCGTATGCTTTGTAAGTCCAGTGTTTCTAGCACTATAGGTGGCTGCAGGAATTTCTGGACGGTTGGTCCAGTTATGGTTAGGACTAGGTGCAGAAAGAGAGTTCTGTTGCTAATGCCGGGCGATAGTGATTGTCGCTGGCGATAGCTCCTAGCTAACCTGTGATTGTGAAGCCAGTCCTTCAGGGATGTGTGCCTATTGTGAGCTATGCGCTCTTAAAATCAGGTGAGCCGAACGGACAAGGGGATGCCGACTCGCGTCAGTCAAAACATTAAACTGGCGATTTGAGCAACGGGCAAGGGTTGAACTATATCCGCGTGATGGTTGTCTAACTTGAGTTCCTAAGTGAACGAATTCGTTAGGATTACATCATGAGAGTCTTGGGATGTTCTCCATCAAGACTAAAGTCTCCGTCCGTGGGTCGTGGAGCATAAATGCTCATGTTTGCCATTGTGAATGGTGGTGCGACCCTAGTTTTCCTGTACACCATAGTGTGCCCTGAGTGCACGGAGCGTCAGGCCGTGTGGTTGACGTTTGTGATATATTGATGGTGTGTGAGTGCACAGCTTGTGATATATCTACTTGTAAAATACTATGCCTGCAGGTAAGGAATATCGCTGCCCCGGGAAAGGGGTTGGGTCATTATAAGTTGGTCAGCTGAATGTTGACCATTGCTTTGTTTGCCACCATTGCGGTGGATTGTCCCCAATGCAGGTGCTCGAGAGCCGAGCAGAAAAAAATGGGCTGAAGCCCCTGCTGTTGATGTTGCTGTTGTGTTGGCCCTCGAAGGACAATTAAAGTCATGTTTTGTTATTTTCATGTGTGGTCGGCCTGCGTGCCGATGTATGTAATCCACACTTGTGAAGAAAACCTGTAAGGCCTTAAGTCCAAACTTTTTGTGTATTTGGTATACATTCCTTTGAGATATATAAATGCGATGGTTTTATATATATAGTGGACATTCATGGTTACTGAGTTCAATCTTAACCCCTAATGCTTCCGCTAGCATGCTTTGAGTTAGGATGCAAATAGTTTTTTGGTATTAACCTGTAACCTTTCCGCCTGTTTGTGAACTATGGTGTGGGGCCCCGACCGGACCCTCTATTATATTTAATCTAACAGATGGGGACGTTATAATTTGGTATCAGCTTGTCTTGGTCTTCCCCCTTCGAATTCGTTGTCGAATTCTTTTGTGGGGTGGAGAGCACGTGTTAGTGCGACCTGTTATAACATAAATGAACTCAATAATGTCCACTAAGGAATACAAATACACCTGTTTGAGGCACCTGCGCGTTCCTATAAAGTTGTTGTTGCTCTTGCAAAGTCGTTAAAGTGTGTCTTTTCACGTATAGGTGACTCGAAGTGGTGTGGGGCAGTCTGATCCCCAGCATTCTGATGAGAGTGCGGCACCAGCTGAGGTGCCTACACCTCCTCCTTCTGCGGATACTGTACATTTAGTTGTTGAGGCACTGTTTGCAATGATTCATGCACAGCCTACTGGGCAGGCGCAGCATGCAATGGTGCCAGAACAAGTTGGTGTGAGGACAGAACCTGTTGAGGCTGTTTTTTATCCTCGACCAACTGAACGACAGTTGAAGCAGTTTATGAGCTTCAATCCTCCTACGTTTACGGGTGTGGGACCCCCAACGAAGGCAAAGGATTGGTTGTCGCACGTCAAGCGAATATTGACGGTGATAAGGACGGAGGAAGAACAGAAAGTCACCTTGGCCACCTTCTTGTTGGAAGGAGGGACTCAGATATGGTGGGACGAAATAGAGTTGCACTACTTAGCGGGCAGACAACTAATAGAAGTCTCGATAGAGGAGTTTTTGAGACTGTTCTTGGCAAAGCATTTGTTATCAGCACAACACATCATTATGGAGAATGAGTTCCAGCGTCTAACTCAGGGAGAAAGTAGTGTCGATACCTACTTACATGAGTTTATGTGGTTGGGACGTTATGCGGGGTCTATCTTTGCCGATGTACAGCGTAAAACCAATAGGTTCTATGAAGGGTTGCGGGATGAGTTGAGATTCCTGCTCTCGAGTTTGGTGAACCAAGGGTTTCAAGCATTGGTGGATACGACATGTGCATTGGAAAAAGATATGAAGCGGGTACAGGGTAAAAGGGACTTGGCTGTGACAAAGTCTGAGTTCAAAGCGTCGCGTCCTGAAAAACCGAACTACCGAAGGAAGTGGGGTAAGAGATCCAAGTCTTCTGGACAGGCTCCTTCTACAGTTGTGTTGGGAGCAACTTCGAGGCAAGATTCTCGTGCCTGCAATACATATGGTAGGGTAGGGCATCTAGCCCGTGACTGTTGGGTTGGTCCGCCAAAGGTTCAGAAGAAGACAAGAGCATCATATGTTTAAAAAAGAAAGGCAGGTCGAGTCCTCTGCATCCCAGGTACAGCCCCGAGTATATAATCTTGGTCAATAGGAGGCCATAAAGCAAAGTGTCATCGTCACAAGTACGAGTTAAGATACTTTGTTATTGCTTTTGATACTTCATACCTTGTGTGTAGATTGTGTATGATGTGTTTTTCTTAGGCTTTGTCCTGATTCGGGACTATTCGGCGAGAGCACTGTTTGATACGGGTGCTTCACATTCATTTCTATCTGTGAACTTTGTGTCACGGATCGGCGTGCTGATTCATATGACGGCAGATAGTATGAAGGTGTTATTACCGAACGGATGTGTGATGCATATGGATAGGACTTGCTTTGTGGACGTACGGATATGAAGTCGGGATTTCTGCTTGGATGCATCTGTGCTGCCGATATCTGAATTTGATGTGATCTTTAGTATGGACTGGCTCTCAGAGCAGGGTGCCTTTATTGATTGCAATTCAAAGGAGATCACATTGGGACAGAACACCGAGCTTGAGACTAAATTCGCTGGTATGCGAGGAGCGAGCAGGATTTTGATGTCTGCTCTCCAAGTCGTAAATGTTGTTCGGAATGGCACAGAGTTATTCTTTACGCTTATTCAGGTTGTTTAGCCAAAGTCCAGTCTGAGTGATGTTCCGATAATATCAAAGTTTGTTGATGTGTTTCCTAAAGATCTTCCTGGGTTACCACCCCAACGAGAGATTCAATTCTCTATTGGGTTGGTACCAGGTGCGAAACCTATGACTCACTCGCTATATCGTGTAGCGCCAAAGTAAATGGCGGAACTGAAAGTTCAACTACAAGAGTTGTTAGAACAGGGATACATACGCCCATATAAGTCACCTTGGAGTGCACCTGTTCTCTTTGTGAAAAAGAAGGACGGTAGTTTGCGATTATGCATCCTTTATCGCGAATTAAACAAGCTGACGGAGAAAAACAAGTATCTGATTCCACGGATAGATGACTTGTTCGATCAATTGGCTGGGTCAATGGTATACTCAAAGCTTGATTTGAAATCTGGTTACCACCAGTTGAGGATTCGGGAAGGTGACATTCCTAAGACAACGTTTGGAACACGCTACGGTCATTACGAGTTCACTGTAATGTCGTTTGGGCTATGTAATGCACCATTGGTGTTCATGGATCTAATGCAACGAACGTTCCGAGAGTACTTGGACTTGTTTGTTATCGTCTTTATTGATGACATTAGTGTACTCTCAGTTTGAAGATGACCATGCAAACCATTTATGGATGGTGTTGCACACCTTGAGGCAAAACAAACTCTATGCCAAGTTCTCAAAGTGTGAGTTTTGGCTGTCGTCATTGGCTTTTCTTGGCCATGTGGTGAGTGGAGAGGGCATTGCGGTGGATCCGTCAAAGATAAGAGCCATACGGGAGTGGCCGGTGTTGTATTCTGTTGCTGAAGTCAGGAGTTTCTTTGGACTGACGGGCTACTACAGACGTTTCGTAGAAAACTTCTCACGGATCGCTTTGCCTCTTACCACATTAACAAGGAAGGATCATAAGTTCGTATGGATACCGGAGTGCGCGCAAGCTTTTGAAGAGTTGAAAGGTCGCTTGACCACATCGCCAATCTTGACGTCGCCATGTGATTCAGACGGCTTTGAAATCTATAGTGATGCATCAGGGAGAGGCTTAGGTTGTGTTCTTATTTAGTTTGTAAAGGTGATCGCTTATGTCTCACGCTAGTTGAAAGTGCATGAGTGGAACTATCCCGTCCACGACTTGGAGTTGGCGGCGATGATTTTGCACTTAAACTGTGGCGTCATTATTTATATGGCGTGAAGGTGGATATTTTCACGGACCATAAAAGCCTAAAGTATTTGTTGCATCAGAAGGAGCTCAACATGCGGCAACGTAGGTGGATGGAGTTCCTCGGGGATTACACCTTCCAATTTCACTATACTCCAGGGAAGGGAAACGTCATCGCAGATGCCTTGAGTCGTAGGACCCGGCAAGGGCATCTTGGTTGCAGATTCATGATGAGCGTCTGATCCAGGAGTTGGAAGCTTTAGAGATTTCTTGTGTTGACAATAATTCCACTGTAAATGCATACCTAAACTTGACGGAGGTACAGTATGACCTTGCAGATAGGGTTCGGCGAGCAACGGAACTTGATGAAAGTTTGCAATGCTATGCAGTGGATTGGTCAAATGGCCAATTCTCCTGGGATGACGACCTTTTGCGAAAAGATGGTCGTTTGTGTGTCCCAATTATGTGTAAGCTAAGAGAAGAATTGATGTATATGGCTCACTTTACGTAATACTCAATTCACCCAGGGAGCACAAAGATGTACAAGGACATGAAAAAGCTATTCTGGTGGTCGGGGTTAAAGAAAGACATAGCACATTATGTGGCGAGATGTCAGACTTGTGCCTTAGTGAAAGCAGAATGTCAGAAGACGAGAGGTTTCCTAAAGTCGCTACCTATTCCGGAGTAGAAGTTTGATGATATTTCGTTAGATTTCGTGCATAGTTTGCCGAGATCTCAACGCAGTAATGATTTAGTTTGGGTGATCGTAGACCGGTTGACTAAAGTGGCTCACTTCATTCCAAACAAGAGGGACGATTCAGTGGAAGTTTTGGCTAAGCTTTATGTTGAGCAAATAGTACGATTGCACGGTGTACCCCGTAGCATCGTAAGTGATCGAGACGGATGCTTCACGTCAAATGATTGGAGGTTAATCCATCAGTTGTTGGGGACAAAATTGACGTACAGTACGGCCTTTCATCCACAAACGGATGACACAACTAAGAGGACTAATAGAACGATGGAGGACATGCTCCGAATGTGCGCCATGGATTTTGGGAAGATGTAGGAAGACCATCTCTATATGGTTGAGTTTGCCTACAATAATAGCTATCAAGCTAGCATAAATATGAAACCGTTTGAAGCTTTGTATGGTAGGAAATGTCGTACACCATTAGCTTGGGCGAAAACAGGCAAGTCAAAATTATATAAGCATAAGGAAGTCGAAGAGGCTAATTCGATGATACACTCTATCCAGGAGAGGCTACTGATTGCCCAAGATAGGCAGACAAAGTACTACAATGCCAAGCATCAGAATGTGGAATTTGCAGTGGGCGATTGAGTATATTTAAAAATCAAGCCATTCAAAGGCGTGTCCAGGATTCGGCGCTTGAAAAAGTTAAGTCTGAGGTATCTTGGTCCGTTTAAAGTGGTGGAGCGAGTTGGAGAAGCTGCCTATCAGTTAACTCTTTCGGCATAATTGAGTGGATTGCATAATGTGTTCCACATATCAGTGCTTCGAAAAGCCGTGAAAGATCCAACTCAGGTGATTGCGATTGTTCGCGTACCGGTCGAGTCTGGGCTAACGACGAAGGTTAGGCCCACTCGGATCGAGGATAATGCGGATAAGCAGCTACAGAATAAGACAATCGGGATGGTCAAGGTCCGGTGGGACAACTATGGCCGTGAGGAGCTAACATGGGAGCGGGAGCAAACCATGTGTTTTGAATTTCCCGAATTATTTGTATAAAGTATTGTAACATTTTTTGTTGAAGAAAAATGTATGTTGTAACATATTTGTTACTGATTTCTGCATGCTGTATTAAATTTCGGGACAAAATTTCTGTAAGGAGGGGAGATTTATAATATCGTAAAAAGGAATAAGGGATATCATGCGAAATAGTGGAGTAGAGCTCGACGAAAATCATCAAGCAGAGCTCGACGAAAATCGTCGAGTAGGGCTCGACGAAAAGCATCGAGCTGAGCTTGACAAAACATCGAGCAGCGCTCGACGAAAATCGTGTTGTCTGGTGTTATAGCCAGCTTGACAAACTCAGACTCTGTTCGACGAATTCTCTCCTGTTCAACATTTTGCGTTCGACAAATGTGGTTCCGTTCGATGAAATGTCGAAATCAGATGTCACTGAAGTGACGAATCGTGTCAAGGGGCTGGTGTGCGGCCACTGAGCGGTGATTGACTTTTTCAGCTTCAACCCGAGTCGTTGCTTGGTTTTGTTGATTTTATTGTGGCTGGGATGTAATCCGAGGCCACTTATGTAGACGGATAGGAAGGAGAAAATCATTATTTCCTTTTTTATTCTCTCTCTTTCCAGTTCTAGAGCAGAAACCTCTCGGCTGGAGCTGAAGTTTAGGGTGGATCTTGCTGAAGTGCTGGAGCAGATTTTGTGGTTGAAAACAAGATCTGAAGCTAGATTCGTGAAGGGGAAAGTGAGGCGCTCATTTCCATCCGCATAGAAACGCTTTGTCATGGCTCCAAAGAGAACTTTAAGGGTAACGATCTTCCTACTTGGACATGTGAAGTCCTTAAATTGGCATATGCATGGATTTTCCCCACCAAAAGGTGGAATGTTGAGGGATTTCTCTTGGGTTGATTCTTGAAATCCCCAAGAAGGTTTGCATATAAATCCGGAAATGTGTAGTACAGAATATGCATACTGTGTGAAGCTCATCTGGACAGGTTGGTCTAGATTGGTGATGTTTTACTTTGCGCACCAGAGAAGACTCCGCATATCAGCGAGTATTTTGTGGAGTCGGTGGGTGTTTCCTGTGAAGTGGAGTAACAGGAAGTACTAGAGTGGAATTCCAGGAAAATACCCTCAAAATTTATGAGCTGTATGTTATGTAAGTCCAGTGTTTCTAGCACTGCAGGTGGCTGTAGGAATTTTTGGAAGGTTCGTCCAGTTATGGTTAGGACTAGGTGTAGAAAGAGAGTTCTGTCGCTAACGTCGGGCGATAGTTGTTGTTGCTGGCGATAGCTCCTAGCTAACCTATGATTGTGAAGCCAGTCCTTCACGGACGTGTGGCTATTATGAGCTATGCGCTCTTAAAGTCGGTTAGCCAAACGGACAAGGGGATGCCGACCCGTGTCAGTCTAGATATTGAACTGGCGATTTGAGCAACGGGCAAGGGCTGAACTGTATCCGCGTGATGGTTGTCTAACTTGAGTGCCTAAGTGAACGACTTCGTTAGGATCACATCATGAGATTCTTGGGCTGTTCGCCATCAAGACTAAAGTCTCTGGCCATGGGCTGTGGAGCATAAATGCTCATGTTTGCCGTTGTGAACAGTTGTGGGACCCTAGTTTTCTAGTACACCATAGTGTGCCCTGAGTACACGGAGCGTCAGGCCGTGTGGTTGACGTTTGTGATATATTGATTGTGCGTGAGTGCACAGCTTGTGATATATCTGCTTGAGAAATACTATGCCTGCAGGGAAGGAATATCGCTGCCCCGGGAAAGGGGTAGGGTCGTTATAAATTGGTCAGCTGAATGCTGACCGTTGCTTTGTTTGCCACCGTTGCGGTAGATTGTCCCCATGGAGGTGCTGGAGAGCCGAGCGAAAAATAATGGGTTTAAGCCCTTGTTGCTGCAACTGCTGTGCTTGCCCTCGAAGGCCAATTAAAGTTATATTTTGCTATTATCATATATGGCCGGCCTGCGTGCCGATGTATGTAATCCACACTTGTGAAGAAAACCTATAAGGCCTTAAGACAAAACTTTTTGTGTATTTGGTATACATTTCTTTGAGATATATAAACGCGATGTTTATATATATAGTGGATATTCATGGTTGCTGAGTTCAATCTTAACCCTTAATGCTTCCACTAACATGCTTTGAGTTAGGATGCGAATAGTTTTTTGGTATTAACCTGTAGCCTTTCTGCCTATTTATGAACTATGGTGTGGGGCCCCAACCAGACCCTCTATTATATTTCATCTAACGGATGGGGACGTTAGAAATTGGTCAATGAATATCTAGAAAAATCTGATGGAACCATGAAGACTCTTTGGGAAGAAAAGCTAAAAGAGATAAATACTCATGTCCAAACCCAAATTGTTGGTGTTAAATTTCATACCTATGATACAACAGTTTGGATGCACAATCAGATCTTCCCTGAATTTGAAGTTGATCCAAATGTTGTTCCTCCCCCATATCTCAGTCCTGCTGTCCAGCAACCTACTGCCCAGATGCCCTCATTCTCTCTTAGACCTGAAGATTATGAAGCCCCTCCTACAGAGTACTCCCAAGTTTGGTCGTAACAAGAGATGCCTAAAAATCCACCTCCAGAAAATACAGCTCTTAAGAAAAGGGAATATGGTGACAGTGCCTCTGTAAGTCGGTCCAATCCAAATCCAGAAGCTTAAAAAAGAAGAGCACAAGAATTTGCTAAAGTGTGGAGCCCAACCTCCAAGTCACTAATTCTTGACACTCTAAAACTCGTTCTAGAATTTAATGAAAATAGAAATGATCATTACAGCTCCCATGAATGGGACTTGTATGAGAAATCTCTGACCAAGAGGGGAATATATGACAGAGAATATGGCAAGAATAATCTCAAGGCTCTTCCCAAGCCTGCTAAGTACTACCCTAAACCTTACAGCTATCAAAAGAGGCAGCAAGAAAAGAAAGAGAGGCAACATCAACAATAGAGCAAGTAGTAATTGAAGATGACCAGAAGTTTCATATATGAGATTTTTTGGAATAGGAATTTTTCCTGGACAATGTCTATATATATATATAAATTTTTAAATATTGATGATCTAAATCTTCTATTTCACAGCATTTCTTCCAATTATTTTGTTTATTAGTTATTTTATTTGTTTATCTTGATGTAATTCACCGTAGTATAGAGGGTTCTGACTTCTACAAATAGGGGAAGATTGTTGCGTATTGTATCCATAATAACCTAGATTTGTATGAAGTCACCCTTGAACTAAGATGAATTAAGTTTGTATTTGATGCCCTTTTCAAGTTGAGTGCTTGCAGGTTATAATTGTCAAGTGTAGACCAATGCCAGTTTATAATAGGTCACCAAACACAGGACCATACAATGTAATCCCTCATTGTGTGATCCATGGTGTTGACTCATGTGTAACCTCTCTATTGCGACACACATTATTTTCAACTACTAAAGTTATGGGAGAAAGGCTGGTTGCTGAGTTCTTTGAAGAAAATCATTTTTCAGAATAACAAAAATTTTCTAAGTGTTTTTCTCTTGAAAGGCTAAAATGTACTCGAGTAAAATTGAAGTTATTTCTTGAGTTAGCTCAGTCAGGTATTCGAGTAGCAGAAGATATTCTTGAGAAAACATAGTATAGTTCTCGAGAAAGTCATGCAGTACACGAGTAGGACTTGTTTTTTCCTTGAGTTAAATTAAAATTAAGCTCAGAATTTTTCTAAGTCCTTTTCTCGAGAGGCCAAAGATATTTCTCGAGAAGGCCAATGTAGTTCTCGAGAACCAGATGTTCTTACTCGGGAGATAGAAATATTTTTCTCGAGTTGGCTTCTTGTTCTCGAGTAACAAAAATTCTTTCTAGGGAAAAGTCTTTTCATTCTCGAGAAGCCAGAATTCAATTTTCTACACTTTCCTTAAGTATTTCTTCTCGAGAACTTTATACCTTTTCTCGAGAAACAGAAACTCTTCTCGAGTAATACTAAACTCTCTCGAAAAATTGAGTTCAGGATTTTGAATTTTTGTTAAGTATCAGACGGATTCTATTCCAAATATCATTAACTTTTGATTGGTCCATGTGGATTGTCATTAATGATATTTTGACCATTATGTTAAGCCTATAAAAGGTCTTGTCAGATTCGACAAAACCCTAAGAAGATTTCTTATAGAATTCTGAATCATTTTCTACTTTTTAAATCGGGAAGCACCGCCGCTTTGTTCTTCATCGCCGATTTTCTCGATCTCAAAAATTCAGACAAGAAGGATTCAATCGATCAAGCTTTTCAACTTCTACAAATCTTCTCCTTGATCGTGGTGATCCTACGTTCTCAGATCGAAGTATTCTCTGATTTCTTCCTTGAATTTTCGGACAGAGCCTTATGATTTTTCAAGAAGGAAGAAGCCGAGATTCAGCCAGATATATGAAGACAGTTTCTGTATTTTCATTGTAAATTCTTTTTATTCTTGTAGGAGTTATTCTCCGAGATTGTAGGAGTTACTCTCTGAGTTTGTAGGAGTTGTTCTCCGAGTTATTGTAGGAGTGGTTTTACTCCGAGTTGTAGGAACGTTGTTCCGAGTTGTAGGATTGTTTTCCAATCCGAGATAATAGTGAAGTAGCCGAGTCTAGCGTGGTACTAGATCGGTGAGGTGGATAATGGATGTACCCAAGATTGGGGAACCACTATAATCTTTGGTGTCGTATGTGGATTGCTTGTTTATTTTCTGCGCATATCTTGTACAATTTTTATACCGCAAAAAGACGCAGAACTCACCTATTCACCCCCTTTAGGTGATTTAGGTAGACAACTAGACATTTTCAGGAAGTGTTCGAACTTTTCACTTTCCTTTAGTTTTATCCTACATATTTAATGTTTAGCTTTAGACTTAATAGTCATTGTTTAGCATTTGACTCAAGCGTTGGTGCTTAAGCAGGGTGCAGAGTTTGCGAGGGACATTTATATTCTCGCGCCTTGGAAGGACTCATAGTACGTTCTAGTGGAGGTGACGAGGAACCTTTGTTCATTCATGCCTCAAAGAACTTGAGGCATATTCTAGAGGAGGTGGCGAAGAAACTTTGTTCGTTCGCATTTATAAAGAACTCGAGGTCTGTTCTAGTGGAGGTGGAAAATAATGTTTGTCTGTTTGCGCCTCGGAAGGACTTGATGGCCATTTTAATGGAGGTGATAAAGAACATTTGTTTGTTCATGCCTCAGTACTCAAGGTATGTTCCATTGGAGGTGCTGAAAAACCTTTGTTCGTCCACATCTTGTAAGGACTCTGGACCCATAATAATGGAGGTGGAACAAAATCTTTATTCATTCGCGCCTTAGAAAGACTCGGGTTTTAGTAGAGGTGGCAAAGAACCTTTATTCGTTCGCGCCTCAAAAGGACTCGAGGTCTAATCTAGTGGAGGTGGAGAAGAACCTTTGTTCTTTCGCACCTCGGAAGTACCCGAGATCCGTCCATGTGGAGGTGGCGAAGAACTATTGTTCGTTCGCGTCTTGGAAGAACTCAAGGCCCGTTCTAGTGAAGGTGGTGAAGAACCCTTGTTTGTTCGAGCCTAGGAAGGACTCGGGGTCCGTTCTAGTAGAGTTGAATAAGAACCCTTATTCATTCGTGCCTCAGAAGAACTTGGGTCCATTCCACTAAAAGTGGTAAAAAAAACCTTTTTCATTCGCATCTTAGAAGGACTCGATGTCCATTTTAGTGGAAGTTGTGAAAACCCCTTGTTTGTTTGTTCGCGCTTCGGAAGAACTCGGGGCCCGTTCTAGTGGAGGTGTCTAAGAACCTTTGTTTGTTCGCACCTCAGAAGAACTTGAGGTCTATTATAGTGGAGGTGGCAGATAACTTTTATTCGTTCACGCCTCCGAAGGACTCGAGGTCTGTTCTAGTGGAGGTGGAAAAGAATCTTTATTCGTTCGAGACTCGGAATGATTCAGGGTTCGTTCTAGTGGATGTGGCGAAGAACCTTTCTTAGTTCGCGCCTCGAAAGGACTTAGGGTCCGTTCTAGTGGAGGTGGAGAAAAACTTTGTTCGTTCATGCCTTGGAAGGACTTCGGGTCCGTTTCAGTGGAGGTGGCAAATAACATTTGCTCGTTCCCGCCTCAGAAGGACTCGTGGTCCATTCCAGTTGAGGCACCGAAGAACCTTTGTTTGTTCGTACCTCCGAAGGACTCGGGGTCCTTTCCAATAGAGGCGGTGAAGAACCTTTGTTCGTTCGCACCTTGGAAGAACTCTGGGTCCGCGCTAATAGAGGTGGCAAAGAACCTTTATTTGTTCGTGCCTTATGAGGACTTGTGGCTCGTCCGATAGGAGGTGCAGATGGACCTTTATTCCTATTGCCTTAGTATTAGAAGGACATAAGGTTCGTTCTCTTAGGAGGTGCAAAAAGACATTCGTCTATCTCGCCTTGGCAGTTGTTGAACATGGTGTCCGATCCTCCAATGGTTGCCGCAGCAGATAAAAACCAAGACCATTATACTAATGTTTAATGAAGATACAAGTGCACACAGATCCTGCCATACAGATTAAAATTTTAGAAAATGCGAGAAAGAACGTGAATGGCGACAAAATTTCCTTTGTGCGATGTGTGTCAAGTCTCAGTGGTGCCTTCAGGAGTTGCATCCTGCGAGCAAAACTCCTATGTGATTCCTTATGTGGGTGCATCAGCCTGGAGTGCACTTAGTAGCGGTCCCCGGAGGATGGAGCTGCACGTTGAGGCGACTTGTATGATGATGAACTAAATGTCATACTTAACTTGAACTGGAGCGATTCCCAGAGCCACTGATAGGATAATGGTTCCCAAAATGGGGATCATCAGGAGTGTGCCTCCTGCGTCTAGCTGAGCGTCCCTTCTAGAGATCCCTAGTTGGAGCAGAGTGGATAAGAATAACATATTTATAGATACATCATCGTCGATCAATTTCCTGCTTACCTCGATAGGGGGATATCCGATGGTCGACCGAATGTGCTGGGGGTATGATGCAAATACCTATGCGTCGGGAGGGGTTGGCCTGACCAGCTCTCACCATGCTTTAGGAGGAGCTCCTGTGTGGTCATGCTCCTCTGTGGGCTTGGACGAGGCAGGCAATACTGCCGCTTTCTTACCTTGGAACTCCTTTAGCAAGCTAAGGTGTATGAGGCACTTGACTTCCTCCTTCAGGTGCCTACACACCTCGGTATCATGTTTGTGATCTGTAGTAAGGGGTGGTCCTTGATGTCCTAAGGAACTCCATTGTGAGAGGTATTAAGAGGAGTGAAGTGTGGGTCTTGTAGTTGTCCCCCAGTCCGTGAGGCACCATTGAGGTGCCGACCTCCATTTTTAGATGTTAGGCTCAGATTATTCTCCTTCTTCCTCTATTGACTTCCTTGTCCTTGCTGGAGAGGTGCTCTTTTGAGGGTGACTGTCACAACCCGCATTTTCTCCGTATTAAATAATACGTCAGAGTAAGAGAAAATATGTGTCGCGATGCCACGCCGTGTAGGGGGAAGCTACAGACGCTCAGGCGACTCGTCCTCACATTTATTTTATGTAGAAGACTTATGAAATTATGTTTAAAAATACGTTTAAATTCTTTGGGTTTACTGACTGTGTCCCTCGGTCGGATGGATCACTAATCCATAGATGATAAAATATATAAGTTTACGCAGCGGAAAATACTTAGTTTAATTCATTTGTTATCCTATATGAGAATGAAAGCCTAGCATAATGTAATGATGATGAGACTTCTACATTTAATATATAAGTATAAAAGACTTTTATAGCGCTTAAAAAGTAGTAAGTTTTGTAGTTAAAAAGTTATGTCAGTCAATATCCCAGAATGCAGTTTTGTATACTTAAAAGTAACTATATGCATCTTAACATAAATCCTTCCCAGAAAGCAAGTATAGAACTAGCAATAAGTAACAACAGTAAAAGTAACAAGTAAACTGTCATGAGAAGTCTAAGACTATGGGCGTCAACCACTGACATAAACCCATAGAGCAATAGTCATGTCTAATCAAAACAACTACCTCAACACTCAAAGGTGGAAACAAACGGCCGCAGCAACCCGCAACACCAGAAGCACAACTATGTCAGCTAAACCAGCTACTGCTTTAGACCTGAGGCATACAAAATAAGAACACCTCAGATGCAAGCTACAAGTGGTACAAAAAGTAAAGGTAGACCAAACAAACCTCAAGGTGAACGAGAATCTACAAGACGACTGTAATAAAGGTCAGTAGTAGAGCAACAGAAATAAAATAGTAAATCTAGCTGAACAGGAAAGGCTAATCACAACCACTGGACATAACTAAGTGTTAAACATCAGAAGTTCATACATTCAACTTTCTTTATTATTCATGTTATTCATCATTTAAAATGAGATTGATCAGTCCAACAAAAAGGAGTACTGTGCCGGGGAAGAAGGTCCACAACGAGCACAAACCCAGCCAAAAGGCACCATGCCGACGGAGAAACCCCAACGTGCACAGACCAATAACTAAGGTAATGTGCCGGGGATGAAGGTCCCCAACGCGCACAGACTCCGCCATAAGGCACTGTGCCGAGGGAGAAATCCCAACGCGCACAGACCATCAGAGTTTTCTTTTATTCAACATAGACTAACAGTCAACAGACTATAAATCGATTCTTAATTGAGACCAACACATCGAAAGGAAATTTACCGACTAGGACTTACCCGAAGAGATTTCAAAGAGGGTCAACAAAAGACTTACCCAACCCTTAACATGCGCTCGACACGACGCCACAGATTAACCTGACAAAACTCCAAGGCTTTCACAACAGTGATTTCCAAGGATAAAAGACATAAACAATGATTCAACAATGCATACGACTAATACAACTATCATACCGAAATACCTGCTCAAATCGACATGGCAAACCAAACGACACAACGAACAAACGAGATGGTGGAAGGCAACAAGGCTTCCGACAAACTGAATTCCAATGATATATACGATACTTACAACAAACGAAGTGATGAACATGGTCAAAAGGACACTTAATATCGAGCTGAGAGGTTAACTTGGTCAAAGCGACACTTAAAATCAAGCGGAGAGGTTAACTTGGTCAAAGCGGCGCGACAATCAAGATGTTGCGACGACAAACGACACAGCATAGGGCAGCAAAACTTCCGATGGATTACGACTATTTGACAAAATTATAATAAGACGAACTCAAGGGTTTTGTTCGACGAACAAGGTTTGGGACTCGACGAACATAAGGTCTCGTTCGACGAATTTAAAGTTAGACTCGACAAAATTGGACATACTTGAGGAATTTTAAAGGTCACTTGATGAATTGGACAGGTGTAGCGCAAGACACTACACCCGATGATCAAATAAATACGGACTCGACCAAAATCGTCGGATAATTCCGACGAATTCCGTCCGTATAGTCTGACGGATGGCCTGATCCTTTCCGACGAGCGGCACGGACACTTCCGACGAATTCTACTAAAACGACTCGATGGATTTGGACATACACGACACACAAAAAAAGAATTAACAATCTGAAGAAATAAATAACCTAGAAATTTCTACTAGTAAGATAACAATCAGAAATGAGAATGGGAAAAAAGGAAAACGAACGAAACACCACTTGCCTCTATTTCCACTCCAATCGGTCCTCCAATTTACTTCACGTCACGGATCTAGCCAAAAGAAGAAGCGGGGAAGCGGAATCTACAAGGATTTGGTCATAAGAGAGGTTAGGGCCGAAAACCCTAACGAAAAACTTCCACAAAACGGGAAGAACTTACCATGATCGTGAAGATCTCGGCGAGAGCTTTCCGGATCTATGCTCGGTTTGCGATTCCGAGCACCGTAGCTCCGACGGCGGCGATCCGTAGCTTCATGAACAAAGAACCCTCGTCGTCACTCTCGCTCTCTGGTTCGGTCAAAACTTAAGGAAGAAGATGAAGTCGTTCTATTTATCCTTAAGTATTAGAATATTTATATATATATATGTATATATATATATAT
The DNA here is from genome assembly GCA_039513925.1 of Platanthera zijinensis. Classification (NCBI taxonomy): domain Eukaryota; kingdom Viridiplantae; phylum Streptophyta; class Magnoliopsida; order Asparagales; family Orchidaceae; genus Platanthera; species Platanthera zijinensis. The sequence goes on along the minus strand of CM077098.1, from coordinate 62,104,030 downwards.
ATATATATATATATATATATATATATATATATATGTATATATATATATACATATATATATATATATATCTGTCTAAACAGTTTAAGAAACGGACGATTTTGATGCGGGCGTGCGGAAAACAAAAATAGAGTTTCAAGATGGCTTTCAATCGAAAAGTGCTCAACATGAAAGTTGTAGATCTCGTCGATACGAACAAATTTCATGTTCACCATGTTTTTATACGACACCATTTTGTCTCTCAAAACGGCGCCCGAATGCAGACTGAAACGGAATTCTCGAGAAGGGCGACAGTGCCCGAGAAGGATCTACAGTACTCGAGAACAAACTTAGAGTTCTCGAGAACTAATTCCGAATTTCCTGGGAAGAATCTACAGTACTCGAGAAGCCGGCTGGAGTACTCGAGAAGGACAAAAGGGGTATTCGAGAAGCAGGGTGGAGTACTCGAGAACAACCCGAGAACAATTTGCATACTATTTTTGTCCTCATGAATAGTGATTTTTGCAAAAATATCCAAAATCAAACTATAGAGACGAATAATAAAAGACATTTTTGAATAATGCTATAATATTAAAATAATCATATATATGCACAAGGAAATCCGAGTTCAAAACGGAGGCACAAACGCGCGCCGAATTAAACGAAATTCGCACCATATGAGAATACTGACGCTACGAATCCAACGGCGAAGACAGAACCAAAATCCGACATGCCGTTCTCGAGATATAAATTTTCAAAGTCTACGACGATCATAAATTCTACAAAACTTCAGAAAATCACCGAGACTCGAATATCGCTCGGATCGCGACGAAACTTGACGAGCATGTCAAAAAATAATTAATTTAATTTCCTAACGTCAAGTTTTCCATTTTCGACAAGGATTCACAAATTTGGTCGACTCGACCGAACAGGCGCGAAAATGCACTAACGACGACGCACTGGCAACTCCATGTTACGTAATGCCCTTACGTCATTATGACGTCACCAAGATAATACAATAATTGTCGGAAAATCAGTGGCGTTACAACGACACCTCCATCGACTGGTGCCCCCCCCCCCCCCCCCCCCCCCGAGTCCATGTGTGGAATGCGGCACGTGCCACTCCGCTGAGCAAGCGGTGGCTTGAAGGGAACGATGCCTGGCTTGTAGCCATAATATGTGCCCCCGGGGACTTTGAAGTCCCTTAGTAGGGAAAGTGCCTGAGCTTGATGTTGCTCCATCTAACGCATCCGCTCCTCTACTGAAGAAGCTAGTGTTGTGATTATCTCCTCGAGGCACAACGTGTGGTCAACAGATGATTTGTTGTAGGCTTAATTGTCTGGTTCCTTGCAAGTTGCTTGGTTCGGAGCGTGCATGCCTCCTCTTATCATTACCGTCAGGTGACTGTGCTTAGGCGGAGCAAGTGTTGTTTCCACAAAGTTGTTGCAGAGTTGGGAAATCTTTCCCACAGACACCGCCAAATCATTGCAAGTCAGCCGATTTTCCTCCGGTTCAGAGTATCAGACTGCCTTATCTTCGAGTCAGACCAAGCGCACAAATTGTCAAGTATAAACCAAACAACAACGACAAGAGCCTTTTTAACGTGAAAATCCCGAAAAGGGTGAAAATTCACGTGGTCAGATCGGTGTCGGCCCAAAATCCACTATCCTTTTTTTGTTACAAGTGTTTGGAGTTCCTCAGAGTGTGACACCGCACCTCTTTATTACAAGCTTTGAGTACAAAAAAGGAAAAAAAAGCTAAGTCCGTGAAGTTTTCACGATGCGTCCATGAGAGCGTCTCTTGGCGCCTTCTCCCGGGCTCATTGAAGCGTCGAAGTGAGCATTGAACATTGAGCGGACTAGAGAAGGAGCAAAGTGAATCCAGAGTGAAGGAACGATCTAAGTCCCATGTTCTCGCCAGAAAATCACAGAACTCTCTCTAATCTCTAAAGTTGCATGTCCTCAAATGAAGGTTTCAGGGCCTTTTTATAGCTTTCTGAAGGGGCACGTTGGTAATTGCGTCTGAGGATCTTTAGTTGACAAATGACGTTGCTATGTTCCGGCCATCCGGGTCACTATTTTTTTTCCAAAATGACGAACGTGTCCCCCAGGCGGCCTGGGCGGCCTGTGCAAGTTGCCCAGCGCCGGTGACAGTCAAAAGCTGCACGTGTGATGGCGTGCGCTGCACGTGCCCAGGTGTTGTGCGCGCACACATGTTGTGCTTATCGAGCTCTGTGCGCACGTGATGTATGCGCCCGAGCGTTGGGCGCGCTCCCAAGCACTGCGTGCGTGTTGCGCTCGCACATAGGCGAGCAGTCGCGCACCTACGCATTCCGCGAGTGCTGTTTACACTTGCACAGTGCGTGAGCGTGTGTTGTGCGCACGGGGCGTGCACGTGTGCGGTGCGCACGTGCACAGGGCATGCACGCCCATGTGAGGGGCAGGCACGCTGGGTGCGCTCCCGTGTGCGTGGTGCATGGTGCGCATGCTCATAGGCGTGCACGCGCGCACCTGCGTATTGCTCGTGTGCTATGAGCACTTGCACGAGGCGTGCATTGAGGGGCATGTCCGCTGGGCGCGCTTTTGGGTTCCTTCGAGTGTGTGTGGTCCGTGCGCACGGCTCGCTCAATCGGGTTAGTCTTACTTGCGCGTATTGGATGAAGTCCATCCGATTTGGCTCAGAAATTTTTAGGGGAACCCCATCAATGCTAATAAATTGCCCTCCCATCGGGTACACATGCTGGTTTTACTAGTCTCATTGTCATACAAATATACATCAATGATATGGTTTACCTCATTAGAAAGGTAAGTACCCCTCTTCTATTAGGAATCTTTCAATGCCTGTTAAGATTTTTCTTTTGTCAATTTCATACTTGGGGCATGCACAAATGGCGCGTGTGCCGCTAATGCCTAATGCTGATCAACAATCAGCAGCATGTTTAAGAAGGGAAAGTTGTCAACCCAAAGATGAACTACTTGATTCATAGCTAGGGTCAAAAATTTTTGCTATCAACTACATCAGCAGTTATAGTCAAAGCATCCCAACATTAAAATTTCCATTTTCATCATCATATTTAAATTTCGGTATAAAATCTTCAAAAATTTGATTAAATATCACCTACGGCTCTTCAAAAATTTGATTAAATATCACCTAAGGCTCCGTTTGGCACGATGGCGGCGGTCATGAACATGAGAATTAAATTGTCATTCGTTAACGCCCACCTAAGGAACTTCATCCACTTTTATGTTCAAACGGATGATGTTTGTTAGTTGATCCTTAACGAATGACGATTTAACCCATGCGTTCATGACCGTCACCACCGTGTCAAACGGAGCTTAAGTCAGTCATGAATATGAAGGTTAAATTGTCATTTATTAACGCCCACCTAAAGAACTTCATCCACTTTTATGTTCAAACGGATGATATTTGTTAGGTGATCCTTAACTAGTTCAACCCATGCATTTACGATCGCCACCACGTGCCAAAGGGAGTGTAAGTTTCCAAATACAATTTATGCGCTTGCAAGAGTTACACAATCTTTCAAAATATGACTAAATATTTTCCAAGTTTCTAAATATAATTTATCCGAGCACCTGCGGGCATAGGCATGCTATAGCAAAATGATAATAAAAGCAAAAAAACACAATCATTAAAACAACTTTGCCACTAAAAAAACTATAGCAAAATAGCAGAGCGCCAAGGGCAAAAAGATCTTTTTAGTGGACATTAACGAATGACAATTTAACCCCTATGTTCATGACCGCCACCACCGTGCCGCCAAACGTAGCCTTAGGTTCAAATGTGATTTTTCTGTTGCATCAAACACAGCAGTCGTCACACAAATGTGGCAGCTTTTTATCCGAATGCACTGAGCAAAAAAGCCGAGACAAAAGGACCCCAAATCCTTGAGGTGCTTAATCCCTAATTACAAGGAAGACCACTACTAAGCCATTAGAAAAGAAAACTAGCCACACATGAAATAATCTCCATTAATTTTGACATTCCATGTAAATGATCCCAAGAAACTATAAATGCACCTTAAGATGCATTATTTATCAACAACATAGACCAAACCCACAGGATATGGTTCAACTTTTCCTTGAGTCAATTCAATTATGATCCCGGAGACTCTTCCCGGCTTTGGGTAGTCAAATCAGATAACTACGCACTACAGTAGGCTAATCTAACCCAAATTAGACTTGTCCCACATTTAGTATAGTTGCCAACAAGAAGACCACTCATGTATGGTATGGCTAGGTGGAAGGCATGGGAACACAATGACCAATCATATATGTTATGGTTTTTCTATTCATTAGAAGATGTTCACACTTAATTATTTTCTAATTTTCAAAATCAAGTTAAAGAAACTCACAAAGTCCTTTCCATTAGTTGAAACTCCGCCGAGAGAAGAGCAAATTTTTTATTTATTTGATACACAGGACAGCTAACAAACTCACAAGAAGTACACAAACTCCTGGAAGAAAATGCGAGAAAACATGCGACTAAAATTAAGAACAGCTAACAAAATTTTCGCTCAAAACTTTATTTGCCAAAAACAAAGAATTTTACAGAACGATTGGGATGCATTCCTTAATCAGTCCCATGCAGCAGTGACTTGAGCTATACGCAGGAAATAATCAAAGCGCGGGGTTAAGAGCAAACTCGATCTCCTCTAAAGACCGGCCCTTAGTCTCAACCACGTTGCCTGCTACGTACAAAACAGCAAGGAGACAAACTGCGGCAAACCCCAAGTAGACGGAGCTAATTCCAAACTTGTTCACAACGGTCAAGAAGAAAAGACCAATGAGAAAGTTGGATATCTGTAAGAGGAACAAAATCATTACTAATACGTTTGAATGTTTCAATATCTCCACATCAAAAAACAGGCAAAAACATAAAAGAAAATGCTGCAATAAACAGTGTTCTATGTTATGATACCTAATCATTCTCCAAATAAATCAGTTTTGGCAAAGAAAAAAAGGGAACATTCTCGAAACAACATTAAGGAATATTTAGAAAGAGATAGATAAAGTATAATCAACAGAAGCCATTGTGGGCTCTGCATTCGGCCACCTTTCGAGGCGCATCAACATTGTTAGTTCGAGCCCGTGTCAATCATAGAATCATAGGATTTGATCAAGGACAGACTATCTCAGGCAAACCACGAACGCTTTCTAGATCCCAAGCATGTCAGGAGGTAGATCATAAGGACGGGCTTTTTCAATCATTCAACCATCAAATAGGGCTAAACCCTTAATCAAGCCAAATATCAAAAATGCTCCTACTCAAGTCTGTTATTTTGTTATTTATTTCATGTTACTTTTATGTCATTGTTATTTCCAGAGTACAGATGCCATTTTAAATTTTGGCTCATCGGTTTGACCATCTAGTGAGACACTAAATAAATGGTCCGACAATGTTAGTAATAGAGTGTAGGAGGCAAGCCTAAATTATTTAAAAGACGAATAAATTTAAATTCAAATACCCAGAAAGAGTTTTAATTAAGACAAGATTTAGGAAATTATTACAAAGCAAGAAATAACCTGTAAAAGGAATAATTGAAAAATCTGCCTAGCTATTTGGAAAAATCTGAAGAAGGAATAATGGCCTTCAATTGAAATAATATTTGCAAATAAATATTAGTAAAAATAAGAATTGGCAAGAAGTTATCAGCCTAGCTAATTATTTAAAGCAGACCTCATGAAAAGATTAGGGCAGACGGGTAAATAAGAGGAACGATACTCCATCGTTCCCTCTGAAATATCGGCACAAGTGACTCTATGTTAAACCCTCCAGTGTTCCTGCTGAGCCTAAGGGATGATATCGAGTCGAGTTCGAGTGATTTTGGCTCGGCTTGAAATTGAAATTTTCGACTCGAACTCGGCTCGAAATCGACTTGAAATGCTCAATTCCGAGCCGTCTCGAAATTGAATCGAGTCGACTCGAAATTGAGCAATTTTTCTCTTCTTTCCTAGTTGGCTCAAAATTTAATTGGACAACCTATAAATTTAGCAAATGAAACATTTAAAGTCTTTATTCTTTTTATATAGTTTTAAATTTTATTTTTTTTTAATTTTGAAATAAGAATATATTAATAAATACATAATAATTTTAATTAATTTGAGTTGTTTCAAATCATATTTCGAGCGATTCAGAACAGACTTGAAATCAAATTCGAGAAAAATTGAATCGGCTCAAATTGAGTCGAATCAATTTTAACCGATCCCAATTCGGCTTAATTTTTGAGCGACTTTCGAGTTTCGAATAATATGCTCAGACCTAATGAGTCATTCCTCCCGCTAGCATTTCTCCCAGCGATGCTCGAGGATGAAAGCAGCGCTGAATCAGCCTCCCGCGCAACTATCCCTCAAAGGTCGCGACATCTCCCTCGATGTGTTCACGACATACGCTTTTCTCCTCCATTGGCCGCCAAAGTTAGGACGCCGACGACTTCACCATCCCTTTTGACGTCCATTTGAAGCCTCTGTGGTTGACATCGACTTCGGCGTTTCTCTTCCATCAGCCACTATTTCTCCATTGCTGCACCTTTCAACAACAGTCCGCTCCAGAACAGTTTTTTGGTATAGGCCCTGAAACGGATTTCTGAGTCCTGCTTAGGTATCCCACCCATATCTTTGCTCCTTACATTAGCGTTAAATTTATGCAACTAGATAAATAATTATATGCTTCCATTCGAACGCTCGTACTGCTTTTATTGCCGCTAATTTATAAATTATTGTAGCAATTTTTCTTGTGTATGTGCGATCCCCGCAACGATTGGTCTCATAGAATGCTTAAGAATTTCTTCTTGAATAATAATTATCGGCTACGTTGATGTTCGGACATTGAGAGCAATTTCGCGCAATTAAATTCAATTTGGCATGCTCAGCCTTTATTCAAAATAAAATCAATCGCATAAAAATATCGTATTTTCAAAACCCTAAATTTGGCTTACATCAGTTTGGTATCAGAGATAGGTAAAGATTAAATGGAGAAGCGAGTCGATCATTTAAAAAACAACGTAGGGGATTTGACCCAACGTATGAGCGACTTAGTGAATGAGGTCAACAATCTCACCACTACCATAGGGGGTCTTGGGCATGCAGTGAACGGATTACGCACATCGGTCAACATTATAGAACCACCTTGCATTTAAATCGAGCGCCAACCCCCGTGGTTGCAGTAGATCCTAACCATAGGCAACTAGAACTTGCACACCCCGAACCCAAACCCCATGGCCAACCCCGTTGGGAGATGGGAGTCAAGTTGGATGTGGTGACTTTAAAGGGCGATTAGAACCCGAGAGTTGTCTAGAGTGATGCGATAGGATGGATCGTTTTATAGCTTGGAAGCAATTGTTCCAAGCCAGATAAGTTGAGTACGCGGTCCTTAGACTTAAGGGTTCTGCTTTGGTTTGGTGGGATCAGCTAGAGCGATCTAGATTCAACTTAGAATTGCCCCCGGTTATTACTTGGGGTGAGTTTAAAATTCAACTGCAAAAGCGGAACGTCCTAGCGGATTATTTGCAAACCATTTACTGTAGGTTCCACAACCTACGACAAGACCAATTAATGGTGGATGAGTACACGAACGAATTCCTAGTCCTTAAGTCTCGCCTCAAACTTCGAGAGGATGATGATATAACTGTATCCCGTTATCTGAACGGGTTGCGCCATTTCATTAGAGACCAGCTAAAGTTATTTGATTACAAGGACTCAAGAGAAATATCGAGTCGTTCACGGAGAGTGGAGGACTCACAAAAGCGGTCATTCATAATCAGATCTACTGAGAGATCCACATCGAGCGTCACCACCACCACCACCACTAGGATCTCGGATCCACCGCACCCTCCCATCACTATCGGGACTCCGACCCCACCCACTATCCCTTCCAAGGATAAGGAGATTGTTGGGGCTAAGCCTAACACTGAAGTATTTCGATGCTTCAAGTGCATAGAGCCGGAGCACAAATCGCCTGAGTGTACGCGACGTCACATTGTCGATGTTATTGATTCGACCGATGGACAAGAGCCTGAGTATGTAAATTACGTTAATGAATCTCACCCTGAGTGTGAGCCTGAGCACGAGTCTGAGGAAGTCGTAGAGGTGGAAGGTGAGCTCCAGGAAGAAGAGTTTCCTCCTATTTTCATTGCTCTAACTTAAGTCGTGAATCCACTTGCCTCTAGGACAATGCCTATTTTAGACAACTGAGTTATTTCCTGAGCCCCCGATTTTGGGAAAACTAATTATGGATGAGTTACTCACCTTGGAGGAAACAAATAAGATCTCACTTCTCCCAGAGGAGTTGGCTAGTGATGAGGCCCACATCGTTACATAGACTCGTTCGTCTTATGCCTTGATTTTCTTAGGTCACTGTCGCCCCAATCCCGTGAGGCCGAAAACATTGAGCTTGGTGACTACTCGCTGGGGTCATTAGAGTCACCACCTTTTATTGACTAAGTATTCGACGAGCACACGTTTAGTCCGCATTGCTTTTCCTTGGTCGCAGCCGAGCATATTGAACCACCACATCACTATCGTCCGATCTCTGAACCTTCTAGGTTTAGTAGTCTCGAGGGAGTCGAGTCACTCCTTAGATTTTTTACTCCTCATAGGGAAGCCCGTTTCAAGGGCTTTTTATGGAAAATCTTACATGATAAAACTGTGATCTTTTAAAATTTTTTGCCACGAGCGGAATTTCATCGTGTGAAATCAAAGCAATAGTCAATCGGATCTAGCAGACGTTTGTACGTGTCTATCGAGCAAGCTATGTTACGTTATGAGTAACTGATTCCACGGGTTGACTCCACTTATTTACTGTTTTTCCTCCTGCCACATGTTTGCCCCACACATTGCCTCTGTCATCCTTTGAAAGCTCTAATTATTACTATTTCTTTAAATATTTGACATGAAATTTTGACTGATAGATTGCGAGTTTTTTTTTGACTTTATAATCCCATCAACGGGGTTATAATTTTTTAAAGGAGATTTGTTTCGTGTCTCTTTCAGGGATGAGAGGTTACCTCCAGTTTTTGGATCGCAGCAACGACATCAGTAGGACAGTATGTAACATTTCTCGGTTCGATATTTGGACTTTTTACTTGCAGGTCACAACGTGTCTCGTCAGGGTCAAGCTCTCTCAAACCCAAGAGAATTGATGCGACCTTGTTGGGTACATTGGAAAATGTGTACCTGATTTGAAGAAGCCCAACCTAGCTCAATGATATACATCAAGGTGTATTTGATGTTGTTTTTGAGTTGACATGTGCAGGTGAAGAATTGATAAAATATGCAGAAAAATACTAAGTCCAAGTGTCGACACAGAGGAAGCAGTGTCGACACATAGAAGAAAATAGTCGACACAACACTGGGAAGCAGTGTCGACACATAGCAGTTAGTCTACAACTACACTGGGAAAAAGTGTCGACACAGAGGAAGCAGTGTCGACACGTAGCAGTTAGTCTACAACTACACTGGGAAAAAGTGTCGACACAGAAGAAGTAAGTCGACACAACACTGGGAATTTGTGTCGACACAGAAGAAGTAAGTCGACACAACACTGGAAATTTGTGTCGACACAGAAGAAAAGCGTCGACCTCAACATTGGGACAATGTGTCGACACAAAAGAATATAGTCGACCTCAAGTTTGTCAACTCCAGCAGAATGTGTCGACACATTGTGATTGAGTCGACACATTATAGCAAAGTTAAAAGAAGACTGTGTCGACACCTGAAGGCTAAGTCGACACTTACTAAGTTATGATTCTACAACAACTGTGTCGACACACAGGACTTGTGTCGACACACTGAAGAGTCAAGACCAAGTTATTTTCAGAAGAAGCTGTGTCGACTCAAAGGCAACTTAGTCGACATCACTGAAGACTGTGTCGACACCAAAGTCAATTGTGTCGACACAGATAGACAGATGGTCTCGACACTTTCTGACAGACTGTCTCGACAATTTATGGTTCAAGACTAAGGCACAGGACTTGTTTGAAGACTTGACAGCTGTGGGTTGCCACCAGTTAACTGAAGCTGTCAGACTTGTCAGAAAACGGTTAGAAACCGGATCAGCCGGTTACCATGAAGAAAGTCTATAAATAGACAGATTCAGAAGGAGAAAGTAACTTTTGAAAACATTGATAAGAATCAAAAAGTTGAGAAGGATTACAATCCAATTCATTTCAAGAAAGTGCTAGGCACTTAAGAAGATCTTCTCCGGAAGATCAAAGAAGACTATCTAAGGATAGATCAAAGAAGAGTTCTAATCAGAATTCAGAAGAATCATTCAAAGTGCTGGATAGAGAGAGATCAAGCCAGAATTTGAAGAAGAAGAAAGAAACCACCAGTGGATTCTCAAGAAGCTGTTTGGAAATCAACTCAGCTAAGTTCATATTCAAGAAGCTTTGAAGAAGGCTCAGATACAGTTGATTGCATCAGCTGATCAAGAATTGTCTTGGCCTTTTCTCTCTCAATTCAGGCAAGACAGTTAAATAATATTTTCCATATTTCTGTAGGATCTGTTTACACAGATCTGAGTTGTAAGCCTGTGTTATAAAGGCTGAGTGTAGGAGTGTTGAACTCTGAGTGGTAGGGCAGTTTGCCTGAGTGTAGGAGAAGGAACTTCTCTGAGTTGTAGGCCTTGGGGCAAGGCTGAGGTAGGGCTGTTGTGCCTGAGTTGTAGGAACCAGTTGGGTTCTGAGTTGTAGGATCTGTTGATCTGAGATTAGTGGAAGTTTGGCCAAATCTAGCATACTGCTAGATAGGTGAAGGGGGAAAGTGGATGTACCCAGACCTTGGGGAACCACTATAAATCATTGTGCAATCTGTGATGTTTTATTTTCTGTGATTGCTGTGATTATTGTGTTAGCCATTGAATTGAATTCTGCCTAGAAGTTTTTATAAAAAAGTAGAACCTATTCACCCCCCCTCTAGGTGTTTAGGTTGTCTTGAAAGTAAAACTATCAAGTGGTATCAGAGCCAGGTTCCTCAAAAAGGACTTAACAGTCTGAGGTAGATCTGAAAGGCGGATTCAAGATTCAAGAAGATGGGTTCTGGAGAGAATCATAAGGAGCTAGGGTCTATGAAATTACCCATATGCAAGAAGGAAATCTTTGGGATCTGGAAAGAAAGAGTCAGATTGTTTATGGAGGCATCTGACCCAAGGATTTACATCACAGTACAGGAAGGCCCCTTCATTCCAATGAAGATATCTGTTCTTGATGCAAATATCCAAATACCAAAGACTTATTCAGAAATGACCAAGGATGAAATCATCTTGGCAACCATGGACAAAAGGGCACAGAACATCATTGTTAGTGCCATAGATGATTCAACATTTCAAAATCTGATTCACTGCAAGACCTCCAAGGAGATGTGGGACACATTGATTGTCTACATGGAGGGATCTGAAGAAGTAAGGCTGGACAGAAAGTCTATGCTAAATCAGGAGTATGAAAGCTTTAGACAAGGAAAATCTGATAGCATAACTGAGTGCTATAAGAAATTCTATAGAATTGTGAATGAGCTAATATCCTATGGAAGAGTCTTCAGTACCTATGAACTGAATGACAAATTCTTAAAATCCTTATCAAAGGATTGGGATACAAATATCTGTGCCATAAGAGAAGTGGCTAAATTGACAGAGATATCTCCTCCAACCCTGTTTGGAAAGTTGCTATCCTATGAAATGCAACTTATGGTAAGGAAGGAGGAGGAAAGAAACTCAAGAGGAGAGCATAGAGAAAAGACCGTGGCATTTAATGCTGAAGCCACTAGAAAGAATAGGAAGAAATCACCATCTCCTCCTAAAGAAGTTGAAGAAGATAGTTCTGAAAATTCAGATAAGGGTTCAGAAAGCTGTGATTCAGATGCAGACTTTGCTGCATTCACAAGGCAATTCCAAAGGTTCTTGAAAAAGAAGCAATGAAAGTCTAGGCCTTCCACATCACAGCAAGTTGATGACTATTATCAGAAGAGAAGGTCATCAAGGAAAGAGAAAAGCAGATCAAAGCCCAGCAAAGCCACTACTTCAAAGATTGTCTGCTATTGTTGCAATAGGCCTGGACATGTAGTGACTGATTGTCCTGACAAAAGGAAGGAATCTTCAGAAAAGAAGAAGACTTATCAGAAAGGCAAGAAGGAGAAATCCTTTGTAGCAAAGAAAGATAAAAGTCTGTCAGACCAGTCAACTTCAGAATCAGGATCTGAAGCTGAAGCATATATTGGACTATATGCTGCATCTGAGGAAGAGGAGTTTATGCAGTTGCTAGACTCCATCAATGAACATCAATGCATGGGGTTGATGACAAGATCAGAAGAGGACATATGCCAGAATCAGTCTGGTCCTAATGAGGTAAACTGTCCTTCCAGTACATCTGTTTGTAGTACAAGTGAAGAATCAGCTACATCTACATCAAGTGATGAAGATGCATCTGGATCTGAAGGAGATGTCTATCAATTGATAGACAAATATGGGGACTTGTTGCAGGCCCTTAAGAAAAGCAAGAACCTGGTTAAAACTCAGGCTCAGGAAATTGCTGAACTAAGGGTTAGCAACAACTGAGTTAGAAAAAGTCCTTGATCAAAAATTAAATGAAATTGCCAAGCTGAAGAATATAACTATTATTCAGATGGGCACAATTAATTATATTAATGATCAAGTGAAGAGTCTGGAGGCCAGACTTAGAATTGAAAGGGATTTAGTGGCTAGTTACTCTAAGCCAAAATCTGTCTTACCCTTGATAGATGAATTTGTCACTCAGAAGGGTAAGGCTGGATTAGGATTTAAAGGTAACTCCAGGGCTGACAGATTCAAGAGGAAAGGCAAAGCCCCTATTCAGCCACTAAACCTTTCAGTCCCCATAAAGTTTAGTAAGGTGAAAGTGCCTTCTAACATATATGATCATGAAGACATTCAAGGTCATATTAAGACTAATGTTCTGAAGAACAAGGGTGTAAATGCAAGCAGGCCTACCTATGGTCATAAACCCAATGGTTTTAAGAAATCAGTAGGTGAAGTTGCAACAGCACCAGCAATGAACAGAAATTCTTCTGACAAGGATGTATCTAGATCTAGATACAATAAGTTTGAATGTTGGTGCTGTGGCAAGAGAGGCCATTTTGCATTAGACTGCTGGTATAACACAAGTGTTATAAAGAATAAGAGTCTACCTGTTAGAAGAGGCTATGATAACTTTATTAATGCTAACCTGAACCAAGGACCCAAGACTTACTTGGGTTCTAAGGGTAAGTAATTCTGTATTGCAGGTAAATCCAAGTAACCATGCCCCTATATGGTACTTGGATAGTGGTTGTTCCAGGCACATGACTGGAACAAAGGGGCTGCTGAAGGAGTATTCATCTGTCAAAGATGGACCTAAAGTGATCTTTGATGGATCTGAGAAGGGAGTCATCAAAGGGTTTGCTAACATTTCTTCTAACCTAATTACTATCACCCAAGTGGCCCATATAAAAGGTTTGAAACATAATCTAATAAGCATAAGCCAGCTGAGTGATCTAGGATATGACATTTCATTTAGTAAGGATGGTTGTCATATCAAAAGGTCAAGTGATCAAGAAATCATATTGACTGGGTATAGGAAGAGAAATGTGTATTGCCTTAATTTTGAATGTGAGAATAAGGCTTCCCCCATTTGTCTTGTAGCTGATGACAATGCTTCTCATTGTGTTAAGTGGCACAAGAGATTGACTCATCTAAACTACAAGACAATTGGCCAACTCATTAGTAAAGAACTAGTGAGGAATGGGCCTCAAGTTAAGTGTATAAAGGAAGGGGTATGCTCAGCTTGTCAAAAGGGCAAGCAGACAAAATCCTCATTTCAAAGCCTTGAAAACAAGGATTCTGTGAGGTGCTTATACCTCTTGCATATGGATCTTTTTGGTCCTATGCCAGTTCATAGTCTAGGTAGGAAGGTCTACACTTTTGTGGTTGTAGATGACTATTCTAGATTTACATGGGTGTTCTTTCTGAGACAAAAATCTGAAACCCCAAGTGTATTACTTAATTTTGTAAAGCAAATTCAGAATGAACTGAATAGTACAGTGGTCAAAATCAGAAGTGACCATGGTACTGAGTTTCAATCTGAAAGCATAACAAACTTGTGTAAAGACTTTGGGATTTTCCAAGAGTTCTCCTCACCAAGAACACCTCAGCAAAATGGAATTGCTGAAAGAAAGAATAGAACATTAATTGAAGCTGGTAGAACTCTATTGAGTGACACCTCTCTCCCAGAATATTTTTGGGCTGAGGCAGTTAACACTGCTTGTCATATCATCAATAGGGCTTCTATCACCAAAAGCCACAGAAAGACTCCCTATGAGATTGTGAAAGGCAGGAAACCAAATCTATCCTATTTTAGGATCTTTGGTTGCAAGTGCTATATACTTAACAATGACAAGTCATATTTGACTAAGTTTGCTGCCAAATCTCAGGATGGGATATTTGTTGGGTACAGCACAAATAGTAAGGCCTATAGAGTCTTCAACTTAACTACTCAAGTTGTTGAAGAATCTGTGCATGTTGTATTTGATGAAACAAGATTAATCAATTGTGAATTGTCTTGTAGATCAAATGACTCAACAGGTATAAGCAAGAGGATGGACAAGCTCTCCATTGCTGAAGCTTCAAAGGAAGATGGAGCATTGGAAAATGAAGGCTGCTGTCCAGGGGGAGTACAAGAGATAATGGAAGCTGATGAAAACCAAGAGGCTCAGCAGAATGAAGAAGCTGAAGATGCTCAACCTGAAGGGAATCTTCCTCCAGCTATAAGATATCTAAGAGATCATCCTACTGATCAGATAATTGGTGATCCAAGACAAGGAGTGCAAACTAGAAGCAGAAATCAAAGCACAGTTTTACATTCAAGTTTCTTATCCCAAATGGAACCTAAGAAGTTTGAAGAAGCTATCCAAGACCAGCACTGGATTGATGCAATGCAAGAGGAGCTGAATCAATTCAGAAGGTGCAAAGTCTGGGAGCTTGTTCCTAAACCAAGAGGCCACAACATAATTGGCACCAAGTGGATCTATAGGAACAAGCTAGATGAGAGTGGGATAATAGTGAAGAATAAAGCAAGGTTAGTTGCAAAAGGATACAGGCAGGAAGAAGGGATTGACTTTGATCAAACCTTTGCTCCAGTAGCAAGGCTGAAGGCAATCAGATTGTTCCTTGCCTATGCAGCCTACCAAAACTTCAAAGTATACCAGATGGATGTGAAGTCAGCATTTCTGAATGGTGACCTTAAAGAAGAAGTATATGTAGAGCAGCCATCAGGTTTTGTAGATCCTCTTAAACCTGATTCTGTGTATAAGCTTAGGAAAGCTTTGTATGGGTTAAAATAAGCTCCAAGGGCTTGGTATGAAACCCTGTCTACCTTCCTCATTGAGAATAAATTCTCAAGAGGAAAGATAGACAAAACTCTATTCCTTAGGGAATCAAAAGGTAAGATCATCTTAGTTCAGATTTATGTTGATGACATAATCTTTGGATCTACTGAAAACAACCTTTGTAAAAAGTTTGCCAAACTTATGCAAGGGAAGTTTGAGATGAGCAGTATGAGAGAACTTAAGTTCTTCTTGGGACTCCAAGTAAGACAGACTGATGATGGATTGTCCATATCCCAGTCTAAGTTCACCAAAGAATTAATTAAGAAATATGGTATGGAGTCATCCTCCACCATGAGAACTCCTATGGGAACAAGTATACCTATATGCAAAGATGAGACAGGTAAACCTGTTGATGAATCATTGTATAGAGGAATAGTTGGGTCTCTACTATATCTCACTGCTAGTAGACCAGACATCATGTA
The DNA here is from genome assembly GCA_039513925.1 of Platanthera zijinensis. Classification (NCBI taxonomy): domain Eukaryota; kingdom Viridiplantae; phylum Streptophyta; class Magnoliopsida; order Asparagales; family Orchidaceae; genus Platanthera; species Platanthera zijinensis. The sequence goes on along the minus strand of CM077098.1, from coordinate 62,088,225 downwards.
TGCAACATGTGTCTGTGCTAGGTACCAAGCCTGCCCTAAAGAATCTCATTATACTGCAGTCAAAAGGATTCTGAGATATCTAAAGGGCACTCCTAATCTAGGTCTTTGGTACCCTAGGAATAGAGATTTTCTACTAACAGGCTATTCAGATGCAGATTTTGCAGGATGTAGAGAGGACAGGAAAAGTACTACAGGTACTTGTCAATTCCTGGGAGGAAGACTAATATCATGGAGTAGTAAGAAGCAGACCAGTGTGGCAATTTCCACAGCTGAGTCAGAGTATGTTGCTGCTGGAAGCTGCTGTGCACAGCTACTATGGATGCAGCATCAGCTTAAGGATTATGGTATTCAGGTAAGTAGAACACCTCTTTTATGTGATTCTAAGAGTGCTATTTCTATTGCTAATAATCCAGTTTCTCATACTAGAACTAAGCATATAGAAATCAAATACCATTTTCTTAGAGAACATGTAGAAAAAGGAGACATCTCATTGGAATTTGTAAAAACAGATTATCAAATTGCAGATGTATTTACTAAGCCTTTAGATGAAACCAAATTCAATAAATTCAAAATTGAATTAGGTATGTTAACCATTGATTAATGTATTAACAAAATCATTAACAATGCAATTGAAGTGGTATGTAAGTAAGTAAAAGTAATAACAACATAATCAAGTGTTAAAAAAGGACACATTGAAGTAACACTTACAAGTGGTGTTGAACCAACAGAAATTGGCTAAGTAAGAATGTGTCGACACATTCAGTAATTATGTGTCGACTCAGAGAAATAATGTCGACAAGTCAGAAATATTGTGTCGACACAGAGAATATGTGTCGACACTTAAGAGTTATATTGTCGACTTAACCAGAAATGTAATGTCGACTCAACCAGGAAAATGGTGTCGACACTTACAGAATATGTGTCGACACTTATCCTTAGAGTCGACACAGAATTTCTGTCCTTCTATTATGTATCCAAGGTGTCGACATAACCACAAATTGGTGTCGACACATAGTAGGCTGAAGTAATGTCGAGTCAATAGAAGTTTGTGTCGACACATTCCGTCTGTGTCGACACATTTAGACTGTTTTTGGCGCCTTTTGAACTTCTTTCAACTGAAGCTATAAATAGGTCAAAAACTCTTTCTGTCGACACGCTTTCAAGGTTTTCGAGACTAAAACCCTGTGTCGATTTCTATCTTTCTCTCTTCTCTCAAGCTTTCTCGACGAATCGATGGCGCCAAGGATGGAAGACAACGTCAATGAGGGGTATGAGTTGGTGCGCCAGGCCTTTGCAGATGCGCCGCCAGATGTTCAAGGAGTTATCACCCTCCTCTCCGAGTCAGGGTTGGAATTTCTAATCTCAGAGCCAACTAAAATCTGGAAGAAGGAGGTGCACGAGTTCTTTATCTCTGCATCAGTCCACTCAACAGGCCTCAAGATTAAGTCCAATGTTCAAGGGACTAAGGTGAAGATTACTCCAAGAACTTTGAGAAAAATCTTTCAATTACAAGTAGTTGAGAATGAAGAGGAAGTTCCTAGTTCTAAGACAAGGGAAGCCCTTCAATGGTGTGGACTGGACTCAGGCTTGAAGATTGGAGCTGCATTCAACAGGAAGGGTATGAATCAGCAAGGGAAGTTCCTGTCTGAAGCTGTTGGGAAAGTAATCCTCTGCAAGACAGGTGGACATGATAGAATTTCTGCCTATATGTTCAGCCTTATGACCAGAATTGTTTTTACAATCCCTACTGATTGGTCAGGAGTGATCTTTGACAAGATCAAAGAAGGAATCAAGAAGCCTAACATGGCCAGGATCATGAGCTTATATCTCACTGGAGTGATTCCTGAAGTGATGCAGCAACTGCAAGGGACTAAGATCAATCATATGAGAAGAATGGATATGAGACTTTTCTCTAGGTGGGATAGGGTGCTGTCCAAGGATGTGCCTGAAGAGAGCAGGCCAGACACCCCTATGAAATCCCCTACTCAAAATCAAGAAACTGAACAACTACAAGAAGACCCACTCAGGACACAGGTTGAAGATCAGCCAGACTCAACTATAGTCCAGCAAGTGTCAACACCTGCACAAATGCAGGGGGAGCCAGTTTCCACTCCTGCTCAAAATGTATCTGCACCTGATCAGGTACATGTGTAGGGGGAGCTAATGTATTTTACTATAAAAGACATTGCTCATATTTTTTTATTACTACACAGGTTCAGGAAGAGCTAGTGTCCACTCCTCCTCTAGATACTACAAATACTGAAGCACAAGTGCAAGAGGAAGCACAGTTAAACTTATCTCAAGATTTAACTGCTGTAGAAGTTACAACTCAAATGGAATTTACTCTGGAGGAGTTATTCCCTGATGTTGATACTATTACTTATAAAGTTGGAGGTGGACCAGAAATTGAGAAGTCCATAGGTATGGACATTGATCAGGAAGCTGAAGTTGAGCCACAAGTTGAGGGGGAGCCAGTGGCTGTTGAAGCTGAGCAACAGGTCACTGGGACAAATACAATTCATCCTCCTCAAGAAAGAATTCATTTAGATACTTCATCTGAAACTGAAACTGAAGATGCCAGAATGGCAAAGAAAAGAAAACTTGTTGTCTTTAAGAGAAGAAGCAAGAATTATAAGCAGGCTTTACAAACAACACCTCCACAAGTATCTCCAGCCTTTGATTATAACAAATTTATGGTAGATTTACAGGTAAAATTGGATGAACAAAGGATGGCTTTGGAAAAGTATGTTGATGAAAATAGCAAGTCACTTCAGTTTGACTTAGCTCAGGATATAAAGTCCATCCAGTTTCAAGTCAACATGCATAAAAAGGAAATGACAGATTGCTTCCACAAGGGTGGCAATGCTGTGGTTTATCTAGCTCAACAACAGGTGGCTATTACTACAAAGGTGGATGACATTGCTCTAAAGCAAAGCTATGTATTGGAAAATCAGTTAAGAATGAATGATAATTTAACTGAATCTCATAATGAGATCATTGAGGAGGTAAAGAAGATTGTTCCAGGTCTGCCTGCAGATAGAGCCAAAGAAAGGGAAGAATTTGACAAGAATTTTCAAGCTGCCATTGCTTCTGTTAAGACTGTCATCACAACCTCTCAAAAAGAAATATCTGAAAAGCTTCAAAAGTTAAAACCATTTTTTAAAGAGGGTGTGAATTATTTGGATGGCCAAATCAGATTTCAAAAGGAAGATCTAAGAGATCATGTCTCTAGAGAAGCCATAAAGGGGGAGAGGATGCTAATTCATGCAGGCTCAGAGCACTCCAAATGGGTGACCAATAGTATCCGAGCCACTTTAGGATATCCCCTATTGTGTGATGATGCTATGGTGGCTGAGTCAGGAATACAATCAAATCTACTTGAAGGCAATCAACCTGAGGTTGCCCAAGTCATTTACCCCCCTCCAGATTTTGACATGATTGATCAGCAGGTTCAAGGCATGTATAGTCCTCCAAAGGAGGTTACTAATATTGTCATTGGGAAGGTTGATAAGCCTGAGGCTACTCTGAAAGAACAGCAAGAAGCTCTATTAGCAAAGAAGAGATTCAGAGAGCAGGCTGTACTTAAGCCAGATTATGAGCAGTGGAGTCCTACTTCAAGGAACATAATACTCACTGCATGGAAAGCTATACAAGACAAAGTTCATGAGAGAGGGAAGTGGTACAATGAAATAGAATGGCAGAAGTATGAGGCAAGACAGGAAGCAATAGTACAATTCAGAAGGAAAGCTAAGCTGGGAAGGCTGCCATCAGATGCTAAGGAGCCAAGCAAGTACTTCCCAAAGCCTTTTTTCACTACTTTGAAAGGCAAAAGATCAAGGAAGAAGCTCAGAAGAAAGCTGATCTAAAAGGAAAGAAGATAGCTGAAGAATCAGAAGCTCCTGTGACAGCTACCATTCAATCTGGCAAAGGGATTATAATTAGAGAGCCTGATCAATCCTGATTATGTTTTAAGTTCCTTCATAGTGTTTTGTAATGTTGTGATGTAATCATTAAATGTAAAACAATGTAATCAAACATTACCCAGTTATAAACAAAATATTGTTTGACATATTATAATGTGCATTCTGTGATGGATTGTTTTGTTTATGTTTTGTTTATATTAAGTATTCCTGTCATGTCATATATCATCATTTAGTACTGTTTATAAATGGTGTATATCATTGGCTATAAGGGTTATGACTTCTCCAAATAGGGGGAGATTGTTGGGTACATTGGAAAATGTGTACCTGATTTGAAGAAGCCCAACCTAGCTCAATGATATACATCAAGGTGTATTTGATGTTGTTTTTGAGTTGACATGTGCAGGTGAAGAATTGATAAAATATGCAGAAAAATACTAAGTCCAAGTGTCGACACAGAGGAAGCAGTGTCGACACAGAGAAGAAAATAGTCGACACAACACTGGGAAGCAGTGTCGACACATAGCAGTTAGTCTACAACTACACTGGGAAAAAGTGTCGACACAGAGGAAGCAGTGTCGACACGTAGCAGTTAGTCTACAACTACACTGGGAAAAAGTGTCGACACAGAAGAAGTAAGTCGACACAACACTGGGAATTTGTGTCGACACAGAAGAAGTAAGTCGACACAACACTGGAAATTTGTGTCGACACAGAAGAAAAGCGTCGACCTCAACATTGGGACAATGTGTCGACACAAAAGAATATAGTCGACCTCAAGTTTGTCAACTCCAGCAGAATGTGTCGACACATTGTGATTGAGTCGACACATTATAGCAAAGTTAAAAGAAGACTGTGTCGACACCTGAAGGCTAAGTCGACACTTACTAAGTTATGATTCTACAACAACTGTGTCGACACACAGGACTTGTGTCGACACACTGAAGAGTCAAGACCAAGTTATTTTCAGAAGAAGCTGTGTCGACTCAAAAGCAACTTAGTCGACATCACTGAAGACTGTGTCGACACCAAAGTCAATTGTGTCGACACAGATAGACAGATGGTCTCGACACTTTCTGACAGACTGTCTCGACAATTTATGGTTCAAGACTAAGGCACAGGACTTGTTTGAAGACTTGACAGCTGTGAGTTGCCACCAGTTAACTGAAGCTGTCAGACTTGTCAGAAAACGGTTAGAAACCGGATCAGCCGGTTACCATGAAGAAAGTCTATAAATAGACAGATTCAGAAGGAGAAAGTAACTTTTGAAAACATTGATAAGAATCAAAAAGTTGAGAAGGATTACAATCCAATTCATTTTAAGAAAGTGCTAGGCACTTAAGAAGATCTTCTCCGGAAGATCAAAGAAGACTATCTAAGGATAGATCAAAGAAGAGTTCTAATCAGAATTCAGAAGAATCATTCAAAGTGCTGGATAGAGAGAGATCAAGCCAGAATTTGAAGAAGAAGAAAGAAACCACCAGTGGATTCTCAAGAAGCTGTTTGGAAATCAACTCAGCTAAGTTCATATTCAAGAAGCTTTGAAGAAGGCTCAGATACAGTTGATTGCATCAGCTGATCAAGAATTGTCTTGGCCTTTTCTCTCTCAATTTAGACAAGACAGTTAAATAATATTTTCCATATTTCTGTAGGATCTGTTTACACAAATCTGAGTTGTAAGCCTGTGTTATAAAGGCTGAGTGTAGGAGTGTTGAACTCTGAGTGGTAGGGCAGTTTGCCTGAGTGTAGGAGAAGGAACTTCTCTGAGTTGTAGGCCTTGGGGCAAGGCTGAGGTAGGGCTGTTGTGCCTGAGTTGTAGGAACCAGTTGGGTTCTGAGTTGTAGGATCTGTTGATCTGAGATTAGTGGAAGTTTGGCCAAATCTAGCATACTGCTAGATAGGTGAAGGGGGAAAGTGGATGTACCCAGACCTTGGGGAACCACTATAAATCATTGTGCAATCTGTGATGTTTTATTTTCTGTGATTGCTGTGATTATTGTGTTAGCCATTGAATTGAATTCTGCCTAGAAGTTTTTATAAAAAAGTAGAACCTATTCACCCCCCCTCTAGGTGTTTAGGTTGTCTTGAAAGTAAAACTATCAGACCTCACGCCGCATATTTTATTTTTTATCATCGCACATGTCTGTTGTTTTTATAACGCATGTTTTAGTGCCATTTTAGGGATCGTTATGTGTTGAGTTGTATCACGCATATTATAAGCGCTTGAGTGTTATTTTGTTTCACACATGTTCGCGCAAATTTTGTTTGGCTCGTCGGTGTGACCAGCCAACGAGACCCTAAATGCATAGGTCCAGTAGTTTAGGAGATAAGTTAAGTTAGGGCAAGCTTAAAATTAACTAACTTTTTTTAAATTATATTTTGTAAGCTCTGAAATTTTCTCGCCTCTTGATAGCCCAAGGTAAGTAATCCTTTATTTATGCCCTCATTAAAAGCCCACTTCCAAAGACCCATTTATCTCATAAATGAAACTCTAATCTCTTATTATAAAACACTGCCCCCTTTTTTCCTGTGGAGCCGACTAGAATTGAACTAAACGAATCTTTGTGATTTGTTCGGTTTGCATCCAGCATCGCCACTGCCTAAAGCTGCGTCGTCCAACGGTTTTCTACCTCGTCGGAGCTTCCAATGCCACCGCCCCCCCCCCCCAGCGCCCACCGCCTCCAGCGCCCCCTTCTCCGACGAAACCACCACCAGAAGCCTCTGTCACTGCCTTCTAATTTTCCCTCCCTGCTTGACGGCGTCACTAGCAGTCCCCACACCTTCCAGCTCTCCTATTCACCGACAGGAACCAGCAGTGAAGTTTGCTTGTCGTCGACGAGCACGCCTGAGCCACCTCCTGTCGGCGACCCGTCCTCCGCCAGCAGTGTGCATCCTGTTCGGAGTGATAGGAGATTTGGACTGGTGGGGTAGAGGGGTAGGTAAAAGTGGTGGTAATGGAGATGTTACAGGTACGGAGGGCCGAGGTAGAGGAGGAGGAAGAAGGGGATCAGAGGGACTTGTGTGATATGGTAGGTATTCATGGAAGGAGACATCAGCAGACACAACTGTCTTACCAGAGGTAGGATCAAAGCATACATACCCCTTCTGAGTGCGGGAGTAGCCAACAAACATCGCCTTGGTAGCCCGAGGGGCTAGCTTGCCAGTGGAGGGACCGAGGTGATGGACATAACAGGTACAGTCAAACACACGAGGTGTGAGAGAGAAGAGAGTCGTGGATAGATAAAGGAGAGTGATGGGCGCCACAAAGTTGAGGACGGATGATGAAATGCAATTAATGAGGTGACAGGCTGTAGAAACGACAAAGTTCCAATAAAGAGGAGGAACCTGCATTTGGATCATAAGAGATTGAGCCACATCAAGGAAGTGACGATTCTTCCGATCCGCTATGCCGAAAATACAAGATTCACAAAAAAACTCTTGAAGAGAAACAGTAGGAAGAGCTTTCTTGAGAATCGGAAGGGGGGCATGACCCAGAAGACGATGCCAATCAGTTGTGGAGACGGTGGTGAGAGCAGTGGGAGAAACGTCGAGGAGATACAGCCTGTTGGACAGTCGCCCTCTACCAAGTATAGTCCGCGTTTGTCGATCCTGCACAACAAATGAAGAGCATTAGAAAGTAACGCAGCAATCAATATCTTGTGTAAGACGGCTGACAGAAAGGAGATTAAACGGAGAGCCCGGAATATGAAGAACCGGGGATAAGAAGAGGGAAGGAGTAAGAGGGAGATTGGCAGTGCCAGAAACCGGGATCGTGTCACCATTAGCCACAGTGATGTTCTTGGGGTAAGGAGTATCTAAATATCGAGGCGGCCGCTGTGGAGAGAGATGATGTGTAGCACCCGAGTTCACAATCCAGTGAGGGTTGTGTGAGAGGCAAGATATACCTTCATTGAAGATCGAGGTGACGGAGCCAGAGGAGCGACTAACCGCGCCTTGAAGCTGTTGAAGTTGAGCACGTAACGTAGCAATATCATCACTAGTTGTGGAGGGAGGTGAGGGAGCTACTGTTGCAGTAAGATGATGAGGCAGACCATGTTTGCGGTAATAGGTGGCCTCCAGATGGTCATCCCTGCCGCAATAAGAGCACTTAAAGAGGGTTCGGCCACCACGACCGCGTCCCCGAGGCTGGCGACCACCACAAGCCGATGGACCACGATTAGATGGAGCGAGAGTGGCCACGGGCTGCTGAAGCAGAGCGGGAGACAAAGTCGGGACATCCGGATGTGGAGTAACCTTGAGGAGCATTGAGCACACATCTGAGAGGGATGGAGTAACAATGGATGATAGAACATGAGCGCGGACACTATGAAGATGGGGGGGGGGGCACGCGTCATCATCATAACAATCCCGACTGCCTCCTTCTGTTGTCATTGAGTTACCAAGTCCGTAGTGGGAGGCTGATGCTGGATTCAAGCCTCAACAAGAGTTTTAGCCCGCGCAACAAAGGAGTTAATATCTCTGGTAACTGCAGCATCAAGGGACTGAATGTAAGTAAAAATGTCAAACAAGTGCTGAAGACTGTCCTTTCCAGAATAGAGGGAATAAAGATCAGTCCACATAGCATGAGCGGTCTCATGGTATAGTCATATGATAGGGCTCGGTGTCCAGAGAATTGAGAAGCCAAGATTAAACGCGCCCGTCGTCACGGATCCACTCATCAGTAGGTGCAGTGGGTGGTGTCTTGGTAAGATTATGAAGGAGACCTTTAGTTTGTAGTGCACGCCGTACGAAGTGCACCCATTCCACAAAGTTTTGTTTTCCACTAAGAGAAATAGTGGTAATGCGCAGCTCATCCCGAAGCTCAGAAGGAGCAATACGGGGGAGGAGTAAAATCAGCAGCAGTGATGGAATCGGAAGCCATGTCCCTGGGCGACTAGGCACACTAACCGAGTAGTTAGAAGCACACGGCTACCCGGTTAGCACCAGCGGCGAGAGACGAAGCCGCAGCTAGCAGAAAACCGCGAGAGAGGCGAAGCCACAGCGAGGAGAAGAAGCTGCCGCAGGTAGAGGAAGCCGCTGAGAGAAGAAGCCGCCGCGAGCAGAATAGGTCGCTGCGAGTAGACGAGGTCGCCGCGAGTAGAAGAAGCTGCTGCGGGTAGAGAAATCCGCGACGAGAAGAGGAGGCCGCCACGGATAAAGGAAGTTGCCGCGGGAAAGCAGGTAGCGACTAGAAGAGGTCGTTGGAGAAACTGAGAGGAAGCAGGCAGCGAGAAGAAGCGGGCGAAAGCTTCGCCACGGAAAGAACAAGAAGACAACCCGAGATGGTTAGACCGGAAGAGCAAACCGCGCGGTTATAACAAGGGAAAGCAGTAGCAGACAGTGCGGTTTAGAAATAGACCGCACCCAAGCGGAGGCCGAGTGGTTAGGAGCTGACCGCAGCGGTAAGGAGAAGAAGGGAGAGACCACAACGGATAGAAAAACTAACCGAACTGAGGTGGGGTCCATGAGCCAGAGAGGGGAAGGCTATAAAAAAGGGGGAAGAGAGGTGGATCCACGGGAGATGAGAAGGAGGCGGGTAGAGTGGAGAGAAGCCGGAACAACAAGCGGTAAGGAGGATGACCAAGCCGCCGCGGTCAAAAAGGGAAACCGGGCGGACAGAGAAGCCGAGCGGTCAGAGACAGGCCGGATCGGGTGCCTCTGATACCATGTAGAAAACAAAGGATCAACCTTGTATATACTTCTTCGTATGTAAAATACAAGAAAGAATACAAATATATAGGAGAAGAAAGGGAGAAAGAATCTTATACAGGAGATGTGAGACTAAAGGAGAAAGGAGAAATGAGCCTATAAATGGGCATTTACATTGTTTTCCTCTACATTATCTAACAGAGTCAAATATCATGGAGTTACTTTAATATGCTAATTCAAAGCATATCTTCTAATATTTTATTTGTTCCAACATTTAGGTAAAGAGGTCTACATGATTAGAGATGACATCTACAAAAAGTCACATCAAGGTAATCTCACTATCGCTTACACTAGGGGTGTGCATAAAAACCGGGCCCGGTAAAAGCCCGGGCCCGGGCTAGGCCCGCCCCGGGCCCAGGCCGGGCTATGGGGCCTAACAAGGCCCCATATATGAGCATTTGCCCGGCCCGGTGCCCGGCCCGGGCCAGGCCGGGCAAAGCCCGGTTTCAAGGCCCGGGCTAAGCCCGGCTCCTACGCGCCTTTTAAAACTGCGTCTTTTAGGGGTATTTTCAGGAGATGTTCAACATGAAAGTTACAGATCTCAAAGATATCTACAACTTTCATGTTGAACACTTTTTGATTTGAAGCTGTTTAGGCCCCCGATTTGGCCCCCGAAAAAAATCACGCGGAACATTTCAAATGTTCCGCGTGATTTTTTTCGGGGGCCTAAACGACTTCAAATCAAAAGTGTTCAACATGAAAGTTGTAGATATCGTCGAGATCTATAACTTTCATGTTGAACACTTCTCCCGAAAATGCACCTAGAAGACGCAGTTCAAAAAGGCGCGTATTTCTTTTTTTAAAAAAATTATTTTTTTTATAAAAACAGGGCCCGGGCTAAGCCTGGGCCCGACCCGGCCTTGGGGGCCTTAGCAGGCCCCCTCCCGGAGCCAGAAGCCCGGCCCGGCCCGGCTGCAATCAGGGCCCGGGTCTGGTTCAGAAAAGCCCGGGCCTGGGAGGCCCGGTTTAGGCCCGGGCCCGGGGGGCTTTTTGAACACGACTAGCTTACACACATCTTTAAAATTACAATACAATACAAAATTAATGCTAATCATTTAATTAATCCTACTGTGATGGAATTATTTTGTTTCACTCCACTACTAATACAATTCAATATTTTTTATATTTGTAAAGAGAGGACTCAAACCTTGTATATACTTCTTGAATAAATAGTTACAACTATGAATACATTTATATGGGGAAAGAGAAGGGAGAGAAATCCCAATTCAAGATGTGGGACTAATACAAAGAGAGAGAAAAAGAGAGAAAATGAGCCCCTAGATGGGCCCTAACTAAGGCTTTTCTAACACTCCCCCGCAAGCTGGAGCGTACAAGTCGTAGGCACCAAGCTTGGATAAAAACTGGTAGTATAGCGGTCGGGAGAGAGTTTTAGTCAGTATGTCAACAACTTGGTTTGTAGCCGGAACATGCTCCAAATCTATCTTCTTTGGCTGTACCTTTTCCCGGATAAAGTGACAGTCAACTTCAATATGCTTTGTGCGTTCGTGAAAGACCGGATTCTTGGCAATAAGCATTGCTGCTTGACTGTCACAAAATAATGTTGTCGGTGATGAGAGACGAACACCCAAGTCTCCTAGAAGGCTCTCAAGCCAGGTTAACTCAGAAACAACAGCAGCCATAGCCCGGTACTCGGCTTCAGCAAAAGAGCGAGCAACCACAGTTTGTTTCTTGCTTCGCCAGGTTATGAAATGTCCACCGAAGAAGGTACAGAAACCAGTTGTGGAACGTCTGTCATCAATGGATCCAGCATAGTCAGCGTCAGAGTACGCGACAAGAGATAGAGATGTGGATGACTTGTACACAAGCCCTTGTCCTGGAGCTTGTCTTGAGATATCGAAGAATGCGCTCGACAGCCTGAAGATGAGATGTCCGAGGCGCATGCATAAAACGGCTCACAACTCCCACGACAAAAGAGATGTCTGGTCGAGTAACAGTAAGATAGATCAGCTTCCCAACCAAGCATCTATAGTATTCCGGATTTGTAAGAAGCTTGTCGGAGTCGAAGCTGTGGGCCGAGAGCTTGTGATTGGTGTCCATAGGAGTATCCGTAGGTTTGCATCCAGAATAGCCGGCATCATGAAGGAGGTCCGTACAGTACTTCCTTTGGGATAACACAAGACCATCAGAGCGACGCGCAACCTCAAGGCCAAGAAAATACCGAAGGTTGCCAAGATCTTTGGTCTGAAAGGCAGAATTTAACTGTTGCTTGATATGTTGTATCACTGTATTATCGTCGCCAGTAATGAGGATATCGTCAACATATACAAGTAGGATCATAGTTTCGGTTGACCGGTGTCAGGTGAAGAGAGAAAAATCAGCCGAGCTCCGAATGAAGCCAATATCACAGACAGCCTTGCTGAATTTTTCGAACCAAGCGCGTGGGGACTGTTTGAGAGCATAAATAGATTTCCAAAGATGACAGACACGAGACTCCCCCGTGGTCTCAAACACGGGAGGTTGGTGCATATAAACAGTCTCTAGTAGATCTCCGTTGAGGAAGGCATTCTTAACATCCAGCTGATAAAGGGGCCAATGAAGATGAACAACCAAGGATAGAAGAACCCAGACCGTGTTCAATTTGGCCACCGGAGAGAATATCTCCACATAATCAAGGCCATGCTGCTGAGTAAAATCCCGGGCCACGAGGCGGGCCTTTAGACGCTCAACCGTGTCATCCACCGCATGTTTAACAACAAAGACCCATTTGCAGCTAACACAGTGTTGGCCGGCAGGAAGAGGAACCAGATTCCAAGTCCGGTTAGCCCAGAGAGCCTGCATTTCGTCGTCCATGGCCGCCCGCCACCCCGGGTGTTGAAGCGCCTCCTGCACAGTGTTAGGAATAAAAATAGAGGAAAGAGAGGTGGCAAAGGCGTAGAGAGGTGGAGTCAGCCGGTGGAGAGATACGTAGTTGGCCAAGGGATGAGCTGTAGAGGCGGGAGTTGGATCTGTCGTTGCCGGGGTGTCGCTGGGAGCAGGGAGCTGGTCCCGGGAACCATCTTGGGAGCAACGATGAGTGTAGACACGGATAACGGGCGGAGGAACCCGAGGGGGGGCAGGAAGAAAGGAGGAAGGAGATGGCAGAAAAGAGGGCGTGACCGGTACGTCAGGCCGGGGAAGAGGGGGAGAGGAAGACGGGGTGGGGGAGGGTAAGTAGAAGGGATGGGCTTCACAGAAGGTGACATCCGCCGAGACGACCAGCTTGCCATCAGAAGGAGAGTAGCAAACATACCCCTTTTGAGTACGGGAGTAGCCAACAAACATATATTTGGCCGCCCGAGGAGCAAGTTTGTCAGAAGGGGGGCCAAGAAGATGAACATAACAAACACACCCGAAGACCCGCGGGGTGAGATAGGTAGTGTTGGTGGAAGGATAGAGAAGTTGGATGGGTGAGGCAAAGTCAAGAATAGACGAGTGTAGGCGGTTAATACGATGACAAGCTGTGGAGACGGCAAAATTCCAATATTCGATCGGAACATGCATTTGAAACATGAGGGACCGAGCAACATCGAGAAGATGACGATTCTTCTGTTCGGCCACCCCGTTTTTCTTAGGGGTATACGCACACGAAGTTTGGTGGATGAAGCCAAATTCGGTGCAGAGATTAGAGAAGGTACGACCAGTGTACTCGCGAGCATTATCAGTGCGGATGACTTTGAGAGGGGTGTCGAACTGCGTACGCATCTCAGTTAAGAACGCACGAAATACAGAGGTAAGTTTAGTACAATCATGCAGTAAATATAGCCAGGTAATACGCGAGTAATCATCAATAAAGGTGACAAAATAACAAAATCCAAAGATACTGGGGACTTTATAAGAACCTCATACATCAGAATGAACTAAAGATAAAAGAGTACTACTGGTACAGACAGGGTGGAAGGAAGAACGATGTTATTTGTCGTAGATACAAGATTCACAAGAGAACTCCCGTAAAGGAACATCAGGAAGAGCCCGCTTGAGAATCGGAAGGGGAGCATGCCCAAGGCGGCGATGCCAATCGACAGTTGAGACGGCGGAGAGAAGAGTGGGTGGGATATCCAAGATGTACAGCCCAATCACCAGCTTCCCCTTACCAATGATACTTCGGGTGCGGCAATCCTGCATAAAAAAGGAAGAAGGAGAAAATGTTATGCAACAATCAAGATCGTGCGTCAGGCGACTAACAGAAAGTAAATTGAAAGGGGACCCCAGAACGTGAAGAACCGAGGAGAGAGAAAGGGCCGGTGTAAGCTGGAGAGGAGCGGCGCCAGAGACCGGTAGGGTGGCACCATTGGCCACAGTGATACACGGAGGATGAGCCGTCGGGAGATAGTTGGAGGGCTTCTGGGAGGTAATATGGTGAGTAGCGCCGGAATCGACGATCCAGCAGGGGCTATGAGAGAGACAAGTTATACCTTCCGCAGAAAAAGTCGCAACCGAGCCGGAGGAGCGGCCGAGGGCACCCTGTAGCTGGTGGAGTTGGGTGCGGAGCTCATCGATATCTTAGCGGGTAGTGGATGCCGGATCCTGGGCAGAAGCCCCAGTAGGAGCAGGAGCAACAGAGGATGTAGCAGCAAGGTGGGGAGGGAGACCATGATTGCGGTAACAGGTAGCTTCAAGATGATTATCCCGGCCACAGTATGTGCATTTCATAGAAGAATGACCACCACGTCCACGTCCCCGAGACGGAGGTCGGCCCCCTCGAGCGGAAGATCCACGAGCAAGAGGAGGGGTAGGAAGGAGAGGTTGTTGAAGAAGAGCCGGTGCAAAGCCGGGAGGAGCCTCAGTAAGAGGCGTAACTTTAAGCAGCATGGAGCAGAAATCAGACAACGAAGGAGACGTCGTGGAAGAGAGGATCTGGGCCCGAACACTATACAGGTGGGGAGGAACACGGGACATCACCATCGCAATAGTGACAACATCTTTCTGGGCCCGTTGAGTAGCTAGATCAGTAGTTGGAGGCTGATGTTGAATCGAAGCCTCGGCCAGGGTCTTGGCCTGGGCCACAAAAGAGATCATGTCCCCGGGAGCACCAGGTGCAAGGTTCTGAAGATCGGAGAGAATATCATATAAGTGTTGAAGACTGTTGTGCCTAGAGTAAAAGGAGTGGAGCTCCACCCACATGGCCTTGGCCGTGTCATGATACATGGTCATCCTGTAGGGTTCGGTGTCGATGGAGTTGAGGAGCCAGGACTGGACCCGACCATCATCGCGAAGCCAGTCATCGGAGGGGGGGGGGGGGCGGGGGGAGCTCGGGTCAAGTGGTGAAGAAGACCCTTGGTATGCAAAACACGACGAACAGAGTGAACCCATTCAACGAAGTTCCGTTTGCCGGTAAGAGAAATGGTAGTAATCCGGAGCTCATCATGGAGTTTCGGAGCTGCAGAAGGCGCACGAGCTGGAGGAGCAGATGTAACAGCGGAAGTGTCGGAAGCCATGCGGCTAGCAAAAGAGGCCGGGCGACTAACAGGGAGAAGACTAGGCGGCTAGCAAGAGAGGTCGGGCGGCTAGCAAGGAGAAGACCGGGCGGCTAGCAAGAGAAGTCGGGAGGCTAGGAAGGAGAAGACCGATCGGCTAGCAACTGAAGCCAGGCGGCTAGGCAGAGACAGTCGGGCGGCTAGAAGGAAGAGGCCGAAGAGAGAGAGAGAGAGAGAGGGCGATAGAGAAAGTAGTCGCACGGTCTCGGCGGACACACCAGCGACAAGGAAGGTCGCGACCAGGATGCGGCTACGGGAAGAGGAGAGAGACCACTAGCGACTAGACAGGTCGCAACGAGTAGTTGGAGAAGAGATTAGAGAGGAAGTCCGCACGGTCAAGGTGAGTTCACCAGCGGCAAGGAGATGTTACGACCTAGATGCGGCCAGCAAGGGAAGCGGTTAGAAGAAGACAAGCCGCGCGGATAACAAGGGAGGCCGCGCGGATAGAGAAAGAAATAAGAGAGGGTGGTCCCCACATGCGAGAGATTATAAAAGAGAGGGAGAGGGGGGTGGGGAAGAGACGTGGAAGCCACAAGAGAGACAGAGTAAGGGAAGCGGTTAGAAGAAGACAAGCCGCACGAAACAGCGGTTAGGCTGGAGAAGGGGAAGCCGCGCGGGCAGCGGAGAAGAGCAGGCGGTTAGAAAGAGGGAGTCCGCGAGAAGCTGCGGACAGAAGACAGAAAACCCAAGGAGGAGACCGCTGGCTCTGATACCATGTAAAGAGAGGCCTCAAACCTTGTATATACTTCTTGAATAAATAGTTACAAGTATGAATACATTTATATAGGGAAAGAGAAGGGAGAGAAATCCCAATCCAAGATGTGAGACTAATACAAAGAGAGAGAAAAAGAGAGAAAATGGGCCCCTAGATGGACCCTAACTAAGGCTTTTCTAACAATATTAATCTTTCATAGCATTAACATTCCATTCACATATACTATATGCATCAAATTAATTGCTGTCTCCATCATATGGATTCCAAAGATTAAAATGTATCATATGAAAAATAATATGCATCAATTACCTTAGCACACTAATCATTTTCATGGGTTTCCATAGAATATCTAGTGCAATATGAAGATTCTTTTATTGATATCACAACGGTAACCCTGATTGCTCAGCAAAGAAATATTAAACTAGAATCCAAGTGGAATTAGAAATTTGTTGATCAAAAAGAATTTTAAGGAATATGGAAGAGACAGGTTATTGAGAACTCACCCAGTGCATGCCCAAAGATAATGCAACTGCCTTGGCTCTGATCCTTGAAGCAAATATTTCAGGAAGTAGCAGAGCTGGGACCGGCCCAGCGCCAAGTGAAAAAGACAACACATAGCTTTTGCAAGTAGAAACAAGGAGGCATATCAGAAGCTGAATTTTGAGACAATGATACAAAAAAGTAGAAAACTAATGATGAAATGCAACAGTAAGCTGCCATCGGGAAATATCTACTTACAGAACTGTCCCAAGAACAGCAAGGGTTCCTGAATAAGGTGCCAGAACTTTCCATGTGAATGACAAAGAAAGAAGAAGCATCGAAGCAGCCTTAAGAAAGAATAAACAAAGTAGCATTTCAAAACAGAGAACATAAAGAATACGCAGAAAAAAGGTCATGCAGGCTGTACGAAACTCGAGGTAATGAAGCTATTCATTAACGTAGCATGATTATTGAAATGCTGAGAAGCTTCACAACGTGAAGTAAAGAAGAATATAAAAAGCACATGTAGCATGAAAGTAGGGAAGAGAAAAAAAACATTTTACCTTGTTAACTGAAATTAAAACATTGATTTTATATGAGACTTCATTCTCACTCATTCCGTGTATGCATATAAAATCATCAGGGATTTGGAAGCAGTTCGTGGAGTTTAAAACCAATATTGATTTCTAATTCTATCAATTCAAATGACTAACTCTAGTAAATTCATCATACTTCAAAACATTATTTATAAATGACAGCAACTAAGTGTGCCATGGATGAATTATTTTACTTAAAAAGTTACTTTTCAAATTTTACATTATAGACATCTACCACTAATGCAAACTAAATATTTCTTAGTGGAGATCAGAACCCACCATTCCCACAAAGCTAGTCAAGAGAAGGCTTTTCCTTCCTTTCCTGTCCATCAAAGATGATGCTATGGCAGTGCCTGTAACGCAATGAGATCTTGCAAGAATTATTTCCACTACTATGAGAAAAATGATATATTTCACAAGTATCGCCAATTTTGAGTGCTGCAATTAGAAAGATGGCAAACTCACCGAAGACATTCGATGCCCCAACCAAAGCACTAGCGGAAGCATCAGAAGCAATTCCAGCACTTCGAAATACTGATGTAGAATAATAGACCACAGCATTTATTCCTGCTAGCTGCTGAAACAAGAATAATGCTGCCCCCACGCTTACAACTGCAGTTGATAATAATTGGTTAAGAGAAAGTATGCTCAGTCCCCCACGGTTTGTAATGGCCAATAGAAAAATAAACCATCTATACAAAGAGAGAGTGCAAACTTGCAGGTTTTACCGAAGGTATATGCTAGGATCATAGTGGAGAATAGAGGAGAGAGAGAAATTAGGATTAGGGTTTGAGAAGAAGAGAGGGAAAATACCCGAAGAGTTCTTGATGCCCTATCCGAACAAGCCCTACAAGTATTTATACCTCTAGGCCAAGAGGAGCCCGCCGGCCCCCCAAGTGGGCTGAACACGCCGGTTCAGCCCCACGCCATCACGATTTAATTTGTGAGGGCTGAACTGGTAGGTTCAGCCCTGCTTTGTGCTACCTCCTTCCGCCGCCGTGCGTATTGTTGACCCGTGAACTAGTTGTCATGCGGGGTCATAACATTCCCTCCCCCATCAACAACTAGTTTGTCCTCAAGATGGAAGTCTGGATAAAGTTCTCGGAACTCGAGAAGATCGACCCATGTGTTGTGTGCCGCCGATAAGTTCTTCCATTTGACGAGGATTTCCTGGAGGTTCTCGGTACCGCGCTTCTTCCATTTGGAGAGCAGTACCTCCTTCGGGAGCGGTCGCAGTTACCCACTGTGGGTTACCAATGGCAGAGTAGGGCACACCCGTATCGTGTCCTCGATCTTCTTTTTAAGCAAGGATACATAGAAGGTTAGGTGAATATGCGAATCCTCTGGCAGGGCCAAGGTATATGCAACCGGCCCCATTCACTGGATGATTCTGAAAGGCCCATAATAGCGCAGTGCTAACTTCTAGTTTGTCCTCCGAGACACGGATGTTTGCCTGTAGGGTTGAAGCTTGAGGAAGACCTCATCTCCGACTACAAATTCCTGTTCCACCCAGTCAATGTTGTGAAGATCGAGATCTTAACTAAGATCGGGAGGCATCCCTAAGATCGTAAAACGTAGGATCGACACGGATCGCAAGATCGTATTTTAATAAAAATTAAATCAAAAGCATGAGAAATATGTATTAATCTGGACACCTGCTGCTAAATCTGGACACTTGCTGCTAAATCTGGACACCTGTTGCTAAATATGGACATAGAGGAATAATAAGAAATAAGAAGGGATGACCTAGAATGCTGCGGGAGCGACGGAATCGGGATGCTGCGGGAGCGACGGAATCGGGATGCTGCGGGAGCGACGGAATCGGGACTGCTGCGGGAGCGACGGAATCGGGATGACCTAGAATGCCGATCGGGAAGAAATAGGGATGCGCGGGATTTAAATGTTGGGATCGAAAATGATCGTAGGATCGCACGATCCTACGATCTTAAACGCCGATCCTGACGATTTTGCAGGGAACCCGATCCAGCCTAACTCGTGACTCGTTTCCCCCGTAAAACTCGTAAGATCGTAAGATCGTCCGATCTAAATCGAGATCTTAACAACATTGCACCCAGTGTTTATCTGCTTGCATCTTCATTTTATTTTGAGTGGCCAGGAGATTTTCATACAGAAGGGCAAAGGCACGATCCCGATCGCGCAACTCACGATCAACAACTAGTAGTGTCGTGCTCCCTGGTTCATATGTCCCAAAGGTCGGGGTGGGGAGCCCGTACACAAACTTCAAACAGAGTGAGTTTACTTGTCGTATGGTAGGAGGTGGTGTAGCAGCGTTCGGGCCAATGAAGCCAACGGGTCTAGGTGCGGGGCACGTCCATCATAAAACATTGTAAGTCTGTCTCGACCCCCCCCCCCCCCGGATTAAGCACCTTGGTCTATCCGTCCGTTTGAGGGTGGTGGGAGGTGTTCATACACAGACGTGTTCCCTGTTGCCGGAATAGCTCCCTCCAGAAGTTGCTCACAAACACAGGATCCCGATCAGATATGATGGCCCGAGGAATGCCGGGAAGTCAAACTATCTCCCGCACAAACAAATTGGCTACTGACTCCCTCGTATAGAGATGGTGCAAGGCCATTAAGTGGTCGTATTTGGATAGCTTATCCACCACGACCATAATAACTGTTGGGTCCATTGCCCACAATGTCCCAGATTTGTAGAAGTCAAACAAGTCAATGATATACACATAGTTGTATTTGATGTATGTTCAAGTTCATGCATGCAGGTTGATCCTTGTCACATTGATTGGACAGGTATTCTAAGTGCTTGTGACAGGTGGTCACAAGGTAGAGAAGTGGAGAGACAGAAATCTGTCTGAGTCCATAGGCGTTGAGTGAAGCCGGTTCACTCAACGCTAGATATCAAAGAAGGATGTTGAAAAGACTGAAAAATTATCTAAGTCCACAGGCGTTGAGTGAAGCCAATTCACTCAACGCCAGATGCCAAAAAGCGTTGAGTTAGGTGTGGACAGTCAAAGCCCAACAGTCTACAAAGCAATTCTGCGGCTATATCCACAGGCGTTGAGTGAATGAAGTTCACTCAACGCAATATAACAAGAAGCGTCGAGTAAAGCTGAGTCTGTCAAAGCCGCAGTATTGACAAGCTGAAAAATCGACTAGGTCCACAGGCGTTAAGTGAAGCCAGTTCACTTAACGACATATACTAAGCAGCGTTGAGACAAGCTCAAGCAGTTGAAGATTCTGTCAAGAAATCTGGCTAAGTCCAGAATCGTTGAGTGAGGACAGCTCACTCAACGTCAAAGTAGAAAGCGTCGACAGAGGAACAATCGGTCAAAGCCTAAGGAAAGAGATAGACAAAAAATCTGTCTAAGTCCAGAAGCATTGAGTGAGGACAGCTCACTCAATGAACTCAACGGCTCAACAAGCTGGCAGACCAGAAAAACGGTTAAAGACAAAAGCGTTGAGTAATGAACGCTCACTCAACACTCTCAACGCCTAGCAGATAAAGAAAGTTGTAGTTAAGTCCAAGGGTGTTGAGTGATGAAGATTCACTCAATGCACTCGACGTCTGGCAGTGCAGAAGAGATTGGACAAGTCCAGAGGCGTTAAGTGAAGTCAGTTCACTCAACGCCTGATGGTGCAGAGAATTTGACTAAGTCCAGATTCGTTGAGTGAAGGTCATTCACTCAACGCACTCAACGCCTGGATTGAATTTGAGAATTTGGCCAAGTCCACAAATGCAGACGTTAACCGAAGTTAATAAAAGTCAACAGAGTTCAAATTAGTTGCGAGAAAGCTACAGAACACGAGCACGACAAATAGCGCCGGAGGTCTACTGTACGTCTTCTTCGGTTAAAGCAAGGTGCAACTAACAACCACAGGTGGTCCCCACTACTTCTTGGAGCCGTTAATCGGCGGAAGATAAAAGAGACAAGATGGACTGAAGGAACTTTAACTTTTAGGGTTTTCTCATTTCGAAAAGTTGCGGCTGGACTTCTTCTTCCTCGTCATTGTTGCCGAGCTCGAAGCTTGAAGTTAAATCAGCTGATCTAAAAGTTCTTTCAAGTTAGTTGTAGCAATTTCTTCTGCAATAGCAAGTTCAGATAAGGTTCTAATAAACAAGAAGGAGCAGAGCTCTTAGATTTCTGCAGGTCCAAGTTAGTTGATTGAAGAACACAAGAACTGTCAAATCTTCGGTCTTCTTCAGTAAGTTAAGAAACAAGTTTCTGAGTTACTTCCAGCACAAGCCCCAACTTATTGAAGATCATTCTCTTACTGCTGAGAAGATGGGGCTGAGGTAAACTCAGCTCAGGAGGCAGACACAGAAATTTCTCTGGTGTCAAATCAACCACACCATCAACTACTCTTCCTATAGGATCCTTTTGGATCTGAGTTGTAAGCCTGATCTATAAAGGCTGAGGTAGGATGCTTGTGTGGATCTGAGTGTAGGGCCTGTGTGCCTGAGGTAGGGCCTTTGGCCCGAGGTAGGATCTTAACAGATCTGAGCTATAAGAGAGTTTTACTCTCTGAGTTGTAGGACTAACCTCCATAGTCTGAGCTGTAAGACTTGTGTTCAAGTCTGAGGTAGGTGGTCTTTTGATCAATGAGTTGTAGGAGCAAGCTTGCTCTGAGGTAGGGCTTTGTGCCTGAGCTGTAGGTCTTGGAGGAGACTGAGAGATTTCGAGGGATCTGTGTTGTAAGCTCCAAGGAGCCAAGTTTTGGAGAAGGGGACTTGTCTAACAAGCTATTAGAAAGGTGAGGGACAGTGGACGTACCCATAATATGGGAACCACTATAAATTCTGTGTGTGCTTTTGTGGATTGTCTTGAAAGCAAGCTAACATAGCTAACTCACAACACACCAACTTAAGAAAATATTAAAAGACTAGAAAACCTATTCACCCCCCCTCTAGGTGTTTAACTACCTTGGAATTAAAGACTTTCAAGTGGTATCAGAAAAAGGTTACTCAAGAAGGACTTAACAGTCAAAGCAGATCTCAAAGGGTAGCAGAAACAAGTATACTTATGGGTTCAGGAGAGAACCATAAGGAGCTAAGTTCCACGAAACTCCCCATCTGCAGAAAGGAGAGTTTTGGAATCTAGAAAGAGAAGGTCATGCTGTTTATGGAAGCCTCTGACCCAAGGATCTTTGTGACAGTCAAATAGGGACCTTTCATCCCCATGAAGGTCTCAGTTCTGGATGCAATAGTCCAGACACCAAAGACATTCTGAAATGACCAAGGATGAGGTTATATTGGCTGCACTGGACAAGAGCCCACAAAACATAATTGTTAGTGTCATAAATGATTTTACCTTTCAGAATCTGGTTCACTGCCAGACTTCCAAGGAGATGCGGGACACTCTTGTGGTCTACATGGAGGGAACTGAAGAGGTTAGAGATGACAGGAAGTCCATGCTCAACCAGGAGTATGAGTCTTTCAGGCAGTCCAAGGAAGAGAACATAGATATATGCTATGAAAGGTTCTTCAGGATAATGAATGAGCTGAAGACCTATGGGAGAGTCTTCAGCCATTATGAGTTGAATGACAAGTTTCTCAGGTATCTAACAAGAGATTGGGACACAAAGATATGTGTCATTAGAGAGGTGGCCAAGCTAGCTGACACTCCTCCCCATACTCTGTTTGGAAAGCTGCTCTCTTATGAGATGCAGCTGGCTGACAAGAAAGAGGAAGAGACAATCAGCAAATCCCAGGCCAAGAAAAATTCCTTGGCCTTCAGAGCAGACTGCACCAAGAGGAGCAAAGAGAGGATTCCTTCTCCTCCAAGGAGGCCTGCTGACTCAGACAGCACAGGGCCAAATACATCTGACAGCAGCATGTCAGATGAAGACTTTGTTGCTTTCTCCAGGCAGCTTCAGAAATTGATGAGGAGGAAGCAGTGGAGGAGCAGACCTTCCTCCTCCTCTCATCACAAGGAGGACTACTCCAAGGCAGAGAAGAAGCACTCCAAGGGAAGCAGATAACTCTAGTCCTAGTAAACATGTTTCCTCTAAAATTGTTTGCTACTGCTGCAGCAAACCTGAGCATATAATAGCTGACTGTCCAGTCAAGAGAAAGGAGGATGGTGAGAATAAACAACACAAGAGCAAGAATGACAAGTCCTTCATTGCAAAGAAGGAAAAGAACTGGACTGACTCATCTTCATCTGAGTCTGAAGAAGAAGAAGCCCTCATTGGGCTACTGCTGCAATTACAGATGAAGCTGAAGACTGTCCTAAATGCCAGGATAGGTAGCTGGGCCCCTCTGTCACAGTCAGGTTGTGACTCAGAGGAGGATGATGAGAATGAAGATGCCTATAGCTGTTGTGGGCTGATGTCAATGTCTGATGAAGAATCCAGCCAGGATCAGCCTGGTCCAGCAAAGATACACTCTCTATCTAACTCATCTCCTGAATCAAATTATGAGACTAGTCCAAATTCTGAGACATCATCATCCAGTGGTGATGGTGAGTCAAAATCTGAGGAAGATGTCAATCAACTGATTGACAAGTATAATGAACTTCTGGATGCCTTCAAGAGGAGCAGGAAGTTGGCCAAAAAGCAAGATGTGGAGATTGCCTCTCTTCAGCTAGCTGCTGCCCAGTAAGCTGAGACAACATCTTTGCTAGATCAGAAGGACATGGAAGTTAGCCAACTTAAGGTCATGACTCTCATCCAGATTGACACCATCAAGTTCAAGAATAGTCTCATAAGGGAGCTTGAAGAGAAGCTCCAGAGGAAGAAAATGATAGTGGATAGTTATTATAAGCCAAATACTGTGCTGCCCTTGATAGACTCTTCCTCTCAAAAGGGTAAGAAGGGGTTGGGATTCAAGGGAAGCACAAGAGTGGCCTATTCTAAAGGGAAAAGTAAGGCTCCAGTTCAGCCTGTAACTTCCAAGCCTCCCATTCTATTTAAGAAAGTGTTGTTACCTTCAAACAAGTATGACCAGGAAAACATCTATGATCACTGGAAGAATGGTAGATCCACTAGTGTGAATAAAGATGTTCACAGCTATGGTGGAAGGTATAGTAGGGGAATGAGTGCCTTTAAGGCTCCCAATGAGGAAATTCAAATGACCCATCCTGGACCATTTGTTTTTGGTACCTCAGCCCCCACTCTCAAGAACAAGACAACTGCCTTCACTCAAGCCCATCCAACAAAGGTTCAGACCAAGGGTAAGTCTGTCAACAGGCCAGATCTAGCTATCTCTGATGCTATAAACAACATGTCATCTGCAAAGAAGACTGCTGCAAATGGCAGTCAGAGCCAGCCAAGAAAGACTGCTAGAAGGCTCACCTTCAGTCAGATCCTTGCTGAAAAGAACTTGAAGAAGGCTGCTGCACCTTTTCCTTCTGTTCAGTCAGCAGTTAACCATACTGCAAGACCAACTCAGAAAAGAAGATAAAACATTCATGAGTGCTGGTGCTGTGGGAAAGTGGGGGGATTTTGCCCTAGATTGCTGGCACAATCCTCTAAACCCAACTAACGTACCACTTTCATCGGCGAACAGAGTGCCCAGAGCAAATGTGAGTCTTCCTGTAAGAAATTCTGCAGGAAGACAGATTCCTATTAAGGCTAATAAGAACCTAGGACCCAATAAATATTGGGGTCCTAAGGTAAGATAAATTATTTGCTGCAGGTTAGTCCAAGTGACCAAGAGGTTATCTTGAGAGACACTAGGAGTGAAAATATTTATTGCTTAAACTTTCTGTGTCTAGATACAAACTCTCCTATTTGTCTAGTGGCAAATGAGAGTTTCATATTGTGTGTAATAGTACAAAAGACTAGCTCATTTGAATTATAAGACTATTGACAAACTCTTTAGTGAAGAGCTAGTTAGGAATGGTCCTAAGATGAAATGCACCAAGGAAAGCATTTGCTCAGCATGCCAAAAGGGCAAGCAGACCAAAGCCTCCTTCAAGTGCATTGAGACCAAAGACTCTGTGAGGTATTTATACCTCTTGTATATGAACTTGTTTGATCCTATGTCAGTTCATATTCTTGGTAGGAAAGTCTACACCCTTGTGGTGGTTGATGACTATTCTAGGTTTACTTGGGTGTTCTTTCTTAAGAAAAGAATGAAACCCTTGAAATTTTCATGAAGTTTGTCAAGCAATTTCAGAATGAATTGGATTGTACTGTGGTCAAAATCAGAAGTGACAATGAGACTGAATTCCAGTCTGATAGCATGACAAAGTTCTGTAAATAGCTAGGGATTCATGAAGAATTTTCTTCTCCAAGAACACCCCAGTAAAATGGGATTGTTGAGAGGAAAAATAGAACTCTCATGGAGACTGGAAGGACCTTGTTGAGTGCACATTTCTCCTAAAATATTTCTGGGCTGAGACAGTGAATACTGCATGTCATGCCCTTAACAGAGCCTCTATCACCAAGAGGCACAAGAAGATTCCCTATGAGATCTTAAATGACAGAAAACCAAACCTGGGCTATCTCAGGATCTTTGATAGCAAGTGTTATGTGTTTCATAATGAGAAGTCCTACGTGACTAAGTTTGCTGCAAAGTCCTTTGATGAGAGCTTTGTTTGGTACAACAATCATAGTAAAGTCTATAAGATCTACAACTTGAAAAGCCAAGTTGTAAAATAGTCTGTACATGTAGTCTTTGATGAGTCTACCATGATTAACAGTGAGCTGTCAAGCTCCTCTTTTAGTACTGCAGGTACAATGCTGATGATGGACAAACTAGTCATCAAGGAAGCTGCTCCAGTAATCCAAGATGAAGTGGATATTCCAGAAGAACTGCAAGACAAACTTGAAGTGGATGAAGATCAACAAGAAACTGCTACTGAAGCTAATGCTGAAAGAAGACTGCCTCCAGCTGTCAAGCATTTAAAAGATCATCCAAGACACCAGATAATTGGTGATGCAAACCAATGAGTGGTGACAAGAAGCAAGAGTCTTAATACAACAATATATGCAAGTTTCCTGTCACAGGTTGGGCCTAAGAGATTTGAAGAGGCCAACATAGATCAGTTCTGAATTGTAGCTATGCAAGAGAAATTGAACCAGTTTAAGAGATGCAAAATCTGGAAGCTGATTCCCAGACCACAAGGACACAATGTCATTAGAGTCAAGTGGATTTACAAGAATAAACTTGATGAAATGACATTATAATCAAGAACAAGGATAGGCTAGTAGCTAAGGGGTACAGACAAGAAGAATGTATTGACTTTGATCAAACTTTTGCTCATGTAGCAAGATTGGAGTCATCAGACTCTTCCTTGTATATGATGCATTCAAAGGATTTAAAGTCTACCAGATGAATGTGAAGTCAACCTTCTTGAATGCTGACTTAAAGGAATAAGTCTATGTTGAACAAGCTCTAAGTTTTGTTGATTCTAACTCACCTGAATTTGTTTATAGACTTAGAAAAGCTCTATATGAGTTAAAGCAAATCCATAGAGCATGATATGAGACATTGTCTAGCTTTCTCATTGAGAACAAATTCTCAAGAGAGAAGATAGACAAGACCCTATTCTAAAGGGAATCTAAGGGCAAGATCATCTTAGTCTAGATTTATGTAGATGACATAATCTTTGGATCTACTGATGACAACCTTTGCAGAAAGTTTGCCAAATTTATGCAAGAGAAGTTTGAGATAAGCAGTATGAGTGAACTTAAGTTCTTCTTGGGCCTCCAATTAAGACAAACTGAAAATGGATTATCCATTCTCAGTCTAAGTTTACCAGGGAGTTGATCAAAAAGTTTGGAATGGAGAATGCCTCCACCATGAAAACTCTCATGGGTCAAATATGCCTATAGACAAAGATGAGGCAGAAAAATCTGTTGATGAAACATTGTATAGAGGGATAATTGACTCCATTCTATATCTTACTGTAAGTAGGTTAGACATCATGTATGTTACATGTATTTGTGCTAGGTATCAGGCTAGCCCTAAAGAATCTAACTACTCTGCTGCTAAGAGAATTTTAAGGTATCTTAAGGGGATACTAGATCTTGACCAATGATATCCTAAAAATAGTGATTTTGAACTAACAGGCTATTCAGATGCAGATTTTGCAGGCTGCAAAGAGGACAGGAAGAACACTTCAGACACCTGTCAGTTCTTAGGAGGAAGACTAGTGTCTTGGAGCAGCAAAAAGCAGACCAGTGTTGCAATCTCAACAGCTGAGTCAGAATACATCTCAGAAGATAGCTGTTGTGCACAGTTGTTGTGGATCCAACATCAGCTTCAGGACTATAACCTCTAGATAAGTAGAATCCTTTGTACTATGATTCTACCAGTGCAATCTCAATTGCTATAAATCATGTCTCTCATAACAGGACTAAACACATTGAGATTAAGTATCAATTCATTAGGGAGCATGTGGAATGTGAAGATATCAGTCTTGAGTTTGTCCCTACAGACAAACAAGTTGTTGACATCTTCACTAAGACACTGGATGAAGCAAAGTTCAACACCTTCAAGTTTGAGTTGGGTATGTTGAACTTGGAATAACTTCAGTTGCTTGTTGTGTTTTTTTTATTGCAGGTTGTACTACTTCTTGCAGGTGGAAAAGACCTTCAGTGGTATGAAGATTTTTCAAATGGTATTTCTTCATTGGTATCAAGCTTTTCAAGTGGTTCAAGTGCTAACCAGACTGGAATAGACTAAAGTGTCTACTAGGAAGGATGATAGAAGATGCTTCAGTTGAGGGGAAGCAAGTCCAACACTTGCAGGGATAGATTCAGCCTCATGTAGAGGAGCAAGTTGCTGTAATAGTTGATTATCTGTACTCAAAAAGTGGAAGAAGATAATCAAAGGCCAGCACCTCCCTGACTATTTACAGAAGTCAAAAAGGGGGAGAAGAAAGAAATGATCAAGGTAAGGGAGCAGCAAAACAGGGGGAGCCAGAAGTGATGATGATCACCCTGCAGACAAGGAAAGTGTGATAACCTATAACTTAATACTCTTGCTCTCCTGTTATAAGTTGTCCAATTTAATGTGTTATTGCTGCATATGTTTGTGTATATCATTGACTCAAAATTTTGTTTGAGGGTTTTGACTTATTCAAATAGAGGGAGATTATTGGGTCCATTACCCACAATGTCCCAGATTTATAAAAGTCAAACAAGTCAATGATATACACAAAGTTGTATTTGATGTATGTTCAAGTTCATGCATGCAGGTTGTTTCTTGTCACATTGATTGGACAGGTATTCCAAGTGGTTGTGACAGGTGGTCACAAGGTAGAGAAGTGGAGAGACAGAATTTTGTCTAAATCTACAGGCGTTGAGTGAAGCCAATTCACTCAATACCAGATGTCAACGAAGGATACTGGAAAGGCTGAAAATCGCTTAAGCCCACAGGCGTTGAGTGAAGTCGGTTCACTCAACGCCAGATGCCAAAAAACGTTGAGTAAGGTGTGGGCAGTCAAAGCCCAGCAGTCTGCAAAGCAATTCTGCGGCTAAGTTCACAGGCGTTGAGTGAAGGCAGTTTACTCAATGCCATATAACAAGAAGAGTCGAGTAAATCTGAGTCTATCAATGTCTTAGTATTGGCAAGCTGAAAAATCGACTAAGTTCACAGGCATTGAGTGAAGCCAGTTCACTCAACGTCATATACTAAGCAGCGTTGGGACAAGCTCAAGCAGTTGAAGATTCTGTCAAGAAATTTGACTAAGTCCAGAATCGTTGAGAGAGGACAGCTCACTTAACGCCAAAGTAGAAAGCGTCGATAGAGGAACAATCAGTCAAAGCCTAAGGAAAGAAATAGACAGAAAATTCTGTCTAAGTCCAGAAGCGTTGAGTGAGGACAGCTCACTCAACGCACTCAACGCCTCAGCAAGCTGGCAGACCAGAGAAGCGGCTAAGGACAAAAGCGTTGAGTGATGAAGGCTCACTTAACGCTCTCAACGCCCAGTAGATAAAGAAAGTTGAAGCTAAGTCCAGGGGCGTTGAGTGATGAAGATTCACTCAACGTCTGACAGTGCAGAAGAGATTGGTCAAGTCCAGAGGTGTTGAGTGAAGCCAGTTCACTCAACGCACTCAACGCCTGATGGTGCAGAGAATTTGACTAAGTCCAGATTCGTTGAGTGAAGGTCATTCACTCAACGCACTCAACGTCTGGATTGAATCTGAGAATTTGCTTTAAGTCCACAAATGCTGACGTTAGCCAAAGTCAACAAAAGTCAACAGAGTTCAAATTAGTTGCGGGAAAGCTACAGAACACGACAAATAGCATTGGAGGTCTACTGTACGTTTTTTTTCCGTTAAAGCAAGGTGCAGCTAACAACCATAGGTGGTCCCCACTAGTTCTTGGAGCCGTTAATCGGCGGAAGATAAAAGGGACAAGATAGACTGAAGGAACTTTAACTTTTAGGGTTTTCTCATTTCGAAAAGTTGCGGCTGAACTTCTTATTCTTCGTCATTGTTGCCGAGCTCGAAGCTTGAAGTTAAATCAACTGATCTAAAAGTTCTTTCAAGTTAGCTACAACAATTTCTTCTGATATAGCAAGTTCAGATAAGGTTCTGATAAAGGAGCAGAGCTCTCAGGTTTCTGAAGGTCCAAGTTAGCTAATTGAAGAATACAAGAACTGTTAAATCTTCATTCTTCTTCAGCAAGTTCGAAAATAAGTTTCTAAGTTACTTCCAGCACAAGCCCCAACTTATTGAAGATCATTCTTTTGTTACTGAGAAGAAGATAGGGGTGAGGTAAACTCAGCTCAGAAGGCAGACACAGGGAAATTTATCTTGTGTCAAATCAATCACACCAACCAACTACTCTTTCTGTAGGATCCTTTTGGATCTGAGTTGTAAGCCTGATCTATAAAAGCTGAGGTAGGATCCATGTGTGGATCTGAGTGTAAGGCATGTGTGCCTGAGGTAGGGCCTTTGGCCTGAGGTAGGATCTTAACAAATCTGAGCTGTAGGAGAGTTATACTCTCTGAGTTGTAGGGCTAACCTACATAGCCTGAGCAGTAGGGCTTGTGTTCAAGTCTGAGGTAGGTGGTCTTTTGATCACTGAGTTGTAAGAGCAAGCTTGCTCTGAGGTAGGGCTTTGTGCCTGAGTTGTAGGTCTTGGAGGAGACTGAGAGATCCTGAGGGATCTGTGTTGTAAGCTCTAAAGAGCCGAGTTTTGGAGAAGGAGCCTTGTCTAACAAGTTGTTAGAAAGTTGAGGTAAAGTGAATGTACCCATAATCTGAGAAACCACTATAAATTGTGTGTTTTTTTGGATTGTCTTGAATACAAGCTAACCTAGCTAACTCACAACACACCAACTTAAGAAAATATTAAAAGATAAGAAAACTTATTCACCCCCCTCTAGGTGTTTAGTTATATTGGAATTAAAACCTTTCAATAACTTTCTGCCCTTGAGATCTCGGTAGGCCGTCGATGAAGTCCATCGAGACCGTGTCCCAAATTTATTGTGGAATCTCCAAGGGGTAAGTAGATTTGCTGGAGACGTGGTTTTGTATTTCTATCGCTTGCATATTTCACATTGCTGCACAAATTGTTGAACATCCTTTTGTTGGCCCTTCCAAAAAACATTGGCACGTGCCCGCTGAAGAGTACGGAGAACACTCGCATGTCCCCTTATTGGCGATGAATGAAACTCGTACAATATGGTGATCTTCCATGGAGATGAAGAGGGTATGACCACCCTGGCGTGATGGTATAAGTGTCCATTCTGTAAGTAAAACCCTAAAATAGTGTCCTGCCCTTGTTGAAGCGACTCCACAATTGGCCGCAGGTCTGGGTCCTAAAGGATCACATCCCGTATGTCGTCTAAAGCCCTAAACAGCGGGCCTGAGATGTGGTGAAGTGTCTCCTCTAGTATGCGGGAAAATGCATCTGCCACCACATTCTTTTTCTCTTGGTTGTAGACGTTCTCGTAGTCATAGCCCAACAACCTTGTTACCCACTTCTGCTATAGAGGAGAGGCCATCCTTTGTTCCAAGAAATGTTTCAGGCTCTGGTGATCATTTCGTACCTTGAAGTGCCTCTGTTGGGTACACTGAAAAATATGTACCAGATTTGGAGAAGCTTAATCTTACTCATTGATATACATCAATTTGTATTTGATGGATGTTTGAGTTCCATTGTGCAGGTATAAGGTTTGCAAGAAAATTCTCTAAGTACAAGTGTCGACACTTGTGAAGAATTGTGTCGACATCCAGAAGTTGTGTCGACACTAGAAGCAAGGCATGTGTCGACACTCAGGCATTGTGTCGACACCTAAAGAAGAAGTTGTGTCGACACCCAGAATTGTGTCGACACCTAAGGCAAGGTTTGTGTCGACACCTAAAGAAGAAGCTGTGTCGACACCCAGGAGTTATGTCGACACCCAGGAATTATGTCGACACCAGAAGAAAGGCATGTATCGGCACTCAGGAATTGTGTCGACACCTGAAGAAGGTTTTTGTCGACACACAGGACTTGTGTCGACACACACTCAACGCCATCTTACAGCAACATCTATACTGGGTCTGAAGCAGTTGTGTCGACACACAGGACTTGTGTCGACACACACTCAACGACAGCTGGACATACATTGAACGACATTTGTCTGCATCAGCTATGACAAGACCAGAAGCAGTTGTGTCGACACACAGGACTTGTGTCGACACACACTCAACGACAGCTGGACATACACTCAACGCCATCTGTCAGCATCAGTTATGTCAAGACCAGGAGCACTTGTGTCGACACACAGGACTTGTGTCGACACATACAAACAGAAGTTGTATCGAGTAGCAGAAGAATGACTATGTCAACACATGGAGTGTTGTGTCGACATCATTAAGACTTGTGTCGACACTTAGTCTATTTGTGTCGACACATGTGAAGCTGTTTGCTGAGTGGTTCATGCTGAGTTGTAAAGTCTTTTAAGAATCAGCTGTCATGACTGGTGGCTCGACAGCTGTCATAACCAACAGGTCTGACACCTTTGTCAGAACTGTTAGAAGGTTTTTACAAACCGGATCAGCCGGTAATCATGAGAAAACTCTATATAAAGGACTGATCTTTGACTAACAGAAGAGACGGATACAGAGATAAAAAAAAGGGTGAATCATCCAAAAAGAGAATTCAACAACAAGAAAAGGAGAGACCCTTAAGAAGGCAGATTCTGAACAGTCTGGAAGAAAAGATTCAGATCTTATTCTGAATTCAAGAAAGGAGCTGACAGGAGATCAACTTCTACATCAAGTAAAGTTAAACCTTATTTTGTTCTATAAAGAAGCTTTGAAACAGCTAAGTCAGGTTGGATCTGAAGATTCAGTTTATTCAAAAACTGATCAAGAAGCTCACACCTATAGAGAGTTCTATCTGGTGATATCTTTGTATCTCTTAAACAATTAATTTCTTGTAGGATCTTTTGAAAGATCTGAGTTATAAGCCTATAATTATAAAGGCTGAGGTAGGGCTGAGAGCCCGAGGTGTAGGACTTGTGAAAGTCTGAGTTGTAAGCCTAGTGATAAAGACTGAGGTAGGGCTGAGGCCTGAGGTAGGATTATTGGAAAGGATCTGAGGTAAGACTTGTATAAGTCTGAGCTGTAGGAACCAATCTGGTTCTGAGTTGTAAGATCTGTGGATCTGAGTAAGTGGAAGGAAGTTGGGCTGAATCCAGTTCTCTACTGGATAGGCGAAGGGAGAAAGTGGATGTACCCATACCTTGGGAAACCACTATAAATCTGGTGTATACTGTGCTGTGATTTGCATTTTCTGTGATAAGTAAGAACTAGTTAATTGTCTAAATTATTAAAGAAAATTAGAACCTATTCACCCCCCTCTAGGTGTCTAGGCTCTTGAAATAAGTCTTTTAAGTGGTATCAGAGGAAGGTTACTCAAAGATTGACCTAACAGTCTGAGTGAATCTGCAAGACAATTAACAGATTTCAAGAATGAGTTCAAATGAGAATCAAAAGGAGTTTGGATCTATGAAACTGTCATCTGCATGAAAGAATGTTTTGGCATATGAAAGGAAAGAGTTAGATTGTTTATGGAAACTTCTGATCCAAGAATCTATATCACTGTACAAGAAGGACCCTTCATTCCAATGAAGGTATCAGCTCTGGATGCAAATGTAAAAACCCCTAAGAACTATTCTGAAATGAAAAAGGATGAGATCATCCTGGCAACACTAGATAAAAGAGCACAGAACATTATTGTAAGTGCTATAGATGATGCCACATTTCCTGAGCGTTCATGGAGGGAACAGAAGAAGTTAGAGAGGACAGGAAATCTATGTTGAATCAAGAATATGAGAGCTTTAGACAAGCCAAGACTGACAGCATAGCTGAATGTTACAAAACGTTCTTCAGGATAGTTAATGAGTTGATGACATATAGAAGAATCTTCAGCACATATGAGCTGAATGACAAGTTTCTCAGGTCTCTGACAAAGGACTAAGACACAAAAATTTGTGTCATCAGAGAGGTGACCAAGCTTGTTGATACACCTCCCACACTGTTTGGAAAGCTGCTATCATATGAAATGTAGCTCACTGCCAGAAAGGAGGAAGAGAAGAGCAGCAGGTCTGAGTACAAGGATAAGTCAGTTGTCTTTAAGCCTGAAGGCACAAGAAAGGGCAGGAGAAAATCTCATTCTCCACCCAGAAGGAGTGTTGAGACAGAAGAAGGAATTCCTGATAATATCTCGTCAGACAGCCACACCTTTGATGAGGACTTTGATGTCTTTACAAGACAGTTCCAAAGGTTTATGAAAAAGAAGAAGTGGAGAACCAGACCATCAACATCCTTTTCCAAGGATGAGTATTACAAGAAAAAGAAGACTTCCAAGGAGGATAGGTATGCCTCAAAACCTAGTAAACAAACTAATTCTAAGATTGTTTGTTATTGTTGCAACATGCCAAGACATGTCATAGCTGATTGTCGAGACAAGAGGTCTGAATCTAAGGACAAGAAGAAGCATCAAGTGAAAGGCAAGAAGGAGAAATCCTTTGTTGCTCAAAAGCAGAAGAGTTGGACAGACTCTTCATCTTCAGGATCAGGAGAAGAAGATGATACAGAAGCATATGTTGGGTTGTTCTCAACAGAAGAGGATTTTAGGGAACTAGAATTCCTACAAATGCCGAACTCCATAAATGAAGTGGAAGACCATTGCTGTAGAGGGGTGATGGCTCTATCAGAAAATGATCAGTGTCAGGATCAGCCTGGTCCAAGCAAGGTATACAATTCTCCCTTAGAGTCTGATTATTTTACTGGATCAAAATCAGTAGCATCAACTTCAAGAGAAGTGAATGGTTCTAATTCTGAGGGGGATATACATCAACTCATTAATGAGTATGGTGGGCTGTTGCAAGCTCTGAAGAGGAGCAAGCTTCTTGTCAAGGAGCAGGCCAAGGAGATTGAATCTCTTAAGCAGGCTGCATCAGAATCAACCAAGCTGATTGATTTGAAACTGAAAGAGGTTGTCAAACTGAAGAACATAACTGTCATTCAGATGGGCACAATCTCTTTCAAGGAAAATCATATCAAGAATCTGGAGGTAAAATTTCAGAAAGAAAAATAGTTAGTGGCTAAATTCTCTAACCCAAAATCAGTCTTGTCTTTAATAGACAACTTCATTTTTCATAAAGGAAAGACTAGTCTAGGTTTTAAGGGAAGAACATAGGCCACCAATTCACATGAAAAAGGTAAGGCCCCAGTCCAGCCACTAGCCTCTAAGCCCCCTATTTTCTTTAGGAAGGTGATGCAACCTACAAACAGGTATGATCATGAAATTACTCATGGTCACTGTGAGTACGAAGATCACATTGGCAAGTGTGCAAATGCCAGTAGGCCACTCTATAGGCAAGCCTATCAGGTTCAAAAAGGAATTCTTGGGGTTTGCTGCTCCATCACCTACACTTAAAAGGACTACTGACAACAAGGTTGTGAAGTCTGTACCTAAGAGAAGGTACAACAGATTTGAGTGTTGGTGTTGTGCCAAGGTAGACCACTTTGCTATGGATTGCTGGTTTAACACAGGTGTTAAAAACAAGAATAATTTACCTATCAGAAAAGTTGTAGGTAAACATGATAGTTTTCAAACTAACAAGAACCTAGGACCCAAAACTAATTTGGATTATAAGGATAAGTAATTTTTTATTTGATGCAGGTGAATCCAAGTGACCATACCCCTATATGGTACTTGGATAGTGGATGTTCCAGACACATGACTGGAACAAGAAGAATGTTGAGGGACTATGCACCCATAGAGAATGGACCCAAAGTAATCTTTGGTGGATCAGAAAAAAAAATCATCAAAGAATTTGGTAACATTTCTAGTGATCCAATTACCATCACTAAAGTGGCTTATGTGAAGGGTCTAAAACATAACCTGATTAGCATAAGTTAACTTAGTGATCTAGGTTATGTCATCTCTTTCCTCAAAGGGGAGTGCCGAATAAAGAGGTCAAGTGATCAAGAGATCATTTTGACTGGCACTAGAAAAGAGAATGTATATTGTCTTAACCTAGATTGTGAGTTTAACAACTTACCCATTTGCCTAGTTGCAGGCGAGAAAGCTTCAATATGTGTCAAATGGTACAAGAGGCTAGCTCATCTGAACTATAAGTCTATAAGACAACTGTTTAGCATGAGATTAGTGAGGAATGGTCATCAAGTCAAGTGCATTAAAGAGCGAGTGTGTTCAGTTTGCCAAAAGGGCAAACAGACCAAGTCCTCTTTTAATGTACTTGATACCAAAGAATCAATGAGATGTTTATATCTCTTGCATATGCATTTGTTTGGTCTTATGTCAATTCATAGTCTTGATAGGAAAGTATACATATTAGTTATTGTGGATGACTATTCTAGATTCACATGAGTTTTCTTCTTGAGCCAGAAATCTGAGACTCCTACTGTTTTCCAGACCTTTGTTAGACAAATTCAGAATGAATTTAACAATTCAGTGGTCAAAATCAGAAGTGACCATAGAACTGAATTTCAGTCTGAATGTATAACAAAGTTCTGTGAATAACTTGGGATTCATCAGCAGTTCTCCTCACCTAGAACACCCCAGCAAAATGGTGTTGCTAAAAGAAAGAATAGGACTCTAATTGAGGCAAGTAGAACACTACTTAGTGACACTACTCTCCATGAGTACTTCTGGGCAGAGGCAGTAAATACTGTATGTCATGTACTCAATAGAGCCTCCATCAATAAGAAACATAAGATGACTCCCTATCAGATTTTGAAAGGTAGAAAACGAAACATTTGCTACTTAAGAATCTTTGGTAGCAAGCGTTATGTCCTAGTTAATGGTAAACACTACCAAACTAAGTTTACTGTCAAATCTCTAGAAGGGATATTTGTTGGGTACAACAATAATAGTAGGGCATACAAGATCTACAACTTGAGTACACAAGTTGTAGAAGAATCTGTCCATGTAGTATTTGATGAGTCTAAGTTGATTAACAGTGAATTGTCTAGCTCTTCAGGTAGCTCTACAGGTTTAAAGGATAGGATGGACAAGCTGACTATCAATGAAGAAGCACCTGCTAGGCTGGATGAAGAAAAGGATGCATGTTGTCCAGGGGGAAAACAAGACTCACTGGATGAAGAAGATAATGAGGAGCATCAGATTGAGGAAAATGAAGAAGGCCAAGAGGTTGACAGATTTCCTCCAGCAAGAAGACACCTAAAGGATCATCCAGCTCATCAAATAATTGGTGATGCAAGTCAAGGTGTACTAATCAGGAGCAAGAACATGAACACAGTTTTATGTTCAAGTTTCTTGTCACAGATAGAACCCAGAAAGTTTGAAGAAGCCATGCTAGACACAAACTGGATTGATGCTATGTAAGAAGAGCTGAATCAATTCAGAAGATGTAAAGTCTGGGAACTGGTTCCTAAACCAAATGATCACAACATTATAGGAACCAAGTGGATCTACAGAAACAAACTTGATGAGAATGACACTATAATCAAGAACAAAGCCAGACTGGTAGCTAAAGGCTACAGACAAGAGGAAGAGATTGACTTTGATCAAACCTTTGCCCTAGTGGCAAGACTGGAGGCTATAAGGTTGTTCTTGGCCTATGCTGCCTATCAAAGGTTCAAGATATATCAGATAGATGTAAAGTCAACATTTCTGAATGGTGACTTAAAATAGGAAGTGTATGTTGAACAACCCTCAGGTTTTGTAGATTCTAATTATCCTGATTATGTATATAGCCTTAGGAAAGCTTTATATGATTTGAAACAAGCCCTTAGGGCTTGGTATGAAACCTTGTCTGCTTTTCATATTGAGAATAAATTCTCTAAAGGAAAGATAGACAAAACTCTATTCTTTAGGAAATCTAAAGGCAAGATCATCCTAGTAAAGATATATGTTGATGATATTATCTTTGGATCTACTGAAAACAAACTTTGTAAGAAGTTTGCCAAACTTATGCAAGGAAAGTTTGAGATGAGCAGTATGGGTGAGCTGAAGTTCTTCTTGGGACTTCAAGTAAGACAGACTGATGATGAATTGTCCATATCCCAGTCTAAGTTCACCAAGGAGTTGATTAAGAAATATGGAATGAACTCAGCCTCCACCATGAAAACTCCAATGGGAACAAGTATGCCTATAGGCAAAGATGAGACAGGGAAACTTGTTGATGAGTGTTTGTATACAGGGATAATTGGCTCCCTACTCTACTTGACTGCTAGTAGACCTGACATCATGGATGCTACATGTGTCTATGCTAGGTACCAAGCTTGCCCAAAGGAATCTCATTATACTGCAGTTAAGAGAATTTTGAGATATCTTAAGGGCACACCTAATCTAGGTCTTTGGTACCCTAAGAATAGAGATTTCTTACTAACAGACTTCTCAGATGCAGACTTTGCAGGATGCAAAGAAGACAGAAAAAGTACTACATGAACTTGTCAATTCCTAGGTGAAAGGCTGATGTCATGGTGCAGCAAAAAGCAAATAAGTGTAGCTATCTCAACCGCTGAGTCAGAATATACAGCTGCAGACAGCTGCTGTGCACAATTGATGTGGATAAAACATCAACTTGAAGACTATGACATCAAGGTAAGTAGAATTCCACTATTCTGTGATTCTACTAGTGCTATTTCTATTGCTAAGAAACATGTATCTCACAGTAGAACCAAACATATAGAAATTAAGTTTCATTTTATAAGAGAACATGTGGAGAAGGAAGATATTAATCTAGAATTTGTAAATACAAATAGTCAAATTGCAGATATTTTTACAAAACCTCTGAATGAAACTAAATTCAATTATTTTAAAACTGAATTAGGTATGTTGAACCTATAATAAGTCAGCTCAAGCATTCATAAATAGAATATGTAAGCACAATATTTCTAAGGAAATTTGTCTAAGTACAAAGTTTGTGTCAACACAAACAAATTGTGTCGACACACTCAGTATGTTGTGTCGACAAAGAAAAAGGATATGTCGACACAGAAACAGTATCTGTGTCGACTGAAGAATAGGTGTCGACACAACTCTGTCGAGACATGACCAGCCCGTGTTGACACTAACACCAGTATGTCGACACATAGATATGTCGACACAAAGATATGTCGACACAAAGACATGTCGACTAAAATTAAGTTTTGTCGTGACCTAAGTCTTTTATGTCGACAAATGTACAACTATGTTGACATGTATTATTACTAAGATGCGTCCTTTGACCTACCCTTTACCAGAAAATTATAAATAGGGGAAGACAAAATCTGGTCGACTACGCCTTCAGATTTCTCGACTCTAGACCTTGTGTCAACATATATATTCACTTCTCTTCGTCTCTCTCTCCCTCTCGTCAATGACGCCCCACAAAGACGACAAGGTGAATGAAGGTTATGAGCTGGTTCGTGGTGGATTCACGACAGCATCGCAAGACATCCAAGGAGTAATTACCCAAATTTCAGAAATTAGGTTGGAGTTCTTGGTCTCAAAACCAACTAAAATTTGGAAAAAGGAAGTAATGGAATTTTATTCATCAGCAACTGTGTACACTGACGGGAAGAAAATCAAAGCCACAGTTCAGGATTTCCGAGTGAAACTTGCACTGAAGACGATCAGGAATTCACTCCAACTTCCAAGGTTAAGGATGATGATGACATAAGTCCATCCATGACAAAAGATGCATTAAGCTGGTGCGGGCTAAACTCTAATACCAAAGTTGGATCATTCATTACCAAGAAAGGGATGAATTCACAAGGAAAGTTTCTGTCTGAAATCGTAGGCAAGGTGATCCTGTGTAAAACAGGTGGACATGACAGAATTTCAGCCTCTATGTTCAATCTAATGACAAGAATAATATTCAAACTAAAAACAGACTAGGCATCAATAGTATTTGACAAAATACAAGAAGGAATAAAGAAACCAAATCTGGGAAGGATCCTAAGCTTATGTCTAGCTTCTACAATACCAGATGTTCTGAACCAACTACCTGGATCCAAGATCAACCATATGAGGAGAATGGATGTAAGAATTCTATCCAGATGGGATAGAGTATTGACAAAGAGGTTTCTACTCCACAAACACAGGTCCAGAAAAATAAGAAAAAGAAAGAAATTGTTCAGCAAGAAGAATCCTCCAGTGATTCTGAAGAGAAAGTAGTCTTCAGTTCAGATGAAGAACAACAACAAAAGGAAGCTCAAGATCAAGTGGAGAGCAGTGTGCTCCCAGAGCAACAAATAGTCTCCACTCCAGGGGGAGAAAATCTTGAACCAGCAGCACAAGATACTGTACTTTCTGAGCTACCTGCTCAAGGGGGAGGAATTGATGAAGCTACTCTAGAGAGTGAGTATGTAGCTGATAGAGTAATGGATATTGTATCAGATATAAATAAAGAAACACTGCTAAATATTGAGAAGGAAGCACAAAATGTGCAGATAACAGATACAGCTCGAGATGAGCAAGTAAGTATCTCTTTTATAGAGAAGGGCCTGGACAAAAATCTGGATGTCCAGGGAGAACTTTTTGTTTTTCAAACTAATCTTGTTCCTCCAGCACAGATGCAGCAAGAGGTAACTATGGAAGAGCTGTTTCCTGATTTACCAGCTGCAAGGACTGAGGGGGAGCAATCACAGATAGAAAATGACCTGCCAAGAACTGAGGGGGAGGAGCTATTGAATGCCCAATCTAATAAAGAAACAGTTGATATAGAAAGCTCATCACAACCCTCAGATGATGAGGAAGCCTCTATGGCTAAGAAGAGGAAGATGGTTGCAATAAGGAAAAAGAGCTTAGGCTACAAGAAAGCCTTGCAAATAGTCACACCACCACCTGCTCCAAGCATGGACTTCAGTTCATTACTGGTCCAACTGCAAGTAAAATTGGATGAACAAAAGCAGTCTTTAGAGAAGTATGTGGATGAGTCAAATAAGAACTGCAGTTTCAGCTGGCTCAGGACATTAAATCAATCAGATTTGAAGTCAATCTGCATAAGAAAGAGATGACAGATTGCTTCCATAAGGGAGACAATGTTGTAGTATATTTGACTGAGCAACAACAGCTACTGAAGACTGAGGTTGAGGACATTGCCACCAAGCAAGGGTATGTTTTAGAAAATCAATTCAGGTCTAATGAAAATCCAAGACTCCCATGAAGAAATACTCAAAAAACTGGGAAGTATTTCCACAAATTTGAAAACTGATATATCAAAGCAAACACAAGAAGATCTAGTTGTTGTCCAAACAGCCATTGGAGCCTCTCAAAAGACCATTTCTGATTACCTAACTAAATTCAAAGTCTACTATCAAAAAGGTACAGAATATCTAGCTGATCAAATAAGGTTTCAAAAGAATGATCTGATGGATCATATAGCTAGAGAAGTCATAAAGGGGGAGAGATTATTAGTCAAAGCTGGCTCTGATCATGCAAAATGGGTCTCTAATAATATCAGAGCTACACTTGGCTTTCCTCCTTTGTGTGATGATGACAATATTGCTGAGTCTGGAATGCAACCTGCTTATATTGCAGGAGATCAGCCTGAAGTTGCACAGGTTATTTACCCTCCTGCTGACTTTGACATGGTTCAACAAGAAGTGCAGACAATGTACAACCCTCCACAGGAGGCACAAAATATTATCATTGAAAAAGTAGACATGTCAGAGGCTGCCAAGGAAGCTCAGAAGGAAGCACAGCTATCCAAGAAAAGGTTCAGAGAACAGGCTGAGTTGAAGCCAAATTTTAAGAAATGCAGCCCTATTTCCAGAAATATTATTTTGACTGTCTGGAAGGCTGTAAAGGATAAGACCTATGATAGGGGTAAATGGTATTCTGAGCAAGAGTGGAACAAGTATCAAGCTAGGCAAGAAACCATTCTTCAGTACAAAAGGAGTGCAAAAGCTGAGAAGTTAACTTCTAATGCTCTGGAGCCTAGCAGGTACTTCCCCAAGCCTTTTCACTATTTTGAAAGGCAAAGGATAAAGACTGAAGAACTGAAGAAGAAGGATCTCAAAGGGAAGAAACCTGCTGACGATACAGAACCTACTGTATAGACAAAGATTAGATCTGGAAAAGACATTGTAATTAAGGAGCCTAGACAATCATTGGATAGATAGGCTTATGTATAGAACAATGTAACTTTTTGCTTTTGTTCTAAGGAAAGACATGTAAACCTAGAATTTTCTGATTAATAAATAAAATAAGCTTTACTATTGACTTTAGTTGTTTACATTGTTTATATGATATCTTGCACTGAAATGTATGTACATCTATTTTTATGAGCTTTATTATGAGTGATGTATATCTTTGACTAAGGGTTATGACTTCTCCAAATAGGGGGAGATTGTTGGGTACACTGAAAAATATGTACCAGATTTGGAGAAGCCTCATCTTACTCATTGATATACATCAATTTGTATTTGATGGATGTTTGAGTTTCATTGTGCAAGTGTAAGGTTTGCAAGAAAATTCTCTAAGTAAAAGTGTCGACACTTGTGAAGAATTGTGTCGACACCCAAAAGTTGTGTCGACACTAAAAGCAAGGCTTGTATCGACACTCAGGCATTATGTCGACACCTAAAGAAGAAGTTGTGTCGACACCCAGAATTGTGTCGACACCTAAGACAAGGTTTGTGTCGACACCTAAAGAAGAAGCTGTGTCGACACCCAGGAGTTATGTCGACACTAGAAGAAAGGCATGTGTCGACACTCAGGAATTGTGTCGACGCCTGAAGACGGTTTGTGTCGACACACAGGACTTGTGTCGACACACACTCAACGTCATCTTACAGCAACAGCTATACTGGGTCTGAAGCAGTTGTGTCGACACACAGGACTTGTGTCGACACACACTCAACGACAGCTGGACATACACTCAACGACAGCTAGACATACACTCAACGCCATTTGTCTGCATCAGCTATGTCAAGACCAGAAGCAGTTGTATCGACACAGGACTTGTGTCGACACACACTCAACGATAGCTGAACATACACTCAACGCCATCTGTCAGCATCAGTTATGTCAAGACCAGGAGCACTTGTGTCGACACATATGACTTATGTCGACACATACAAACAGAAGTTGTATCAAGTAGCAGAAGAATGACTATGTCAACACATGAAGTGTTGTGTTGACATCATCAAGACTTGTGTCGACACTTAGTCTATTTGTGTCGACACATGTGAAGCAGTTTGCTGAGTGGTTCATGATGAGTTGTAAAGTCTTTAAGAAATCAGCTGTCATGACTGGTGACTCGACAGCTGTCATAACTAACAGGTCTGACACCTTTGTCAGAACTGTCAGAAAGTTGTTATAAACTGGATCAGTCGGTAATCATGAGAAAACTCTATATAAAGGACTGATCCTTGACAACCAGAAGAGATGGATACAGAGATAAAAAAAGGGTGAATCATCCAAAGAGAGAATTCAACAACAAGAAAAGGGGGGACCCTTAAGAAGGCAGATTCTGAACAGTTTGCAAGAAAAGATTAAGATCCTATTCTGAATTCAAGGAAGGAGCTGACAGGAGATCAATTTCTACATCAAGTAAAGTTCAACCTTATTTTGTTCTATCAAGAAGCTTTGAAACAACTAAGTCAGGTTGGATCTGAAGATTCAGTTTATTCAAAAACTGATCAAGAAGCTCACACCTATAGAGAGTTCTATCTGGTGATATCTTTGTATCTCTTAAACAATTAATTTCTTGTATGATCTTTTGTAAGATCTGAGTTGTAAGACTATAATTATAAAAGCTGAGGTAGGACTGAA
Organism: Platanthera zijinensis; assembly: GCA_039513925.1. NCBI lineage: Eukaryota > Viridiplantae > Streptophyta > Magnoliopsida > Asparagales > Orchidaceae > Platanthera > Platanthera zijinensis. Next base: position 62,045,200 of record CM077098.1, on the reverse strand, counting down.
AGCCTGAGGTGTAGGACTTGTGAAAGTCTGAGTTGTAAGCATAGTGATAAAGGCTGAAGTAGGGCTGAGGCCTGAGGTAGGATTCTTGGGAAGGATCTGAGGTAAGACTTGTATAAGTCTGAGCTGTAGAAACCAATCTGGTTCTGAGTTGTAAGATCTGTGGATCTGAGTAAGTGGAAGGAATTTGGGCTGAATCCAGTTCTCTACTGGATAGGCGAAGGGGGAAAGTGGATGTACCCATACCTTGGGAAACCATTATAAATCTAGTGTATGCTGTGCTGTGATTTCTGTGCTGTGATTTGCATTTTCTGTGCTAAGTAAGAACTAGTTAATTACCTAAATTATTAAAGAAAATTAGAACATATTCATCCCCCCTCTAGGTGTCTAGGCTCTTAAAATAAGTCTTTCAGCCTCCCCAAAAGGTATGGTTGTCACAGGGTCACAATATGTATAATGGACAATATTTCCTTCTCGTAGGTAAATAAGACCAGTGTCCGCGGTGTCAAAGCCTTGTTGAAGAAGGCTATCAGACATCCCTCTTGCATTATGATGGTCACAATCTCGATGCTTGACGTATCGGTCTCCATGACAAACTCCTTAGTGAAATCGGGTATAGCTAGCACCAATGCGGTAGTCATCACTGTCTTGAGAGCCTGGAATATCGTTTCCGCCTACTTTTGCTAGCAAAAAGCATCCTTATGTAACAATTGTGTCAATGTCCATGCTATCTTTCCATAATCCTTCATGAACCGGCGGTAGTAGCCGTCAGCCCGAGGAATCCGCGAAGGGATCAGACCGCGCATGGTCGGTGCCATGTTTACATGCTTTCAATCTTCTTCGAATCGTCCTTTACCCCTTGTTCCGAGATTATGTGACCCAAATATTCTACCTCTTCTTGTCCAAAGGAGCATTTTGAGAGTTTGACGAAAAGCTTGTGCTGACGAAGAATCACAAAGACTCGCTCCACATGTCTAAGGTGCTCCTCCCAACTAGCACAGTAGATAAATATGTCACAAAAAATATCAATATAGATCTGCGGAGAAGGGGCCGAAAGATCTTGTTCATCACTGCCTAGAATGTAGATGGCGAGTTGGAGAGTCCAAAAAATATCAGGAGGAACTCATAGTGGTCATCGTGTGTCTGAAAGGTTGTCTTGTAGATATCTTCATACTTTATCCTAATTTGATGATAGCCCGAACGCAGATCCAACTTCGTGAACAAGTATGCTCTGTGTAACTCGTCCAACAGTTCTCTCATGGGAATGGGGAACTTGTACTTGATGGTGGAGCTGTTCAGGCCACGGTAGTCAACAAAAAATCTCCATAAGCTATCTTTTTTCTTCACCAGAATGATGGGTGAGGAAAAAAAACTGGTGTTGGGTCTGATAATTCTCGCCGCTAGCATCTCCTAAACGCTTCGTTCTATCTCTGTCTTCTGTATGTGTGGGTTGCGATATGGTCGTATGTTAGTCAGCTCAGCTCCTTCGTTAAGGACGATCTGGTGGTCTTTAAATCTCTGTGGCGGGAGTGAGTGAGGTTCCTGAAAAATCTTTGAGTATTGCAATAACAATGACTGCATCTGCTCTAGCACTTCATGCGGAGAAGTAGGCCGTGGCACAAGCTCCATGATAACCTCCATAGGGCCTTTTTGGTCCTACAACCTTTCTAGGCATTGAAGAGAGATCTCCTTCATCGGAGAAGTTCTGATCCCGTTCAAACAGTATTGCCTCCCTTCTTAAGCAAATTCCATGGTCATGCGGTCTCAATCAAGGGTTAACTTACCCAGTTGTCGCCTGTCGCAACCACTAGACCCCCAGAATCATATCTTACCCGTGGATGGGCAATAAGTAAACATCCACCCTGCATGTGTAGCCTTACACACTGAACCCCACTCCATTCAGCACTCCTTCACACTGCAACTTATTCCTGTCAGCTACCATCATTTGGAAAGCGGCATCCTTAGTGATCTCATGTCCAAGATTTTGTGTCATTGTAGGGTTGATGAAGTTGCGAGTGCTTCCACTATCAACCAAAATTGTCACCTTCTGTTGGCAGATCCGCCCAACGATACGCATAGTGAGCGGTGTAGCTCCTCCCTCCATTGCTTCGATAGAGACCCTGAACTTGGTAAGGTCCAAGCTGTCTTTGTGCTCTCCTTCTTGTTTGGGCTCGTCCTCTTCTTCAGTTCTTCCTCCCTTAGCATGTACATCTGGATCGTCTGACATTTACGACAAAGAGTGTACTTGTCATCACAATTGAAATACAATCCCTTCTTCTTCCTCACCTGTAGCTCTGACCATGCCAATTTTTTTACGGTTGGCTTTCCAATCGTCATTTGTTCCTTCCTAACAACCAACGGGGTTGTAGTATTCCTCGTATTCCCAACTCTTGACCTACGTCGGCTGAATCATTCCTCCTGAATTCGGGCCAAGCTAATGGTTTGGGCCAAGCTGCGTGACATATAAGCATGCACTTCGTCTCTGATGTCATCCTTTAATCCTGATATAAAGCAGCTCAGGAGTGTTTTCTCCTGCCACTGTACTCTATTCGCAAGCTTTTCAAACATTGTGCGGTATTTCATGACTGTCCCCTTTTGTCTCAGTTTCAGGAGGTGAGCTTCAAAGTTTTCATATTCTAATGGTCAAAAACGGGCTGCAAATCCGTCAACGAACTAGGCCCACGGGGCATATTTGTGCCCGTGGAAGAATTATTGGGTTCACTAGAATGGGTCATCTTCCAGATGGAATGAGGTCAGCTGTACCCACTGTTCTTCTGGAATCCCTTTGTAACTGTAGAACAACTCCGCTTATTGGATCCATTCCAGTGGGTCTCCTCCTTTGAACTTGGAATAATTCAGGCGAGTCATCTTCGGTTGCATGTGGGCTTTCGGATTTTGTGGTTCCAGTCCCCTATACTCTTGCCCGAGTCTCGTCGGTCTTCATCGATCCAGCCACGTGTACCCCTCATCCTCCCCGCACGTGATTACAGCCTTTGCTTCTATTGGGAGTGGCAAGTACTCCCATGCACCACCCCCATAGTTGTTGTCAGCTAAAGTTGTATGCCTAGGGTTGGGGAGAAGCCCATACTGTAGGGGAAACCCATATGAATTGGGTTTCGATCCCCTTGAAAGCTTTTCGGCTCCCTATCGAAACCCAGCACGTGGACACCTTCCGCATGGTAAAGAAATCCCCTCTGGATGTTCCGTCGTAGCCATTCGTGGTTTTGTCGATCCCAGTTGGGTGTCGCTGGAGCTCTTCCGCCCTTCCACTGTCTTCGATGTGGCCTCAGAAAACTGTTTAGGGTTGATTGTTTTCTTCTATGAGGTCGACGGGGGAGTCGTATCAATTGTTGATACTGAACACTAATTTCCTCGGCGGTTACCGACTTCCCCTTGATGCTTTGCAACAACAAGCTTTTGATCTCCTCCATGCGAGCATCGAGTCATTTCTCAGATTTCTTCAATTTCTCTTCGATGGCAGCCACCGTATATGAAAGGACGGTATAGTTCTCCTCTAGGGTTGCAAGCCTGGTGGATTCTTCCTGCGAGTGGGTCACCATGGTAGAGGATGGAGCCTCTGATACCAAATGCTAGAATCGTAGTAGAGAATAGTAGAGAATAAAAGAAGAGAGAAATTAGGATTAGGGTTTGAGAGGAGAGGGAAAATATCTGCAGAGTTCTTGATGCCCTTGTCGAACAACCCCTAAAGGTATATATACCTCTAGGCCAAGAGGGGCCCGCCGCCTCCCTAAGTGGGTTGAACCCACCGGTTCATCCCCAAGTTGTCGCAGTTTAATTTGAGAGGGCTGAACCGGTAGGTTCAACCCTGCTTTGTGCTGCCTCCTTCAACCGTCGTGTGTATTGTTGATCTGTGAACTGGTTGATATGCAGGGTCATAACAGTATAATGCAAAATTAAGAGTGATAATGCATCTAAACTACATATTAAAGAAATCTATCATTTTTTGTTGTTTTCTCTTTCTAATTATGCCATACTATTTACTACTACTTATATATTTAATCAACAATAGTTATTTATTATAAATATGATCAAAGAAAAAATATAAATGTTGTTAGAATATGCAGTAGTTTTATTATGTTTTATTTTTCTCTTTTTTTAGTTGTTATATACGCCTCCATATATAGAGGGGATCACTTCTTCCAAATTAATCAATTCATTTCTAATGGTCAACTTAGTATCGAAGCCACACGTGCTCCTGGTGCCCTAATCGCTCTCCAGTCCGGGTTCGTTTCACGCCGCTTCTCCGCCTTCCGTTCACGCTCACTACCGCGCTGCTTGGGTCGATGTTCCCTTGCGCTCTGCCGCTCCACCGTTCAGCCCGGGTTCCACCCTCGCAGTCGCCCTCTTCCGCGTCATTTTCCGCTCGGGCTCGCTGCTCTACCGCATGCCCTTCTTCTTCTGTCGTCCCTCTTTCTTCTTCTTCCCTTCTCAGGCACCGGATACTCAATGCAGTGAAGTGTCTGCTCCTTTCGGCGCCTTTTGCGCTTTGTGTGATAGCAAGGGGTAGATTTCTCTTCCTCCAACGGTGTAATCAGTGGCTTCTGCTTACCCTAAACCTTAGGTGGCCTCCGAATTTCTATTCTTGAGTCACTATGTCTAGTGGTGATGATTCTCCCGTTCCCTCATCAACGGTTGTCCCTCCAACGAGTTCTCTCTGTGGGAGTCTTGATCATAATACTCCTCAGATTACTATCATTCGTCCGGACGACTCTAATTACCTTTCATGGTCCTGGTCTATCAGCTTGGCGCTTAAAAGTCAACGTCTCTTTAGCTATGTCACTGGACAAATGAAGGTGATAGTTTTACTTTCAAGACTACCTAAACACCTAGAGGGGGGGTGAATAGGTTCTAATGCTTGTTCTCACTTTTAGGCAGAATATAATAACTGAATTAAATCACACAGCACAGCAATCACAGAAATTCATACAACACAGATTGCACACAGTTTTATAGTGGTTCCCCAAGGTCTGGATACATCCACTTTCCCCCTTCACCTATCTAGCAGTGTGCTAGATTCGGCCAAACTTCCTCTTTAACTCAGATCAGCAGATCCTACAGCTCAGAACCTGGAAAGGTTCCTACAACTCAGAACCCAGAATGGTTCCTACAACTCAGGCTCAACAACCCTACCTCAGCCTTGACACAAGCCCTACAACTCAGAGAAAACTTTCTCCTACACTCAGGCAACATCCCTACCACTCAGAGATCAACTCTCTTACACTCAGCCTTTATAACATAGGCTTACAACTCAGATCTATATTGATAGACCCTACAGAAATTAAAAAAGAGTTGTATAGAATCTTGCCCTTGTTGAGAGAGAAAGGACAAGACAGCACCTGATCAGCTGATGGATGAAACCAACTGAAACTTAGCTTTCTTCAAAGCTTCTTGAATCTGAACTAGCTGAGTTGATTTCCAAACAGCTTCTTGAGAAACTTGTAACAGCTTCCTTCTTGATCATCAAATGGCTGGATCCCTCTCTATCCAATCCCTTTGAATCTTCTTCAGAATTCTTGAACGAATTCTCCTTAGACAGATCCTGATAGGTTGAACCCTTCAGAATGTCTTCTTAGATCTTCCGATGAAGATCTTCTTCAGTGCCTTGCACTTTCTTGATTTGATTCTTCAATCAGTTTGTATGTATGTTGCTCTCAAAATCAAATCCTTAATATCGTCTTCTGAATCTATCTATTTATAGACCTTCTTCATGATAACCGGTTGATCCGGTTTCTAACTGACTTCTGACAAGTCTGACAGCTTCAGTTAACCTGTTGCAACCCGCAGCTGTCAAATCTTCAAACAGATCCTGTGCCTTTGTCTTGGACAGCAAAGTGTCGAGACTGACTGTCAGAAAGTGTCGAGACCATCTGTCTATATGTGTCGACACAAGTAACTTCGGTGTCGACACAGCCTTTGATGATGTCGACTGGTTTGCCTTTAAGTCGACTCAGCTTCTTCAGAACCTCATCTTGAGAATGAGTCGACACTGAATATTTGTGTCGACTCAAACACTTCATCATTCTTCAGAAAATGACTTGGTCTAGACATTGCAGTGTGTCGACACAAGTCCTGTGTGTCGACACAGTTGTTATAGATTCAGAACATAGTATGTGTCGATACTGCCTTCAGGTGTCGACACAGCTTGTGTCGACTCTGTCTTCTGGTGTCGACACAACTATCGTCGACCCTGCCAATATGTGTCGACTCTGCCTCAATGTGCTGACACTGCCTTCTGGTGTCGACTCTGCTTCAATGTGTCAACACAGCTTCCCAGTGTTGATACAGTTGTTGTCGACTCTACTTCTGTAAGTCGACACTGCTTCCCAGTGTCGACATAAATGTGGTCGACTATCTTTCTCTGTGTCGACACAGCCTTCTTCAAGTGTCGACACAATTATTCTGAAGTGTCGACATAGCTTTTTCTGGTGTCGACACATGGACTTAGAATAATTTCCTGTACTTTTAGAACTTACTTAACCTGCACATGTCAACTCAAAATAACATCAAATACACCTTGATGTATATCATTAAGCTAAGTTAGGCTTCTTCAAATCAGGTACACATTTTCCAATGTACCCAACAATCTCCCCCTATTTGGAGAAGTCATAACCCTTTTAGCTAATGATATACACCATTTAAAAAAAAATATAATATGATAATGTATATAGGCATGACATTACAGGAATACATTAATAAACAAAACATTCAACAAATTCATCACATAATAAAGATGAACATTAATAAATGATTACAGAACAATGTTTTGTTTATAACTTGGAAATGTTTGTTACAGATGTTTATATTGAATGACTTAACAAAACATTACAAAACAATTGAAAGGACTGGTAAGCTTAAGCTAAGACTGATCAGGCTCTCTTATGACAATTCCTTTGCCAGATTGAATTTGAGCCTTCACAGCAGGTTCAGCAACCTCAGCAGGCTTCTTGCCTTTCAGATCAGCTTTCTTCTGAGCTTCTTCCTTGAGCCTTTGCCTCTCAAAGTAGTGAAAGGGCTTTGGAAAATATTTGCATGGCTCCAGAGCATCTGGTGGTAACTCCCCATCTTGGCTTTTCTTCTATATTGAACTATAGCCTCATGCCTAGCTTCATACTTTTGTCATTCAATTTCATTATACCACTTTCCTCTTTCCTGGACTTGATCCTTTACAGCCTTCCATGTTGTCAGTATAATGTTTCTTGAAGTGGGACTCCATTGCTCAAAGTCAGGCCTAAGTTCAGCTTGCTCTCTAAATCTTTTCTTGGACAGTAGAACATCTTGTTGTTCTTTCAAACTTGCATCAGGCTTATCAACTTTCTCAATAACAACATTTGTAACCTCCTGTGGAGGACTATACATAGTCTGTACTTGCTGATTAATCATATCAAAATCTGCAGGGGGGTAAATGACTTGGGCAACCTCATGTTGATTGCCTTCAAGTAAACCTTGTTGAATTCCTGACTCAGCCACCATATCATCATCACATAAAGGTGGATATCCCAATGTGGCTCAAATACTATTAGTCACTCATTTGGTGTGTTCTGAGCCAGCATGAACTAATAATCTCACCCCCTTTAGGACTTCTCTTTCAATATGGTCTCTGAGATCATCCTTCTGAAATCTGATCTGACCATCAAGATAATTCACACCCTCTTTAAAATATGGTTTCAACTTTTGAAGCCTAGTAGATATCTCTGTCTGAGAGGTTGTGATAGCAGTTTGAACTGAAGTGATAGCCTCCTTGAGTTTCTGATCATAAACTTCCATTTCTTTAGCTCTTGCAGCAGACAGTCCTGCTGCAGTATCTACTACCTTATTGAGAATCTCATGGTGAGATTCAGCCAGATTATCATTTATCCTCAGCTGATTTTCCAAAACATAACCTTACTTCAAAGCAATATCATCTATTTTAGTAAGAATGGACTGCTGTTGTTTAGCCAAAAATACAACAACATTACCTCCCTTATGGAAGCAATCTGTCATTTCCTTTTTATTCATATTCACCTCAAATCTGATAGATTTAATATCTTGAACCAAGTCAAACTGAAGTGACTTATTATTCTCATCAACATATTTCTCTAAATCTACTCTTTGTTCATCCAGCTTCACCTGCAAATCTACCATGAACTTGTTGTAATTAAATTCAGATGGAGATTGGTGAGCTGTGGTCTGTAGTGCTTGCTTATAGCTTTTGCTCCTTCTCTTGAAGACAATAAGTTTCCTCTTCTTAGCCATTCTGGCTTCTTCATTCTCAGAATCTGATGAGGTTTCAATCTGAACTCTCTCAGGAGATGTAGGAGGAATTTCTGCCTCAGTGACATGTTGTTCAACCTCAACATTCACAGGCTCCCCCTCAACAACTTGCTCTATCTCAACTTCTGGTTCTACCTCAATGTCTTGCTCCTCCTCTTCTATATCAGTAGCAATTTCAACATTAGGAAACAACTCATCTAGAGTGTATTCCTTCTGAGCTTGAACAGAAGATGAATCATCCAGATCAGCACTGTTCAAGTCTTTAGATAAATCTATTTGTTCTTCCTCTTGCACTGGTTCAGAAATCTTCTCCCTCTGCACTTGTTCAGTATGTGGAATGTCCTGGGCAGGAAAATGACCTTGCTCCCCCTGCACCTGTGCAGGATCAGTAATATCCTGAGTTGGAGAATGAACTTGCTCCCCCTGCTCCTGTGCAGGTAATGTTTCTTTCTGAGCTAGAGTAGATCTAGTCAGGTCCTCAGCTGGTTCTCTAACTTGTTCTTCTTGATGCTGCTCAGTACCTTGTTCATGACCTGGGGATTTCTCAGGTGAATCCTGCCTGTCCACCTCAGGCATCTCTTTGGATAAAACTCTATCCCATCTTGAGAATAATCTCATATCCATCTTTCTCATGTGATTAATCTTAGTCCCAGGAAGTTGTTGCATAACTTCTGGGATGACTCCAGCCAAGTATAAACTCAAAATCCTAGCCAGATTTGGCTTCTTAAGTCCTTCCTTGATCTTATCAAATACAACTGCTGACCAGTCAGTTGGAATTTTAAAGACAATTCTTGTCATAAGGCATAACATATAGGCTGAGACCCTATCATGTCCTCCAGGTTTACACAAAATCACCTTTCCAACTATCTCAGACAGAAACTTGCCCTGGTGATTCATTCCCTTTCTATTGATGGCTGCTCCAATCTTTATGGTTGGATCCATTCCACACCATTGGAGAGTCTCCCTTGTCTTAGAGGATGAAACCTCTTCTTCATTCTCAATGCTTGGCAATTGAAGAATTTTTCTTAAACTCCGTAGAGTAAGCTTGACCTTGGTGCCATGAACTGTGGACTTGATCTTGAGTCCAGAAGAATCCATTGATGCAGAAGTGTAAAATTCAAGGACCTCCTTCCAGATCTTCGTTGGTTCAGAAACCAGAAATTCCAATCCATTTTCAGTAATAAGGGAAATCACTTGTTTGAATTCTGGTGCGGCGGTGTCGAACGCAGCCCTAACCAGTTCATATCCTTCATTCACGTTATCTTCAACCTTAGGCGCCATTGAATCAGTCGAGAAAGCTTGAGAGAGAAGAGAGAGATTGTCGACACAGGGTTTTAGTCTCGAAAACCTTGTAATCGTGTCGACAGAATACGTTCTTGACCTATTTATACCCTCTATTGAAAGAAGGTCAAAAGCTGGGCAAAAACAGTCTAAATGTGTCGACACAGATGGAATGTGTCGACACAAACTTCTATTGTCTCGACAAACAATTCTGTCTACTATGTGTCGACACCAATTGAGGATATGTCGACACCTGACATACATAGTAGAGCATCAGAAATTCTGTGTCGACTCTTCGTCCAAGTGTCGACACAAAATCTGTAAGTGTTGACACCAATGTTCTGGTGAAGTCGATACTATATTTCTGGATGAGTCGACTATTTGACCCTTAAGTGTCGACACATATTCTCTGTGTCGACACAATTTCTCTGACTAGTCGACCAGACTTCACTAAGTCGACACTTTATTACTATAAGTTACTTAGCCAATATTTGTTTGTTGATACCACTTGAAAGTTTATTGATATACTAGTCAATGGTCAGCATTCCCAATTCAATTTTAAATTTATTGAATTTTGTTTCATCCAGTGGCTTAGTAAATACATCTGCTATTTGATAATCTGTTTTAACAAATTCCAATGAAATGTCTTCTCTTTCTACATGCTCTCTAAGAAAATGATATTTGATTTCTATATGTTTAGATCTACTATGAGAAACAGGATTGTTAGCAATAGAAATAGCACTCTTAGAATCACACAATAAAGGTGCTCTACTTACTTGAATACCATAATCCTTCAATTGATGTTGTATCCACAATAGCTGTGCACAGCAGCTTCCAGCAGCAACATATTCTGACTCAGCTGTGGATATTGCCACACTGGTCTGCTTTTTACTGCTCCATGATATCAGTCTTCCTCCCAAGAATTGACAAGTACCTGTAGTACTCTTTCTATCCTTTCTATAGCCTGCAAAATCTGCATCTGAATAACCTGTTAGTAGAAAATCTCTATTCCTAGGATACCAAAGGCCTAGATTAGGTGTGCCCTTCAGATATCTCAGAATTCTTTTGACAGCAGTATAATGAGACTCTTTAGGACAGGCTTGGTACCTAGCACATACACATGTAGCATACATAATATCTGGTCTACTAGCTGTGAGGTATAATAGAGAACCAACTATTCCTCTATACAAAGACTCATCTACAGACTTACCTGTATCATCTTTATATATAGGCATATTTGTTCCCATAGGAGTTTTCATGGTAGAGGAAGATTCCATACCATATTTCTTTATCAACTCTTTGGTGAACTTAGACTGGGATATGGACAAGCCATCATCAGTCTGTCTTACTTGGAGTCCCAAGAAGAACTTAAGTTCCCCCATACTGCTCATCTCAAACTTCCCTTGCATAAGTTTGGCAAACTTTTTGCAAAGGTTGTTCTCAGTAGATCCAAAAATTATGTCATCTACATAGATCTGAACTAAGATGATCTTACCTTTAGATTCCCTAAGGAATAGAGTTTTATCTATTTTCCCTCTTGAGAATTTGTTCTCAATAAGGAAAGTAGACAGGGTTTCATACCAAGCCCTTGGGGCTTGCTTTAACCCATACAAAGCTTTCCTAAGGCTATAAACATAATCAGGTTTAAGAGGATCTACAAAACCTGATGGCTGCTCTACATAGACTTCCACTTTTAAATCACCATTCAGGAATGCTGATTTCACATCCATCTGGTACACTTTAAAGTCTTGATATGCTGCATAGACAAGGAACATTCTGATTGCCTCCAGCCTTGCTACTGGGGCAAATGTTTGATCAAAGTCAATCCCTTCTTCCTGCATGTATCCTTTAGCAACCAACCTAGCTTTGTTCTTCACAATTATTCCACTCTCATTCAACTTGTTCCTATAGATCCATTTTGTGCCAATTATATTGTGACATTTTGGTTTAGGAACAAGCTCCCAGACATTGCACCTTCTGAATTGATTCAGCTCCTCTTTCATAGCATCAATCCAGTGTTGGTCTTGGATGGCTTCTTCAAACTTCTTAGGCTCCATTTGAGATAGGAAACTTGAATGCAGAACTGTGCTCAGATTTCTGCTTCTAGTCTGCACTCCCTGTCTTGGATCACCTATAATCTGATTAGCTGGATGATCTTTAAGATGTCTTGTAGCTGGAGGAAGGTTTCCTTCAGGTTGAACATCTCCAGCTCCTTCATTATGCTGTACCTCCTGATTTTCATCAGCTTCTAAAGGGTCTTGTACTCCCCCTGGACAGTAGCCTTCATTTTCCAATGCTCCATCTTCCTTTGATGTTTCTGCAATGGAAAGCTTGTCCATCTTTTGGCTTATACCTGTTGAATCATTTGATCTACAAGACAACTCACAGTTGATTAATCTTGTTTCATCAAATACAACATGAACAGACTCCTCTACAACTTGAGTAGTCAAGTTGAAGACTCTATAGGCCTTACTATTTATGTTGTACCCAACAAATATCCCTTCCTGGGATTTGGCAGCAAACTTAGTCAAATATGACTTGCCATTGTTAAGTATATAGCACTTGCAACCAAAAATCCTGAAGTAGGATAGATTTGGTTTTCTACCTTTCATAATCTCATAGGGAGTCATTTTGTGGCTCTTGGTGATAGAAGCCCTATTGATTACATGACATGCAGTGTTTACTGCCTCAGCCCAGAAATATTCTGGAAGAGAGGTGTCACTCAATAGTGTTCTACCAGCTTCAATTAATGTTCTATTCTTTCTTTCAGCAATTCCATTTTGCTGAGGTGTTCTAGGTGAGGAGAACTCTTGGAGAATCCCAAAGTCTTCACATAATTTTGTCATACTTTCAGATTGAAATTCAGTGCCATGGTCACTTCTGATTTTGACCACTGTACTGTTCAGTTCATTCTGAATTTGCCTTACAAAACTAAGTAAGACACATGAGGTTTCTGATTTCTGTCTCAGAAAGAACACCCATGAAAATCTAGAATAGTCATCTACAACCACAAAAGTGTAGACCTTCCTACCTAGACTATGAACTGGCATAGGACCAAAAAGATCCAAATGCAAGAGGTATAAGCACCTCACAGAATCCTTGTTTACAAGGCTATGAAAGGAGGATTTAGTCTGCTTGCCCTTTTGATAGGCTGAACATATTCCTTCCTTTATGCACTTAACTTGAGAACCATTCCTCACTAACTCTTTGCTAAAGAATTGGCCAATTGTCTTGTAATTAAGATGAGCCAACCTCTTGTGCCACTTGACACAATGAAATGCATTATCATCAGCTACAAGACATATGGGAGAAGCCTTATTCTCACATGCAAAATTAAGACAATATACATTTCTCTTCCTATACCCAGTCAAAATGATCTCTTGATCACTTGATCTTTTGATATGACATCCATCCTTAACAAATGAAATGTCATATCCTAAATCACTCAGCTGGCTTATGCTTATCAGATTGTGTTTCAAACCTTGTACATAAGCCACTTGGGTAATAGTAATTAGGTTAGAAGAAATGTTACCAAACCCTTTGATAACTCCTCTTTCAGATCCACCAAAGATTACTTTAGGTTCATCTTTGACAGATGTGAACTCCTTCAGTAGCCCCTTTGTTCCATTCATGTGCCTGGAACATCCACTGTCCAAGTACCATATAGGGGCATGACAACTTAGACTCACCTGCAATACAAATTTACTTTCACTTAGAACCCAAGTAAGTTTTTGGGTCCTTGATTCAGGTTAGCACCAACAAAACTACCAGCTGCTCTTCTAAATGGTAGACTATTGTTCTTCCTATCACTTGTGTTGTGCCAGCAGTCTAAGGAAAAATGGCCTCTCTTGCCACAACACCAACATTCAAACTTGTTGTATCTAGATCTAGATACACCCTTGACAGAAGAATTTCTGTCCATTGCTGGTGTTGCTGCAGCTTCACCCACATATTTCTTATAATCATGAGATTTATGAGCATGGGTAGACCTGTTGGCATTTATACCCTTGTTTATCAGAACATTAGCCTTAATATGACCATGAATATTCTCAAGATCATATTGGTTAGAAGGCACTTGCACCTTTCTAAACTTAATAGAGACTGAAAGGTTTAGTGGCTGGGCAGAAGCTTTGCCTTTTCTCTTGAATAGGGCAGCCCTGGGGTTACCTTTGAACCCTAATCCTTCCTTACCCTTTTGAGCCACAAACTCATCTATCAAGGGTAAGACAGATTTTGGCTTTGAGTAATTAGCCACTAAATCTTTTTTTATTCTTAGTCTGGCCTCCAGATTCTTAACTTGATCATTAGTATATCTGATTGTGCCCATCTGAATAACAGTTATATTTTTCAGTTTGGCAATCTCATTCATCTTTTGATCTATTACTTTCTCCAACTTAGTTGCAGCAACCTTAAGATCAGCAATTTTCTGAGCCTGAATTTTGACTAGGTTCTTGCTTTTCTTAAAAGCCTGCAACAAGTCCCCATACTTATCTATCAACTGATAGACATCACCTTCAGATTCAGATCCATCTACATCACTTGATGCAGATGTAGCTGATTCTGCACTAGTACTACAAACTGAATTTATAGAAGGACAATGTACCTTACTAGGACCAGACTGATTCTGGCACATGTCTTCTTCTGATCCAGCCATCAGTCCCATGCACTGATGATCCTCTTGTTCATAGATGAAGTCTAGCAATTGCATGAACTCCTCTTCTTCAGTAGCAGCATATAGCCCAATATATGCTTCAGCTTCAGATTCTGACTCTGAAGTTGATTGATCTGTTAGGCTCTTTTCCTTCTTTACAACAAAGGATTTCTCCTTCTTGCCTTTCTGATGAGTCTTCTTCTTGTCTGATGATTCCTTTCTCTTATCAGGACAATCAGCCACTACATGTCCATGCCTGTTACAGCAATAGCAAACTATCTTTGATGTAGTGGCCTTGCTGGGCTTAGTTCTGTTCCTTTCCTTCCTTGATGACTTATTCTTCTGATAATAGTCATCAACTTGCTGTGATGTGGAGGGCCTAGACTTCCACTGCTTCTTCTTCAAGAACCTCTGGAATTGTCTTGTAAATGCAGCAAAGTTTGTATCTGAATCACTCCTTTCTGAACTCTGACTGTCTGAATTTTCAGAATTAACTTCTGCAACTTCCTTAGGAAGAGATGAAGATATCCTCTTATTCTTTCTATTGGCTTCAGTCTTGAAGGCCACAGATTTTTTTCTATGCTCACCTTTTGAATTCTTTTCTTCCTCCTTCCTCACCATTAGTTGCATTTCATAAGATAGCAACTTTCCAAACAAGGTTGGAGGAGAAATTTCTGCCAGTTTAGCCACTTCTCTTATGACACAGATCTTGGTGTCTCAATTCTTTGTCAAGGATCTTAAGAATTTGTCATTCAGTTCATAGGTACTGAAGACTCTTCCATAGGACATTAATTCATTCATTATTCTGTAGAATTTCTTATAACATTCAGTTATGCTATCAGATTTTACTTGTCTGAAACTTTCATACTCTTGGTTGAGCATAGACTTCCTATCCTGTCTTACTTCTTCAGAACCCTCTATGTAGACAATCAAGGTGTCTCATATTTCTTTGGAGGTTTTGCAGTGAATCAGATTTTAGAATGTAGAATCATCTATGACACTTACAATAATGTTCTGTGCTATTTTATCCATGATTGCCAAAATGATTTCATCCTTTGTCATTTCTGAATAACTCTTTGGAGTTTGGATATTTGCATCAAGTTCTGATACTTTCATTGGAATGAAGGGGCCTTCCTGTACTGTAATGTATATCCTTGGGTCAGAAGCTTCCATGAACAATCTCACCCTTTCTTTCCAAATTCCAAAGATTTCTTTTCTGCAGATTGGTAATTTCATTGACCCTAACTCCTTGTGAATCTCTCCAGAACCCATTTTCTTGATTCTTGACTCAGCCTAAGGGATCTAACTCAGACTGTTAAGTCCTTATTTGAGAAACCTCCCTCTGATACCACTTGATAGTTTTACTTTCAAGACTACCTAAACACCTAGAGGGGGGGTGAATAGGTTCTAATGCTTGTTCTCACTTTTAGGCAGAATATAATAACTGAATTAAATCACACAGCACAGCAATCACAGAAATTCATACAACACAGATTGCACACAGTTTTATAGTGGTTCCCCAAGGTCCGGGTACATCCACTTTCCCCCTTCACCTATCTAGCAGTGTGCTAGATTCGGCCAAACTTCCTCTTTAACTCAGATCAGCAGATCCTACAGCTCAGAACCTGGAAAGGTTCCTACAACTCAGAACCCAGAATGGTTCCTACAACTCAGGCTCAACAACCCTACCTCAGCCTTGACACAAGCCCTACAACTCAGAGAAAAACTTTCTCCTACACTCAGGCAACAGCCCTACCACTCAGAGATCAACTCTCCTACACTCAGCCTTTATAACATAGGCTTACAACTCAGATCTATATTGATAGACCCTACAGAAATTAGAAAAGAGTTTTATAGAATCTTGCCCTTGTTGAGAGAGAAAGGACAAGACAGCACCTGATCAGCTGATGGATGAAACCAACTGAAACTTAACTTTCTTCAAAGCTTCTTGAATCTGAACTAGCTGAGTTGATTTCCAAACAGCTTCTTGAGAAACTTGTAACAGCTTCCTTCTTGATCATCAAATGGCTGGATCCCTCTCTATCCAATCCCTTTGAATCTTCTTCAGAATTCTTGAACGAATTCTCCTTAGACAGATCCTGATAGGTTGAACCCTTCAGAATGTCTTCTTAGATCTTCCGATGAAGATCTTCTTCAGTGCCTTGCACTTTCTTGATTTGATTCTTCAATCAGTTTGTATGTATGTTGCTCTCAAAATCAAATCCTTAATATCGCCTTCTGAATCTATCTATTTATAGACCTTCTTCATGGTAACCGGCTGATCCGGTTTCTAACTGACTTCTGACAAGTCTGACAGCTTCAGTTAACCTGTTGCAACCCGCAGCTGTCAAATCTTCAAACAGATCCTGTGCCTTTGTCTTGGACAGCAAAGTGTCGAGACTGACTGTCAGAAAGTGTCGAGACCATCTGTCTATATGTGTCGACACAAGTAACTTAGGTGTCGACACAGCCTTTGATGATGTTGACTGGTTTGCCTTTAAGTCGACTCAGCTTCTTCAGAACCTCATCTTGAGAATGAGTCGACACTGAATATTTGTGTCGACTCAAGCACTTCATCATTCTTCAGAAAATGACTTGGTCTAGACATTGCAGTGTGTCGACACAAGTCCTGTGTGTCGACACAGTTGTTATAGATTCAGAACATAGTATGTGTCGATACTGCCTTCAGGTGTCGACACAGCTTTTGTCGACTCTGCCAATATGTGTCGACTCTGTCTTCTGGTGTCGACACAACTATCGTCGACCCTGCCAATATGTGTCGACTCTGCCTCAATGTGTTGACACTGCCTTCTGGTGTCGACTCTGCTTCAATGTGTCAACACAGCTTCCCAGTGTTGATACAGCTGTTGTCGACTCTACTTCTGTAAGTCGACACTGCTTCCCAGTGTCGACATAAATGTGGTCGACTATCTTTCTCTGTGTCGACACAGCCTTCTTCAAGTGTCGACACAATTATTCTGAAGTGTCGACATAGCTTTTTCTGGTGTCGACACATGGACTTAGAATAATTTCCTGTACTTTTAGAACTTACTTAACCTGCACATGTCAACTCAAAATAACATCAAATACACCTTGATGTATATCATTAAGCTAAGTTAGGCTTCTTCAAATCAGGTACACATTTTCCAATGTACCCAACAGAAGGAAACAGACAAGACCTCTTCAGAGTGGATACAGAGAGAGTAGAAAAATTCTTTAGTCATATCTTGGCTTACTAATTTGATGCAAGAATCTGTCACCCGTAATTATTTATTTCTCGACAATGCTGTGGATATTTGGCAATGAGCGGAGTCTACCTACTCTCGTTGAGGCAATGTTGCTCAGATTTTTCAGTTGCAATTGAAGATATCCTAACTCCGACTGGGTCCCTCCTTCTGTGTACTACTTAAAGTTCACATAGCTGTATCAGGAATATGATCATTTTGATCCTCTTACTTTTGTTAGCCATTTTGATCAGTCATCTCACTAACTTCATGCACTGCTTTGTGACATTTCCTCCTTCCTCTTGTGTTTTTCAAGACCTGTCAATGGGAAGGTGATTGGCTCTGGTAGCATGGTTAATGGACTCTATGTGCTCGACTCCAATCCAACTCAACCCTATGAAGCACCGACACTTCAAAATGCTCAGCGTGCCGGTGTCGGAGAGTCTGACACTCGTCCGACACTCGAGTCGGAAATCCGGCACGCTGGCACACGCGGTACACGCGTGTCCCGCTCAATCGGACACGCGTGTCCCGCTCAATCGGACACGCGTGTCCCGCTCAATCGGACACGCGTGTCCCGCTCAATCGGACACGCGTGTCCCGCTCAATCGGACACGCGTGTCCCGCTCAATCGGACACGCGTGTCCCGCTCAATCGGACACGCGTGTCCCGCTCAATCGGACACGCGTGTCCCGCTCAATCGGACACGCGTGTCCCGCTCAATCGGACACGCGTGTCCCGCTCAATCGGACACGCGTGTCCCTAAGTTAGCTACTCATGGTGAGACGGGTAGCAATTTGTCTTGAAAGTGTCTTTACCCCTTTCTAGCATTTCATGTAGTGAAAGTGGATCTACTAGTGACATAGATATTTTCTCTAGAAAAAGGAATATTGAAAATGGGGAAAAAAGTTTGCATGTGAATCCATTATTTTTACTGATGATATATAATGGTAATGTGTTAATGTTCTATTATTTTTTGATCATTTTTAAGTTTTGCATTTGAATATTTGATGAGTAATATTTAAACATGACTTAATTTATTTAAATATTTGTTAACTGTTATTTTTTTTATTTTTTGTTAAATGTTTTAGGATTTTCATAATTATAAAAAATGAATATTTAATATACGCGTCCCAGTGTGTCGGAATACGATATTTTTTTAGAATTGATGACTCGCTTGTCGTGTCGTGTCGTATCGCGTGTCCCGACATAAACTCAACCTCCTCTAGCTCTTCATTCCGTCACTACCCATCCATTGTATTCCAGACATTGTCGTCTGGGCCACCCGTCTACTTATGTTATGGAATTATTGTTTCTTGTTATGACTGTTGTTGTCTTTGATTCATCTGTGTATGATGTTTTTACTATTAACAAATATTATCGTACTTCGTTTAATCATGTTTTGTTACTTAATTCTACCATGTTTGCAGTTATTCATACTGATATCTAGGGGTCCTATCTCATACCTTCTATCTCTGGTTGTGTATGGTTTGTTACTTTTATTGATTGTTTCTCTCGTACTACTTGGTTATATTTGTTCCGCAACAAAAGTGACGTATTTTTTATTTTTCAAAAATTCCATAACATGATCTCCAATCAATTTCATACCGCCATTAAAACTCTTCGCAGTGACAATGACCGTGAATACATGAATTCGCAGTTTGAGCGATATCTTACTGATCATGACATCCTCTACCAGACTACTTGTGCATATTCCCAGCACAAAATGATGTTGTTGAGCGGAAAAATTGTCATCTCCTGCAAGTCACTCATTTTATTTTGTCCACCATGCATCTTCCCAAATTCTATTGGGGTGATGTGGTCCTTACTGCGGCATATCTTATTAATCGTATGCCCTCGCACGTCCTTGGGAATGCTACTCATCTTAGCACTCTCCATGTGTCACATACTCAGCTTTCCCCTAAGGTGTTCCTGCCGGGGTTAAGGAGAAACAAAGATATCACAACGAAATCACATGCGTTCTTGGCGGGGTTCCAAGAATAGATTTGGGAATTTAAAACACTTCTAAATTACCATATCAACACGCAATAGATTTAGCAACTTCTGAAACAATGATCATCGCGAAACCTCACTCTGATACCACTATTGGGTTTTTCTATACGTCACACCAGTTATGCGCAGCAGAATAAAGAAACAAGAAAACCCCAAAATAAATAGATCTTACGATGACCAATGATCAAGAAGTAAAGTTGTTGTAAATAAAATTTATCTTTGCGGGATTGAGTCATTACTCAATCGAGATGCTCCAAGAAATCCGGCGGACACTAGCGGCTAGAGTTCCAAACGCAGAATTGTGTTCACGCCTCTACAAGTGATCCACACGAACGGTAGAACCCTTAGACTCTTGTCACACAAGATCTAGGTTGGAGGAAAGCTCTCTGCGTCTTCACAGACTGCTAGATCTACTCCAGAAGAGGCAGCGACGACAAGCGCCGGAAACGGGCTGAGCGAGGGCGACGTGATCGAGACTTTCAGAAACAATTTCCGTCGGCCTTTTTTGCTTTCGGGTTACTGTCGCACCCGACTCATGTTTTTCACCCAGTAAAACCCTAAAACATCTTCTACTTATACCCAAATGAATAAACAACAGAAAGTCATCGCTATCGGCAGACCCGTAACACATGGAATTTATCTTGACGAATCAACACTTGACTCGACGAAGCATCGAGTGGTCTCAACGCACTCAACGCCAGCACTCGACGAATCAACGCTTGACTCGACGAAGCGTGGAGTGGTCTCAACGCACTCAACACCAGCACTCGACGAATCAACGCTTGACTGGACGAAGCGTCGAGTGGTCTCGATGCACTCAACGCTTTGTTGAGTGGACTCAACACACTCAACGCCTGGCAGTGTGGTCTCAACACACTCAACGTCTGGTTGTGCTTAGTCCTTTACTCATCACATATGAGTAAAACCAACATAATTAATTCCTCCAATTTCTCCAAACGCTCTTATATGTGACCTTGTAGGTTCATATTGCGTTGACAGTGAGACAACATGCTTGATCACTTCTAGATCGCAATGGTAACACCAACAGTCTCCCACTTGATCTCGAAAGTATCAAACAAAAGCTTCACAAACAATGAGCGACATCTAGCAATACATCATTGCTCGTCAAGAAATAAGAGTTTAAAACTCAAGAGCCATTGTGACCAATGTATCAGTATTGTCATGTCTCTTCGTCCCTTACATCCGGATAGAACTATAGGTATAGACTGTGTCAACCTTATAATTGTTCAATCCTAATTTCCTGGTCTAAAATGGACTTGTAGAAATCGGTGAGTCCAATATCATATATTGACTCAACCAAGTATGAGCATACATTTCTCAGTCGCATTCCATTAATGGGCCCATGGATGCAACTTCTGTCATATAAGAGGACAAATCTCATTTCTGTCCACACGCAAATACCTAAATGATTCGTAATGTACCCAATAACAACTTTTATCATCCAACTTTCTCAAGACTGGACTTTTGATAGCATCAAAACACGCTCTTCCTCACTTAATAAATGTTGTGACTTCAGGTCAAAGGACCACAAACACAATTGCCACTTGAGCCATACTTGTGGCGCGTTCATATAACAATCCACAAAGTATTCTCATGGTGGGTTTGTACAGTACAACTTGTTCACTAACAAGTATCCATG
This sequence comes from Platanthera zijinensis, assembly GCA_039513925.1. Classification (NCBI taxonomy): domain Eukaryota; kingdom Viridiplantae; phylum Streptophyta; class Magnoliopsida; order Asparagales; family Orchidaceae; genus Platanthera; species Platanthera zijinensis. Next base: position 62,024,103 of record CM077098.1, on the reverse strand, counting down.
TGATGACTTGATAACACAATATCATGACCTGTGAGAACCGGTCATCAGTCAACGCATTTGCTAGTCTTAATGTATTATCATCGCCCTTAGCTTCTAAAATGATACGCCGACCAGAGATCATTTAAGAATGAAGATTCTAAGAACATAGGCTCTCACATTCAAGTCACCACTTGACTCATATGGAAGCAAAAATTCTAAGAGCATTTATTACGTTAAATTAATCAATCACAATAGAAATAAATTTGTCATAAATATAAAATTAAAATGTATAGTACTCTATTTGTCAAACGAATTATTATAACCGACAAACATAAACCGACAAGACTCCTACTAGAGTTGAATATTTAGGTATCTAATACTCGTGATCTAACATTACCATCATGCTTTCTCTGTGCGAGAGCTTTGTTAGTGGATCCGCAATATTTTCTTCAATCGGCACTCTGCAAACGTTCACATCTCCTCGATCGAAAATCTCACGAATAAGATGGAACCGCCAAAGTATGTGCTTGGAGCGCTGATGAGATCTAGGTCCCGAAGCAAGTGCAATTGCACCGTTGTTGTCATAGTAGAGAACTATAAGACCAACAATGCTAGGAACTACATCTAACTCGCCGATGAATTTCCTATTCCATACAGCCTCCTTCGTATTTGCAGCAACGATATACTCGGTCTAAGTTGTAGAATCAACAACTGTATCCTGCTTGGAACTCTTTCAGCTAACAGCTCCTCTATTTAGGCAAACTATAAACCCTGAATGGGACTTTGAGTCGTCCATATCAGTTTGGAAGTTAGCATTCATGTAACCCTTTTACAACGAGCTCTTCCTCTCCATCAAATATCAAGAACGTATCATTAGTTCTTCTCAAGTACTTTAGGATATTCTTGACGGCAATCCAGTACTATCACCGGAATCAGAATGATACCTGCTAGTCATGCTCAAAGCATAAGAGACATCGGGTCGAGTACATATCATTGCATAAATAATTGATCCAATTGCCGAAGCATATGGAATCAACTTCATGCGGTCCTTATCATCACAAGATTTAGGACATTGGTCCTTAGAGAGACTCACACCATGAGACATGGGAAAGAATCTTTTCTTGTACTCAAGCATGCTGAACCGTTTCAACATCTTTTCAATATACGTATTTTGGGTCAAACCCAGTAAATTATTTGGTTTATCTCTATAGATCTTAATACCAAGTATATAAGTCATTTCGCCCAAATATTTTATAGAAAAACAGTTCCCTAGATTGTTCTTAACAACTTAAAGGGTCGGTTTGTCATTCCCGATCAGCAGTATGTCATCTACATATAATATCAGGAAGACAACAATGTTCCCACTAATTCTTTTGAAAAAACACGGTTCATCCTCGTTTTTGATAAAACCAAACTCTTTGATCTTTTAATCAAAATGAATATTTCAACTTTGAGAAACTTGTTTTAATCCATAAATGGATATCTGCAACTTGCATATTTTAGTGACTTCAGCTGAAGATACAAAACCCTCGAGTTGTGTAATATATACTTACTCAAGGAGGTTTCCATTTAGGAAAGTCGTTTTGACATCCATCTGTCAGATCTCGTAATCATAATACGCAACAATAGCAAGCAGAATTCTGATGGACTTAACCATTGCAATAGAGGAAAAGGTCTCATCATAGTCAACACTATGAATTTGTATGAAACCTTTAGCCATCAGTCGCCCCTTGAATATTTGTACATTCCTATCCACGTCGGTTTTCTTCCTGAAGACTTACTTGCACCCTATGAGTCGTACCCCTTCAGGTGGTTCCACAAAGGTCCAGACTTGGTTTACATACATAGAGTCCATTTCAGATTTCATGGCCTCAAGCCACTTCTCGGAATCTGGTCCACTCATAGCCACTTGGTAGGTTGCAGACTCATCATCATGATCCATAAGTAACAAATTACCTATTTGAGTCCCGAGAAATCCATATCTCTCAGGCTCAAACCTTAATCTGTCAGATCTACGTGAAACTTATGTTTCTCGAGCAGGTTCTCTAGCTACAACATCTTGTAGTCCTTGCTCAGGTTCTAATTCTGGTTCATTCACTGTTTATGGTTCTTGAATTTCTTCAAGTTCTACTCTGCTAGTCTTTCTACTTAAGAATTCTTTTTCAAGAAAGACACCAGCTTTCGCGACAAACACTTTGCACTCAGACGGTTGGTAGAAATAATACCTTTTAGTTTTCTTAGGATACCTCACAAAATAACATTTATCCGACTTGGGTTACAGCTTGTCAGACATTTGACGTCTCAGGTATGCCTCACAACCTCAAATCTTAATGAAAGACATACAATGACGCTTCCCAGTATATATCTCATATGGTGTTTTTAGAATCGTTTTCGTTGGAGCACGATTTAGTGTAAAAGCAGCAGTCTCTAGAGCAAAATCACAAAAGGAAACAGACAGAACTGGATGACTCATCATCGATCGCACCATGTCTAACAGAGTATGATTCCTCCGCTCAGACACATTATTATGCTGCGGCGTTCTAGGTGTAGTGAGCTGTGATACAATACCACACTCTTTCAGATGATCACGAAACTCATGACTTAGGTATTCGCTATATCAATCAGATCGGAGTGCTTTAACCCTCTTACCCAGGTGCTTCTCTACTTCATTCTTACACTCTTCGAATTTTTCAAAGGTTTTGGATTTGCACTTCGTAAGATACACATATCCGTATCTACTGAAATCATCAGTAAATATAACAAAGTAGAAGTACTCATCTCTAGGCATAGAACTTATGGGTCCGCATATATCACTATGTATTATACCCAAGAGATCATCAACTCTCTCATTGAAGCCAGTGAAAGTGACTTTAGTCATCTTGCTTAACAAACAGGATTTGAATCTCTCAAATGATTCATAATCAAATGAGTCTAGTAGTCCATTTTTATGGAGCTTGGATATGTGTTTCTCATTTATATGTCTCAAACGATAATGTCAAAGGTACGTAGAGTATGAGTCATTTGTTTTTAGTTTTTTAGTATTTTCTATATTATAGATCTGATGGTCTAAGTTCAAAACATATAAATCATTAAACATTTGGGCTACAACATAACAAATATCATTCATAAAAATTGAACAACAATTGTTCTTAATTATAAATGAAAATACTTTCATGTTAAGACATGATATGAATATAATGTTTCTAGTTATGAAAGAAACATAATAACAATTATCTAGTTCTATTATAAGTTTAATGAGCAAAGAAAGACGGTAAACTCTTGGGGCGACAACAACAACTCTTGCTTTATTTTCAACACACAGGTGCACCTCACCTTTACTCAGCATTCTTCTCCTTCACAGTTCCTGCACATTTATACAAATATGAGAACCACATCCGATATCCAATACCCAGGATGAATGAGCAGAAAGGTTTATCTCTATAACATAATTACCTGAAGTGGAAGTCATACCTCATTTCATTTCCTGTAGACCCTCAATATAAGAAGGACAGTTCCCCCTCCAATGAACAATCTTGCCACAGTGGTGGCACTTTCCTTTCATCGCCAAGCCTTTCTTCTTCAGTGCTGAATACTTGAGCTCAAGAGATAACTTAGATCCAACCTTAACCTTCTTGAAGCCCTTGACATTGCCCTTGCCTTTATGCACCATCAGTATGGGGCTAGCAGGCTTGACCTTCTTCATATTGATTTCGACAGTTCTTAACATGCCTAAGAGCTCGGGCAATGCCTTGTCAATTTCATTCATATTGTAATTTAAGACAAACTACTCGTAACTGTTTGACAACGATTGCAGGATCAGGTCTGTAGCCAACTCTTGGCCGAAAGGAAAAACAAGTCTTTCAAGGTTCTCTATATACTCAATTATCTTGAGTACGTGAATCCCTACTAGTTCTCGAGCTCTCATCTTACACTGAAATAACGCTTTGGTGACGTCAAACTTCTTTTGCCGAGCTTTCCTTTGAAATATTTTCTTAAGGTGCTCGTCAATCACCTTACAACTCATGTTCTCATGTTGCTTCTGAAGCTCAGAGTTCATGGTGGCGAGCATGAGGCATTCGATATCCAAGTAGTCGTCTTGATATTTCTTATAAGTATCTTTATCAGCTCGGGACACATTTCGGATTGGCTCTTCAGGGGAATCCTCTTCCAAGAAATAGAGCTTATGCTCTTGCCTGAGAATAATTCTCAGGTTTCTGTACCAATCCAGATAATGTCCCGCCCAGTTTCTCCTTCTCAAGGATAGCTCTGAGGAACAGGGTGGAGTGAGATCCACTTGCCATGGAAATTCTACAAGGATTTATGCAAAGAAAAACTCAGTGCTATATTTCAAAATACATTTTTATTTCAATCGAGACTATAATTAAAATTACTCCAACTATTTTAATCAAACTGATAACCCTCAATATCAACTCAGAGAGTTTATGCGAGCTACTCTCTTAGTAGACAAGATCCGTATTTCACCAACACCATGAGTCAGCTTTGATTTTTCTCACACAATGTAGTTATTTAGATAGGCAACGCTTGCCGATTACATCATTATACAACTCTTGTATGGTTGGTGAATAACTCTTTATTCACAACCATCATATGGTGCATGACAACCCTATGTCTCTGGGCACTCAACCTTTGAGATCACCCAGTTAAGTGTGACCCGATGTCGACAGTGGGATATCACAATTATCCGCTCGCACCCTTACCAAGATAGATTAATGCACATTGCTTTGACAAACTCACACTTCATCGATCGAGACAAGAAGAGTGTGATCAATCAGAAGGCATCTGAATACTTAATATTGGATAAGGGGGTTTTAAGATAATTGATTAACACTAAATTATGTTTAACAATAAACCAATGTGCACATTCATAAAATAAAACTTACAGCATACACAATCCAAATGCATTTCAGATGTGCACAAGAAAAATCATCAACATTTGATGAACTGGGCTAAATCTGAACATCTAGAACCATTCTAAATCTTCAGATTTACATACATTGGACATGAGTAACACAAACTCCACTTATACAGTAGACAAATTTGTCTCTCTATGTGAGATCCAAAATCTAACACACTTGATTTCACAAACCAACAAGAGGGGTGGTTACTGTTAAGGAGAAACAAAGATATCACAACGAAATCACATGCGTTCTTGGTGGGGTTCCAAGAATAGATTTGGGCATTTAGAATACTTCTAAATTTATAGATCTACACGTAATAGATTTATCAACTTCTGAAACAATGATCATCGTGAAACCTCCCTTTGATACCAATGTTGGGTTTTTTTATACATCACAACAGTTGTGCACAGCGGAATAAGGAAACAAGCAAACCACAAAAGAAATAGATCTTGCGATGAACATTAATCAAGAAGTAAAGTTGTTGTAAATAAAATTTACCTTTGCGAGATTGAGTCACTACTCAACCGAGATGCTCCAAGAAATCCGGCGGACACCGGCGGCTGGAGTTCCGAGCGCAGAATTGTGTCCACGCCACTACAGGTGATCCACACAAACGAGAGAACTCTTGCACTCCTGTCACACAAGATCTAGGTTGGAGGAAAGCATTATGCGTCTTCACAGACTGCTGATCTGCTCCAGAAGAAACAGCAGCGACGGGCGTCAGAAACGGGCTGAGCGAGGGCGACGAGATCGGGACTTTCGGAAACAATTTCCGCCGGCCTTTTTTCCTCTCGGGTTACAATCGCACTCGAATCACACTTTTCGCCCAGTAAAACTCTAAGACATCTTCTATTTATACCCAAAGGAATAAACAGCAGAAAGTCGTCGCTATCGGCAGACCCGTAACACATGAAATTTATCTCGACGAATCAAAACTTGACTCGACGAAGCGTCGAGTGGTCTCAACGCACTCGACGAATCAACGCTTGACTCGACGAAGCGTCGAGTGGTCTCGATGCACTCAACGCCTTGTTGAGTGGACTCAACGCCTGCCAGTGTGGTCTCAACACACTCAACGTCTGGCTGTGCTTAGTCCTTCACTCATCACATATGAGTAAGACAAACATAATTCACTCCTCCAATTTCTCCAAACGCTCTTATGTACGACCATGTAGGCTCATATTGCGTTGGCAGTGAGACTATAAGTTTGATCAGTTTCAAATCACAATGGTAACACCAACATAGATGTCATGTTTCGTGAATTTGAGGCATACTACCCTGCACTGGATGACCCTGCCTCGGGTGACCCTCCTCCTGTACTCGTTCCTTTTGTACCTCTGTCCATACCTCCATTGTATCCCTCACTTCAAGGTCTACATCAGTGGAAGTAAGTCCTCCTACTGTGTCCCTACCTCTTCAATTTACTGCTTCGAGCTCGCAGATATATACTCAGCGTACAAAATGGACAAGAACATAAGATCCGACTATACCACCAGAATAGTCATTGGATCCTGACTCAAGGCCATCTGATTCACCAAGTACCCTTATAAGGCCTTTGTGTCTTCTCTTGCTTCTCTTTCCATACCTACGTCTTAGCAGTAGGGCCTGGAGGTCCCTATGTGGAGAGAGGTGATGGTTGAGGAAATGACTGCTCATGAGAAGAATCAAACATGGGATTTGGTGAAACTTTCCTATGGAAAGAAGATAGTTGGGTGTAAATGGGTGTTCTCTGACAAACAGAACTCTCAAGAGATTGTTAAAAGGTGAAAGAAAAGGCTAGTGGTAAGAGGCTATACACAAACCCTTGACATTGACTATCAGGAAATATTTTGTTGGTGTTACCATTGTGATCTGGAAGTGATCAAGCATGTAGTCTCACTGCTAACGCAATATGAGTCTATAGAGTCGCACATAAGAGCGTTTGGAGAATTTAGAGGATTGGATTATGTTGGTCTTGCACATGTGATGAGTGAAGGACCAAGCACTGACAGAGATGAGTGAAGGACTGGACTTTGCCATGTGTTGAGTGCGTCGAGACCACTCAAAGCTTTCGTCGAGTCAAGTGTTGATTCGTCGAGTTAGTGTTGAAAGTGTTGAGACCACTCGACGATTCGTCGAGTCAATCGTTGATTCGTCGAATGACGGCGTTGAGTGTATCAAGTCTACTCAGCCAGGAATTGAGTGCGTCGAGACCACTCAACGCCTTCGTCGAGTCAAACGTTGACTTGTTGAATTAGGCGCTGAGAGCGTCGAGGTCATTCGACGCCTTCGTCGAGTTAAATGTTGACTCGTCGAATGAGTGCGTTGAGTTCATTCAACGATTCATCGAGTCAAGTGTTGATTCGACGAGTCTGGCATTGAGGCGTTGAGTGCAATAAATGATTCGTCGAGTCAAGTGTTGATTCATCGAATATCGACGTGTATACTCAATGATTCGTCGAGTCAAGTGTTGATTCGTCGAATATCGACGTGAATACTCGACGAATTCTGTTTCGTCCAGTTTAATTCCTCAAAGTCCGATTCGGCGCGGTCTGCTGGTATCGATTGGCTCGGTATTCAGTATATAAATGTTATGTACGGTAAACCGAAAAAAAAGTTACTAAGTTACGAAAGACGATACGGTTTTGACCTAATCGCGAGTCGGCTCTTCTTCCCTCCCGACGGAACTGTTCCGCCAAGGCCGATTACACCGATCTTGCCGCTGACTGTCCGCCGTCCTTGTACTTCGCCGGAAAGTGTTTCCAAGGCGTTCATACTCGTCCCCGCCGCCTCTTCTGTAGCAGACCTAGCAGTCTGTGAAGACGCAGAATATTATCTTCCGACCTAGATTTTGTGCGACAAGAGTCTAAGAGTTCTCCCGTTCGTGTGGATCACCTGTAGAGGCATGGACATCATTCTACGCTCGGAACTCAAGTCGTTGTCATTCGTTGGAATCAATCGGAGCACCTTGGTTGAGTATTGACTCAATCCCTCAAAGGTAAAATTTTATTTACCGCACTTTACTTCTTGATTAATGTTCATCGCAAGATCCGAACTATTTTGGGTTGTCTTGTTTCATTTCCGTTGCGCACAAGTGTTGTGACGTATAACAAAACCCAACATATTTTCCCCAATGGAAAAAATGAATACAATTAGAGTCTTGCTATCTTGTGTTGCATGCAAAAGTTTGGACCTTTGACAACTTTATGTGAAAAATACATTCCTTCATGAGGATCTGGATGAAGAAGTCTACATGTATAATCCACCAAGTCTCACACCTAAAGGTGCAGAAAGAAAAGTCTACAGATTAAACAAAGGCTCTTTATGTGATGAAAATATTCCCAAGAGCCTGGTTTGGAAGATTCCACAAAGCTATGGTATCATTTGGTTATCACCAAAGCAATGTTGATCATACACTGTTCATCAAACAAAGGACTGGGAAACTCACTGTCCTCATTGTATATGTTGATGATATAGTCATAATAGGTGATGACGTAGAAGAAATCCAGAATCTAAAACAAAAATTAGCCAGTGAGTTTGAGGTCAAGGACCTGGGAAAACTCAGGTATTTCTTGGGTAATGAGGTTGCAAGGTCCAAGCAGGAAATATTTATATCTCAGAGAAAATATATTTGGGACCTCCTTGAGAAGGTGGGGAGAGGGGATGTAGACCAGATGACACACCGATTGAAGCAAACCACCGATTGAGGCGTAATGATGGAGAGATGATCAAAGACATCTCTGAGTTTCAGAGAATAAGTCGGCTATCAGTATCGCCTGCAACTCTGTTCAACATGACCGCACTAAACACATTGAAGTAGATCGACACTTCATTAAGAAGAACATTGAAAGGGAAATTGTGTGTACTCCTTAAGGCTCTATTTGTTTGGGCGTTTTGATACTCCGTTTTGGGCAAACGCCGCCGGAAGGAGGGTAAACAAATGAACCTCCGGCGGCGTTTGCTCCGTTTCCACCCGCCCGCCTTGAGAAACGCCCCAAAAAGCTCCGTTTGGAGTAGCCACCTCCCCCCTCCGATTCGAACACTCTGTTTCCACCCGGCGGATCGATTCGCCACAGCCGAACCAAATGAAGCCTAAGTTCCCTCAGACAGACAGCTAGCTCATATTTTCACCAAAAGGTTGAACGAGAATATATTTGGAAGGATTGTTGATAAGTTGGGCATTGTTAATATCTTACGTCCAACTTGAGAGAGAATGTTAGAATATGTAATAGTTTTATTATATTTTATTTTTTTATTTTTTAAGGCTTTATTTGATACGGAGGTGGCGTTTGCTCCTGGCGGGTCGAAATGGAGAGTTGGAACCGGAGGGGGGGAGGCAGGGTTGGAAAAGTGGCGTTTGATGGGCTTTTTCTTCTTGCGACGGGTGCAAACGGAGCAAACGCCGCTGGTGTCCCGTTTGTTTACCCGCCATCCGGCGGCGTTTGCTCCAAACGCCCGACAAAAACGCCGAAACAAACGAAGCCTAAGTTGTTATATCCTCCTCCATATATAGAGGGGATTACTTCTTCCAAATTAATCAATTTATTTCTATCTGCCAACAGATACTATAATAATATAGTTCAAATATTATGACCATGCAACAACTCTTCGTGGCCGGTGTGCCAGCAACAGTATTTGATTGTTGTTTGATATTCATTGTAATGTGCGATAAAAAAAAATTTGCATGGGCATTGAGCAGCAAACAATATGCACGGGTCACGTGCATGAAGGTTATTCTTTCATACAACTTATCAAATCTTCTTGCATACTATTCCACTCTTCAATAGAAAAAGTAAAAGCACTCACATCAGAGTAAAGGAAAGGTTATTAAGAATACTGTAATGCCAATCAGAAAGCTTAAACTCTGGGTGACAAGTAATGCACGCAAATCATAAAATCTTAAGAGAATGGGAATAGAGAGAGAGAAACCATGACACCAAAAAATAACTTAGTTTAAAAAAAAAAATTATGATACATTCTTCGATCCATACTTTTGATTTTTTGCTAGAAAATGTTTACTTCTTCCAATTGCAACCATGCAAAGATGATTTGTATGGGCCAAGTTGCAGGTTCACTAGCTGGTCAAAAATCTTAATACATAGTTGTGAAGTTTGATCTACTATAATAAACATAAAAATGATAGATTCATAAAGCTACAAAATTTGAAAATTTATATTACCAAATATGCAAATTTACTGAATTATATTTAGGTCAAAGTACGTTTGGTGCACCAAGAATTCAAAGAAAAGATAAATAGAACCACGGTAGTTATCAAATTGATATTTGACTCTTAATATTTGAACTTTTAGTTGAATGAATTTTTTTTAATTCAATTTTAAAATATTTTAATATGAAATTTAAATTTATCCTTGTTAAACCACCAAAATTTATAAAGCTTAATTAAACATATATTAAAATTTTTAATTTAAAATTATAGTTGGTCAAACTTGATATATGTCATTTTGGGTAAAAAGTGGGAGAATATAAAATGTAGAGAAATTTCAAATTGAATAAGTAGAAACACTACCCGTTGGAGTCGAGAGCCCGGCTCGCGAAGTTCAGACTAAGGTATGGGTGAAAATTACTAGCCCACTGAAAGAACGGTCATAGAAACAAAGTTAACCGGAGAGAAAGCGGAAAACAATATTTCTATAGTAAGAAGATTATATATACTCCCCCTCCCAAACCAAAAGCTTTGCTAGATTAGGGGGGAAGAAGCAAGCTCAACTTAGGAACATATGAGCTTGACTAGTGCTATGTGAATGCCTTTGTCAGCTGATAGCACTGCCTCTCCACCTAGAAAATGAGTCGTATTTATGGGTAACAATGGGTGGGTATACAATGTTGTCAGAGTGCATGCTCCACCCCTATGCGAGGTTCGTTGGATCGTCTGCGAGGTGTAGCGATCTTATCTTGTGGGTTGACAGATGATGGTAGGTATAAGGCCGTTGCAACGTGTCTGCGAACTCTCCATGTGGGATTGATATGATTGGATCACTTGATTGCACTCTTTGTTACAAATTATTTGCGTGGCTGATCAATAAAATTAGTATGAGCATGTATATTTGTATGTTGGGTCGAGCTTCTATTGTATCATGGTTCACTGGCCCCTTCACTTCAAACTATAGCTTTCAAGTTATTTAGTACAACCAACTTCTTCTTTATGCACTGAGAGAAATTGGGTCGAGCTTGTATGTGCATGTAATGAAAAAAATGAAATATTATCAATTTATGTAATGATGTGTACATGTGATACATTAGTGATTAATCTTTATAATATGTGTCTCATTGACTCTTGTTTATATTCCTTATAGCATTATGTCATTATATGAATTATGAAAAGTGAATGCAATATAATATATAATATATATGTTGTAGTCTTAAAAAATCTCTCCTTATAATTCAAGATACGTACACTTATAATAATTATATTGGAAAAATTAAATTTTAAAAAATGTTTTACGTATCCTATTTCTTTGAAAAATCACGTTTCTCGTATCCGTTTCGTATCATATCTTGTATCATGTCCCCGTGCTACATAGAAAGTAGGTGTCCAAGTGAGGTCGTTGCGAGGTATCTATGAACTCTCCTCTATATATTCCTTCTGGTGGTTCTAACTCACGTGACTGTTTTCTAGTTGTCACAACAAGTACTGGTCGCACATTACCAATTAAAACAACTAATCTTCAAATACATAAAAAAATCAAACTTAAAGAAATTCTTTGTTTTCCTAATGATAAAAAATAAACTTACATCTAGAACACATATTATGATAAACAAACACCACTAGTTGCATTTATAGATCACAAATTTTTTATTCTAAAAGATGGGGAGAAATCTTTTATTTACTTTTGAAAAGCAAACATCTATCAAAATATACAAAATGGTTTGTCAAGTCCAAGCGTATCTGCCGACAAGAGTAGCAGGTGTATCCGTACAGTATCAGGTACATACTGGTAACAGAAACGTATCCGATATGGGCAAGCGGCTCTCAGAGAAGTATCAGTGCTACATAATTTTTACCCCTTAAAAATAACTTAAAATTTAATTTCTTTCAATGATTTAGGGTTGAACCGATTAAAAAACATAATTTAATTAAGTTTTATAAATCCACATGATTTTATGAGGTGTAGAAATGGAAATTTCTATGAAAATAGCTTAAAATTGAATTTATTTTATTCATTAAATAAAAATTATCTTCATTTGAGTAAAAACTAAAAAAATGTGATTTCAAATGTCCATTTAAAAACTACACGAGTTCCATGTCTCCTGTGAAAAATATACTTTACACTTTATTAGCATGTGAAAATGATTGACTGACACTTTATAAGGAAAAAAGCACAAGACTTAAACTTGTGAATCAATAAGTAAATACGAAGTGTAAGTTTGTATATACCTTTCCGATACCGCTTACTGAAAAGATCAAACCAACCCGCATCAGATTCCACAGTTCCTTGACCGCCGGCTTTAAGGTCATGCATAACCTCAGCAACCCTTTCTTTTCCATAGAGGGTCCTTACTGCCTTTTCTGCCTCCGAAAACTTTCCTTGCTGAAAGAGTGTGCTATTGAGTGCAACTTAATACTATTGTGGGTATATAAATGCATCAATAGAATCTAGCAAAGAAAATAATGTTGAAATGAATTATTACAATCCAGCATTGATTAAGTTGAATATACCTGAACAAGCCAGCGGGGGCTCTCGGGTGAGATAGCCATCCCTAGTGCCAACAGAATTGCTGGAATAATTGAAATCCCAAACATTGAGCGCCACCTGAATTATGAGAAAAATATGGAAATTCACAACAGAAAATAGTAGAATAGAACGTTTTTCAGAGCTGAGTTGTATGGACTAAGGAGTCATGCAACTAGGACTTCAGAACAAGTTCTGTACAGGGGAAAGAACTGGTTTTGGTGTGTGTGTGGGTGGGGGTGTTTTGGGCACAACAAAGGACGATACGGGCACGCGGTCTTGGCACATATATTCACATCGCAGGGCACAAATCACTTTGGATGATGAGGACACAACGACGGTGGCTATCTAACCATCATTTACATTCAATTTAAAGTTCTGTGTATTTACTATTTTGCCAGCATACTTAGGACCTATATAAACTACTAGTTGTACAAACCTATTATGCTTTTGATCTATGAATCAATAGCCTAGGAAGGCTAAGAGTTTTGCATTCCCCAGAAGATTTTTCTCCTCTTACTCCTTCCTCCCTACTTGCATCTTTTGCTCCTTAGGGATAACAGGTTTACGATACTTCCCTGCCACATGACCAAAAATCAAGGTCCTCTGTCATACTGGTATATCCCCCCCCCCCCCCCCCCACCATATACGATTTTGCAATGTACCAAGAAATCAAAAATTGAGGGGAAAAGGGCCAGTTTATGTAAAGGTAGCCTAAAGCCCAAAAAAATTAACAGTGCAGAGGAACAAAAAAATTAGAAAATCATTCAACATATTTAGGTAGAAACAAGCAGAGAATTACGACATAAGAGAGGGAAAATTAATATTTTATTAATTTCCCATGTATTTTCTTGAATACAACACAAGTATTTGCACATATATAGGAGGAGAGAGGAGAACCTAAATACCATTCTAAGGTGTGGGACTAATCCTTATGAGAGTTTTACATGGTCCTATTAAATTGCCCTTTCTTTACAAGTTATTCAACACTCCCTCGCAAGCTGGAGCATACAAGCCGTAGGAACCAAGCTTGAACAAGAACTGCAAATATAGTGGTCGCGGTAAAGCTTTGGTAAGAATATCAGCGATTTGTCCTGCAGCAGGAATATGACTCAAGTCCAATTTTCCTAGTTGAACATTTTCCCGAATAAAGTGGTAATCAACCTCTATATGTTTTGTACAACCACGTATCCGGCTGTGCGGGATCCTCCCCAAGTGGCGGACTTGGGGCGCGCTATGAGCGAGGTTTTGGTGCTGCCCCGCTCGAGGACGTGCGAGCACACGTGCACGCGCGTGGAGGTTTTGTTTGTAAAGGCTTTTTTATAAATATTTGGTTAATATTATATATATTAATATCATAATATATAAATATTATATATATTATAATATATCATAATATTAAAGATACAGGATAATATTATGTAATAGGAGGAAAAGAGGAGAAAGGGAAAAAGGAGGAGGAGGGGGGAAGAGCAGGTACAGGCGGCAGCATTAATGAAAATAGAAAAAGAAGAGAGGGAGGGCTCGGGTGGTAGGGCAGGGAGCAGAAGAAAAGGAGAAGAGGAGATCGGATTTTAGGTTGGAGGAGGAGCCGCCCCTCTACCCCCGCCCCTCTCTCTCTCTCGGCCTGGAGCAGCACAACCCCGGCCCCCTCTCTCTCCCGCCGGCCTGGAGCAACCCGACGCCGCCCACCGTCTCCTCTCTCCCGCCGTCCTATAGCAGGGCCCGACACCGCCTCCCTTCTTCCCTCCCGTCGCCGCCTAGGGCAAGTCCGGCCACTTGGAGCCGAGATCGGCCTCGTACAGCATAGCTCCGCCGCCTGGAGCTCGAATCGGCCACTGTTAGTGAGATCGGGGTTTTCTCTCTCCCCCCCCCCCCCCCCCCGCCGGCAAGAGGCTCGGCCACCACCAGAAAAATGGAGCAGGGAGTTTTTATTTTCTCTCCCTCCACCGGCAAGAGGCTCGGCCACCACCATGGAAAAATGGAGCTAAAGAGGGAGATTTACTTCCTCTTCCAACAAGGGCTCGACCCCCAAAAATATTAAGCAAGGGTTCAGTCATTAAGAGGAAGATGAGGATTTCTTGCCTCTCCCAACAGGGCTCGGTCTGGAGTGGAGACCGGCCACCGCCGCAGCCACCCAGGGCTAAGCTAGCCAGGAGCTCCTCTCCCGGCATCGCCGCCAAGCACGCGCCAAGGGTAACGATGTTTCTACTTGGGCAGGTGAAGCCCTCAGTTTACATATTTGCATGGAAGCCCCTCTCCACCAATGGGTGGGGGAAGGGAGCTCTCCGATGGGTTGACGTGTACGTCCCTGCAATTAATTACATTTAGCACCCGAAAGCGTGAGTACGGGTTTAGGCATGTTAAGTGAAGCCTATCCGGACGTGTGAGCCGGATTGGTGATGTTCTGGGGTTCCCGAAGAAGACTCCGAGGAAGTTGTATATTATCCATTTGCAGGGAATGCGCGCTGCAGCCCCCAAAAAAGGGGTGGGTGCGATGTTTTTGCGTCGCTTTTAGTCGACCTATGTTTGGCTTATTGCTGCCATTAGAGACGTTGGCGTACATGTGTTGCAGTACCAAGCGGGGAGTAGCGGGCTTAAGGCCAAGCTTGTGTCGGCCCTCGAAGGCCTATTTTTGCTTATATTGCCGTTCTGCGTGCCGAAGTATAGAATTCATATTCCTGTAATTATTTATAATATTTGTGATGCTCTGTGTAGGTGTAGTTTACTTCTTCTGTCCTGGGCTAGTGGTGTGCTCGTGAACCGCTCGTCCCGTGGAAGCCCCAAGGTTTAGTTGTTGGGAAGCCCCTGATGGCCTGTTGACAGCCTTTTAGAGCGGAGTCGCGCTGTTTGCAGCCTAGTTGGGCAGCGTGTCGTAGAATTGCTCGGCGATATTGCGTCATTAGTAGGGCGGGTGAGGAGCATTTTGTATTGACCCAAGGAGACACATCTGGATAGGAGAGAGTTGGTCTTAAGATCCTCCTTAGATGATCCGGTCGGCCAAGAGCGCCCTCCGAAGGTGTCTTAGCTTAGTCTTTGGCTTGGGAGGAGAAGAATTTGTTAGTCTTCCGGGTATGCGGTGGGACCTCCACGCTGAGACCTTGAGTATGTCCCTTATGTTCCTAGTGTAGTGCCTAGATGGCTAGATCGTTCGCTTGAGGGTAGTAGGTGCGCGGTCACCCCTCTTTTGGGACCCTGAAGTCCACAGAGGTCATTTTTGGCTTCATCATTTATGGTGCGTTGAGCGTGGAGAGTGACCAGCACGGAAGAACTCATGCGAACGTCATGGCTATAGAAGAGGAACCAAGTGACGACAAGGGTCGTGTGATGAAAGAAGTCCCCTCCCACCCCCTTTGTCACTCCTAACAGTCTTGATATTTCATCCCAATTGTTTCTCTGTTTGTGCTTTAAAGAGGCAGAAGTGGATAAATGCTTCTAATTTTTGGGTCCGACGAAAAATCCACAAGAATCGACTAAAATCATCGACTATAAGGGGATAACATCATTTTCCTCCCAGTAAGGGTGCGCTAGCAGGTCCCCATAGATCAACATGAATCAAATCTAGTGGACCTAGAGTAAGCAGTTTAGGGGAATGGCAGAAGATGGGTTTTTTCTCCTGCACATGTTTCACACTTTTGAGTGGTGATGGCGAGACTTGGCATTCGTTCAACATGTTTCATATCTTGGATGAGTTTAAGGAAGGGGAAATTAAGATGGCCAAGCCGATAATTCCATAGGGAGGCAGTAGAAGTTGGGCAACTCTGAGTGCAGGAGAGAACCATAGATCAAACTGGAAGCCACTAGTGGTTCAGCAACAACTATATGTTAAGTCAACTCAAAAGATTTATATTGGTGATAAACTCAATTTGTGAGGATTAAGTTAGTGCACAAGCCACCCTAATTCTTTTTCCCTTGTTTATGTTCTTGTCTAATCATACTTATTTGTCTGTGATTTTGTATGCTATGTTCGTCGACAAGATCACTTGATTTATGTTCTTTTGTAATTCTGCTCTTTCTATCTATACAACACAAAATTGACTTCTATAAAAACAAACCTTTGGCAAAATCTTTCCAGCAGAAGTTATATTTTTATCATCGAGCATTTGTATGGACACTACATCTGGATAATTAATCTCAAGGTTCAGTGCGACCGCATCATTCGCTTCAGCAAATATGAATCCTAATAACGTCAAAACATAGATAACAATGTTAATAATTATTTAGTTAGTAAAATATTAACAGTAGTTAACTATCAACTCCTGTCTTTCATTTACACCAAGGTGCGCTGAATGGAAAGAATATTTGGATGCAGATACCCTTACTTGTGCCACCTAAAAATAAAGTGAGCATTTTCATTGTTACAATATTGTTATAGTGAAATATCGAGAAGTTTATCCAGATTAGAGTTGTTGTATAGTATCACAGTTGTGTAAGCTGAAGTTCTTTAAACCTTTTGTACTAGTATTCAATTAAATTTCCTTGAGAGCCCCTAATATAATTGACAAGGTATAAGTGCATCAACCAGATCAAGATGATAAATTCCCGAAGCAGTCCCGGTGAGATTGGTTATAAATGCACTGCAAGGGTTGAGGTCAGCCATTGCTGAGGTTGACAGACTCTCTCTTCTATTTTTATCGAGTCCAGCTGATAGGAGCTTTCATAGAGTTCCAAATTTCTAGTGTCGGTTATCAAGCACTCATGCATTTGGGAGGATGCTTAAGTCTACTAGCCATTCAGGTCTTTTGTTATTTTCTCTACTCGAATTTGTCAGGCATTTATTTTGTAAGGATCATAGTGTCAATTTAGAGTTTCATGATCTCCCAAGAGGAGCAGACTTGCTTTCCTATTAGTATATTCGATTTCGAGATGTTGACCCAGTTCTTTATTCCCTTCTCAAGTATCTGTTTGTTCATTCATATGAGTCTTATTCTGGATTTATCAAGTTATGGATGTATAGAGCTATCGTTGATGATCCTTATGAGAAATTTTTTGTGGCATCACATGATACCAGACCAACCATAGATTCTGGGGCATGTTATCCTGATAGTTTTTCCGCAGCCTTCATAAAGGAGCAGCCGGGAGAGTCATTTGGAAATCAACATACCAAGTGGTATTGATTTCTTGTTCAAGTGTTGATCTGTAGTAAGTCAATAATATTTTCTCTTCCTCGACTCTTTATGCGTATCTCACTTATTTTTGTTTTGAACCAACAATCACGATCAAAATGGATAGGTTTCTTGCACCATTTGCATCAATGAAAACATTTAGCAGCATCGCAGTTGTTCTTTTTGCACATCGTACAAAATGGAGGTTCTGAACTTGAATCCGTTTCAGGCGGCTTGTTTTTTTTTTGGATTCCACGACGTTGCAGTGTTTTCAACATGTTTGTTTCCCTCTATTGAACTTTTCACCTTGTTCGGTAACCGAGTGACATTTTTGATTGCAGAACTTGTTCTAATGAAACATAATAACTTTTGAACCTCTTCTCATGAGATTGAATTCTACCAATCAGTATCATTTCACATGCACTTGTTTCCACTAATTATCATGTTCAGAAATGTGATACCTGTAGTAAAACAAAAGATGGATCAGGTCCATTCACTGAGTTGTCATTTTCTTCTTACCCCCATTTTCTCTTCTTACTCTACCATGCTACTTGTTCCTATGAGTGAGGCTTTGGTTTTTATTTATATGTTTGATATGGGTATGGAAGTTGTAATTTAAAAACAAAAATGTGTTAAACAACTATAATTTTGGTCTGATACTTACCAGAGTCACATAACTATAATTTTGGTTTATAAGTTTGTTGAGCAGGATAAAACACCGACCTTTGACTCAATCCCTAATTATCTTGACGATCGTTTGGTTATGAAGGTTTCCATTTGAATGACATTATTTTCTCACTTTGCGCTTTATAATGGATTATGCCTTCAAAATGTGCCTTGGGGAGAATATTGTATGATCGACCTTGGTTCTCAAGAAGGTGGATGTATCAGGCAGAGGTGCCTTGTGTCGGACTTTGACTTGGTTGACCGGGTCAACAATTCTTTTGAGTTATTTGATTATCTTTATGTTCGCTTTATATTTATGTTTGGAGAGGAGACCCCGAGAAGACCCGCTGACCAGACTCTCATCACGCTGGCAGGGTTGTAGGCTCACTCGGTGGTTGGAGTTGGTTTGGAGAGGAGACCCCGAGAAGACCCGCTGACAAGGATCTCATCAAGCTGGCAGGGTTGTAGGCTCACTCGGTGGTTGGAGTTGGTTTGGAGAGGAGACCCCGAGAAGACCCGCTGACCAGGCTCTCATCAAGCAGGCAGGGCTGTAGGCTCACTCGGTGGTTGGAGTTGGTTTGAAGAGGAGACCCGAGAAGACCCGCTGACCAGGCTCCCATCAAGCTGGCAGGGCTGTAGGCTCACTCGGTGGTTGGAGTTGGTTTGGAGAGGAGACCCCGAGAAAACCCGTTGATCAGGCTCTCATCAAGCTGACAGGGCTGTAGGCTCACTCGGTGGTTGAAGTTGGTTTGGAGAGGAGACCCCGAGAAGACCCGCTGACCAGACTCCCATCAAGCTGGCAGGGCTGTAGGCTCACTCGGTGGTTGGAGTTGGTTTGGAGAGGAGACCCCGAGAAGACCAGCTAACCAGGCTCCCATCAGCTGGCAGGGTTGTAGGCTCACTCGGTGGTTGGAGTTGGTTTGGAGAGGAGACCCCGAGAAGACCCGCTGACCAGTCTCTCATCAAGCTGGCAGGGTTGTAGGCTCACTCGGTGGTTGGAGTTGGTTTGAAGAGGAGACTTTTGCACTACCCCGAGGGCGGCTCGGCCCAAGGTAGACCCGTTGCGCAGGCTCTCATCTAGCTGGCAGGTCTGAAGGCTCTCCTGTGGGGGAGAGGTCTGGTTCTTGGTCCTTGGTTACTTTTGGACTACCCCGAGTGCGGCTCGGCCCCAGGTAGACCCGCTGCACAGGCTCTCATCTAGCCGGCAGGTCCGAAGGCTCGCCTGTGGGGGAGAGGTCTGGTTCTTGGTCCTTGGTTACTTTTGCACTACCCCGAGCGCGGCTCGGCCCCAGGTAGACCCGCTGCGCAGGCTCTCATCTAGCTGGCAGGTCTAAAGGCTCGCCTGTAGGGGAGAGGTTTGGTTCTTGGTCCTTGGTTACTTTTGCACTACCCCAAGCGCGGCTCGGCCCCAGGTAGACCCGCTGCGCAGGCTCTCATCTAGCTGGCAGGTCCGAAGGCTCGCCTGTGGGGGAGAGGTCTGGTTCTTGGTCCTTGGTTACTTTTACACTACCCCGAGCGCGGCTCGGCCCCAGGTAAACCCGCTGCACAGGCTCTCATCTAGTTGGCAGGTCCGTAGGCTCGCCTGTGGGGGTGAAGGACCCCGAGAGCTGCTCGGCCCCGGGTAGACTCGCTGCTCAGGCTCTCATCAGCTGGGCAGGGCGGTAGTCACACCTGGGGGGAAAGGATAAGCTCCGCGTGTGCAAGAGAATGCAAAGATATATGGCTTTGTTGTTTCACAATATCTTGAGAAATTATGTACTTATTGTAAGTAATGGTATAAGGACAATTCAATAGCAGTGAGCAAAAAGGTATCGAGTGGTTCAAAAAGATCAGAAGGGGCTTGAAGAGATTAGTGTTCTAAGTGCAATTTTAAGATTCTCTCAAAAAATTTCTTTGGGTCGGCTCCCACTCGCCGGATACTTGGGGTTAGACATTTCTTTCCGAGCTTGTGCCAACCTCGAAAAGAGCGGGGATTGTGTACAACCCCGTATCCGGCCGAGCGGGATCCTCCCCAAGTGGCGGACTTGGGGCACGCTATGAGCGAGGTTTTGGTGCAG
The DNA here is from genome assembly GCA_039513925.1 of Platanthera zijinensis. NCBI lineage: Eukaryota > Viridiplantae > Streptophyta > Magnoliopsida > Asparagales > Orchidaceae > Platanthera > Platanthera zijinensis. The sequence goes on along the minus strand of CM077098.1, from coordinate 62,003,707 downwards.
CCCCGTTCGAGGACGTGCGAGCACTCGTGCACGCGCGTGGAGGTTTGGTTTTAAAGGCTTTTTTATAAATATTTGGTTAATATTATAATATATTAATATTATATATATTAATATCATAATATATAAATATTATATAAATTATAATATATCATAATATTAAAGATACAGGATAATATTATGTAATAGGAGGAAAAGAGGAGAAAGGGAAAAAGAAGGAGGGGGGAAGAGCAGGTACAGGAGGCAGCATTAATGAAAATAGAAAAAGAAGAGAGGGAGGGCTCGGGTGGTAGGGCAGGGAGCAGAAGAAAAGGAGAGGAGGAGAAGAGGAGATCGGATTTTAGGTTGGAGGAGGAGCCACCCCTCTACCCCCGCCCCTCTCTCTCTCGGCCTGGAGCAGCACAACCCCGGCCCCCTCTCTCTCTCCCGCCGGCCTGGATCAACCCGACGCCGCCCCCCCGTCTCCTCTCTCCCGCCGGCCTACAGCAGCGCCCGACGCCGCCTCCCTTCTTCCCTCCCGTCGCCGCCTAGGGCAAGTCCGGCCACTTGGAGCCGAGATCGGCCTCGTACAGCATAGCTCCGCCGCCTGGAGCTCGAATCGGCCACCGTTAGTGAGATCGGGGTTTTCTCTCCCCCCGCCGGCAAAAGGCTCGGCCACCACCAGAACAATGGAGCAGGGAGTTTTTATTTTCTCTCCCCCCGCCGGCAAGAGGCTCGGCCACCACCATGGAAAAATGGAGCTAAAGAGGGAGATTTACTTCCTCTTCCAACAAGGGCTCGGCCACCAAAAATATTCAGCAAGGGTTCAGTCAATAAGAGGAAGATGAGGATTTCTTACCTCTCCCAACAGGGCTCGGTCTGGAGTGGAGATCGGCCACCGCCGCAGCCACCCAGGGCTAAGCTAGCCAGGAGCTCCTCTCCCGGCACCGCCGCCAAGCACGCGTCAAGGGTAACGATGTTTCTACTTGGGCAGGTGAAGCCCTCAGTTTACATATTTGCACGGAAGCCCCTCTCCACCAACGGGTGGGGGAAGGGAGCTCTCCGACGGGTTGACGTGTACGTCCCTGCAATTAATTACATTTAGCACCCGGAAGCGTGAGTACGGGTTTAGACATGTTGTGTGAAGCCCATCCGGACATGTGAGCCGGATTGGTGATGTTCTGGGGTTCCCGGAGAAGACTCCGAGGAAGTTGTATATTATCCATTTGCAGGGAATGCGCGCCACATCCCCAAAAAAGGGGTGGGTGCGATGTTTTTGCGTCGCTTTTAGTCGACCTATGTTTGACTTGTTGCCTCCATTAGAGACGTTGACGTACAGGTGTTGCAGTACCAAGCGGGGAGTAGCGGGCTTAAGCCCAAGCTTGTGCCGGCCCTCGAAGGCCTATTTTTGCTTATATTGCCGGTCTGCGTGCCGAAGTATGGAATTCATATTCCTGTAATTATTTATAATATTTGTGATGCTCTGTGTAAGTGTAGTTTACTTCTTCTGTCCTGGGCTAGTGGTGTGCTCGTGAACCGCTCGTCCCGTGAGAGCCCCGAGGTTTAGTTGCTGGGAAGCCCCTGATGACCTGTTGACAGCCTTTTAGAGCAGCGGAGTCGCGCTGTTTGCAGCCCAGTTGGGCAGCGTGTCGTAGAATTGCTCGGCGATATTGCGTCATTAGTAGGGCGGGTGAGGAGCATTTTGTATTGACCCAAGGAGACACATCTGGATAGGAGAGAGTTGGTCTTTAGATCCTCCTTAGATGATCCGGTCGGCCAAGAGCGCCCTCCGAAGGTGTCTTAGCTCAGTCTTTGGCTTGGGAGGGGAAGAGTTTGTTATTCTTCCGGCTATGCGGTGGGACCTCCACGCTGAGACCTTGGGTCTGTCCCTTATGTTCCTAGTCTAGTGCCTAGATCGTTAGCTTGAGGGTAGTAGGTGCGCGGTCACCCCTCTTTTGGGACCCCAAACTCCACAGAGGTCATTTTTGGCTTCAACATGTTTGGTACATTCATGAAACACAAGATTTTTGGAAATATGAATAGTAGTTTGACTTTTGTAGAACAAGGTGGTAGGAGAAGAGAGTTTGACACCCAGGTCTCCCAGAAGGCTTTCTAGCCATGTGAGTTAAGAGAAGACAGAGGTCATTAATCGATACTTAGCTTTTGCAAATGAGCATGGGACGACAAATTGCTTCTTATTTCGCCAGGTAACAAGATGTTCAGCAAAAAATGTGCAAAAACCACTTATGGAATGACGATCATCCAAGGACCCAGCATAATAAGCATCAGAATAGGCAATAAGAGATAGAGATAAGGAGGGCTTATATACGAGCCCTTGTCTAGGAGCAGACTTCAGGTATCGGAGAATGCGCTCAACTGCCTGAAGATGAGAGATTCGTGAAGTATGGATAAACTGACTGGCAACCCCAATAACAAAAGATATATTAGGTCTAGTGACTGTTGGATAAATCAGCTTTCCCACAAGACAACGATAGTATTTTGGGTTAGTATGAGTGTATCAGAGTCGGAGGAGAAAATACGGAGCTTGTGGTAAACATAAATGGGTGTGTCAGCTGGCTTGCAACCAAAGTAGTCAACGTCATGAAGAAAATCAAGACTATACTTTCTTTTAAATAGGACAAGGCAATCAGAACCATGTTTATCAGGATTACGATCCAGATTGTCTAAATCAATACGGATCTTACCTAGGATCTAAATCGGCACATCTATGATTGGGATCGCAATCCGAATCTTAGGATCTTTAGGATCGTGATTCTGGTCTTAGGATCTTTAGGATCGCAATCCTGACCCGATTCTACGGTCTGACCAAAGGTAATTAGAAGAATGTCCAACCCTATCCCGAGCCCATTCAAGCGGTCCAACGCCCATAATCCATTGTTTAACCTTATCTCAATCCCTCCCCATACTCCATCATAGAATCATATCATGTTGTTTTACCGTATCTAGAGTGTCGATTGTCAACTGCAAACTGAGACCAAGATCGTCTTCTTCGGTCGCTTCTGGTCCAGATTTGTTTTTATTGTTATTAAACATTTGGTGTCTTACCTGAAATTGAAATTGAACTTAATATGATATTATCTTTTTGATTTAATTATTAAAAAAAAATTAATATAGTTATTCACATACTAAATTTATTGATTTTTTTTTGTTAATTGAACATGTAATTTAATGATACAAAATTCAATTTTATTTTTTTAGCCTTAATTTATGAATGTTGTAGGATCTTGCGATCCTCAATCCGATCCTACGATCAAATCCGATCCAACCTCAAAACGATCTCAACTAGGATCTCGATCCTGACAACTTAGATCATAACGACGAGCTATCTCGATGTCAAGAAAGTATCGACGATTCCCCAAATTTTGGTCCGAAATACGGAGGTCAAGTGTTCTTTGATCATGTGGATTCCATATGAATTGTCGCCCGTAACTAAAATGTCATCAACATAAACCAGGAGTATCACGGTGTCTGTCGGACAATGACGGGTGAACACAGAGAATTCAGTCGAGATTCGAATAAACTCAACATCACTAACAACCAAACTGAACTTGTCAAACCATTCCTGAGGAGACTATTTGAGACAAAAGAGAGATTTCTTGAGGTGACCTACAAGTGACTCCCTCGTGCTCTCAAACCCGGGAGGTTGATGCACGTAAAATGTTTTAGCAAGATCACCAATGAGAACGACATTTCTGACATCTAATTGATGCAACGACAATGACGATGAACGACCAGAGAGACCAAGACACCGCCAGCATTTAACTTTGCAATAGATGAGAAGGTCACTTCATAGTCAAGACCGTATTATTGAGTAAAATCACGGGCGACAAGGGAGTCTTTAGATGTTTAACCGTCTCATTTGAAGCATGTATGATAGTAAAGACCCTGCAACTCACGCATGTATGGCCAGGAGGGAGAATCATAAGATTTTGGGTGTGATTGGTCCAAAGAGCAAACATTTGTTCTTCCATAGTCGCCTACCACCCTAGATGTTGAAGAGCCTCCTGCAAAGAAGTAGGAGTGGAAACAGACGACAGTGAGATCGCAAATGTGTGAAGCATCGGAGATAATTGATGCAAAGAAACAAAATTATTGATGGGCTGAGTTGTAGGAGGTTTGGCAAGATCAGCAGAGCACAGAGTTTCATTAGTAGAACATAACAGCCTCGGGGCATCAGAGTGAGTTGGACGATGAGAGTACACATGGAGAAGAAGAGGTAGGTTGGTGGGTCTGGTGGATGGTGTGGGAAGGAGAGGTGGTTCAGGAGTGGTGACAGGAATGACATGACATGGTAGGAGAGGAGGTGCAGTAAGCCAGTTGGGATGAGTGAACAGGCTGATCTTCAAGGAAAGTTACATCCGTAGTCATTACTAATTTGTGAGTGGAAGAACAATAACAGACATAGCTTTTCTGGGCGCAAGAGTAACCAACAAACATATAATTAGTAGCTCGAGGATCAAGCTTATCAGTTGTAAGGCCAAGGAAGTGAACAACCAAAAACACGAGGCGTTATAGGAAAAGGAGAGGTGAAGGGAAAGAGAACACTAAAGGGGGTAGCAAAATTGAGAACGGAGGGGGGCATGCGATTGTTCAGATAGCAGGAGATGGACACCGTAAAATGTCAGTAAACCTTGGGCACCTGCATTTGAACCATAAGTGAATGAGAAGCGTCGAGGAGGTGACGGATCTTGCACTCAGCAACACCATTCTGTTGTGGTGTGTAAGCGTCGGAGGTTTGTTGCAGGATACCGAACTCAGTACAAAGGTTTTGAAATGCATGACTCGTATTGTATACACCCGAACCTACTTTAACAATAAATCAGCAGTCCGATCAGGCTCCGCGATAAGAAATAAACTAAGCAATGGTAATAAAAATAGCGCATAGCATGCATAAATAAAAGTACTAAAGAAACTTACAGCGAAGTAAGATATGCAGTTAAGGATAAACAAGGGTACCTTAAAATCTGATTCACAGAGCCAACTAGCAAGGGGAAAAACCATAAAATCCAAAATACTGAAATCCTAAATAGGATCTGATACAACAAAATTATTAGATAGTTCAGATACATTATGTCCAAAGTAAAGGTAAAATAACTGAACTGAAAGACAATAGGATAAAAAAACTAACTAATATGAAGAAACACGACTCTTATCCTGAGCGCAGCTCCCCACCGATGACCACTGAAAAAAATATTCGAAGATGGCTCAGCCCAACTGGTGAGTAAGAAAGACTATTCTTTCTAGTAACACTAAAAAAATACATTTAGTTTGTATATAAAAGTAGGGGCTTTTGATTACTAATGTATGCTTCTTGTAGAAAGAGAGACACAAGAGAGAAAAAATCACCCAGAATTTTATATATCTAAAAAAAAGAGTACATACACTTATATAGAGGGAGAAAGAGGGAGAGACTTCTACATGTACAATGTGAGACTAAATAAACTATACATGGGTCAATACACATGGGCCTCTCCTAATGTGCTAATTTATTTATCTTTAACACTCCCCCGCAAGCTGGAGCGTACAAGTCATAAGCGCCAAGCTTAGATAAGAACTGATAGTACAAAGTCCGAGAGAGAGCTTTGGTGAAAATATCAGCAACTTGATTGGATGCCGAGACATGTTCCAATACTATCTTCTTTGATTGAACCTTTTCCCGAATGAAGTGATCGACAATTTCAATATGCTTTGTGCGCTCATGAAACACCGAATTCTTGGCAATATGTATAGCTGCTTGACTGTCGCAGAGCAGAGTAGCAGGAGAGGAGAATTTGAGACCCATGTCATAGAGGAGACCCTCAAGCCAGGTGACCTCAGATACGACCGCCGCCATAGCACAGTACTCAGCCTCAGCAGATGAACGAGCAATAACAGTTTGTTTCTTGCTATGCCAGGTAATAAGATGTCCACCGAGGTAGGTGCAAAAACCAGTCGTGGAGCGTCTATCATCAAGAGACCATGCGTAGTCAGCATCAGAGTACGCAACAAGAGATAAGGAAGTTGATGGTTTATAAACAAGTCCTTGTCCAGAAGCCTTCTTTAAATATCTGAGAATCCGCTCGACGGCGTGGAGATGAGAAGTCCGAAGAGTATGCATAAATTGAGTTACAACTCCAACAGCAAATGAGATATCAGGTCGTGTAACTGTGAGGTACATTAGTTTCCCCACCAAGCATCGATAGTACTCTAGATTGGTAAGAACAGGGTCATTGCCAGAGTCATGTGCAGACAGCTTATGATTCATATCCATCGGAATAGCCCGCACTTTGTAGAAAATCAATGCAATATTTCTGTTGAGATAGGACCATACCATCGGGTCTTCTTGCAACCTCAAGTCCAAGAAATTATCGCAGATTACCCAGATCTTTCATCTGGAAGACGGAGTTCAGATGTTGTTTGATATTCTGGATCCCGATGGTATCGTTGCTCGTGATCAAAATGTCATCCACATAGACAAGAAAAAGAACAATCCATGTTGCATGATGACAAGTAAAGAGAGAGAAATCAGCAGAGCTCCGAGTGAATCTCATCTCGCAAACCACTTTACTGAACTTATCAAACCAGGCGCGAGGGGATTGTTTGAGACCATATATAGACTTCCTGAGATGACATACACAAGACTCCCTCGTGGTCTCAAACCCAGGTGGTTGGTGTATATACACAGTCTCTTGGAGTTCATCATTGAGAAAGGCATTTTTTATGTCCATTTGATTAAGGGGTCATTGGCGGTGCACAACAAGAGAGATCAGAACCCGAACAGTATTCAGCTTTGCTACCGGAGAGAAGGTTTCGTCATAGTCGAGACCATGTTGTTGAGTGAAGCCTCTGGCCACAAGACGAGCTTTGAGACGATCAACTGTGCCATCAGGAGCATGCTTGATTGTAAAGACCAATTTGCAGCTAACACAAGACTGATAAGGAGGGAGAGGAACAAGATCCCAAGTCTGGTTAGCCCAGAGAGCTGTCATCTCTTCGTCCATGGCTGCACGCCAGCCCGGATGTTGGAGAGCTTCCTGCAAAGAGTTAGGAAGGGAAATAGTGGAGAGAGAGAGGGAAAAGGTGCGAAGAGATGGAGAGAGGCGATGGAGGGATACATAATTTCCCATGGGATGAGCCGTAGAGGGGGGTGCTTGATCGTCAGTGCGCAGAAGATCACCAGTAGAAGAGGGTTGTTGTCGAGCTGCTATCTGGGATGAGCGTCGAGTGTAGACACAAGGCGGGTGAGGAGGAGGGAGAGGTGGTGAGGCTGGCACTGGAGGAGGGAGAGGTGGTGAGGCGGGCACTAGAGGAGGGGGAGATATTGGAGGCACAGATGTGACGAAGACAGCCGGACGGGGAATAGTGGGCTGAGGTGGGAGAGCGGAGGTGTGGGAAAAGAAACTTTCATCTTCATTAAAGGTAACATCAGCGAAGACGAGTACCTTGTTGACTATGGGAGAGTAGCAAACATATCCCTTTTGAGTACGAGAGTAGCCAACAAAGATACATTTGGTGGCGCAAGCGGCAGGTTTGTCACTTGGTGGTCCGAGAGAGTGAACATAGCATGTACAACCAAATGTACGAGGTGTGCGAGAAAATGGGGACTTGGAAAGAAATAGGAGACCGAACAGAGAGGCAAAGTTAAGCATGGAGGAGGGCATGCGATTAATGAGGTAGCAAACAGTAGAGACAGCAAAGTTCCAATATTCGGCGGGAACCTTCATTTGTAGCATTAGTGACCGAGTGACATCGAGAAGATGACGATTCTTCCGCTCGGCCACACCATTTTGTTGAGGTGTGTACGCATACGAGGTTTGATGAATTATCCCAAATTCGGTGCATAAATTGGAGAAGCTACGACCAGTATATTCACGAGCATTGTCAGTGCGAATCGTTTGTATTGTAGTAGTAAATTGCGTATGTATTTCAACAATAAAGGCACGAAAGACAGAAGTCAATTCAGTACGATCACGAAGTAGATAAAAACATGTGAGTCGTGAATAGTCATCAATAAAGATTACAAAGTACCGATAACCAAAAATACTGGGAACTCTATAAGGACCTCAAATATCAGAATGAACAAGAGAGAACGGAGTACTACTCCGATTACAAGTAGGGGAAAAGAAACACGATGATGTTTGCCAAAGATACATGATTCACGAGAAAACTCCTGTAAAGAAACATCAGGAAGCGCCTTCTTAAGAATCTGAAGAGGAGCATGGCCAAGACGACGATGTCAATTGACGGAGGGAACAGCAAAGAGGGAAGTGGGAAGAACATCCAGGAGATAAAGCCCGTTTGACAGTCGTCCTCTACCAATGATAGTCTATGTTCAACGATCCTGCATGACAAAAAAAGAGGGAGAAAAGATTAGACAACAATCAAGATCGTGAGCAAGCCTACTGACAAACAGTTGGTTGAAGGGAGATCCCGGAACATGAAGAACCGAGGTTAATGAGAGAGTAGGAGTAAGTTGTAGATTAGCAGCTCCAGACATCGGAGTAGTGTCGTCATTTGCCACAGTGATAAACTTAGGATACTCAGTGTGCATGTACTGAGGAGGTTTCTGAGAAGTAATGTGATGAGTGGCTCCAGAATCCAAGATCCATTGAGAGCTGTAGGAGAGACGGGAGATACCTTCAGTAGAGAAAGAAGCAACGGAGCCAGAGGAACGGTTGACCACGCCTTGGAGCTACAGTATCTATAGGCGGAGGTCATTGATATCCTTCTGAGCAGTCAAAGGGGGCTCGATGGAAGAAGGGCATGTAGGAGCAGCAGCAGCGGTAGTAGCAGTAAGATGAGGAGGCAAACCATGTTTGCGGTAGCAGGTAATTTCAAGGTGTCCATCACGACCACAGTAGGTACACTTGAGAGTAGAACGCCCAGCACGGCCCCGACCACGAGACGTGAAACGCCCTCCCCGAGTGGAAGAGCCTCGGCCAGAGGGAGCAGAAGTAGGGAGTAGGGGCTGTTGGAGCAGAGCCGGAGAGAAACTGGCAGGAGCCTCGGGAGGTGGTGTAACTTGAAGCACCATTGAGCAAACATCAGGTAGAGAGGGTATAGTAGAAGAGGAGACAATCTGGGTCCGGACGCTGTGAAGATGACTAGGAACACGGGTCATTAACATAGCGATCCCAACAGCCTCCTTCTGTGTCCGTTGAGTAGCAAGGTCTGCAGAGGGAGGTTGGTGTTGTATTCAGGCCTCGACCAGGGTCCTGGCCTTTGCAACAAAGGAAGTTAAGTCGTCGATGGTTCCACGATCCAGTGATTAAAGAGCGGAGATAATGTCATAAAGGTGTTGTAAGCTATCCTTGCCAGAGTATAGAGAGTGCAATTCATCCCACATTTCCTTAGCCGTTTCGTAATACATTGTCATGCGGTAAGGTTCTGTGTCCATAGAGTTAAGCATCCAAGATTGGACCCGGCCGTCATCGCGAATCAATTCATCAGAAGGGTCAGCGGGTTTGGCCCGAGTAAGGTGAGCGAGCAGACCCTTTGTCTGTAGAACACGACGAACCGAATGAACCCATTCGACAAAGTTGGCATTTCCACTGAGAGAGATGGTGGTGATGTGAAGTTCATCACGAACCTCAAGAGGCAGGGCAACAGCACGAGCGGGTAGGGATGGGGTAGCCGCGGTTGAGTCAGTAGATGTCATGGAGGATAGAAGAAACAGACCGCGCGACTAGCAACTGAGCGGCGGACTGAAGCAGGTCGGGCGGCTAGCAACTGAGAATAGCGGACTGAAGCAGCACAGAGCAGAGCGCGAATAGAAAAAGCGGTGGACTGGAGCAGGAACTCGCAAGGGAGAAGCAAGGCGAGCAACTTGGAGCAGTCTGCAGCGGACTGACCAAAATGTCGCGACTGAGAAGAGCTAGGCGTGAAGAGAAGCAGCCGCACGGTCTCGGTGAACACACCATGGCAAGAGTCTGCGACCAAGATGCGGAGCCCGCGACGGGAAGATAAGCAGCTGCAGCGAGAAGGAGCAAGCAGCTAGGAAGAGCAGGCCGCGGTGACTAGAGGCAGATCGCGCAGACTAGAGGCAGGTCGCGCCGACTAGAGGCAGGTCGCGGCGACTTGAGGCAGGTCGCGGCGACTTGAGGCAGGTCGCGGCGACTAGAAGCAGGTCGCGGCGACGTGAAGCAGGGTGCGGCAACGTGAAGCAGGTCACGGCAAGAAGCAGAGCGCGACGACTTTGAGTCAGGTCGCAGCGAATTGTAGCAGTTCGCTGCGACTTGAAGCAGGTCACGGCGAGAGGGCAATAACTTGTGGACCCCACGAGTCAGAGAGAGAAGGCTATAAGAAGCCCAGGGAGGTAAGGTGGAACCACAGAGAGAAGAGGGAGCGGGTAAGAATAAGCAGTCCGCAACAGCCAGGCGGCTTCGGCGGTTTAGACAGAAGGCGGGTAGGAATAGACAGCCGGCAAAAAGGTAGCAGTCCGCAGGCGAGTAGAACTGGCGGATAGAAGTCGGAGACCGCAGGATGGGACGATTTCCTCTGATACCATGTAGAAAGAGAGACATATGAGAGAGAAAATCACCCAGAATTTTATATATCTCAAAAAATAAGAGTACATACACTTATATAGAGGGATAAAGAGGGAGAGACTTCTACATGTACAATGTGGGACTAAATAAATTATACATGGGTCAATACACATGGGCTTCTCCTAATCGGCTAATATATTTATCTTTAACACTTCTGAATATTCTATTTTGAGTATTATAAATCATTATCTATAAAAATGTATTGTGAATTATGTTTTATTATCTGAGTTCTTCTATATACTGAATTTTGGTGCTCTAGACTCTTTCTAAAGATTTGATAATTAGATTTCATTTTTACAATTTATTATACTTAATATTTATGAAGCCCAAATGGAGATTCGAAGGTGGCTTGAACTGAAGCTCCCTGATGGGAATATAGGCTCGTATCTGAAAATCTCAAAGTCTGGAACAGTGGATTATGGAGCCCGAATGGCGACCAGAAGGTGCTCCTAGAGCGGAACACGGGCTTGTATCTGAAAATTTCCAAGTCTGAAATTGCGGATTATGGAGCCTGAATGAAGACCTGAAGGTGCCCTAAACTAAAGAGCTCCTTGAATGGAACACGAACTCGTATCTGAAAATCTCCAAGTATGGAACTGTGGTTAACGACCCGTGTCTGAGACTCATGTAAACTGCTAGCAAGATGAGAATGAGTTCACTGATCTGAAACTTATTATGTGTCCTGAGCTTTTGCATTTAGTCTAGTTGTAATTAAATATTTTTTATTAACCATACTTGTGTCTTTGGTATTTTATTTTAAATGAACTATTCTGAATGACAATTTACGTTAAATTAATTATCGGTTAATTCTTATCTATAAGTTGTACGTGATGTGATGTGATTTGTATCATATAAGTGTTTTATATATATATATATATATATATATATATATATATATATATATGTCAACCATATATATCAATATACATATCTTCAAGTATGGAACTGTGGTTGACGACACATGTCTGAGACTTATGTAGAATGCTAGCAAGATGAGAATGAGTTCACTGATCTGAAACTTATTATGTGTCATGAGCTTTTGCATTTAGTCTAGTCGTAATTAAACTTTTTTTTATTAACCATGCTTATGTCTAATGACAATTTACGTTAAATTAATTATCGGTTAATTCTTATCTATAAGTTGTACGTGATGTGATGTGATTTGTATCATATAAGTGTTTATATATATACCATATATATCAATATACATATCTTCAAACACACCAAACATTTCCCCTCAATTGTTTGATCAAAGAGCATATTAAATCTCATCCCTTAGATAGAGAGAGAGAAAGAAAGATTGAAGAGAGAGGGGGGAGAGAGAAAAAGAATATTAATAGGCCTCTTAAAGCTATATGAGAGAGAGAGGAAGAGAGAGAGTGAGAGAGAAATTAAAATTTTTAAGGAAAAGCATATATTTTTTAAGAAAATAAATATTTTAATCTTGATTTATATTTTTTTACGGTCGTTTTGAGTACTCATATGTATATGTTGCGGACGTAGCCTGTTTTGATACGGTCGCAGCCCGCAGCGACGCATCGAGCACCGTTGAAGCCCATGCGAAGACAGGCGAAGCCCGGGCGAAGCCCGTCTGGATGCGGCCGAAGGCCGGCCGAAAGCATCCTGCACGGGCGTAGCCGTGCGAAGATTCTCCTGTATATATATATATATTACTATTGATATGTACTTAAAAGAAATTCAAGTTCTATTTGCATGATTTTCTGGAGTGAACTAGGCAATAATTTTATAACAATGATATGTCTAGCCAAGAGTAGTCGAATTTCTTACCTTGATGTTCCGATGTAAGACAGTACGACGCGGCAACATAGATCTCAATTATTAAATTATAGACACAAATATTTACCGATCGGCCATCGAAAACTCAACCCCCACATCTAGGGTTTCTCAGAAATTTAAGACATTTTTGCTTTGATGAAAATAAATTGACCTAATATGGAAAACGAATCAAGCAGAAATCTGAAATCCAAAAACCTAGATTCGAGTTGGAGTTGGATTTGATCGACGACTGCCAAAGGGTTGAAGGGATTGCAGATCCGCGTCTGGACGAGCCCATTGTATCAAAAACATTGACTGGATCTAAAACCAACACAGGAGAAATCGATCTCCATGAGGAAGAATCGAAGTTTTTGATCCCTAGAATCAAACACATGTTGAATGATGAACTAATAACTCACAAAAAAATTACTGAAAGACAGATTCCGGCAGAACCTAACCTGTGTCGGAAGGAGGAGGCGTCGAGCGTTTCTAGAGAAGGAGGCATGACCAACGCTAGCTTCCATTGTCGACCAGGGAGAGAGAGCGTCGGCTTGCTGGAATGAGAACCACGCTAGAGACTTTTGCGTGGGTCGATGAAGAGGAATGAACGAGGAGATCGCAGTTTTGTTCTTTTGTGCAGCTGGGAGGGAGAGAAATAGGGTTACGTGAGAGGAGCGGTTAAGGAAATCGTGGGGTTGGGCTGGGAACGTGACTCGTGGTTTTAGAAAGGGGAAAACAAAGGGGAAATTAATTCCTCCCCCTCTAAATAAAATCTTCTAATCTAGTGTGCTACACTCCTTTGAATTTTGAATCCATACTATGCAATATATTATTTTATTATGCATTATTTTTAAATACTGCAGCATATTCGTAAGATGAAATCAATCACCTTGATCGATGGCAACACATACATGTTTAATTACGCTCAAGTCCTGCAATTAAATCTTTCTATCGCATTAATTTACAAATGTTACACATATACTCGCACACATTATCGGCCTGAAGGGTTTTGATAGTTGAATAGAACTGAGTACATATCTTAGCATTAAAGGCTTGAGTGATACGAACTAATTCAGAGCGATCACAAAGTAGTACAACCAAGTCATGGCAGAATAATCATCAATAAAGATAAGAAAATAGCGATAACAAGAAACAATAGCCATTTTATAGGGACCCCAAATGTCCAAATGAACTAAAACAAAATGAGCATTGCTCCGAGTAAAATGAGAAGAAAAAGAAGAGCGATGCTACTTACCGAAGATACAGGATTCACAATTGAAGTCGGTGATAGACAGATCTGAAAGAGCTCTTTTCAGAATAGGGAGAGGTGCATGCCCAAAACGTCGATGCCAGTCATTGGAGTTAACAGAAGAGAGAGCAGCAGAGGAAATATCCAAGGTGTACAACCCGTTAGACAATCGCCCTCTACTAATGTTATTTCGTGGCTGTCAATCCTGTACAACAAAGGTGGAAGAAGAAAATGTTACTGAACAACCGAGGTCCTGAGTAAGACGACTGACATAAAGAAGATTAAAATGAGAGCCTGAAACATGAAGAACCGAGCAAAGAGTGGGAGATAAAGTCAGGTCCATGTTTCCAGAACCATGAATGGGGGTAGCATCACCATTGACCATAGTGATGAACTTAGGACCAGCAGTGCACAAGTACTGAGGAGACTTCTGCGGAGTAATATGATTGGGGACCCTAGAGTCCATAATCCAAGTTGGACTATAGGATAAATTGGAGATACCTTCATTGGAGATGCTCGCAACAGAGCCCGAAGACCTACTAAGCAGACCCTGAAGATTCGGGAGCTGAGTGCGTAGTGCAGCAACGTCAGGGAAAGTAGCAGTGGGAGGAGACGTCGTCATAGACGCAGGGTGTGTAGGAGGAACACCATGTTTACGATAGCAAGTAGCCTCAAGATGACCCTCCTGGCCATAGTAGGGTCACTTGGGACGTTCTCTACCAGATCGACCTCTCCCCTGAGGGCCAGTGCGAGCTCCACAAGCTGGTGAAGGAGGGAGGTGAGTAGCAAGAGATTGTTGGAGAAGAGTTGGAGAGACATGGTCGGGAGTATCAGGAGGAGGTGTCACCTTTGTTATACCTGTGCACCCATTTTACATTCAAAAACCCGAGTCAAGGATAGGAGATGTGGGACCTAAATAAGCATGAGTGGACCGTTTGGGTAGGCGGTGTGAGACTAATCTTGACATGTCTTTTTTGGTTCATGTTGGGCCGTCCAACACGCCCCCTCAGCGTGAACCTAGCTCAGATACCATGTTAAACCAATGCACCCATTTTACATTCTAAAACTCGGGTCCAGGATAGGAGAGGCAGGGCCTATTATAAGCACGAGTGGACTGTTTGGGTAGGCGGCGTGAGACTAATCTTGACATGCCTTTTTTGGTTCATGTTGGACCATCCAACAACTTTTAAGAGCATGGAGCACACATCGGAAAGAGAGGGCAGGGTGGAGGATGAGAGGATATTGGCATGGACGCTCTGGATATGTGGGGGAACACATGTCATCATCATGGCTATGCTGACAATTTCTTTCTAGGCTCGCTGGGCGGCGAGATCATGCGCGGGTAGCTGATGTTGGATCCATGCTTCAATGAAAGTCTTGGACCACGCAACAAAGGAAGTCAGGTTACCATCTACCCCTGGAAAAAGAGACTGTAGATTGGTGAAGATGTCAAATAGGTGTTGCAAACTGTCCATGCCATAGTATAAGGAGTGAAGTTCATCCTACATAGCTTTGGCCATTTCATGATACATGATCATACGGTATGGTTCATCGTTCATAGAGTTTAGAATCCAAGTCTAAAGGCAACCATCATCGCGGAGCAAGTCCTCGATGGGGGTAGTCAGGTTGTGTCTTGGTAAGGCGATGAAGAAAACCTTTGGTCTGGAGGACACGACGCACCGAGTGGACCCGCTCCACAAATTTTTTAAAAACATTAAAAGAGATAGTGGTGATCCGGAGCTCATCCCAAACTTCAGAAAGAGCAATCACGGCACGAGATGGAAGAGATGAGGCATCATTCAAGGTCATGACCGCAGAGATGGGATACCAAGAAGAGGAGTGCGGCAAGGGCGGGCTGGAAAATTCGGACAGGAGAACGTGTGGTCAGGAGCACTGGTACTGCCGAGAAGCACGGAGAGTGCATAGGAGATCGGCGAACATGTGATCAAGAGCTAGCCTGCGGACTGCATGTCGGACGCGGCAAGCGAGGATATGAACTGGATTCCAGGAGGAGTAGTGGGCAGAGCTCTATTGAACAGGGGAACTGCAACCAGAGCGGCTAGACAGCAAGGACATGAGAAAATCTTTGCAATGCTTAGAAGCAGCGGTTAGAGAAGAGAGAGTTCGGCAACGGCTAGAAGCAGCGAGAGAAAGAACCGAGGAGAGGAGAGGGTTGGCGGTGTGAGCGGTCTGGCAGCGGGATCTCGACGACTCAAGCAAGAGTTGGAGGAGTGCAGAGGGAAACGACTAGAAGATCGGAGAGATCAGGAGAACTCGGGAGCGAAGTTGTCAGAGGTGCGAGCAGAAGGGGGAATGTGATCACATGAACCAACAATACGAAGGGAGTTCAGCGATGTAGAGACCGCAATAGAGCTAGATGCGATCCAAGCAGCTAGAAAGGGGAGGCCGTAGCAATCAGTTGGCATGTGGGCCCGGTTGGCAGCAGGGAAAGCCTATAAAAACCAGGGAAGAGTAACGCAAAGGGAGCAGCAGGAGGGGATATTCCACACAGAGCAGATTTACGATTAGAAAAAGGATGGCCGCAGAGAAGGGATAGCCCCAAGGACCGGGAACTCAGGTCACGCAAGTAATTGGAGGATAGGGTGGCTCTGATAACATGTAGAGAATTGCGAAAAAAGAGAGAGAAAAACAATATTTTATTAATTTATCATATATTTTCACGAATACAACACAAGTATTTGTATGTATATATAGAAGGAGAAAGGCGAGCCTAAATACAATCTTAAGGTGTGGGATTAATCCCTAAGAGGCTTTTACATGGGTCCATTAAATGGGCCTTTCTTTATAAGTTATTCAAAAAAAACACAAATAACACGTGCTCAATTTTAGGCGTACAAAGCAAGTATTACTTTTTGTCCCAATTCAGGCTAGCAAATTTAAGCGAATAGGACAGTGCCAATGAAGTAATAGAAATCAAGACATCTGTGAAAGCTTAAACTGAATAATAAAAAAAGAAGAACGAAACCCAACCCAGCTAAATTTACCACGGGAAACAATCATACTTAAATCTAGTGAACTACAGTTATAAAGAGCTGTTGGAATGAAAAGAGTGGTAATCTGTATCTGCTAGCAACTAATCACAGAGTATACATACTCTGCATCTCCAAATACCTCTAGTGATGATACTAGAAATAACATAAGAAGCAGAAACTCAGAGATGCGTACCATATAGGGTTTCCTGACAATGGAAGCCCAGCAACCAGAGCAGCAAGAATTCCAATGCAAATGAAAAGTTGGTTAACAGATCCAAGCGCCCCACGAATTTCAGTTGGTGATATCTGAAATAAGACATTATTGAGTATGGTTCATTTACAGCCCCCCCCCCCCCCCCCAACTTTGCATAATTATAGGGAACTCCCCTCTATTTTTTAAAAATTACCAAGACCTCCCCTCTAACTTTACGCTGAAAACATACAGTGTATGCTTAGAGGGGAGGTCCTTGTAATTATACGAACACGTGGGGCAATTTTCATAATTATTTTAATTTAGTAATAGAGATCCTTTCATTTAGCTAAACAGAAATAGTTTAAAAAAGCAATCATGATTTCTTGAAGCGGACACCTCTGATATGTAAAGCGGCACAACAGCTGAAGAGATTCCAATCCCTATACCAGCAAGCAATCGGCCAATCATCATTGCCCGCACACTCTGAGCAGTAGTGCTGTAATAAAATTCACAGCAGCTAAGACACTAGCTTGGAAAAGTTAAAGTTTTGCAAAATAACAATTTCAGGATTCTGGAATGAAACCTGAGAAAAGCTCCAACAGTTAGTGGAATTGCAGCAAGCTGGAAAGTTTGTGTTCGGCCAAATTTATCAGCCAATGATCCCCCGGTGAATGATCCAACAGTAGCGCCAGCAAGAAGCGTGCTAACCACCCATCCTGTGTCAAAAAAATACAATCTATCCTATATTTGCGAAATGGTGGAAAAATCTCTTACTCATTTTTTTTTCAAAAGTTACACTTATCCATATATTTATACAAGATGAATGACCTAGAAAAAATTTCATAGGATTTGTGGACTAATAAAGAAGAGGGAGGGAACATGGGCCCATATATGGGTTTTATTACTACTTGGACTTTCAACACCCCCCTGCCGACTAAAGAATATATATCAATTATATCCAGCTTATTACATAAGTATTATGGTTCTACCACTGTGAGCTTTGGTGAGGTAGTCGGCAATTTAATCTTCAGAATTAATTAGTGTTAGACTTTTTGAAACGAACCGCATCTCTAACGCAGTGACAATCTATTTCAGCGTTCTTTGTACGTTCATGAAAAATTGGGTTACATGAAGTACGTTCGTGAAAAACTGGGTTACATGAAATCAATGTAGCAAAACTATTATCATAGTATAGAAGAATGACAGTGGAAATACAGAGCCCAAATTGCTCAAGAAGAGACTTGATCCAAAGCAATTCTCACATGTCTTGGGCCAACGCTCTTTATTCAGCTTCAGCACTTGATCTAACAGCTACATTTTGCTTTTTTTTTGCGCTAACAAGATTTCCTCCAACCAAAATAAAATAGCCAGAAGTACATTTCATAGCAAGTTAGCAATCAGCATAGAAAGAATAAAAGCATCCAATAATATCAACATAATCATTCTTTATATAGAATAGTCCTTTTATTAGAGACCCTTTCAAAAAATGGAGAAGTTGGATCATAGCATCCTAATTGACTGATTAGGCTCAACAACAAATGATATGTCGGCCTGAGTAAATCTTAACATAGATTAACTTGTCACCAATCTCCTAAACTATTTGATGTTAGGGAGCTCTTCCGAATCAATTTCTAATGTGTTGTTGGCTTGATCCATTGGATATGTCATAGGTTTTTCCCCTAGTAGACATGTTTACTCAAGAGGGTCTAAAATATACTTTCTTTGACTTAGGGAAATACCAAATTTATTGAGAGCTACTTCAATGCCTAGAAAGTAGTCGGGGTTGTCAAGATTCTCAGTCGCAAAATGCTTTGTAAGATGATCTTTTGCAGTTTGTATATCATCGAGATCACTTCCCAAGTGTATGATATCATCAACATATGTTGTCAAAATGATAATGCCACTTATAGAATTTTTCACAAACACTAAATAGTCAAATTGGGAGGTTGTCTAAAGCCAAATAGGATAAGAAGATGAGAGAATTCACAAACCAGCATTCTTGTCATGGCGTCGCCTAGGCGGCGCCTAGGCATCCAGGCGCCCGAATATGTACAAGGTGTTGGACGCCTTGACCACTTTATAAGAAAACAAGAATAGACTGCGTTTTTTATAAAAACTGTAGTCTAACGTATATATAGACTGCGATGTTTATAAAAACTGCGGTATAAACCCTATTTTGAATGTTCAGGCAAACTTAGACTGCGGTTTTTATAAAAACCGCAGTCTATATATACTTTATACTGCGGTTTTTATAAAAACAGTTGTCTATTAATACATTAGATTTGGATTTTCGAAAAAACCGCAGTCTTTCATTATCGTAAAAACCAAACTTTACATTTTACCGCAACTTTTTTATAGCCGTTACTTTGTGCAAAAATCTTCTTGCGAAAGTTTATGCCTTTGTTTGTATCGATCTGATGATTCTTCTTCAAAAATCTTAAGGTATCACTTACCAGACCACGTCAGTATTAATAATGTTGTTCCTTTAATTCTTTTTATGTATTTTGTTACGGGACAGCAAGGGGGAGGGCTTCTCCCTCCTCCCCGTGGGTTTGGGCCGCCAGGTGTGGCTGGCTTTGGCCAAGCATGGGGCGGCCAGCCACAACCCCCTCCTTGGGGAGCGGGCCAACACCCAGGCTACGGAGGATTCGAGCAAGGGGATCTCGGAAGACGGGAAGGAGGTCATGGTGCAAATCGCTTGACCCCCGGATTAACTCGTATGTACTTTCCGGAGTTCGAGGGTGGCGACGCTTTGGAATTGATTCAAAAGGCCGAACTATTTTTCCAGTACTAGGAGGTTCCTGAAGGGCAGTGAGTGCAGTTAGCGTTTTTTCACTTGAAGGATGACGCTTTCCAGTGGACGCAATGGTTCCTGCGAGGACGGGAGCATATGCCATGGGGGGAGTTTGTGGATGGCTTTACGGCCCGATTCGGGCCATTGGATTACGAGAACTTTGAGGCCCTCCTTCAGAAGCTTCGTCAAAAAGGGTCGGTGATGGAGTACCGCACGGAGTTCGAGAAATTGGCGAATCGGGTTCAGTGGCCGGAGAGGACACTCTACAGTTGTTTCATATCAGGTCTCAAGGACCACATTCATGACGAGGTGCAGGCACTCATGCCTCGTTCGTTGAACCACGCCATTACCTTGGCACGCATTCAGGAGGAGCGGTTCAACAGGCAGAGAGCCCGCGTTACGAGTAGGCCGCCTTCGGCCCTTGCCACTGCAGCACGACGGGAACAGCCCACGGGTAGCAAACCGACGGTGACTCGATTATCTTGGAGTGAGTTGGCCGCTCGAAAGGAGAAAGGGCTATGTTTCAATTGCGACGAGAAGTTTGTGTCTGGCCATAAATGCCAGAAAACACAGGACTTCATGTTGCATCAAGATGCAGACGAAGCGCCGGCTCCCGACGAGGAGGAGTTGGAGGTGTACTTGGATGAGACTGAGTTCGGGGTTTCTCTACATGCGCTGGAGGGGTGCGCTCCCCCGCTTACTATGCGGCTAGCAGGTCGGATCGCCAAAGAGAAGGTTACTATTTTAGTGGACAGTGGGAGCACCCACAACTTTATACATCCCGACGTGGCATGGCGAGTCGGGCACGTGGTTGACAGGGGGGCTGCCTTTCATGTTATGGTGGAGGATGGCAACAAGTTGCAGTGCGAAGGGGTGCTGAAGGGAGTGGAGCTGAGGATACACGGCTATGTGGGACGGATCGACGTCTACCTGTTGCCTATTTGGGGCTCAGACATGGTGTTGGGAGTTCAGTGGTTGCGCCAATTGCAGCGGGTAACCTTCGACTGGGAGCACATGACAATGGAGTTTGTGCACGGGGAGAAACAGTTCTGCCTGCGGGGTATCATGTCATCTCCTGTTAAGGAGGTTTCTCTTCGCAGCATGCAGCGGTTGAGCGGAGACGGACACCTGATGGTCGTTCTCCGGGAGGTCCAGACCGGCCATTCCGCCCCTTCTGAGGTACCAGTGCAGTTACAGTTACTTTTGACGGATTATGCTGATGTTTTTCAGGAGCCACGTACCTTGCCACCGCCTCGGTTCCGGGATCACCATATTCCGCTCAAGGCGGGTGTTGAGCCTACTAATGTTCGTCCATATCGCTACCCACACATTCAGAAGGCGGAGATTGAGCGCAGTGTCCGCGAGATGTTAGAGGCCGGCATCATTAGGCCGAGTACGAGTTCTTTCTCGGCCCCCATTATTCTGGTCAAGAAGAAGGACGGGTCCTGGAGATTCTGCGTGGACTACCGTGTTTTGAACGGTGCCACAGTCAAAGATAATTTTCCGATTCCTCACATCGAAGAGTTACTGAATGAGCTACATGGAGCGCAGCGGTTCACCAAGCTGTATCTTCGTTCCGGGTATTATCAGATTCTGATGGCGCGGGAGGACATCCACAAGACGGTGTTTCGAACACATGACGGCCATTATGAGTTCTTGGTCATGACCAACGGGTTGACTGGAGGGCCCTCTACATTCCAGGCCAATATGAATGAGATTTTCCGGGATTTCCTATGGATTTTTGTCCTGATATTCTTTGATGTCATTCTCATCTACAGCGCAAACTGGGAGGACCATGTGGAGCAGGTCCTTGCCAGACTTCGACAACACCATCTTTTTGCCAACCGTTCTAAGTGTTCCTTCGGTCAGGAGGAGGTGGAGTACTTGGGCCATTTGGTCTCGGGTCAAGGCGTCAGGGCCGACCCACGGAAGATTCAGAGCATGCAGTCCTGGCCGCGACCGGTTACAGTCCGGGCTTTGCGAGGTTTTTTGGGGCTCACAGGGTACTACAGGTGGTTTGTGCAGGATTATGGGAAGATAGCCCGGCCCTTGACTCAGCTGCTGCAGAAGGATTCCTTTTCTTGGAGTGAGGAGGCCGAGGAAGCATTCCAGTCTCTCAAACGGGCCATGACTACCACGCCCGTCCTTGCATTACCAGATTTCACGAAGGAGTTCGTTCTAGAGACGGATGCGTCGGGTATCGGCATTGGAGCAGTTTTGATGCAGGCCGAGCGGACGTTAGCCTTCTACAGCAAGGCCTTGGCTCCTCGTACTTTGGGCCTCTCAGCTTACGAGAAGGAGATGCTGGCGATCATTCATGCGGTGGCTGTCTGGCGACCATACTTGTTGGGCCGGCACTTTAAGATCCGCACGGACCATCAGAGCTTGAAGCATTTTTTGGACCAACGGGTCTCCTCGCCTCTACAGCAGAAATGAATTACAAAGCTTCTTGGCTATGACTATGAGATCGTCTATCGCCGCGGCAAGGATAATGTGGTCGCCGATGCTCTCTCTCGCCTACCAAAGGCTGCTCTCACTCATATTTCGGGACCATTGGTAGACTCCTTGGAGGACATTCACGAGGAGGTCCTGCGCTCCAACACTCTACGGCCGTTGGTGGAGGCTTTACAGCGGGGAGAGACAGGCGCGAGTGACTATCACTTATGTAATGGTAGGCTTTACTATCGGGGTCGGGTGGTTGTGCCCGCCGATTCAGCCTGGAGGACAGTACTGATGCATGAGTTCCATTCTTCGCCGACGGGAGGGCATGCGGGGGTGCTCCGGACCCTTCAGCGGGCCAGAGCCAATGTCTTTTGGGCGGGCATGCGTCGGGACATTCAGCAGCTTGTTCGACAGTGTGAGATCTGCCAGCGGCAGAAATATGAGACTTCTTCTCCAGCAGGGCTGCTCGTGCCGTTGGACATTCCGCAGCTTATTTGGGACACGGTGTCCTTGGACTTCATTGATGGGTTGCCTAAGTCAAAAGGGAAATCGGTCATTCTGTCATGGTGGATAAGCTTTCCAAGTATGGGCACTTTTTGGCACTCAGTCACCCGTATACTGGTGAGTCGGTGGTTGCCCTCTTTGCTAGAGAGATAGTTCGACTGCATGGCCTTCCCCGCGCCATTATTTCTGATCGGGACCCCACCTTTGTCAGTGGATTCTGGAGGGAGTTGTTTCGGTTGCAAGGTACTCGCTTACATTTCAGCACGGCGCACCACCCGCAGTCGGATGGCCAGACGGAGGTGCTAAACCGGGGTGTTGAGACATCTTCGATGCTTTATGAAGGATGAGCCTCGGAATTGGCCGGAGTGGTTACATTAGGCCAAATACTGTTACAATACGGCATATCACACCGCCAGCAGGATGACGCCGTTTGAGGTGGTTTACGGGCGGCCGCCCCCTACCTTGGGTAGTTATGAGCCGGGCAGCACAGCTCTTCCAGCGGTTGATCGGGCTCTTCTCGATCGAGATCGCATGTTGGTCACTCTCCGGGAGAATCTCCGCTTGGCACAGGATCGCATGAATACGCAGGCGGACAAGCACCGTACGAAACGGGAGTTCGCAGTCGGTGATGAAGTCTTTCTCAAACTCCAGCCGTACCGGCAGTTGTCCGTCGCTTTCCGTGGCAACCAGAAGTTGTCCCCGCGCTACTACGGCCCCTTTCGGGTCATCAGCAGGGTGGGGCCGGTAGCTTACACCTTAGCATTACCGGAGGGTTCCCGCATCCATCTTACTTTCCATGTCTCTTTGCTCAAGCGAAAGGTGGGTCCTCATGTCCAGCCAAGTACTCTCTTGCCTGACGTTACTTCTGCGGGCGAGCTGCGGCCGCTTCCGGAGGCTGTTTTGCGGAGCAGATGGAAGCACCGGGGCACGGAATACCGGCCCGAACTCTTGGCAAATGGAAGAACCTGTCGTCAGCACATAACTCGTGGGTGGACTTCTTCGACTTCAAGGACCTCTACCCCGACTACCACATTGCGGACAAGCTGGTTCTTGATGGGGAGGGGAATGTTACGCCCCCGCAACGCTTCGCGGGGCGTCATTATGTTCGGAGGAGCAAGGACGCGTTAAACCAGGCAGGTTCAGACCTAATTGGAGGGGTCGGCCGGCCCCTCCTTGCCCGGGTATTTATATACCCGGGTGGCCCCCTTATGGGGGGTTATGCAAGAGTATTACAGGTAACTTCTTCCCTTCCCTCTCAAACCCTAATCCTCTCTTAGCCTCCTCAATCTCCTTTAGTTTCTCTCTCTCTCCCTCTCTATTTTCTTAACAGTTTTTTACTATATACAGCGGTTTTATAAAAAACGCAGTCTAAAGTCTGTCATATGATGCGGTAAGGCATCCTTTAGACCACGGTTTTTATAAAAATTGCTGTCTTTTTTACTATACACTGTGATTTTTATAAAAAACCACTGCCTAAAGTCTGCCTTAGACTACGGTAAGGCAGACTTTAGATCGCAGTTTTTATAAAAACCACAGTCAAAAGTTTGTCTTAGTTTATTTTTAAAATGTTTAGTTGTCGTCTTGCGACTTGTTTGCCTTATTGTCGCCTTGACTTGAGCATTATTGCCTAAGCGTCCAGGTGTCCGACGCTCGGCCTGGTTCTCCTTAATGTCGTGACAAGAATGCGAACCAAGGATGTGGACTCAATTTTAATCCATAAATAAATTTGTTTAGTTTGTAAACTTTCTTGCAGGAATCCCCCTGAGTAAATGAGTAATAAACCCCAAAAGTTGCTCAATGTCGAGAGTTTTGTAGAGGTATCCATATAGAAAAGTATTCTTGACGTCGAGCCGATATATGAGCCACTCTTTCTTAACCGCGATTGATATCATAATGCAAACATAAGAAAAAAATTTCAAGAAGTCAACCTCATATGTCTGCGTGTATTTGATGTTGAAGATCCATGGACATCAAACCGTCTTGGAGGTCAGAGGTAAAGGTGCAAGACCCCAAATATGTCGAGCTTGCAGGGTATTCATCTTTTCCTGTATTGCCACCTTCAATTAGGATGCGACATGATCTAAACAACAGTCTTAGGTATAGTGAGTGGAGATAAAACTTCAGTAAAGTCTTCATGCAGAATTAAGATAATCAGTAGAGACAACATGAAATAAGATACTTCCACAAGGCAATGGGTAAATCAAGGTCACAAAACGTAGGATTAGGAGGGAGGATTACCATGTTCGAAATCCTTAGAAGAGGAAGAGATAATGGTGGGGGTAAGTCGGACAAAGACGGAGTTGTGTCTTCACTCATATACCAATAAAGGAGAGCTAATAACAGTAGGATTTTAGAAAAAAAACTAAAATAGGCAGGGAACCAGAGTAGTTACTATAATTCTGTCCATGATTAAAAATGGCATGTCTTCAAAAAAGTAGCATAAGAATTGACATAGCTCTTTTTGGCAACAGGATTGTAACATTAATACCCTTTTTAAGTGAGAGAGTAACCAAGGGAAAAAAATCTAATGGCACAATATGAAAGTTTATCAAAAATAGTGGGTAAATCATGAACAAAAGAGAGACTATTGAATATCTTCGATGGACGAGAGAAAGGTAGTTCATGAGGGAAAATAACTTGGTACGGACCATCATTAATAAGAACAGAAGAAAACATACAATTAACTAAGTAGTTAGCTACCAAAATCGCATCCAGACAAAAGGTCCTAGGCACATTTGTACGAAACAGAGGAGAGTGAAAGATGTCAAGTGATGGCGCCGACCCGCCCATGCATTAGGATGTTTGCCACTACAACCGCTGCTCGCGACCGCATCGTCGCGACAACCAAGTTATTGAGGATACTCGCCGCTACGACCTCCGCTCACGACCGCATCGCCACAACAACCAAGATATTGAGGATACTCGCCGCTACGACCTCCGCGCACGATCTCGTGCCGCCGTATAGCTTTCGGATGCTAGTTAATTTCATATCGAATATTGGTATTGATGCATTTAAAATATTAGTTAAGTTTAGGTATTTCTGTAATATTTGATATGTGTGAGACTATAAATATCCTCTTAATGAATTAGAGTTGATGTTTTTAGAAGAAAAAAATAGCCAAAGCTCTTAGGGTTCGGCCGCTCCCTGTGCGACAGTGCGACACTGCCTCCGCTCTCCCGCCTGGCGTGCGACTCGCCGGCCCCTCCATCGGTGTGACTCCGGCGACCTCCCTCCTGGTGGTGTGACTCCATCACTCCCCGCGTGCGAGGCGCTGGGCCGATCCCGCCAGTTCTATCGCCATCTCTCCCTGCTCTGCCGCCACCCGACCGACCCAATAACCACCCGGCCAACCTTCAGCTCCGGCTTGGTTTCCTTGGTATCAAGGCCGCTTCACCGTTGGTTGCGCTACCGACCGACTTCTGGAAGTTTCGGCTTGGAACTCAATGTCCCGGTGTATCCCCGGTGGACCGTAGTAGTGTGATTCGTCACGAAACAACTTTTCGAGTGTGGGTAACGATTTCCTTTCTTCCTCTCGTGTGTGATTCCTCTTTGGCTAGACGGCGACGTTGTTTCGAAACTTTGATTGAATCTTGGTTTATCCAAATTATTTCGTCATTGGTTTTCTTGATTTTCTAGCAAACGAAAGGCTTGGTGAACCTTAGTTTCTTTTTGTTGGAAGAGATCCCCACGTTCGAACCATTTCTTTTGATGGATCTCTTTGGCGCAACAACACTCGTTCGGCTCGTGTAGGTCCTTTTCGCTTGATCAAACATTGGCCTATAGCTCTTGTTTGATCTCTACAGGTTTAGCGAACCTTTGTGTTGGCGTGTGGATGTTAATAGCGCAAATAGGAGTGGCTGTGTTTTCGTTGTGCGTACGTAAATTAGTGTGTGAGAGAGCGACTTGTGTGCCTTTAACCATCTCGATCTCATCGGAGGGGTAGCCTGCATCAATTTGGTATCAGAGGGAGGTTTGTGTCAATTTCTTAATCGACACCGTCCTACGTTTCTTAAGCACCCCTCGTCTATATAGTATAAAATACCTTTCATCAATTTAAGTCAACTTAATATATATATATATATATTAAATTTTTATGTGCACTAGGCACGGGACGGAGTATCTCACTTCCTACTCTTCCCAAATGGGGGATGAGCGAGATGTAGGCCACAATCTGACGCCTGTTGAAACCCTTCGACGGGATGTCAACGAACTTAGAGATGTGATCGCGCAACAATTGGCTAACCAAGCGGCACCTCCACCCCCGATCAATCCTATTCAACCCAACCGGCACCACCAAATAGAAGAGGAGGATATTAATGACCATTCCCCGCGTGCCCCCCCCCCCAAATTCAACGTGGACCACGGGAGTTTGACATCACTAGGGCTGTTAAAATTGACGCCCATTCCTATGACGGGTTAGGGGAACCTCAAATTTTTTGAAACTGGATAATGGACATAGCTATTTTGAGTGGCACAACGTGACAGATGGGCTAAGGTGCAATTGGCTAGAATGAAGTTGTTGGATACTGCCAAAACATTTTGGCAAAATGAGGAGATGCGCTTAGGAACGGTGAATGGCATGCCACCAATTGGTTGGCAAGTAATGAAAAATTTATTAACCGATCAATACGTTCCTGTGTACCATCGAACACAAATGTTTGATGACTTAGCCACCCTTAGGAAAGAAGATACGTCGGTTGCGGACTATATGGGCACGCTTAAGGACATGATGGTTAGGTGTGAGGTTAGCGAGATGCCGGAAGTGACCCTCTCTAGGTTTCGGAAGGGGCTCCACCCGGATATCCAGCGTAAGCTTTTACGCTACGGGCACACTGATTTGAACACAACCTTCAACACGGCCTTGGATATTGAATGGAACATCGCCCTCAAATCCAAAGCACGATATAGTCAGAAGGGAAAATCAACCACCGGGCCGTCTACCTCCACTTTTAGGGACAAAAGAAAGTTCAAGTCCGCTGAACCAAATTCTATCGTTATCACGGCTAGGAATGCGAAGAATCCAACTCGTGAGAGAGTACCCGTGGGTAGGATTAGTAAGACGAATTTCACTTGCTATGCTTGTGGGATTCAAGGCCATTACGCGGTTGAATGCCCAACCAAGCCCAAGGCCCTGGCACTCTTAGAAGCCCCTTCTGAGCCTGCCGAGATCGAGTATAAGACAAATGAAGAGTCTGACCCTGAAGGAGTACCTAGTGACCTGGAGGACGACTACAATATGATGGTAATGAGGTGTATTCTGACTACTCCCCGAGCTTCGGATGACTGGAATAGGACCAACATATTTTCTTTAATCTTTAAGAGTGGGGAAAAATTGTGTAAGCTCATAATTGACAGTGGAAGTTGCATGAACGTGATTTCGGAGAATGCGGTGACACGTATGTCCGTCCCCACCGAACCGCACCCACATCCTTATCACGTTGCTTGGGTTAATAAGACTTCCCTTCCAATCACTAGGCATTGCCTAGTTTCCCTTACCATCAAGGCTTATTCAGAGCAATTTTGGTGTGACGTCACCCCCATGGATGCATGTCATGTCCTTCTTGGGAGGCCGGGGTTATATGACCATGACGTGACTCACTTTGGGAGGGCCAATATATACGAGTTTAAGTTTAAGGGTAAGACCATAACGCTTAAGCCAACTCCCCCCAAGGACCCCACTATTCCTTCCAAGGACACGGTCATACCGGTAGAAAAGAAAACTTTAAGCTTGATGGGTCGAAAAGAGTTTGTTTGTGATCCTTTTCTTGACGGAGTGATTTATGTTTTAGTCCTCTTGCATGTTAAAGTAGAAAATGACGTTTTAGGGGGATTACCGGAAGAGTTGAAAGTCTTGTTGGAAGAATACAAGGATGTCTATACGGTCGAATTGCCTTCCACTTTACCACCCCCACGAAATATCCAACATGCCATCGACCTCATCTCGGGATCCTCATTGACCAACCAACCCTATTATAGGCTACATCCTACGGCCCATCAAGAGCTCCAAACCCAAATAACTGATCTTTTAGCAAAGGGGTTTATTCGTCATAGCAAGAGTCCTTGTGCCATCCCAGCTCTTTTGGCACCCAAGAAAGATGGCACTAGGAGGATGTGCGTGGATAGTAGAACGATAAATAAAATCACTATAAAGTATAGATTTCCCATACCCCGGTTGGATGATATTTTGGATATGCTAGCCGGAGCCACAATCTTCTCTAAATTGGACCTTAGGAGTGGTTACCATCAAATTCAATTACGAGAAGAGGATGAATGGAAGACGGCGTTCAAGTCTAAAGAGGGATTATATGAGTGGCTTGTCATGCCATTTGGGCTTTCTAATTCCCCGAGCACTTTCTCTCGTGTGATGACCCAAATCTTCCAACCCTTCATGGAGAAATTTGTCGTTGTTTATTTTGATGATATTTTGGTGTTTAGTACTACTCCTGCCGATCATATATCCCACTTGAGAACAGTCTTCACTACCTTGAGGAAGGAGAAGTTATTTCTTAACCTTAAAAAGTGCACTTTCTTTGTTCATGAAGTTGATTTTTTAGGATATATCGTTAGCTCGGACGGTATCAAGGTTGATCCGATTAAGGTGCAAGTAATCCGAGAGTGGCCGGAACCCAAATCCCTCCGGGAGGTACGAAGTTTCCATGGACTCGCTACATTTTATCGACGTTTCATTCGGAACTTTAGTAGCGTCATAGCTCCAATTACAGAATGCATGAAGAGGGGAGAGTTTAAATGGACCAAGTCCGCCACTCTTGCATTCCAAACCATTAAGACCCTCATGACGGAAGCACCCATTGGGGAGAGTTTAAATGGACCAAGTCCGCCACTCTTGCGTTCCAAACCATTAAGACCCTCATGACGGAAGCACCCATTCTTCGTTTTACCGGATTTTTTCAAGGTCTTTGAATTAGCATGTGATGCATCTGGTATAGGTATTGGAGGAGTTTTGAGTCAAGAGGGACATCCCGTTAGCTATTTTAGTGAGAAACTATCCGGCGCAAAATTAAATTACTCTAATTATGATAGAGTTTTATGCGGTACTTTGATGTTTACACTATTGGAGGCACTACCTCCTTTCCAAAGGGTTTGTGTTACTCTCAAACCATGAGTCATTACGATACATCAATTCCCAACACAAAATCAGCCCCCGTCACGCTAAAAGGGTGTCTTTCCTACAAGAGTACACATTCACACTCAAGCACCTTAAGGGTACCAACAACCGCGTAGCCGACTCCCTTAGTCGTCTTTCATTATTATTATCCATTATGCACATGAAGGTTATCGGATTCGAGCGTATCAAAGGAGAGTATGCTTTATGCCCGGATTTCAAGAATATATACTTCGCCACCGAAAATAACGCCCCTACGACTATCTCCGCCTTTCATATTTGCGGGGGGTATTTATTTAAACACACAAAATTGTGCATTCCGCGCTCTTCCCTTCGCAATCATATTATTTGGGAGTCACGTAGTTGGGGCCTAGGCGGTCATTTTGGCCGTGACAAAACGCTTACCTTAGTTGAAGAGAAATTCTTTTGGCCCAAATTGAAATCTTTAGTTGGAAAGGTCGTGAGTAGTTGTCGCACGTGTCAACTAGCCAAGGGCACCAAGACGAACGCGGGGTTGTATACCCCACTTCTCATTCCTTCCGTTCCTTGGGAGGACGTGAGTATGGACTTCATACTTGGCCTTCCCCCAACCTTCCGACGAACGTGGTGGTACACCGTTTTTCTAAAATGACATATTTCATCCCTTGTGATAAGACTAACGATGCATCTCATATCGCTAAATTATATTTTAAAGAAGTTGTTGGGCATCGTGGCGTCTCTAAAACTATAGTTACTGACAGGGACGATAAGTTTACAAGTTATTTTTGGAAAACGTTATGGAAGTTAATGAGCATCAAACTCTTGTTTTCTTCGGCCTATCATCCGCAAACGGATGGTCAAACGGAAGTGGTAAACAGAAGCTTGGGAAACTTATTGCGGTGTCTTGTGGGACATCACAAGGGTACTTGGGATTTACTTCTTCCCCATGCCCAACTTGCGTATAACAACTCAAAAAATAGATCTGATGATTTGTCCCCCAACGAAATCGTGTATGGTTATAAGGCACCCGTGCCACATGACTTGATCCCTTTACCTCCCTCATATAAATCAAGTCACTT
Organism: Platanthera zijinensis; assembly: GCA_039513925.1. NCBI lineage: Eukaryota > Viridiplantae > Streptophyta > Magnoliopsida > Asparagales > Orchidaceae > Platanthera > Platanthera zijinensis. The sequence continues at coordinate 61,973,051 of CM077098.1, read as the reverse complement.
CGCACAAGAATTCACTCAACATGTTCATAATCTACACAAGCACATACATGAGAAGTTGGCCAACCAAAATGCGTCATACCAATCGCACGCTCATTTGCGTCGAAGAGCAACCCACTTTAATGTTGATGATTTGGTTTGGTTCATCTCATTCCTGAACGGATGCCTGCGGGATCCATAAACAAGTTAGCTAATCGGAGAGCCGGTCCATTTCGCATTGCGAAGAAATTGGGAGACAACGCTTATCTTTTGGATTTACCTACTGATTGAGGTATATCCCCTATTTTCAACGTTTTGAATTTAACGCCGTATGTTTCTCCGCCACCTAAAATATTTCACTCCCCATTCACGTCTTCTGCCACTTCTACTGGGTTGAAGGGTGAGATTGATCCTGCTTCGCATTCTACTATGGCTTCTACTGAAGGTATGCTGGATGTTGATTTTGCTACTGTTTCACCTTCTGATGTTAATGTGTTCCTAAGGTTCTCCAAGACGACATTTGTGTCGGCACATTTGTACAAAACAGAGGAGAGCGAAAGATGTCAAGTGATGGCGCCGACCCGCCCATCCATTAGGATGTTCGCCACTACAACCGCCGCTCGCGACCGCATCATCGCGACAACCAAGTTATTGAGGATACTCGCCGCTACGACCTCCGCTCAAGATCGCATCGCCGCAACAACCAAGATATCGAGGATACTCGCCGCTACAACCTCCGCGCACGATCTCGTGCCGCCGTATAGCTTTCGGATGCTAGTTAATTTCATATCGGATATTGGTATTGATGCATTTTAATTATTAGTTAAGTTTAGGTATTTATGTAATATTTGATATGTGTGAGACTATAAATATCCTCTCAATGAATTAGAGTTGATGTTTTTAGAAGAAAAAAATAGCCAAAGCTCTTAGGGTTCGGCCGATCCCTGTGCGACAGTGCGACGCAGCCGCCCCTCTCCTGCCTGGCGTGCGACTCGCCGGCCCAGCCGTCGGTGTGACTCTGACAACCTCCCTCCTGGTGGTGCGACTCCATCACTCCCCGCGTGCGAGGCGCTGGGCCGATCCCGCCAGTTCTATCGCCATCTCTCCCTGCTCTACCGCTGCCCGCCCGACCGAGTAACCACCCGGCCAACCTTCAGCTCCGGCTTGGTTTCCTTGGTATCGAGGCCGCTTCACCGCTGGTTGCGCTACAGACCGACTTCTGGAAGTTTCGGCATGGAACTCAATCTCCCGGTGTATCCCCGATGGACCGTAGTAGTGCGATTCGTCACGAAACAACTTTTTGAGTGTGGGTAACGATTTCCTTTCTTCCTCTCGTGTGTGATTCCACTTTGGCTAGACAGTGGCGGTGTTTCGAAACTTTGATTGAATCGTGGTTTATCTGAATTATTTCGTCGTTGGTTTTCTTGATTTTCTAGCAAATGAAAGGCTTGGTGAACCTTAGTTTCTTTTTGTTGGAAGAGATCCCTACTTTCGAACCATTTCTTTTGGTGGATCTCTATGGTGCAACAACACTCATTCGGATCGTGTAGGTCCTTTTCGTTTGATCAAACATTGGCCTATAGCCCTTGTTTGATCTCTACAGGTTCGAACCTTCGTGTTGACGTGTGGATGTTAATAGCGCAAATAGGAGTGACTGAGTTTTTGTTGTGCGTACTTAAATTAGTGCGTGAGAGAGCGACTTGTGTGCCTTTAACCATCTCGATCTCATCGGAGGGGTAGCCTGCAACATCAAGTGATGATTTTTCCTTTCAGCAACATTATTTTGTTGTGGAGTATATGTGCACAATGTTTGATGTACAATCTCATGTGCGGTTCAAGAGAATTGAAAGTCATGTCGCATGTATTAGAGAGCAGTGTCGGTACATATTATACGAGTGAGAAAATCGGATTTTAATTTCATTATAAAAAGCTTCAAATAGGTAGAATTTCAGTGTGACCTTTTAAAACAAAAATCCATGTAACTTCCAACCAATTGTCAATAAAAAGTACAAAATATTTGTCCACGACTCCACGTATGGGATGAAATTTTACAATGTCCCTGAAATCTGAGTGAACTAAAGAAAAGGGACTTTAACTATGACTAGTTTGAAGAAAATACACATTTATGATACTTGACGAGTTGACAACTTTCACATTGAAATGGCTTGTGTTAGAGAAGTCCACTTAACTAGGCCCGTGTAGTTTCTTTTGTTATTATTTCTCTCTCCTATTTAGTCTCACATTGTGTATAGGACCTTGCTCTCTCTTTCTCTCATCTATATATTTGTACTCATTCTTTGTATTCAATACAAGTGAACATATTTACAAGCTGGTTTTTCTACTTCTCTACATGGTATCAGAGCCACCGGTCCTCCTTGGGCGGCTACCCTCTTCTTAACAGCCTTTCTTCCTGTGTTCTCGCCTCGGCGTGCGGCTAGCTGCGGACAGCCCGCTCTGTCCGCTTCCCGCTCTTCCCGCTCTGTCCGCTTCCCGCTCTTCCCGCTCGGTCTCTGGCGAACTGCTTCTTCCTATCCGCTTCGCCTCTCTTCTCCCCTCTCCCCTCCGTGGTTCCACTCCTCCCCTCCTGCCTCTTATAGCATTCCTGTGGGGCCCGCCTCTCTCTTCTCGCGCGGTCTTCCTTGTGCTATCCGCCGCGGTCTCCTGCTCCCCGGCTTCTCGCTATCCGCAGCTCTATCCCGCTATCCGGCACGCCCTCTTGCGGCCTGTTCCTGATCGCAGTTCTTCGCCTTGTCGCGGCTCCCTTCTCGTGCGACCTGGTCCTTCCGCCGGTCTCCCTTCTCGTGCGGTCTCTATCCGCCTTTCCGTCGAGTCCTTTCTTTGATCTCCTCGTCCTGTTGCTCATTGCGGCCTCTCTCTATCCGCTTGAGTGTTCCTTACTTGCGGTTTCTTCTCTCTGCCCGCTCGTAGCCTCTGTTTCTGATCGCTGCTGGGTTCAGCCTGACCGTGCGGACTGTCCTCTCCCGCATTTAGGTCGTGGTCTTCCCCTCCTCTCCGCGTGGATTGGTCTCTGTCTGTCGGCTCTCTATCCGTCTCTGGTCGTGGCCTCCTGTCGCTGGTGTTTTTACATCGTGACCGGGCGGTCTCCGTTCTAGTCGCGCGGACTCTCTTCTCCTCTTTTCCGAGCGGTCTCTGTTCTAGTCGCGCGGACTCCTCTGCTGCCGGTCTGCTCTCCTATCTGCCTCTCCTCCATGGGTTCTTCTGCTGATTCGACTAGCACGGCGGTTCCTCCTGCAGCCCGCCCGGTCTCTATTCCCGAAATACGGGATGAACTCCGTATCACTACTATCTCTTTGGTCGGCAAGAAGAATTTTGTCGAATGGGCGCATTCTGTTCGTCGGGTCCTGCAATCTAAGGGGTTTCTTCATCACTTGACCCAGGTGGTTACCGGGACTCCGACTGACGAATGGTTACGCAATGATGGTCGTGTGCAAACATGGATCCTTAATTCTCTTGATAGCGAATCCTATCGTCTGGCTATGTACCACGAGACGGCCAAAGGCATGTGGGATGAGCTTCATACCCTCTACTCCGGAAAGGATAGTCTCCACCATCTGTATGACATAATCACTGCTCTCCAGGCCCTTGATAGCAGTGGTGCGACCGATCTAACTTCCTTTGTGGCTCAGGCTCGGTCTTTGGTCGAGGCATGGATCCAACATCAGCCTCCTACTGTGGACCTTGTTGCCCAACGTGCTCAAAAGGAGGTTGTGGGCATAGCCATGATGATGGCTCGGCTACCTCATCACCTTCATAGTGTACGGGCTCACATCCTCTCTTCTACTGTTACCCCGTCCTTCTCAGATGTGTGCTCCATGCTTCTCAAAGTTACCCCGCCTCCGGATGTGTCGGGCCCTCCTTCTCCAGCTCTTGTCCAGCAGGCTCCTGCTCCTTTACTGCCTTTACCATCTTCTGTCCGTGAAGACCGCTCTGACTCGCGGGGACGTGGGCGGGGTGGCCGGTCTCGGCCTAAGTGCTCGTTCTGTGGCAAAAATGGGCATCTTGAAGCCACGTGCTATCGTAAGCATGGTCGCCCACCTCGTCCGCAGGCGTCCCCTGCTGTTACCGACTCCTCTACCATTCGTACTGATCTCGACGAGGTCCGCCTTCAGCTTCAGCATCTTCATGGCCTGCTCAGCCGCCCGCCCGCCTCTGTTGCCTCCGCTGCCTCCATCTCCAATGAAGGTATCACCTGTCTTTCCTCTGGCCCGCGCTTGATCCTCGACTCTGGTGCCACTCACCACATCACCTCTGTTCGGCCGCCTCAGTACTTGTCTTCACCTCACCCGAAGTACATTACTGTGGCCAATGGCGCCTCTGTCCCTGTTGTTGGCTGTGCTGATATTCCTCTCACCTCTTCTCTTCAACTGCGCTCGGCTCTTCACGTTCCGGTCTGTCCTTTTAATTTGCTTTATGTTGGTCGCCTTACTTCTGATTTACATTGCTCTGTGACCTTTACTTCTTCTTCTTTTCTGATACAGGATCAGCAGACGCGGACTATCATTGGTAAGGGGCGACTGCAGAACGGGCTCAACCTTCTTGACGACTCTCCTACACTCCTCGCATCTGTCTCCTCTTCCGATTGGCATCGACGTCTTGGTCATGCTCCTCTACCTGTCCTCCAGAAGGCTCTCCCGGATGTATCTCTTCCTGCCTTTCAATGTGAAACATGTATTTTTGGCAAGCAGCCACGTTCATCTTTTCCTTCTCATTGTACTCGGAGCTCCGCTCCTTTTATCTTAGTACACTCCAATATATGGGGTCCGTACAAATTTACTAGTATTTCTGGCTATCGGTATTTCGTTACCTTTATTGATGATTATTCGTGCATGACGTGGTTGTATCTTCTTCGCGATCGTTCTGAGCATCCCCGCGTCTTCCGGGCGTTCATTCTTGAGACTCACACTCAATTCTCTGCGCCCATTCGCACTATTCGTACCGACAATGCGCGAGAATACACAGGTCATGACTTTGTGACCCTCTGCTCTGAGAACGGCATTATTCACCAAACCTCGTGTGTGTATACTCCGCAACAGAATGGTGTCGCCGAGCGCAAGAATCGACACCTTCTTGATGTGGCTCGATCCTTTATGCTTCAAATGCGGGTTCCCAAACCGTACTAGAATTTTGCGCTCTCCACCGCCTGCTTTCTTATCAACCGTCTACCATCCTCCGTTCTTCAGAATGCTACTCCGTTCAGCCTCCTCTTTCCGTCCACTCCGTCTTTCCCTGTTACTCCTCGTATCTTTGGGTGTGCTTGCTATGTTTATCATCTCGACCCTTCCACCGACAAATTGGATCCCCGTGCGTCCAAAAATATCTCTGTCGGTTACTCACGCACTCAAAAGGGGTATATGTGTTATTCGCCTACTACCCGCAAGGTTACTGTCTCTGCGGACGTTACTTTCCGGGAAGATTTTCCCTTCTTTTCTGCTCCGGATGTCGTTCCCTTTCCAGAGCCTGTCGTTCGTCCTATCATCCCGGTTCCCTGCTCCTCATCCTCTCCTCCTCCGGACTCGGCTCCGGTCCGTCCGACTCCACCTGTTATTCGGGTCTATTCTCGTCGCTCCTCTCCTCCCATTGCCCCACTGCAGTCGGCCTCGCGCTCTGATGCTCCGCCACCTGCTCCTCCGGTTCATGCCTCCACCGCTCATCCGATGGCAAACTATGTCTCTCTCCATCGTCTTTCGCCACCACTTCGCCACTTTGCCACATCATTATCCTCTGTTTCTATCTTTAACTCTGTACAGGAGGCGCGTCAACATCCTGGCTGGCGGGCTGCTATGGAGGAAGAAATGACGGCCCTTTGGGCCAACCAGACCTGGACCCTGGTCCCTCTGCCTCCCGGTCAGCACCCGGTTGGGTGTAAATGGGTTTTTGTCATCAAACATGCTCCGGATGGCACTATTGCCCGACTGAAGGCCAGACTGGTGGCCCGTGGTTTCACTCAACAGCATGGCCTCGATTATGAGGAAACTTTCTCTCCGGTGGCCAAACTCAACTCGGTTCGTGTGCTTCTCTCCGTGGCTGTACACCGCCACTGGCCGCTTCATCAGCTCGATATCAAGAATGCATTTCTGAATGGTGATCTTCACGAAACCGTCTACATGCGCCAGCCGCCCGGGTTTGAGACCACGGGGGAGTCTCATGTGTGCCTTCTAAAGAAGTCCATCTATGGTCTCAAACAATCCCCCGGGCGTGGTTTGACAAATTCAGCAAGGTGGTTCAGGATATGGGTTTCACTCGGAGCTCTGTTGACTTCTCTCTTTTCACCTAACACCAGGCAACGAGAACCGTCATTCTGTTGGTTTATGTTGATGACATCCTACTTACTGGAGATGACTCACAGGGGATCCAAGCGGTCAAACAACATCTGAGCACCGTTTTTCAGACCAAAGACCTAGGGAATCTTCGATACTTCCTCGGTCTTGAGGTCGCACGACGACCGGATGGGCTTGTCCTCTCCTAACGGAAGTACTTTCTCGATCTCCTCAAAGATGCTGGTCAGTCAGGTTGTAAGCCATCTAATACACCGATGGAGGCAAATCACAAGCTTTGTGCACATGCCTCTGATGAGGATCTGCTTCTCCAGAACACGGAGTACTATAGACGCCTTGTCGGAAAGTTGATCTACCTAACAGTCACGAGGCCTGATATATCATTTGTTGTTGGGGTTGTCAGTCGGTTCAAGCATGCTCCCCAGGTTTCTTATCTCCAAGCCGTTGAACGGATTCTCCGGTACCTTAAGGCAGCTCCGGGTCAAGGGCTTGTTTACAAAACCTCCACCTCGACTCCCGTATTGGTTGTTTACTCTGATGCCGATTATGTCAGTTCCCTGGACGATCGGCGGTCGACGAGTGGATTCTGTACTTACTTTGGAGGTCATCTCATTACTTGGAAAAGTAAAAAACAAGCCGTGGTCGTTGGATCCTCCGCGGAAGCTGAATACCGATCTATGGCATCGGTTGTTTCTGAACTCACATGGCTTGAAAGCCTTCTTGCTGACTTGGGAGTAAAACTTCCTTCATCTGTTGTTCTCTTTTGTGATAGTCAAGCGGCCATACACATAGCAAAGAATCCGGTGTTTCACGAGCGTACGAAGCATATCGAGGTCAATTGTCACTTCACACGAGAAAAAGTTCAAATGAAGAAACTGGAGTTAAAGCATGTTCCGGGCACTGATCAAGTTGTTGATATTCTCACGAAGGCTCTATCAAGCACTTTGTTCTACCAGTGTTTATCCAAGCTTGGTGCATATGATCTATGCGCTCCAGCTTGCGGGGGAGTGTTAGAGAAGCCCACTTAACTAGGCTCATGTAGTTTCTTTTGTTGTTATTTCTCTCCTCTTTAGTCCCACATTGTGTATAGGACTTTGCTCTCTCTTTCTCTCATCTATATATTTGTACTCATTCTTTGTATTCAATACAAGTGAACATATTTACAAGGTGGTTTTTCTACTTCTCTACAGCTTGTAGGTAGAAAAAAACAAAGCCTTGAGTTTGTGGATGGTCGGGTGGCCAAGACAAAGAGTCACTGGTAAAGAGAGGTTGAGGATGAAAGTAGGGCAACAACAGAAGAATGTCTTTCCGTCAGATAATAGCGTCCATCACGTCCTTAATATCCTCCACCAATTGTCTTATTCTTCATGAGAACATGGAATAAGAGTACAGATAGAATGTTACACAGCAACATAAGAAATTTTCAGCTTAACAAAGGCAAAATTTAATAGTATTAGAAAATAATAATATAAAGGCCAATAAAGGAGCCCATTATAGACCATCTTCCTCTACTTGTAATAATCTCACATCTTGAAAATGGGATTTCTCTCTCTATATATATAAATGTATTCATACTTATTTTTGTATATTGAACAAGGATATACAAGGTTTCTACATGGTATCAGAGTCAAAGATCCGACTTGTTTTTTTCGAACCACCAAACTCCTCGCGGCCTCCTGCATTCCGCAGTTAACTGGATTGACTGTCCGCCTCTCTCTCTTGCGGTCTCCCTCTTCTTGCAGTCGCGCGGACAGCGTGCTTGTGTCCGCAGCCTTCTCAAGCTCCTCCCTCTGTGTTTTTCTCTTGACTCTCCCCGGTTTTATAGTTGTTGGTCGTTGGGTCCCACCTTCCTATCTTGCTGCGCTCTGTGACTACGAGCGGTCTGCCTTGTTCGGCATCCCTCCTAACCGCTCGATCTAGTTGTGCGGACTACTCCTGCTGGGTGTGGTCTGCTCTGTTCTCCACAGCTGCTCTTCCTTGATTGTGTGAGCTTCCTTTTTAACCGCTGCGGGCTGGTCTAGTCTCTGTTCGCATGGTCTGTCTCTTTAACCGCGGTCGGAGGTTTGGTCTATTCTCTGTTCGTCGCAGTCTGTCGTTGTCGCGGTCTGTAGTGCTGCTAAGCGCGTTTTCTTTGTGTTTGCGGATGGAGTGTGTTCGTTGTGATCTGCTCTCTGTGTTCGCCTGGAGTCCTCTTTCCTCTGCTTACTGCGACTTGTGTTCTATCTGATGAGCTCTATTTACTTGAATTGTTGCGGGCTATATCTGTCGATCTCTCTTCCTTTCCGCGTGGTGTTCTCTGTTTGTCGCGGATTGATTCCCCTCTGCTCGCTCATCGGTTGCCGCTCGGTCTCTAATCACAGCTCTTCTGTCTGCTGCGAACCTGCCTAGCCTCTGCGAGCTCTTCTACCCGCTGCGAGCTTCTCTGCCCTTGCCGCTCTTCTCTTCTCTACTCGGCTTCCAGTATTCACGCGAGTAGCCGAGGTTTCCTCCTATCTATCCGCCGCGGTCTCTTTCTATCTGCCGCTCCTCAGTCCGTCACGGCCTTGCCGGTTAGCCCGCTTCACCGCGGACACCAGGTTAGCCGCTCTTGGGTGTCTGGCTCTCTCTTTCTATCCGCCAAATCTTGCGGTCTTGCCTAGCCGTTGTTGCACTTGCCACCTGTGTATTGCCAGTCCGACGGGCTTGCTGTTGTTGCCTCTACTTCTGTCCGCAGTGGCTTGCCCGCTTGGTCCCCGCTCCTGAACTCCGTAATGAGTTGAGAATCACCACAATTTCTCTATTGGAAAGAAGAACTTTGTTGAGTGGGTTCCCTCTGTTCGTTGTGTTCTTCAGTCCAAGGGACTCTTACATAATTTAACTCAGGATGTGCCCTATGCTCCTACTGATGACTGACTACGTAACGATGGTCGTGTTCAAACGTGGTTCCTGAACTCTCTTGATGGCGAACCTTACCGCATGGCCATGTACCACGAGACAGCCAACGCGATGTGGAATGAGCTTCATTCTCTTTACTCCGACAAGGACAGCCTCTAACACTTATATGACATCATCACTGATCCTCAGTCCCTGGACTCTGGCAGCGTTGCTGACTTAACCTTCTTTGTTGTTTGATCCAATACATTAGTTGAAGCATGAATTTAGCATCAACCCCCGACTACTGATCTAGTTGTCCAACGTGCTCAAAAGAAAGTTGTTGGTATTGCCATGATGATGGCTCGTGTTACACCTCATCTTCACAGTATTCGAGCACGGGTCCTCTCCTCTCCTACTATTCCCTCCTTCTCTAATGTGTGTTCCATGTTGTTAAAAGTTTCACCGCCTCCGGATGTTATCGGATCTCCATCACCAGCCCTTCTCCAGCACACTCCTGCACCTTTGCTACTTACACCTACCAGTGGAGGACGGACGGGCTCCAGAGGGAGAGGTCGCAGTGGCCGGCCCTGGCCTAAGTGTTCCTTCTGTAGCAGGGATAGACACCTAGAGGCCACATGTTATCGTAAGCATGGTCTTCCTCCTCGTCCAACTGTTGTTGCCGCTACCCACAACCCCTCCGCCACTCATGCTGATCTTGATGAAGTCCGTCTCAAGCTCCAACAACTTCAAGGGTTGTTCCACAACTCGCCTATCTTTGTTGCTTTCATCTCTAATGAAGGTATCGTTTGTCTCTCCACTATTTCGCACTGGATAGTGGATTCGGGTGCTACTCACCATATTACCTCCTTGAAGCCACCTTGATACTCGGATTCTCCGCATCCAAAGTTTATCATCGTATTCGATGGCAACACTTCTTCTGTCTCCGACTCTGCAGATATATCTCTCAATCCCAATATTTCTCTTCGCTCGGCTCTCCATGTCTCAGGCTCCCCTTTCAATTTACTCTCTGTTAGTCGCTTCACTGCTGATTTGGATGATTCTATCACATTCACTTCTTCTTCTTTTCTGATGCAGGATCGCAGGACGCAGAGTATCATTTGTAAAGGATGACTGCACAATGGGCTTTACTTTTGATATCTCCCCTACCATTCTCTCCTTCATATCCTCGGTTGACTGGCTTTGGAGTCTTGGACATGCACCTCTTCCAATTCTTCAGAAGGCTCTTCATGATATTCTGATTTCTGCTTTTACATGTGATTCCAGTATTTTGGGGAAACAACATCATTCCTCTTTTTCTCCTCATTGTACCCGGAGCTCTGCTCCGTTTCTGTTAGTGCATTCTGATATTTGGGGCCCTTATAAAATAGCAAGTGTGTCTGGTTATCACTATTTTATCACGTTTATTGATGATTACTCTCGAATGACCTGATTATACTGACTTCATGATTGCTCTGAGCTTCCTCGTGTATTCCGTGCGTTCGTTCTGGAGACTCGCACATAGTTTACCGCAAAAATAAAGACGCTCCGGTCGGATAATGCTCGTGAATACACAAGTCATAAGTTCGATAATCTCTGCTCTGAATTTGGCATCATTCATCAGACTTCATGTGCTCATACTCAACAAAATGGTGTGGCTGAGCGCAAAAATAGACATCTTCTTGATGTTGCTCGCTACCTCATGATTCAGATGCATATTCCCAAGGCCTATTGACATTTTGCACCGTCTCCCCCCATCCGTCCTTAATCATGTCACCCCTTTCAGTGTTCTCTTTCCTTCTACCCCACCATTCCCCCTCACCCCTCGCATATTTGGTCGTACTTGCTATGTTCATCATCTTGGTCCCTCCATTGACAAGCTCAATCCTCGGGCAGCCAAAATAATGTTCGTTGGTTGGTTATTCCCGAACTCAAAAAGATATGTTTGTTACTCTCCCACTACCCGCAAGGTGACTGTGTCGGCGGATATCACCATTTTGGAAGATCAACCTTTTTTCTCTGCTTCATCACCACCTCTTTCACAACCATCACCATTACCACGACCTATCATCCCCGTTATGTCCACCTTGCCACCACCACCTCTCACCAACACTCTTGTTCTCCAAAAACCTCCACTTCTTCGTGTTTACACTCGTCGACCTCCTCGTTCTGCCGCCCCGCTGCAGTCGGCTTCCATCTCTGGCACTCTGCGGTCTATTGATCTAACTCCAGCCTCCACAGCTCATCCAATGGCAATTACGTATCCTTACATCGCCTGTCCCAGACGCTTCAGAAATTTGTCACTACATTATCCTCTATTTCTGTCTCTAACTCTGTGCAGGAGGCTCTTCAGCATCCAGGTTGGCGGGAGGCCATGGACAAAAAAATGACGGTCGTCTTGGCTAATCACACGTGGGATCTGGTCTCTCTTCCTCCAGGACAGACTCATGTTACCCATAACCAACAAGGTAGTAAATGGGTCTTTATCATCAAGCATGCTGCTGATGGGAGAATTGACCGTCTTAAAGCCCGTCTGGTGGCTCGTGTCTTTACTCAACAACAGGGTCTTGATTATGAGGAAACTTTCTCTCTGGTGGTCAAGCTCAATATGGTTCATGTGCTTCTCTCGGTAGCTGTGCATCGCCACTGGACCCTACATCAGCTGGATATAAAGAATGTTTTTTAAATTGAGATCTACAAGAGATTGTTTATATGCAACAGCCTCCCAGGTTTGAGACCCTGGGGGAGTCCCGAGTGTCACCTCAAGAAGTCGATTTATGGTCTTAAACAATCTCATCGGGCATGATTAGATAAGTTCAGTAGGGTTGTTCGGGAAGTTGGCTTTACTCGAAGCTCGGTAGATTTCTCCCTGTTCACTCGACATAAGACAACAGGAACGGTTCTCATTCTAGTTTATGTTGATAACATCCTAATCAAAGGTGATGATGAAAAGGGAATACAAGCAGTCAAACAGCATCTTTGTTCTATATTTAAAACAAAAGATCTAGGAAACCTTCAATACTTTCTAGGCCATGAGATTGCAAGACGGTCTGATGGTCTGGTCCTATCCCAACGGAAGTACTGCATTGACCTTCTTCAGGATGCTGGCTACTCTGGATGCAAACTGGTTAATACTCTCATGGATGCAAATCACAAGTTTTGTGATCATGCCTCTGACGAAGATCTCCTCCTTCCAAACCCGGAATACTATCAACGACTGGTGGAAAAAAGAATTTATTTAAGAGTCACCAGACCAGACATATCTTTTGTTGTTGGGGTTGTGTAACAATCCATTTTTTAAAAAAAATAAAAAGGGGGTTAAAATACTTATTATAATAAAAACAATTCAGTAGCAAATTTGTAATTAGGTGAATAGGGTTTTCCCTTTCCTTCTAAACTCCAAGCCCGGGTCAGCCGCTCCAAATCTACTTCTCCTCTCAGTCCAAGACCTTCTCGCAAGCAACAAAAAGATCGCAGGATCCCTTTCCCGCTCCCGCCGCCAGTGATTTTCACCCCTCTTCCGATTTCGCCTCTTGTGTCCTCCCTGCCCCCATTTTCATCCCCAGCCAGCGGTTGCACCCCCTATTCCTCTCCCTCGGGCCGGCGGTAGCAGCAGGAGCTCCTCCTCCTTTGTTCTGTGAGGGCAGCAAGGTAAATCCTCCTCTCTTTTCTCCATGCATTTCTTAGGACTGTCATGGAAGTTATTCGTCTTCTCTTCGAGGACAGCGACACCTTTCTCCGACAACCCTAGTTTCTCTTCTCCTTCTTCGTTTCGTCCAGTGGGACTCAAGTGGGATATCTAGGGTTTGCTCGAATCCGCCTCTCCTTGGATTTTTGAGTTCATATTCGGCCTCCTTGGGTAAGGAAGCCCTCTTCCCCCTTTATTCAGAATTTATTTAATTTATTTGATAATGTCTTGGTATCGATTTAACTTGTGTTCGTCGTACAATCGACTAATCCCAAAGTATTTGTATTTCCAGCGCCGCTCATCAGATCGATTGGTGGGATCTCTCCAAAGTCCTCTCCGATATAAGGTTTCCATCACCCAAGCGCCGCCAAATCCTAGATCCTTCGTGGTAGCTCCCTCTCCCCTCTTCCTTGAGGGAGGTAAAACTATTAACTCGCTCTCGACTTCGTTATGCATTGGAAATGTCTGTATAAGCGTAGGAATCTTTGTTACGTCAAATATTCGTTTGTGTTCTTGAACAGGTCAAAAATAAAATTTCTATTTTTGATAGCGGCGCATAGCCGCCGCCGCCCGTTTTAGCGTCACCTTAAGGCAAGCAGAGAAATCTCTCTCGCTTGCAAGCATGGAACTTAATTTGATTCACTCTCACGTTATGAATTATGCCCTTAAATATTTGAACTGATAAACTATTAGCTTGTCCTGATATGTTAGGAATCTCCGAACATGAATCCTGAAGATCGTTTAATGTCACAAGGAAAACATTCAAAGATGGTGTTGAATTGACGTGACGCTTTGAATCGAGTTTCCGCTTGATCGGTAACGGAAACCAACAAATGGACATAACAAGCACGGTTTGCTGAAAAACTCGTGCTTAAACTTATATTTGAATCTTGTACATCAATTGAAACGCGTACACTTCTCATTATTTACTACTTATGTCATTACGTGAATTAACTATGCTAAACTCCATAGTAGGCCTAAAAAAATTAAAGTATCCATGTTAGACTCAAATACTTGCATGTTCACTAGCTTTGTGTTTGGGTGGGCACCCCCTCTATTATACTGCCCGTTACGGAACAGCGAGGGACCCACCCACAGCTTAACAGGGCACCCGGCTCAGTTGGTGATGAGAGGCGGCGTTAAGGCTTTCTTATCTAAGTCCCGGGTTCGAAACCCCGGGGCAACAACCCGCTGTGCTGAGAACAGGCACAGTCAATGGTTGGGGTGTACGGGCCGCGTGCCCTGTTAAGCTGTGGGTGGGTCCCTCGCTGTTCCGTAACGAGCAGTATAATAGAGGTGGTGCCCACCCTAACACTTTGTCATAAGATAATTTGGTACTCAATTATGTTTGTTCCCTCTGTTTGCACTTTAAGTTATTAACTTGTTCTCTGTTTAATTATTTTTCTGAGGCATTTTCCCTCTTGTTTAGATTTTGCATTAGGGTTCGTGACTGCGTCGCATGTATCCTGAGTTGTTTTGCGTCAAGTTCCAGTGTTTCTAGAGGTTCTTGTTGATGTTGTTATCCCAGATTCTATGTATTTTGTTCTTGTACTGTCGGATTGAATATTATATTAGTTATGTCAGTCATTTTCTTTTGATGTTATGGACAACTGCTAGGCTGTTTTTTGTACTCAATTTCAATATTTATGGCGTGTTCATCTCTTTGGTTTACTGCATTAAAACTTTGTATCAATTCTACATGACACGAGATTTTATTGAAAATGCATACGCATCAACTTCTTTTTACCACCCTATATTAAAGCTTCCGCAGCAAAACAAAAAAAATAGTTTTCTTTAAATGATTATTTTAAATCTAATATTACTTTTTTTGCTTACACCTTACAGACATGGAATTTCATTCGTTCATGCTTGTGGCATCACGACCCGCCCGTAGCGCATTCTGATAGTTGTTTCTAGACGGGTCGTGACAGTTGGTATCAGAGCCAGGTTTAGCATCTAAAGATAAAATAATTTGTAGTTATCACATATTTTGAACTTTATTATATAAATATATAAGCACGCATCATTTCTTCACTCACATTGTCATCGTCTATTGTTCAAGACTGAAGCGCTCACACTACACTCATAAACATTAGTGGTATGCACACAAATGTTAAGGGAGTATGGGTAAACTTAACATTTATGCGCATATGAATTTCAACTAGGATATACACCGCTTGCGAATATTAAATGGATATAGGCAGCTTAATATTTCCAAGTGCGATGACATTAGAAACATAATATGCATGAAATGCTTAGCGATATGGGCACTTAACATGACATGTGTATTCATTCATGAAAATTCTTAGGAATGCATTCTAGGCACAGATTGCATTGCACGCATAACATAACTCATTGCACAAGTGTTAGGTTAAGAACAACAGATGAAGATTGTATACTTATGGTTTACAAATTATTTATCATTGCATGTGATGTCGTTGTTGCGTTTACACTAACAGTACATAGAGTTGTCCAATGAAAATGTTATAACTATTACATGATTTACGTATTCGACAATATTAAAATACTAGAACCTTTACTCTCAATCTTTTTTTTTTGATTAGCTTGACTGTTCTTACTCAGTTCTCGTGTGTCTCCATCTAGATGGTTCCTAAGTGATCACAGCGCAAGAAGTCTTACCCCTCCTATCAGGGAAACTTCTGGTGATGCTACTGCCCCGCTACTGAGGCAAATTCTGGAACGTCTCACTCGCCTGGAAGAGGATCGCTAGACCTCGGATCCAACTTCTGGTTCTGGCCGCGCAGGGACAGCTGAAGCAGTCGTCACTAATCACTACTGCCTTACCTGGAGCCACCCCTTCTGCATCTGGTTCTGGAACTTGCTCGCTTGCAGTCAACCCGGTGCCCCCGTTCGTGGCAAATCGACTCCCCCTCCTGTGGCGATGACAGACACTCTGGCGTTCAAAAGGCTAAAGCCTTCATCCTTCAGTGACAGTCGCGAC
This sequence comes from Platanthera zijinensis, assembly GCA_039513925.1. Taxonomy (NCBI): domain Eukaryota; kingdom Viridiplantae; phylum Streptophyta; class Magnoliopsida; order Asparagales; family Orchidaceae; genus Platanthera; species Platanthera zijinensis. Next base: position 61,957,279 of record CM077098.1, on the reverse strand, counting down.
TATTTTGTCATTTCTGAGTGGCTCTATCAGATGGAGAAGAACTTCGAGTATGCTGGAGTTCTTGAAGCACAGAAGGTTCTTCTTGCGGCCTACCAGCTGACCCAGGACGCGTACACCTAGTGGCTTCAGCGACGCAGCCTCCACAATCCTGTCATCTTGACCTGGGGACAGTTCAAGGATGTTCTCATAGAAAAATTTCTCTCTTCTGTAGAGCGAGACAAGTTAGCTGAGAGGTTTTTGTCCCTTCAGCAGCCCGGCAGGACAATGACAGAGTACGAGAAGGAGTTCTCTCGCATATCTCTCCTTACCGCAGAGTTCGTGCCTAATGAGTCCAAGAAGATCAAAGTTTCGTGAAGGGCCTTCGACATGATTTCCACCAGCATATGGTAGCCCATGGCGCCACCGCCTACGCCGAGACTGTTGGGTTGCCTTGCTGGTAAAATCTATTGAGCTGGATCGTGCAGTAAAGAAAATCCAGCATGGTACAAGCAATGTCGTTGCATATGACCACAAGCGCAAGGGTGCTCAACCTCAGGAGCAAGGCCTCAGGTCCAGGGAGGTGTGTGCCTTCTGCTACAAGGTGGGTCATGTCTCCCAAGTTTGTTGTTCCCTCCTAAAGAAGAAGAAGATGGATGTCCCTGCACAGTAGCCTCAGTTGACGCTTGCCTCTGCCTCCACCGGCTGTGCTTACTGCAAGAAGCCAGGTCACATGTTGAAGGACTGTCGTCGTAAGCAAAAAGCCTGCTACAGGTGTGGACAGGTTGGGCACCTCATCCAGGATTGCCTCATGAAGGGAAGCTCGATCCCCGCTCAGCCTCTGCAAGCTGTTTCTGGAGCCGAGGAAAAGGGCAAAGCCGTGCTGAACGTCATCTCCCAGGGCGAGGCGTTCGCATCTTCTGACATTATCTCTGGTATGTATGCGTTGTTTTAAATTTTCTGCATCTTAACTAATATGCTTTATAATTAAAATAACCTTGAATTACGTCTATAACTTTCTTTCTTAGGGAGATTTAGAGTCAAAAATAAGTGGATGCAAGTTCTATTTGATTCTGGTGCGTCTCACTCTTTCATCGCTCGTCATATTGTGGACCTTCATGGCTGGTCTACCTTGCCACTCGAGGTCCCGTATGAGATCTCTGTGCCCGGTCATCTGCACCTTTCTAATAGGGGAATTCTCAATTGTCTGATCTTGCTTGGTGAATTGCAAGTCTCAGCCGATCTCGTAGTTCTTGATATGACAGAGTTCGATGTAATCTCAGCATCGATAAAAAGGATTACAGTGTTCATGTTCAGAACCGCGGTCACCTGAAAGTATTTTCTACTATGCGCGCCTCCCGCTTTCTTAGTCAAGGGTGTTCTGCATGTTTTGTATATGTCTCTCATTCGGATTCTGCCTCTCCTCAACTTGAGTCTATCCTGATTGCTTCCGAGTTTTCTGACGTATTCCCCGCCAAATTGCCTGGGATGCCTCCTGATCGAGATGTGGAATTCTCTATTGAGGTAGAGCTTGGGATACACCCCATATCTAAAGCTTTGTATCGTATGACCCGGCTCGAACTAGAGAAGCTTAGATCGCAGTTGAATGAATTGCTTGAGCGTGGGTACATCCGTCCTAGTTGTTCTCCTTGGAGAGCTCTTGTTCTCTTCGTGAAAAAGAAGGATGGATCCTTGAGACTGTGCATCGATTATCGGGATCTGAATAAGGTTACAATTAAGAATAAGTATCCTCTTTTGTGTGTGGATGATCTATTCGATCAGCTCAAAGGCAGTACCGTCATTTCTAAGATAGATCTCAGATAGGGTTACCATCAGTTGAATATCAAGGAATCTGACATTCCCAGGACTGTCTTCCGTACTCGGTATGGACATTTTGAATTCTTGGTTATATCATTTGGTTTGACTAACGCTCTATCCGCTTTCATGAATATGATGAACCGTGTGTGAGTATCTGAATAAATTCCTCATCGTTTTCTTTGATGAGATTCTGGTCTTTTTCAAGACTCGTGAGGAGCATGTTGCCCATCTTAGAGTCACTCTCTCTACTATTCGTTAGCATCAACTATAAGCCAAGCTGGTGAAATGTGAGTTCTGGTTGGATCGTGTTGTCTTTTGGGGCCATGTTGTTTCAGGGGATGGGATTTCCGTTGATCCTTCCAAGATTTCTGCAGTCATGGACTGGAAGCGACCTTCTACCCCTACTGAGATACGCAGTTTCCTCGGTTTGGCTGGCTATTACCGGCGTTTCGTCAAGGGTTTCTCCTCTCTTGATGCTCTTCTAACAAAGCTAACTCAAAAGCATGTCAGGTCCGAGTGGTCAGATCAATGTGAGCAGGCCTTTTCTGAATTGAAGTGACGACTGTGTTCTGCTCCAGTTTTAGCTCTTCCGTCAGAGGGGGTAGACTTTTTAGTTTATACTGATGCTTCCGGAGTTGGCTTGGGCAGTGTCTTGACGCAGGATGATCGTGTTATCGCGTATGGGTCGAGGCAGTTAAAGATTAACGAACACAACTACCTTACTCATGATCTGGAGTTTGTTGCGGTGGTTTTTGCTTTAAAACTTTGGCGACATTATCTTTATGCCGTGAAGTGTCACTTTTTCACTGACCATCGGAGTTTGAAGTATATCTTCGTTCAAAAAGATCTCAATCTTCGTCGGAGGCGTTGGCTAGAATTCAAAGCGGACTATGACTTGCAGCTCATATATGTTCCTAGTAAGGCTAATTCAGTGGCAGATGCATTGAGTCGTCAGGCTTCTGTTGTCGCCCGTGCACCCATGTCAACTACCCTTGCAGCTTTAATTGACGACCTCGATCAGATCGGCATTTCAATCTCACCCGATGGTGATGAAGAGGTTTCTGGTCCGTTATGGGTGGAGCAGGTGAAGGATTTGTATCCATTTGATCCCACACTCCAGCGCATCCGCCAAAGGGCTGAACTTTGACTATTATGGATTTCTCCATCTCAAATGATGTTCTCCGTTTCCGAGGCCGCCTCTGCATCCCTGATGTTTCTGAGTTGCTTGATAGTATTTGTCGAGAAGCTCATGAATCCTGCACATCTGGTCATGCAGGTAATAATAAGATGTATCATGACTTGAAGCAGATCGTGTGGTGGCCGGGTATGAAGAATTATATCGCTCACTTCATCTCTCAATGTCCGACATGCCAGAAGGTGAAAGCTCAGCGTCAGTGTCCTAGTGGTCTCTTGCAGCTGTTCCATATCCCCGAATGGAAGTGGGAAGATATCTTTATGGACTTCATCACGGGTTTGCCCCGTACACCGAGAGTGCATGATAAGATTTGGGTCATAGTGGATCGCATGACTAAAGTGGCTCATTTCATCCCGTATAAGGAAGGTCATTCCACCGAAAAGATGACTCGAATCTATGTTTCAAAGATTGTTAGAATCCAAGGAATTCCCTTGCGGATTGTGTCGGATCGTGACTCGAGATTTGTATCCCACTTCTGGAAGGGCTTTCAGCAAGCCTTGGGCACCGATATCAACCTAAGCACTGCTTATCATCCGAAGACTGATGGCCAGACCGAAAGAGTTAACCAGATTCTTGAAGACATGTTGCTATGTTATATTCTGGATTACAAGGGAGCTTGGGACAAGCATATACCCTAGGTTGAATTCGCATACAATAATAACTATCAAGAGAGCCTCAAGATGGCCCCCTTCGAAGCATTGTACGGGCGTCGTTGTAGGACCCAGCTCTACTGGTCATAAGTTGGTGAGAATGTTGTTTTGGGGCTTGAGTTACTTCAGGAAATGGAATAAGCCACGAAAAAGACTCGCCTTCAGCTCAGTGGTGCCTTCGAGAGACAGAAAGTATGCAAATCAGCGTCGTCGTCCGTTAGAGTTAGCGGCGGGTGATCAAATACTCATGAAGGTTTCCCCTACTCCTGGGGTGAAGCGATTTGGTCGTCATCATAAGCTCGGTCTGAGGTTCGTGGGACCGTATGTCATTTCAAAGCGTGTCGGAGAAGCTGCTTATCGTGTGGGGTTACCTGTTTCTTTGGCCGGTGTTCACAATGTCTTTCATGTTAGCCAGCTTCGGAAGTACATTCGTGATCCTACTCGCGTCATTGAAGGAGTTCCAGTAATTTCTGAAACTAGTCTTTCTTATCCGGTCAAGCCCGCCAAGATCGTTGAGTATCAAGAACGCAAACTTCTCAAGAGAACCATTCTTGTAGTAAGGGTACTATAGGTGCATGGCAAGTATGAGCAGTACACTTGGGAACTCGAATCTGACATGTGTAGCAGTATCCGCAACTTTTCTCTTGATCTTGGTATGTCTTCGCTCTTGTTCCTATTCTATTCAAGTATTCTCACGGTTAGCTTCCATATCTTGAATTGTAAACCTTGTTGGAATATGTCATATGAATCTTCACCGTAAGAGATCTCTTCCGGATAATCGTTAAAAGTTTTGGAACGAAACTTCCTAAGTAGGGGAGAACGTAACAATCCACTTTTTTTAAAAAAGGGCCAAAATACTTAATATAATAAAAAAAATTGAGGGGGAAATTTGTAATTAGGTGAGTTCGGTTTTCCCTTCCCTTCTAAACTGCAAGCCCGAGCCAGCCCGATCCAGCCCCTCCCGATCTACTTCTCCTCCCGGTCCAAGACCTTCCCGCAAGCCGCAAAAAGATCGCAGGATCCCTCTCCTGATCCCGCCGCGAGAGATTATCCACCCACTTTCGATTCTGCCTCCTGCGCCCTCCCTGCCCCCGTTACTGTCCCCAACCGGCGGCGGAGCCCCATGTTCCTCTCCCTCGGGCCGGCGGCAGCAGCAGGAGCTCCTCCTCCTTCGTTCCGTGAGGGAAGCAAGGTAAATCCTCCTCTCTTTTCTCCATGCATTTCTTGGAACTGTCATGGAAGTTATTCGTCTTCTCTTCGAGGACATCGACGCCTTTCTCCGGCAACCCAAGTTTCTCTTCTCCCTTTTCATTTCGGTCGGTGAGACTCAAGTGGGACATCTAGGGTTTGCTCAATTCCGTCTTTCCTTGGATTTTTGAGTTCATATTCGGCCTCCTTGTGTAAGAAAGCACTCTTTCCCCCTTTATTCAGAACTTATTTAGTTTATTTGATAATTTCTTTCTTGAAACCGAAAACCGGCTTCTTGTGGAGTTCGAACCCTTGGGGAAGGGGTGACCGCACACTTACTTTTCCCTATCGATCTTGAATGACCAAAGACTTAGAACCAGAACTGAACCAAGGCTCAAGCACAGAGGTCCCACCATACACCCGGAAGATCTTAGAGCGCTTCCTCTCCTTAGCCTGTGTTGAGCTAAGGGTACCTCAGAAAGCACTAGAAGATCAAAGAGTAAGGAGACTGGAATGCTTAAAAGCTTGCCTTCTGAGGTACCCCCTTGGGTCTATTTAAAGTTTTTAGAAGTTGTTCTGCCAACAACGTAAATCCGCTATTTAGAACGGCTATATGCAGTCCAGGTTGGCCTGTCAACAACATAACTCCGTTGTTTTGAAAGGATATATGCAGGACAACGGGGGTGGAATGGTAAAAATACACCACAGATCACTGGGCGAGTGGCCCCCAAAAACCTCCACTCGCCTTGGGCGGCGAGTGCTTGATGGAGCTGGCACTCTCCGCCTCTCTAGGGCCCTGGGCGAGTGACGGCAAAAAATGACCCACTCGCCTAAGGGCGCAAGTACTGATAGGTCAGGCACTCGCGCTCTCGACACCCCACTATGGGTTCGGCTTAACTCACCGCCTAAGAACAGAAGGCGTCGACTGGGCAGGCTTCACCCAACGCTAAAGAAATGGAGGCATCGACTGCACTCACCCCGCTCAACACCAAGAAGAAAAAGCGTTGAGTGCACACGCCTCACTCAACACCAAGAAGAAAAAGCGTTGAGTGCACACGCCTCACTCAACGCCAAGAAGAGAAAGCGTTGAGTGCACATGCCTCACTCAACGCCAAGAAGAGAAGGCATTGAGTGCCTGGGGCGGCGAGTGCCTGATAAGGCTGGCACTCGTTGCCACCTTCTGCCCCTGGGCGAGTGCGGGCCAGACCTGCCCCACTCGCCAAATGCCTGCCGAGAGCTAGGGGCGGGTGCGAGCCCACTCGCTCCACTCGCCCCACTTCCATCCCACCTTGCCTGGGCGAGTCGGCGAGGCTGCCGAGCTCTCTCTTCCCTCTCGAATCGCCTGACTCGACGCCTTAGGCGGAAGGCCTTGACAGAACTTGCCTCACTCAACGCCAAAAGTGGAAGGCGTCGAGTGAACACGCCTCACTCAACGCCAAAGGCGGAAAGCATCGAGTGAACATGCTTCACTCAACGCCAAGGGCGGAAGGCGTCGAGTGAACTCGCCTCACTCAACGCCAAAAGCGGAAGGGTCGAGTGAACTCGCATCACTCGGCGCCAAAAGCGGAAGGCATCGAGTGAACTCTCCTTACTCAACGCCAAGTTCCCGGCTCGCCTGGTCAGCTCGCGAACACTTGGGAGGGGCTCGCTTCTGAACGACTTTGCTCCTGAAGATCTGGCAAAGCACTGATCCTGGGGAGGAACCCGCTCATCGAATACGGGGTTGTACACAATCCCCGCTCTTTGCGAGCTTCCGCGAAGTTCGGAAAGAAACATTCAACCTCAGGTATTTGATGAGCACTGCGGGAGTGGGAGGGAATCTTTTGGTGGGGTTCACAAGCTACTATAGATATACGCCCCCCTACCTGGGCGACCTTTGCCCTGCCCCTTACTCCGATTCTGCCGAGATGCCTCTCTCCAAGGAGCTCCAAGAGAGGCTTAGCTGCGCCCGGGAGATCAATGTTGCCCGCGCTGCCGAGCTGACATCCCTGTCACCCAGCTCTTTACCGCGCGAGCCGCCAAAACAGGAGCCTGCCAAGAAGGCCAAGACTGTCCCGGGAGTTGCCGAATCCCTCCACCATGATCTGGCCTCAACCCCAGATCATGGCCTCACTTCCACCTCTATGCCAGCCACCAAAACAAAAGGAAAAGAGATCATCAACCCTCCCGCCGACTCGGACGCTCACCACAACGGTACAGGAACTTCTGCGCCGTGAGCTGGTTCACCTTGTAGCGATGTGCGACTCCAACCCTCTTCTGAAGGCCGCGCGAGAGGCCCATCGCCTCCCTTCGGCGCCACTGGGCTGGGCTCGCTACTAATAAAGTCGCCGGCCCGCGAGCCACCTCGGGTTCCTACCGCCGACCCTCTACTCGCAGGGGGAGGTGCTGGGGACATCCCCATCCCAAACTTCAATCTGATCTCCCCAAGCTCTCAAGCTCCGGGTCGCGGCAAGGCCCTTCAGCCTCCTCTCTCTCGCCCATTTCAGGGTCAGACCAGTGCTTCTCGGCGGGACCATCTCGCGAAGTTAGTCTAGTACCTATCATTTCTGCAAACCTCGACTCCTCATCTGAATTTCGTTGTTCTCGCAGGCCTTCCTGACCAATCTGAAGCCGAAGAATCTTCCGAGCTAGCTCGCCATCTCTTTCGCCCAATGCGAAAGAGGATTTCCTGGATGCCTCACTGGACCCTGCCGAGCTGAGGAGGCGAACTGTGGAACTCCTTAAGAAGCAGGGACTCGCGCTGCGCCGGATCCAGGAGGACAACACACTCGGCAATCAGCGGTTGCAGGCGCTGGAAAGGGACTACGTGTTGCTGGAGGACGAGGTGTGGCGCTGCTCGGCGAGTGGGATGACTTCTCCTACACCGCTTATGGAGAGGATCAATGAGAACATGCGGCTAATACAGCAAGATTTGGAGCTGGTCCGCGAGTTCAACAACCCAAGGCGACCTCCGGGAATGGGGAGGCAAGGTCGGGGTAGATAGAAATGGCTCCCCAGCTGAGCCTACCGGCACTCGCCCGCCAGCTCCCCCAGCTCGCCTATTGTAGTAATATTTCTATTGAATTGATTCTTTGACTTTGGTCTGTAATAACTTTAAACTGTTTCTAGATTTAACTTTCAATGCTTGTGATTTGTGAACTGTGTTATGATATGGACTCGGCTCGCGTTAGGGTAAAGCAGGTCGCAGGGTTTGGCGAGTCGGGGATGCCGAGCCGGACTGACCGGTCGGCTCGGCAATTAATTTACTTTCTATAAATAGGCCTACCCCCAGAATATCGTCTTTACTGCAGACTCATACCCCCCTCCTCTTGCCCTTCTCGCCAATCGCACTCACACAAAGTCTAGAAAAAGATGGGCAAGACGGGACCTGACGCTGACGGAAGGTCCAAGTGCGCGAAACAATTTGTCGAGTATACCTTATATGCGAGCAGGAGCTCGCAAACTTCATTGCCGACTACATCCCCTCAGGTTTAACCGTGCGTCGACCTGGGAAAGACGAGGCAATCAACACTTTCTTCCCCGATGAGCTCGCCTTCCCCATCTCGCACTTCGAGTTGGGGTTGCGACTCCCTCTCGGGCCAGAGATCCGTTGGATTCTGAAGTATTATGGGGCGGTCCCGGCACAACTGAACCCGAATGTCATCGCTATGATGGTGGCATTCGCCTGCTTCCTCCGGCGAGATAGGATAGAATTCAACCTCACAGTCTTCCGCAAATTGTTCATTTACCGCGTGACCAACGACGGGGTCGCCTTTCTTGTCGGCTCGCAGCTCAAGGTTCGCAAGACGGCAAACAGGGATCACAATTGGTTCTCCAAGTTCGTATTCATCAAAGGGAATCTCGGCAATGTCCCCTTCTCGCCCCAACAACGCAGCAAGGAGGTTTGCCGGCCGCCCACCGTGACGGGCAATGATGTCGAGCTACACAAGTTCTTTCTCGGCAAGGACTTCGAGGTAGCCTTCCTCAGAAGGGGCCTCGGCTCGCTCCTTCCGGTTCATCCCGGCGAAGGTACAACTTTCCTCTCTTCTTTTAACGAATACGCCAATATCAAGGATTTTCTGCTGACTAAGTTTTTTCCTGCAGGTGAGCGACTGATCCCTAAGAACCCGCCCTTTACGGACTCGGGACTCTTCCCCGACCCGCTCACACGTGAGCGGGCAGCCGCGGCGGCCTGCCGGATGGATTCGGAGTCGGCCAGGCCTCCTTCCAGCAAGAGACGACCCGATCCCGCGAGCTCCAGCTCGCCTCGCGGATCCCCACCGCCGAAGAAGATGAAGAAGGCGATGGCGGTCTCCAAGTGGAAGCAGATCATCCTAGACTCGCCGGAGAAGGATCATGGCGGCGGCGACCCCCCTGCTTCCCCAGCTGCCGAGCTCCCGGCCGGCGAGCTGGGCCTGCCGAGAGAACATAGGAACTTTTGTCTCGGAGGGAAAGCAAAGGACCAGCTCGGCGAGCCGATGGACCAATGGGATGAGCAGGCACACCGAGTCTCCATCTCTTCCCTCCTCCCCTCCTGGTAAGAGTGCCACCCTCCCAGCGGGCACGCCTATGCCCTGGGGTTTGGGTTATACAGCCGCGAGGACGGCACGGCTTACAACGACGTGAGCCTCCAGCGGTTCGCCCACGAGTGCTCGCGAGCCCAGATGCGCTCTATGGAGATCGCGCATATGTCGGTTCGACACGGCTTCCACCTCAGCCACAACTTGGCGAAGGTCGAGGAGGAGCGGGATGTCGCCAAGGATGATGCCGCTAACATGGTGAGGAGGCTGGGAATTGCCGAAAACATCCTCAGCAAAAGTACCGGCAGGGTGGTAAGTGTCAGTTAACCCCTCTTCCATTCACTTAGTATTTTCGCAACTTTTCCCCTTACCTTTCTGGCCTTACAGGATGTCGTGACCGCGGACCGCATGTGTGCTCGCACTGCCGAGCTGGAAGAGAAGAACCAGAAACTGGAGGAGTAAAACAAGGCGCTCCAGGGAGAGTTGAATCGCCTGATGAACATCTTCCTTCCCCCTCTGTCGGCGAGCCGGGCGCCCCAACCAAGAGGCCGAAGATGTTCAGCGAGGCGGAGGTTACCGAGAAGCTGCGGGTCAACTCTATCAGCACCGTTGACTACAACCTGCAGGTTATGCGGGACATGCAGGTGTTGACGGCAGGCTGCGAGGAGATGGCCGCAAGGGACCTGGTGCCGGAGCAATTTCCCCCCGCTTCCCCCCCCCCCTGGCGAGAAGGAGGACAGCTTCGGCTCGCTATTCAAGGATGTTCCCGGCTTTGACGATGGCCATTCTGGAGGGGAGGGCGAGAGCTAGCCCGGGTGTTTTTCTCTTTCTTTTTGTAATGATCTCCCCCCCCCCCATTTTGTAACCTCGCTGAGGCGAGCCCTTTTTGTGCAATGAAATACATTAATGAAAGAAAATACTTAGCCAGTTTTCTCTGTATGCTTGTTTACTTTTTTTGTTTCACTCGCGCGCGTGTCTCCCTCTTGCCGAGTGACCTCGCTAGGGTAGACTCGCTGCTAGTTTAGGACACATACCCGCACTGAGACCCCGAGATCTCGCCAGCCTTAGGTAGTAGAAAGTAGGCCACTCGCCACACTGGGCCCGCGACCACCCTGCTCGCCTGCGAGGCTCCTTCCCTTTAGAGATTCGTTCTAGGCCCGAAATTTCCCAAGTAAAATCTCGATGGGGTGGAGTGTGGTTGCCGAGAATGGTCTCGGCTCGCCTTCATTTGTAGATGTCGAGATCTCGGCTTGCCACCTTTGGCATTACCTGGCTTAGTGCTACCCCTGAGCAATTGTCGAGATCCCGGCTCGTCGTTATCTGCTTGCCTGGAAACTGCTAGGTCTGATCCTTTGCTTTCCCTGTGATCTGTTCCCCCCGGCCTCTGCCTCAAATTTCAACTTCAAATTCCTTATGCTGATTGGCAAGAGCAGCTCGGGACCTGAATCTAGAGCAGCAACAACGTCCACAAAGGACCCTCTGTCCTGTTAACCAGATGAAAGCCTGACAGCAGGAGAACCTCGGGATCTTAGAATCTCTCGAGTGACGTCCAGCCCTACCAGCTAGTGAGAGCCTGGCGGCAGGATCTTCTCAGGGTCTGTGAAGACGCTCTTGAGTAACGTCCAGCCCTGCTAGCTAGTGGGAGTCTGGCAGCGGGATCTTCTCGGGGTCAGGGGAGACGCTCACGAGTGACATCCAGCCCTACCAGCTAGTGGGAGTCTGGCAGCGGGATCTTCTCGGGGTATGGGGAGACGCTCACGAGTGACATCCAGCTCTGCCAGCTAGTGGGAGCCTGACAGTGGGATCTTCTAGGGGTCAGGGGAGACGCTCACGAGTGATATCCAGCCCTGCCAGCTAGTGGGAGTCTGGCAGCGGGATCTTCTCGGGGTCTGGGGCAGACTCTCACGAGTGACATTCAGCCCTGCCAGCTAATAGGATCCTGGCAGCGGGATCTTCTCGGGGTCTGGAGAGACGCTCTCGAGTGACATCCAGCCCTGCCAGCTAGTGGGAGCCTGGCAGCGGGATCTTCTTGGGGTCTGGGGCAAACTCTCACGAGTGACATCCAGCCCTGTCAGCTAGTGGGAGTCTGGCAGCGGGATCTTCTCGGGGTCTGGGGAGATGCTCTCGAGTAACACTCAGCCCTGCCAACTAGTGGGAGCCTGGCAGCGGGATCTTCTCGGGGTCTGGGGAGACGCTCTCGAGTGACACTCAGCCCTGCCAACTAGTGGGAGTCTGGCAGCGGGATCTTCTCGGGGTCTGGGGCAGACTCTCACGAGTGACATCCAACCCTGCCAGCTAGTGGGAGCCTGGCAGCGGGATCTTCTCGGGGTCTGGGGAGACGCTCTCGAGTGACATCCAGCCCTGCCAGCTAGTGGGAGCCTGGCAGCGGGATCTTCTTGGGGTCTAGGGTAGACTTTCGCGAGTGACATTCAGCCCTGCCAGCTAGTGGGAGCTTGGCAGCGGGATCTTCTCGAGGTCAGGGGAGACACTCACGAGTGACATCCAGCCCTGCCAGCTAGTGGGAGCCTGGCAGCGAGATCTTCACGGGGTCTGGGGCAGACTCTCACGAGTGACATCCAACCCTGTCAGCTAGTGATAGTCTGGCAGCGGGATCTTCTCAGGTTCTGTTTCATGAACATCATCGGCCGCACAAACTATTACAAAAGAGATCTGAAATGATGTGATATCTTATATCTATAAAAGAAGGTGTTACATACTTTGCTCATGGATAGAAACGCTTCAAGTCATCACCGCTCCAGGTGTGACTGAGGGCCTCGCCTTATACATTCTGGAGACGGTACCCCCCTGACCTCAATACCTCTCTGACAATGTATGGACCTTCCCAGTTTGGGTTGAGCTTTCCCACAGCTGCTGATCTTCCAGCGGCATCGAACTTCTTGAGGACCAAGTCCCCTTTCGCGAACTGCTTGATTCTGACATGCTTGTCAAAGTACATGGCCATCCGCCGCTTGATCTCTTCCTGCCTAACAGCGACAACATCACGGAGTTCCTCCGCTAGGTCCAAGGAAAGTCGCAGCTCGTGCTCATTCTCGGCTGTCCATTCCTCACTGCCTCCACCACCTGCGGTGTTCGGACCTCGAACTCGATCGGGAGCACAGCTACGCAGCCGTAGGAGAGTTTGAAGGGGGTCTCCCCGGTGGCTGTGTTGGGAGTGGTTCTCAGGGCCCAAAGGACTGAAGGAAGTCGCTCTACCCAACTCCCCTTCAGGTTCTCAACCTTCTTTTTTAGCAAATTCACAATGATTTTGTTCGCCGCCTCCACCTGCTCGTTGCTCCTGGGGTGGTGAACCGACGCAAACCGAAGATCAATCCCGAGTTGACCGCAGAAGCTGATGAACTCGGCGCTGGCAAACTGCGGCCCATTGTCCGTGACAATGTCCTGAGGCAATCTATGCCGGCAGATGATCTCCCCCCACACAAAGTTATTGATCACCTGGGAGGTCTCCTTGGCCAGCGCTTTCACCTCCAACCACTTAGAAAAATAATATATCATCACTAGCAAGACCCTCCTCTGCCCACTGGCCAGAGGAAAAGGCCCTACCAGGTCCATTCCCCAGATAGTGAAGGGTCAGGGCGCGGTGATACTTCTTAGCCTTTGAGTTGGCAACAGTTGGAGTGGGGCAAACAATTAGCACTTCTAGCACTTCTTTGTGAACTCGGCGGCATCCTGGCCTAAGGTTGGCCAGAAGTAGCCTTGCCTGACTATCCTTCCCTCCAGGCTCCTGCTCCCCGAGTGATTCCCACACTCCCCGTTGTGAATTTCTTCCAGGATTCTCGGGACCTCCTCCTCGGCCACGCATCGTGTTAGGAGTCCTAAGAGGGTCTTGCGGTATAACTTCCCGTCGCGCATAAGATAGTATGCCGACTTGTATTTGAAGCGCTTCTTGTCCAAGCCTTCCAGGAATTCTCCTGAGGACAAGAAGGTCGTGAAGGGGTCCATCCAGGAAGAACGCTTATCCACCTCCATCAGCTCCCCCTCTTCGATGGAAGGGCGGAAGAGGTCGGTAAGAGTTCCCCATGCGTGGGGTCCGAATTTGGCCAACTGATCCACCTGCTCATTCTCTTCCCGCGGCACGTGCTTCATGGAGAATATTTGAAACATCCCGATGATCCCCTTCACCTTTGCCAGGTAGAGTTGGAGGGTAGGCTCCCTGGCCTCGAACTCATCGTTGATTTGGGAAGATACCACCATGGAGTCTGTGAGAACCTCTACGTCCTGCACTCCAAGCTCCCTGGCCAGCCGGAGCCCTGCGATCACAGCCTCATACTCCGCCTGATTGTTGGTAATGGGGAAGTGAATAACCACCGTCTGCTCGATCTTCGTCCCCTGTGGACTCTCCAAGATTACTCCTGCCCCTAAGGAGTGCCTCCCTGACGCACCATCCACCTTCACCCTGCAAGGAACAGGGTGGGTGAGCTCGGCCTCCGCCACTTCAAACGCATAGTCAGCGAGGAAGTCGGTAATTGTCTGGGCCTTGATCGAGAGCCGAGGGACAAAGGAGATGTCAAACTCGCTCAACTCCACCGACCACTTGGCCAATCTCCCAGAGTGCTCCACCCCTTCAAATATGTTGCGGAGGGGGTGGTCGGTCACCACTCGGATAGAGTGTGCCTAGAAATATGGACGGAGCCTCAGGCCCGAGATGACCAGGGCAAAGGCCAGCTTCTCCATAATAGGATACCTGATTTCTTCCTTCCTCAGGACCCTGCTTACGTAGTAGATCGGCAACTGCTTCTTACCATCTTCTCGGACCAAGACGGAGCCCAGGGTCTCGGCCCCCACTCCAAAGTATAGGGACAGATCTTCCCCTTCCTTCGGTCCCTGGAGCAGAGGAACCTGGGTCAGCTGCCTCTTCAAGGCTTGGAAGGATCCCTCGCATTCCTCGGACCACTCGAATTTCTGGCCCCCTCTCAACGCCTTGAAGAAGGGTGAGCACTTCTCTCCAGTCCGGGAGAGGAACCTGCTCAGCCCTGCCAACTTCCCTGTTAAGCGCTGGACCTCCTTGGCGTTCCAAGGCAATCCGAACTCCATTATGGCACTTACCTTGTCAGGGTTGGGCTCTACACCTACAGGAGTAAAGAAATGGCCTAAAAACTTACCTCTGCTTGCCCCGAAGACACACTTCAAGGGGTTAAGTGCATTTTGTATTTTTGCAAGGTGCCAAAGGTCTCTTCCATGTCCTGGAGGTGAGAGTCGACATCCCGACTTTTGATCATGAGATCATCCACGTACACCTCCAGATTCCTCCCCATCTATTCCCGGAAGACCCGATCCATCATCCTTTGGTAAGTTGCCCCTGCATTTTTTAGCCCAAAGGGCATCATCTTGTAGCAGTAGCACCCATCCCCGGTGATGAAGGAGACATCTTTTATGTCGGGTGGGTGCATCCTGATCTGATGATAACCTGAAAAAGCATCTAGAAAACTCATTACAAAAAAACCGATGGCTGAGTTAACCAGAGCGTCGATCCGAGGCAGGGGGTAGCAATCTTTAGGACATGATTTATTAAGAAAAGAAAATTCTACACACATCCTCCAGCGGTCGTCTCCCTTTTTAACCATTACAACGTTGGAGACTCAGCCTGGATACTGGATCTCTGAAACGAATCCGGCCTTTAGGAGCTTACTCACCTCCTCCCGGATTGGCTCGCCCAGCTTGTCGGCGGTAGATCTCTTCTTTTGACGGATAGTGCGGGCCTCGGGATCCAGGTTGAGGTGGTGGCAGGTGACGTCCGCATCGATCCCTGGCCTGTCTGCTGCGCTCCACACGAAGACATCCACGTTCCTCCGGATGCACTCCAGCATCCTTCCCTGGTCCTCTGGACTTAGCCCCCCACTAACGCGCACCTTATCCACCCTGTCTTCTCGGGTGAGAACCTCCATCTCCACAACCTCGTCTGTAGCTTCCAATTGGGACTGATCTCCTCACTCGCCTACGGCCCCCTCGCCTGGGGTCAGAACCTCTTCCTCAGCCTCCTCTACGGCCATCACCTCGTCCTGCTCCTGCACTTCCTCCGTCGCCTCCACACGGGCGCGAACTTCATCCTCCACTACCCCCATCTCCTCTGCTTCTCCTCCCGCCTCCTGCCTGGACACTTCCTCCATCCTCCTCTCTATCTCCTCGGCTCCTCCCTGCCAAGAGATGGTGTTGACCGCGGTGACATAGCACTCCCTTGACACCTTGGGGTCTCCGCGAACACGAACTTGGATGCTTTCAGCATTGAACTTCAGGCACTGATGGAAGGAAGATGAAATGCAGCGGAAGGCGCTGATGGTGTTGACCGCGGTGACATAGCACTCCCTTGACACCTTGGGGTCTCCGCGAACACGAACTTGGATGCTTTCAGCATTGAACTTCAGGCACTGATGGAAGGAAGATGACACGCAGCGGAAGGCGCTGATGAGGGGCCGCCCGAAGATCGCGTTGTAACTACTAGGGGCGTCAACGATGACGGACCTGCAGTTTCTGGACTGCCCCCCTAGAGTAACATGGAGTCTCACTCCTCCTTCCACTTCTTTCCTCTCCCCGGAGAATCCGAAGAGAGGCCCATCCGAGGCCAACACCCTCTTGGCCTCCACCTTCATCGCGTTGAACGCCTTCTTGAAGACGACGCTGACCGAGCTCTCATTATCAATGAGGATCTGAAAGACTGTAAAGTTTTCGACTGCGGCCTGGATCACCAGCGCGTCGCAAAAGGGATCCTCATGATCCGACATATCCTTCCTTGAGAAGGTGATCTTCTCCTCTGGGGGTGGAGTTAGAGACATCGAAGCGATGCTCCGGCGATACATGGTATGGAGGCTCGCCTTACGGGTGGCCTCAACTCCCACTCCCCCGTGGATCACCCTGATCCCTCCTCGGCCCCCCACATCGGCACTATCTTCGCACTTATCCTCCCCTCCTGGCAGGACCTCTTCAATCCGCACCTCACGACGAGGCTGTTGCTACTCCCTGGTTCCCCTGAACTGTAGGAACTCCGGGTACGTGGCCGTGGCATGGCCCTCCTCCTGGTGGAAGTCGCAATAAGGCAGCTCCACCCTGCCTTCCTGCCTTCTCCTCTGAGCTCTCCTCCTCCCCCCCCCCAGGGCTATCGTCATAGCCTGATGTTGGTCGGGGAAAGGAGGCCTCTGGCCTTGCCTCAAGCCTAGGGGGTTGAACTGACCCTGCCCTCCTTGGCGGTGATCTCCTCCAGGGAAACCTCTCCTCGGCCCCTGATCCTACCGCACTGGCTGCCTCCAACCCAGCCGATTGTTCGGCTCTTGATGGCCCCATCTCGGCTGCTGTTGCTGCTGATGCTGCTCCCTCTGCTTGGGCTCGACCCTCCTGCCTCCTGCAACCTCCTGGCTCCTTCTCTTCCCCTACGGCCCACCTGGCCAATCTCCTCGCAAACTCCGGGTTCGACGCCTCCCCGTCGACTTCCCTCGCGCCCTCTCCATCAGCTCCTCAAAGGACACTGGCGGTACCCTCTTCAGCTCCATTCTGAAGAATCCCTGCTGCAACCCCAGGGTAAAGGTCACCATGAGTGTGTGCTCTGGGGTCTCCTGTACCTGGAGGACCTCCTCTTGAAACCGGTCCACATAGCTCCCCAGAATCTCGTTCTCTCCCTGCTTGATGAGGAACAAGGACTCTGACTCCCTCTTCCTCTTCTTGGAAGTGGTGAACCTTAACAAGAACCCTCGGCGCAGGTCCTCGAAGCAGTAGATAGAGCTGGCCGATAGCTGGTAGAACAAATCTCTTGCCTTCTCCTTGAGGGTGATGGCGAAGAGTCGGCACTTGAAGGAATCCGACATTTGCCTGATAGAAACCACATCCTCGAACCATTGGATGTGTTGGACCGGGTCGTCCCTCCCGGTGTAGTAGGACATCTACGGCTTGCGAAACACCTCTGGAACTGGGGCGGATGAGACCAACTCGCTGAAAGGGTTGTCATCCCCTGCTGGGCGAGTCGGGCGATCTCGCGCATCCGCCTCGCCGAACCGGCCCGCACCTGCCGAGCTGGGGAACAGAACTCGCCCCGGCAGATCCCGCGCGTCGCCTTCCTCTACCACCTCCTTCCCAACTCGCCTGACGGGGGCATTCTCGCCCAGGGCTGGGGCTGCAACAACTAGGGCAGATGGGGTTGAGCACTCAGCGCGAGTACCGAGTGCGAACATGACGAGGTTACGTACCCATTACCGGAAATCCTCGAGAATCCCGAGGGTTGCGAGAGGGGGAGGGGGTGGCGAGTGGCGAGTCGGCCTTGTCAGATCCCTGTCCTTCACCTCCAGTCATTGAGCTCACGAAGGATTTTCGGTGTTGATCACACTCCACGCTAACCATACCAAAATGTTGAAACCGAAAACCGTCTTCTTGTATAGTTTGAACCCTTGGGGAAGGGGTGACCGTACACTTACTTCTCTCTAGCGAGATTGAACGACCAAAGACTTGGAACCAGAACCGAACCAAGGCTCCAGCACGGAGGTCCCACCACACGCCTGAAAGAACTTAAAGCGCTTCCCCTCCTTAGCCTGTGCTGAACTAAGGGCACCTCAGAAAGCACTAGAAGATCAGAGAGTAAGGAGACTGGAATGCTTGAAAGCTTGCCTTCTAGGTACCCCCTTGGGTCTTTATAGTTTTTAGAAGTTGGTCTGCCAACAGCGTAACTCCGTTGTTTGGAACGGCTATATGCAGTCCAAGTTGGCCTGTCAACATCGTAACTCCGCTGTTCTAAAAGGTTATATGCAGGCCAACGGGGGTGGAATGGTAAAAATACACCACAGATCACTGGGCGAGTGGCCCCCAAATACCTCCACTCGCCTTGGGCGGCGAGTGCTTGATGGTGCTGGCACTCGCCGCCTCTCTAGGGCCATGGGCGAGTGCAGGCAAAAAATGACCCAGTCGCCTAAGGGCGCGAGTGTTGATAGGCCAGGCACTCGCGCTCTCGGCACCCCATTATGGGTCCGGCTTAACTCACCCCTAATAACAGAAGGCGTCGACTGGGCGGGCTCCACCAACCGCTAAAGAAATGGAGGCGTCGATTGCACTCGCCCCGCTCAACACCAAGAAGAAAAAGCGTTGAGTGCACACGCCTCACTCAACGCCAAGAAGAAAAAGCGTTGAGTGCACACGCCTCACTCAACGCCAAGAAGAGAAGGTGTTGAGTGCTCGGGGGGGCGAGTGTCTGATAAGGCTGGCACTCGCTACCTCCCTCTGCCCCTGGGCGAGTGCGGGCCAGACCTGCCCCACTCGCCAAATGTCTGTCGAGAGCTAGGGGCGGGTGCGAGCCCACTCGCTCCACTCGCCCCACTTCCATCCCACCTTGCCTGGGCGAGTCGGCGAGGCTGTCGAGCTCTCGCTTCCCTCTCGACTCGCCTGGCACAACGTCTTAGGCGGAAGGCCTTAACAGAACTTGCCTCACTCAACGCCAAAAACGGAAGGCGTCGAGTGAACTCGCCTCACTCAACACCAAAGGCGGAAAGCGTCGAGTGAACTCGCCTCACTCAACGCCAAGGGCGGAAGACGTCGAGTGAACTCGCCTCACTCAACGCCAAGGGCGGAAGGCGTCGAGTGAACTCGCCTCGCTCAACGCCAAAAGCGGAAGGCGTCGAGTGAACTCGCCTCACTCAACGCCAAAAGCGGAAGGCGTCGAGTGAACTCGCCTTACTCAACGCCAAGGTCCCGGCTCGCCTGGTCAGCTCGCGAACACTTGGGAGGGACTCGCTTCTGAACGACTTTGCTCCTGAAGATCTGGCAAAGCACTGAACCTGGGGGGGAACCCGGACATCGAATACGGGGTTGTACACTCATGGTGTCGATCTAACTTGTGTTCGTCGTACAATCGACTAGTCCCGAACTATTTGAATTTCCGGCGCCGCTCATTAGATCGATTGGTGGGATCTCTCCAAAATCCTCTCCGATCTAGGATTTCCGTCACCCAAACGCCGTCAAATCCTCGATCCTTCGTGGTAGCTCCCTCTCCCCTCTTCCTTAAGGGAGGTAAAACTCTTAACTCTCTCTCAACTTCGTTATGCATTGGAAATGCATGTATAAGCGTAGGAATTTTTGTTACGTCAATATTCGTTTGTATTCTTGAACATGTCAAAAATAAGATTTCTATTTTTGCAAGCGTCACTTAGCCGCCACCATCCGTTTCAGCGTCACCTTAACGCAAGTAGAGAAATCTCTCTCGCTTGCAAGCATGAAACTTAATTTGATTCACTCTCACGTTATGAATTATGCTCTTAAATATTTGAACCGATAAACTAGTAGCTTGTCCAGATATGTTAGGAATCTCCAAACATGAATCTTGAAGATTGTTTAATGTCATAAAGAAAACATTGAGAGATGATGTTGAATTGATGTGACGCTTTAAATCAAGTTTCCGCTTGACCGATAACGGAAACCAACAAATGTCCATAACAAGCACGGATTACTGAAAAACTCGCGCTTAAACTTATATTTGAATCCCGTACATCAATTGAAACACGTACACTTCCCATTATTTACTACTTATGTCATTACATGAATTAACTATGCTAAACTCCGGAGTAGGCCAAAAAAAATTAAGGTATCCCCGTTAGACTCAAATACTTGCATGTTCACTAGCTTTGCTATAAGAAAATTTGGTACTCAATTATGTTTGTTCCTTCTGTTTGCACTTTAAGTTATAAACTTGTTCTTTGTTTAATTCTTGTTCTGAGGTATTTTCCCTCTTGTTTGAATTTTGCCTTAGGGTTCATGACTGCATCAACAGCATCCTGAGATGTCCTGCGTCAAGTTCCAATGTTTCTTGAGGTTCTTTGTTGATGTTGTTATCCCAGGTTCTATGTTTTTTGTTCTTGTACTGTCGGATTGAATATTATGTATTAGTTATGTCAGTCATTTTCTTTTCATGTTATGGACAACTGTTGGGCTGTTTTTTGTACTGAATTTCAATATTTATGGCTTATTCATCTCTTTGGTTTACTGCATTAAAACTTTGTATCAATTCTGCATAGCACGAGATTTTATTGAAAATACATACGCATCAACGTCTTTTTTCCACCAAAATTAATGTTACCGCAGCAAAACAAAAAAATTATTTTTCTTTAAATGATTATTTTAAATCTAATTTTACTTTTTTTTTGCTCTCGCCTTACAGACATGGAATTTCATTCATCTGTGGCATCATGACCCGCTCGTAGCGCACTCTGATAGTTGTTATTAGACGGGTCGTGACAGCGTTCAATTAGTGATGAGGAGTGGTATTAAGGCTCCTTATCAAGGGTTGCGGGTTCGAGACCCAACGCCAACAGCGCGCTGCGCTGATGAACATGCTAGAAATGTGTTTGGGTCACTTGGGTTGCAGCCCTCACAGTTTAACCAGTCGGGTCCCGTTAAGACTCATTGAGCCGGGCCTGGGCCAAGGAGTCTTAAAGGGACCAGACAAGTTAAACCGTGAGGGTTGTAGCCCAAGTGACCCCAACGCATTTTTGGCCTATTCATCAGTGCAGCGCGGTGTTGGCGTTGGAGATGAGGAGTGGTATTAAGGCTCCTTATCAAGGTTTGTGGGTTCGAGACACAACGCCAACACCGCGATGCGCTGATGAACAGGCCAGAAATGCGTTGGGGTCACTTGGGTTGCAGCCCTCACGGTTTAACCATTCGGGTCCCATTAAGACTCCTTGAGCCGGGCCTGGGCCGTGACAGGAGTAGAAGGATGTAGGAGAAAGATAATTGAGTGAGTTTATTCTTCCACAAGGGGGTATTTATAACATTACAGAGGGGTGCCACGTCATCGATCCGTGTGCACCAATAATTCCAATAATAAAAACGTACAAAAAAGGATACCTAATTACTACTAATATTCTAATTAATAGTAATATTCAACTCTCCCCCTCAAGTTGAGAATATATATTTATCATTCCCAACTTGTCAATATTATTGTTGAAGTTGTCACTGCTTAGCCCTTTAGTGAAGACATCGGCAAGTTGATCAAAAGAGTTTACGAACGGAGTGCAGATATTTCCCTTGTCAAGGTGATCCCTGATGAAGTGTCTATCAACTTCCACATGTTTGGTTCTGTCATGCTGGACTGGATTGTGAGCAATACTGATGGCAGCCTTGTTGTCACAGTAGATAGTAATAGGATTGTCCACTTGAAGACCTATATCTCGAAGAATAGCCTTCAACCAAAGTCCCTCGCAAACACCTTGTGCCATAGCCCTATATTCTGCTTCAGCACTTGATCGTGCAACAACATTCTGCTTCTTGCTTTTCCATGAAACTAGATTACCTCCTACAAAGGTGCAATACCCAGTGGTAGACTTTCTATCATCTTGACTACCAGCCCAATCAGCATCTGTAAATACTTCAACCTTTGGTGATTGGTTGTTTTTGAACAAGATTCCACGACCTGGTGCCTTTTTTAGGTACCGTAACACCCTAAAGGCTGCCTGCTGATGACGAATGGTAGGTGAGTGCATGTACCTGCTTAGAACACCCACAGCATAGGTAATGTCAGGACGAGTATGAGATAAGTATATGAGTCGTCCAACCAAACGTTGATATTTTAAAGCATCAACTTTTTCTCCACTAGTATCTGCATCAATTCTGTGATTAGCCTCAATAGGGGTGTCCGCAGGGGAACACCCAAGCATCCCAGTTTCTTCTAGAAGATCCAAAGTATACTTTCTTTGGGAGATGAAGATCCCTTGTTCAGATCTTGCAACTTCAATTCCCAAATCTCAGCTTTCCAAGATCTTTAACTTCAAATTCTCTGCTTAGTTGCTCTTTTAGGTGAATGATCTCCTCCAAGTAATCCCCAGTGATGATGATATCATCCACATATACAATAAGGATAGCGATTAGATTACCCTTCCTTTTGACGAAGAGAGTGTGATCAGCTTGGCTTTGAATGTATCCAAGTTTAAGCATGAACGTGTAGAACCGTCTGAACCATGCTCTCGGAGACTGTTTTAAGCCGTACAAGGCTTTTAGGACACGGCATACCTTTTTCTCGGGCCCTTTGATAACAAGGCCAGGAGGAGTGTCCATGTAAACTTCCTCTTCCAGATCACCATTCAAAAAGGCGTTCTTGATGTCGAACTGAAGAAGATCCCATCCTCGATTCACAGCACAAGAGAAAAGAATACGGATTGTGTTCATCTTCGCAACAGGAGCAAAGGTATCTTGGTAGTCAATACCCTGAGCCTGGGTATAGCCCTGAGCCACTAAACGAGCTTTGTACCGCTCCACTATACCATCCTGGTTTTGTTTGACTGTGAAGACCCAGCGGGATCCAACGGTTCGCTTCCCAGGGGGAAGATCAACCAGTTGCCATGTGTTGTTTTTGTGCAAGGCACGCAATTCCTCTTCCATTGCCTGTTTCCATTCAGGCACCTGAATAGCCTCCTGCCATGTCTTAGGAATCATAATAGATGAAAGAGATGAGATAAAAGCTTTATGGGCTGGAGAGAGGTGAGAATAACTGATGTAGTTGGCAATAGGATATTTGGTGCTACCTTGTTTACCAAACAGCTGGGCAAGAGGAATATGAAGGTCATCCTCGGAATCTGGTGAGGAGGCAGTCACCGGCACTGGAGAAACATCCACGGACTGTCCTTGCTCGTCAGTTTTGGGGCGGCGAGAGTAAGTGTATAATATAGGTGGAGCGGAGGTGGAAACAATAGGAAGAGAAGATTCGATGGGAGCAGCGGCAGAGGAAGGAGAAGAGGTGACAACAATAGGAGAAGAGGTGACAACAATAGGAAGGGGAGACTCGATGGTCTCGTCATCGGTAGAGATCTCCCCCTGACGAGGGCCAAAGTAGGACTCCCCCTCGCGAAAGGTAACATCCACGGTGCAATAATATCGATGAGTCGGAGGATGATAACACCGATACCCTTTGGTAGTAGGGGAGTATCCAACGAAAACACACCGGAGGGAACGTGCATCCAGCTTATCGCGATGCGGAGTATGAACATGGACAAAACAAACGGAGCCAAAAATGCGAGGGGGAAGATGAGAAGTGTGAACCACGTGGTTTTGGGCAAGACGAGATAGAGGCGTATCAAAGGAGAGGGCGCGAGACGGAAGCCGATTAATGAGATGCGCGGCGGTGAGAACGGCATCACCCCAGTAGGATTTGGGAAGGTGCATTGCAAGGAGTAAACACCGAGCCACCTCCAGCAAGTGGCGATTCTTTCGCTCGGCCACCCCATTTTGGGTTGAAGTATGAACACACGTGGTTTGATGCAGGATGCCATGATTGGCAAGATAGGCGCCGAACTTACCCCGGTCATCATACTCCCCACCATTATCACTACGAAGCACACGAATAGTCCCTCCAAATTGTTGGGAGACCATTTTATGAAAATTTTGAAAACAGGGAAAAACATCACTTTTTTGTTTCAGCAAATATAACCACGTAGTGCGGGAGTGACAATCAATAAACGTAACAAACCATTTATAACCAGATAAGGATGTTACCCTGGAGGGTCCCCAAACATCAGAATGAATAACATCAAAAGGTTGTAAACTAGGAACAGAAAGATGACGTGTTTTTTGACGAACATGCTTAGACAGCTCACAAGCATCACAAGAAAAAGAGCGAAGTACATGAGTAAAGGCAGGAAACAGTTTAGTAAGATATAAAGGGGAGGGATGACCCAAGCGTTGATGCCAGCGTCGGACATCGTGGAGAGTAGGAGCTTTGGTGGAAGATAGAGCACTGGGAGAAGCGTGGTTGAGCAAGTATAGTCCGCCAACATTTCTACCACTGCCAAGCGTCCGCCTCATAGCCAGATCCTGAAAAACACAAACATCAGGGAAAAAAGTTACAGAGCAGTTTAAGGAAGTAGTCAAGTGACTAATAGAAAGCAAATTTCGAGGAAAAGACGGGACATGTAACACTGAGGAAAGTGATAGGTCAGGAGAACAAGATACAGTCCCTTTACCAGCAATGGCGGAGAGAGAGCCATTAGCAGCAATAACCTTATCACGACCAGAAAGAGGAGTATATGAGGTAAAACCTGAGGCAGAGCCAGTCATGTGGTCTGTCGCACCGGAGTCGATAATCCACTCAGAGGGGGTGGAAGACACAGCATGAGCACTAGTCAGACCAGAAGTGGCAACGGCAGCATGAGAGGCAACGGGAGTAGACTCTGTGTGGGAGCGTAGCATACGACGGAAGGCCTCTAACTCGGCCACAGATAAACCGCCAGCGGGTTCCTCCAGAACCTCAGTAGAGTGCGCAGAAGACTGAAAACGGTCACCAGAAAAACGACCACCACCACGATGTCCACCCCTACCACGAGTACCAGAACCACGACCGGCTGGTGCAAGGTGTGGATGTAGTCGAAAACAGGAGTCTTTGATGTGACCTTTCTTCCCACAGTGACTGCAAACAGGAGGGGGGCCTCGAGAAATCCCGGCTAGCGCAGAGTGATCAGTAGTAGGGCCAAGAGTGCGTCGACGGTTCTCATCGCTGAGGAGCATGCCGAAGGCTTCTCGAAGAGACGGAAGAGGCTCACGGTGAAGGACATGCAGACGAACAGCGTCAAACTCCATGTTGAGCCCCATCAGAAACACATGAATGCGGAAGCGATCTTTATCTCTCTGTAGGGCTATGGCATCAGCCGTACAAGCAGCAGTAAAGGTGTTGAAGAAGTCGAGTTCCTGATAAAGGCGCTCAAACTCAGAGTAATAGGCGGCAACGGTCATGGTGCCTTGCTTGAGCTCGAGGACACGGCGAGTGAGTTCATATATTTGCATCGAACTGCCCGCCTGGGAGTAGGTGTCACGGGCGCGAGACCAGATGTCGTAGGCAGAATCCAAAAGCATATAGCTGCGGTACACCTGAGGGGACATGGAGTGAAGTAACCACGAGACTACCAGGGAGTTGTCCGCATCCCATTTTTTCCAAGAGGGATCGGCACGTGGGGGCTCCATTGTGGTACCATCAATAAGACCATACAACTGGTGTCTGCGAATAGCATGTTGGGCAGCCCGGGACCATTCCAGGTAGTTCGTGCCATCTAAGGCAACGGTAGTGATCTTCAATGAGCCAGACGATCCATGACTCCGGGGAGGATCGACGGTCAAACTGGTATGTCCGCTGGACAGAGGAGGTGATATACCGGGAAGAGTACCGGACTGAGAAGCCGAGGAGACGGCTGATTGATCTTCCATTAAAAAAAAATTATGTCGACAGAGAACACCTTCGACGAGTGTCCCTTAGATCATAACGCCGGACGGGACACAAGAGGATGCGAGCATGGCGTCTCCGGTTTCTCCCATGTAGAAAACGGCCGGAGACACGAGGGAAGGAGGCGGCAACATAGGGATCCAGCCGCTCAAGCCAGCGCTATAAGCCGGCTGGATCCCGGCAGAGGAAGCAACCGCGGAGCCGGCGGGAAGAGGCCGACGGAGGCCTGAGGGAGAGGCGAGGCCGGCGGATCCCTGGGAGCCCGCAAAAAAAAACTGCGGGAAGAAGGCGGCGGGACAGGCGGAGTCGGCGGGCTGGCGGGATCGGCGGATCGCTACTCCAGCGGGGCCTGCGGGTCGCTACTCCAGCGGGGCCAGCGGGCCGGCGGCGGAAGGCGAGTACGGGATGAGCGGGGCGTGCGGGAATGAGAAATTAGGGCGATGGATTTCCTCTGATACCAAGTAGAAGGATGTAGGAGAAAGATAATTGAGTGAGTTTATTCTTCCACAAGGGGGTATTTATAACATTACAGAGGGGTGCCACGTCATCGATCCGTGTGCACCAATAATTCCAATAATAAAAACGTACAAAAAAGGATACCTAATTACTACTAATATTCTAATTAATAGTAATATTCAACTACAGGTTGTCAGCCGATTTATGCATTCTCCTCGGATGTCTCATCTACAAGCTGTTGAATGAATTCTGAGATACCTAAAAACAGCCCCTAGTCAAGGGCTGGTATACAAAACTTATGTTTCTTCTACTCCTACATTAGTTGCATATTTGGATGCTGATTATGCTGGCTTCATTGATGATCGGCGATCCACCAGCAGATTTTGTACATACTTCGAAGGTCACCACGTTACCTGGCGCAGTAAGAAACAGTCTGTGGTGGCTCGATCTTCAGACGAAGCTGAGTACCGTTCGATGGCATCTGTTGTATCCAAGTTCACATGGCTTGAAGGTCTTTTACAAGATATGGGAGTAAAAATTGAAATGACAAAACACATTGAAGTTGACTGTCATTTCATCCGGAAAAAAGTTCAAATGAAGAAGCTGGAATTGAAACATGTTTCAGCTACAGATAAAGTTGTTGATATCCTCACTAAGGCGCTACAAAGTACCCTGTTTTATCAGTTCTTGTTCAAGTTGGGTGCCTACGACTTGTACGCTCGAGCTTGCGGAGAAGTGTTAGAAAATAATAATGTAAAGGCCCATAAAGGAGCCCAAAATAGGTCATCTTCCTCAACTTGTAATAATCTCACATCTTGAAATTGGGATTTCTCTCTCTTCTCTCCCTATATAAATGAATTCGTACTTATTTTTGTATATTGAACAATGATATACAAGGTTTTTACAAATAGAAACTTAGGAACATAAAGAACAAAGGTCTATGATATAGGAGTGTCAATATCACCAATTCCAATGACGAGGGCAAGTGGATCAGTCGGCAAGCATCACAAGGGAATGCCCAGAAGATTTGTGCAAATTGTTGAAGAGTGATCGGTTAACTGAGACACATGGGAGTATTGTTGATGACTGTATCAACAATGTGAAGGAGCTAATTAATAACAACATCATTTTCAAGTAATTCATCGTTTCTTTGAATTTTTTCGCAATACTAATAAGAGTGATTGGATGTGCCACATGGAGATGGCATAGGCGCCTTTAGGATGTAATATAAATCCGAAATGATCGTGACTAGATGAGATAACTGGTCTTTGATAATAATGATTGAGAGCAAGTGACAAGCTTACCATAGTCTAGAACTTATGTCGATATGATGTTTTGCAAAATGAGGATTACATTGACAAAACTATGTCTAGTGACACCAAGTCTAGCCTTATGCTAACCGTACACTATCTAATACCTGAAAACACAAAAAAAACCCATACATCAACTACATATTGTGTTCATCTTCATCCTGAGGACTTCCTAAAATAAGGAACATTGTGAGAAATTTTCCCAACAGTTTTGGCGGAAAATTAAAGTGTCAAACGATCAAACAGTGAAAGCCTCAATTGAGCTTGAGGACAAGGACGATTTGAAGGACAGATGAGATATTAGGGGCTCCGCGTCCCATTATTATCGAGTCTTATTATGTATTCTTCATTATATGTTGTAATTGTTATGTGTCGGGTTATTTATATAAATACCCTTGTATGTTCTATTTAAGGGACCCACTTGGGCTTCTTTGACTATCAATGAAAGAAGTCCATTCCTCAAAACCCTAAATAGATTTTGGTAGCTCTCTTCACCCAAACAAGCCCCTCTTAGGTAATCGTGGTTATAGCTCTGTTGTATCATCCGTCATCATCCACGTCTCTGGTCATCCTCGAGCCACACCCTCTGAGTAGGCCCATAACATCAACATATTTGTAGTCCCATAACACCAAAATGTTGGTAGTCCCATAACATCAACATGTTTGTAGGCAGACGGTATGTAAAAGAAGTTGAAAACTTCTTATGGAGGATGTAGAAGTACTTAGAGGGATGTCATCTAATAGATGATATAACAAAAATACGAACTGCTTCCAAATTTCTCGATAATAATATCGTGTTATAGTGGCAAAGAAAACAAACAGATGTTGCAAAAAAATTGTGTCGATTAGACACATGGGAGGAGTTTAAAAAGGAACTCAAACACCATCTCTACCCAGAAAATGTCGTGTACCAAACACGGACGAAGTTGAGAGAGCTAAAGCAGAGAAGGACAATAACAGAATATGTTAATGAGTTTACACACTTATGTTACAAATCCTTGACATGACCAGAAGATCGTCAGTACGATTACGAGGACCCCGTCGACGAGGAAATCATGGCAACTGAATCGCTCAGTGAGTTCCACCTAAATGAAGGCATAGATGTGCCTCCCCTTCCAAATGAAAGGAGGTCATATGAATCCATAAATGCTTTGGAGTCTCCGGATAACCATAAAACATCTCCACCTTATCAAACCACTCGAGGGGATCCCCTTGGTTCTTGATTTGGTTGCCAATTCCTGCCTTCCGAACCAAAGCGCCCCCTCTGGAGACCATTGGCAAATACAATGTTCGGGTTGCGTCGCCAATTTTTGTCCCCAACTTGTCTGTGCTGAAATTCGACCTCCCCAAGCCCCATCTTGTCTCCCTCCAAACGAGGGAAAGTCGGTTGCTCACACGGAATTTGTTTTTGGCTTGCATTTCATCATACACCGTCATACAGACCTTCCCAAACCTCGGGCATCTCCTCAGTAGCAACTGGTGCAGGCCTCTACAACAATGAACCTCCTGTGATGCACTTCCACTTCTACTGACAACATCCCAGCCACCAGGCACTCCAACAACTCCATCCACCAGCAACGGCGGCCCTCCCCGAGGTCGCTGGAGCCCCGCATCCGGCCCAGGCGACCTTTCGACACCTCTGTGAGGGTGCAGAGGACCGCTCAACCATCTGACGGAATTCTGTTACAGTAGGGCCGCCATCTCAGCTTCGAGACAATCGAATTGAGCCTGTCTCCTCCACCGCCTTCGTTGTAGTGCGTTCGGCATTTGATAGGCGCTCGAGGGAAGCGCGGCTGCTCCCATACAGACGTTCGAATCCTTCCTCTAGCGTGGTCATCCTTCCTGCATCGTTCTGGGCTCATGTATTAGTCATCTTCCTCCTAAGATTGGTGCTCTGATACCAGATGTTAGATACGGCTAATCTAGGGCAAGTTAAACTAAGGAAGTACCTGAGATTTGTCTGAAGATGCCCTAGGGGGAAGAGTTGATCCCACCAAATACCATTTGGCTGACCCGATCGGACCACCATCGATCGGTTCAGTGCAATGTGAGGACTGAACCAGTTGGGTCAGTCGCCCCAACTCCTAGACCCCTTCTCTAATATTTTATGTCATAACGCCCATGATTCAACTGAGTCATGTAACAAACATCTGGCCTGCTCTAATATCGCTGCCTCGATCGACAATTTCAGAGCTCTGCCTACTTAGGCTGGGATCCATGTTGTCTCTCTGCCTCTATTTAGAGCCCTGGATTTCACATTCAGAGCTTGTCACTGCTTCTATTCTAAGCTCATTGTTGTCATTATCAGAGCTTGTTGATGCCTCTGTTGACAACTTCTGAGCTCGCAGTCTCATCTTACTGAGAGCTTCCACCGATTAAACTAAAACTCCTGACATGCTCTCACAGACTAGTCCTCGCCGATATTTCATTAAGCTCTCGTCGAGCTCGCAGACGACAAGTTTCCTGCTCATTGACCCCTACAAAGCCTCGGGTTAGAGCTCTCCACTGGCTTGAGCTCACTAACTAGATTCAACAGGACCAGGAGATCTCCATCTTGTGATTGTCGAAACCAGTCCTTTACAATTGACATTTTTAAAGGTTGTCTATTTGTAAGATGGGGACAAATGTTGCTTCAGTCTCGTCCACCACTCCAGTTACCCTCGCTCCCACTATTATCAATAAATATGAGACGAGCTGAAGATTACCAAAATTTCTCTTACCCGGAAAAACTTTGTTGAGTGGATCCACTCAATGCAGCGAGTACACCAAACTAAGGGTCTCCATCATTTAACTCACGACCGCTCAGTTGAGCCCACTAAGAAATGTCTTCTGGATGATGGTGATGTTCAATCCTGGATTTTGAATTCCATGGACAGTGAGTCATATAAATGGCTATGTACAACGAAATTAGAAAGGCTATGTGGGATGAACTGAACAGTTGAGCCCACCGAGCAATGTCTTCGGGATGATGGTGGCGTTCAGTCCTAGATTTTAACTTCAATGGGCAGTGAGCCACATTGAATGACTATGCACGACAAAATTACAAAGTTTTTGGGATTGAACAGAAGTTTCTTTATTTTGGGAAAGATACTCTACAACACTTGTTTGATATATTTAGGAACCTCCAAACTATTAAACCTGGTTCGGACGATGACCTGACATTGTTCGTGCGCGGAATAAGACCCTCATCAAGGCCTGGATTCAACACAAGACTCCAACTTTGGATTTATCCAACCAAAGGGTCAGAAGGAAATTGTTGGCATAACGATGATGGTGTGTACTACGATATCTATACATTATTTGTACCGACAATTTATCGCCTCTGACTATTCCTTCTTTATTAGATGTTTGCTCCATGGTTATGAAAATGACTATTATGAGTATAGCCAGTAGCATCGGTTGAGTTGTAGAAGGATTGTCGATGGAGGGGATGAAAGTGGTGAAGGATATTGTGATGGAATGGCAGTTTCCTAGGAGGGGTATGCTAAGAGAGAGAGCTACCAATATCTCATAACCAAGACAAGAAAAATAGATTACTTCTTGGATATCTTCACACAAACAGCACATGCTTTAAATAGCCTACAAAAACCATAATGACAAACTCTTAACTAAGGATAATAATAAAAGACATTAAAAGATAATAATAACTAGGTTCGTCGGTCGAGGCCTATAACATCTCACTCGGCCTTCAAATCGAGTTTTTCCTCAACCTCGAATAAAGCTCAGCCGATGTGATCATCGAGCTCCTTTATTTCACGCCAAACAGCTCCTTGTAGAGCATCGATGTAGCGAGAGTTGCAGAGAGCGACAAGCCTCCTTGGTGCACACCAATGCCACAGATGATGGTGATGTTGTCGTCGGGCAGTAGAGTGTGTGGCGATATGATCGGAGAGGAGACCACACCATGATCTTTAAATGATTGAAGTAGAGTGGAGATTAATCAGCAGATGCCTGATGATTACTCAGAACTATATCGATTTTTGTGTGAGTGAGAAGAGTGTCATCAACAATCTTTACACAGCCAATGTATGGCAGTGGTGTCTCCTTCTGAATTAAAACAACACTAGGTGTTGATTTCTTGAGGACTGCTGACTAGCTGAAATATCAACAACCATCACCTGGTCAGGTGGAGGCATGGGTCATGTGGTGAGCAGTTGCTTACTTATGTGTGCAGCCATCATGTTGTCGAGTAGGATGATGGCGATGCCGATTTTCGTGGTCGACTGGTGAGCAAGCAGCGTAGCTTCCGAATCATATGGTGGGTCATCTCAGATGTCATTGTTAGGATAATATGTAATTAATTAATTACCGAATAAGTAATCAAGTATTTATATTTTTGAAAAATTAATGAATGAATTGTTAATTAATCAAATAATTGGCTAATCAATTAAATCATCAAGGATGTTGGACTTTGGAGGCAATCAGCTAAAAGAATGAACATGGCTCCAAAATAAAACATCGCATGGCTCGATGGGATTTGATTGCTAGGATAGATGAGGTGTGGCGTTGGGCTCGAAATGGGGGTGGCTTGAAAAAGAAGTAGGAGCAAGGTGCTTCTAGCAGACAGAGTGTAATGGGGCTCCATGTGGAGACGAGAAGATGTTGGTAGATCGTATGCACGTGTGATTCGATCCCATAGATCTTATCGAGGATGAATACTAAGCCACAGCCGACAAAGACGGAGTGTGCTTTGAATGTGTTGTAGGAGGCGTGCGTCGAAGATAGGAGTGTTTGGCTTGCTCCTCTACGTGTGTATAGCAAGGAAGGAGCATGTGTCGGCTTCTAATATAGAAGAGGAGGGCGGGGCATCAGTTCTTCTTCAGGTGGTGATCGCCATGAAAACTAGAGGTGCGTCTGGTGAAAACCAGAGGGCTTCGATTTCTTCATAATAATCGTCCTTTGTAAACCAGGAGGAAGGTACGAGATCTTTTGCCGACAATAGAAAGTGCAGTTATGTGACTGGATCGGGAGGAAGAGAGGAGGACCAAAAGCTATGATACCAAGTTGTTATGGGCCGAGTCCGTAACAACGGTAGAGTTGTCGAAGGATGACCGGAGGTGGGGATAATGATGGCGATGGATATTGTGGTGACCTAACCTCAGTTGTCTATGTGGGGTTTGCTTAGGGAGAGCAATCAATATCTCATAAGAATGACAAGGGAAAAAGATTACTTCTTGGATACCTTCACACAAACAACGCATGCCATTAAATAAGCTAAAAGACCCATGATGACTAACACTTTAACGATAATAATAGAAGATAAAAATAACTAGGCCCGTCGCCTAAGGCCTATAACAGTGACTCCATACACTGATGTATTCATGACTCATTCCTCTGCCCTTATTCAAACATTATGGTGAACCTTCCTGACCCTCCCCCCCCCCCTACAACTATTGCGCATCGTGGAGGTCACAATGGGTCTTGAGGAAGTAGGCGTGATGGAAGAAGTCATCCCAAGAGACAAAACACTCATATGTGTACCCATTGTAGCCGGGTAAACCATATTGAAGCAACTTGTTAGAAAAAATATGGGTTGCCGCAACAGCCACCAAACTCTCCTTACCATGCTTTTCTTATGATGGACGCTCTCAGCACGTCCCGCTCAGAAATTGACATCTTGTGGGAGGAACTCCAGTATTTGCGGGGTTGGTTACTTATACTTCCAGGTCTATCGCATCAACATTCAATGAAGGTATATCGTACTTTTCTCATAGATCCTCTTGGATAGTGGATTATGCATCCATAAATCACATTACTCCGCAAAATTCTTCTTGAGATACAGACACTACTAGTCTCAAGTTTATCATTTTAAATAGAAAAATCACTTGTGGAACTGAAGATGTGCCTTGTACTCTTTATTTCTCTACGATTTGTACTTCATGTGCGTGGTTCACAGTTTAATTTTATCTCTAATAGTCGATATACCCATGATCATGACTGCTCCATCACTTTTTCCTCTTCCTTTCTTTGTGGTGCAAGATAAATAAATGCGGAGTATTATTGGCAAAGGATAGCTATCAAATGGGTTCTATATTATGGACCTCCTTACCTCAGCTTTATCTTTTGTTACTTCCATTGATTTTCACTGACATCTTGGTATAATATGATCTTTCTAATTTTACTTTTTCAGAAAATATGATCGTTCCTTATTTCCCCCATTATGATAAGAGTGCAGCTCCGTCTTCTTTAGTTCATTCAGACAATTGGGGTCTTAAAACTAATGTTTATCTGGATACTGATATTTTCAACTTTTATTGATGATCATTTTCGCATGACATGAATATATATATTGTTGGTCACTTCGAGATTTTACATGTCTTTCGCTCATTCATCATTAAAACTCACTCAATTTTTGAATCCCATTAAAATTCTCAGACCAATATGCTCTCGAGTATATCAGTCATAAATTCCAGAACACTTGTAGATACTTCGGCATTATCACCAAACATCTGCTTACACACCTAACAAATTTTTTGGTAGAACGGAAGAACCGCCACTTTCAAGGTCGTTAGATCTATTAAGTTTCAAATGTAGGTTCCCACGATTTATGACACTTCGTTACCACCACCGTGTGCTATTTAATTATTTCTTCGACCATCTGAACTTTGTCTTTTTTCTCAATCATGTTTCCATCAACACCTCTCTTCTCCATACTCATCGGGTTCTGGGGTGCGTTAGGTTTGTTCATCATCTTGGTCCTCATATGGACAAGCTTCCACCACGTACTACCAAATATATCTTTGTTGGGTAATCTCGCACATTGAAAGGATATACTTGATACTCTCCCATAAATTGGAAAACGGAGACATTTATTGATGTTACCTTCCTCGAGAATCAACCCTTATATTCCTCATATCCACTTGATGACTTGCCACTTTTATCTCGCGTCCCAACGTCCATATCAACTGCCCATCACCACCCGTACTACTAACACCCCCTCATCCTTCTCTAAATGTGTTCACTCGTCGTCGATCTCGTACGAATGCCCGGGGGTTGTCTCTTCTAACGATATCACTCCTCGTCCAGCTGATCCACCCGCAACTCCCACCGCAGACCCACATCCATCTACATGTCACCCGCTTTCTCACTGTCTCCTTTCACTGGTTATCTCCAGAACATCACGGGGTGTGGCCTCCTTATCTTTTATTTCTACCCCATCTTCTATGCAGGAGGCTCTCCAGCCTCCGAGGTGACAGGCTGCGATGGATGATGAAACGGCTACCCTATGGGCTAATCAGATATGAGACCTTGTTTTCCTTATGGCAAATCCCGTGTGGGATGTAAACGAGTATTCACTATTAAACATCATTCTAATGGGTGGTTGAGTGCCTCAAAGCATGTTTTATGGCACGTAATTTTACTCGGCAATATAACACTGACTACAAAGAAACGTTCTCTCCAGTCGCTTAGTTAAATATAGTATGGGTATTGATCCCCATGTTAGTCCATCGTCATTGATAGTTGCATAAACTTGAAATCAAGAATGCATTCTTTAATGACAATTTAATAGAGAATGTCTATATTAAGCAATCTCCTAGATATGAGATTACGGAGAAGACTCTTATTTGTCATCTCAGAAAATCTATTTATGGTCTAAAGCAATCCAATGGAGCTTGGTTTGACAAATTTAGTCAAGTCGTTCATGATTTTGGATTCACTGGGAGCTCAGCAAACTTATTCTTATTTAAATGTCGTCTCCAAGTGGGCACAGTGATTCTTCTTGTGTATATTGATAATATTATCATCATAGGGGATGATCAAAATGATATCTTTATGATCAAGAAGCATTTGACCTTATACTTTTAGACCAAAGATTTGGGGAGCCTCTGATACTTCTTGGGTATTAAGATAGCTCCCCAACCTGAAGGGTTTGTCTTATCTCAACGAAAGTACTACATCGATTTTCAACAGGATATCGGCTACTTGGGTTGTAAGCACGCAAGCACATCCAATGGATGCAAACCACAAGCTCTATGCCCATGAGTCTGACTTGAATCCTCTTCTCCCTAATTTAGAGTATTATCGTCACTTTATTGACGCGCTTATCTATCTGATTGTCACACAACAAGAAATATTATTCGTTGTTGGCGTGGTCAACCAATACATGCATGCTCCTCGGACATTCCACCTTCAAGTACTCGAATGAATCCTCTGGTATCTGAAGAAAGCTCCAAGACAAGGGCTTCTGTATAAGAAATCCTCTTCCCTCTCATTGATTTTCTATTTTGATGTGTATTATGATGACTCCTGCAATGATCATTGGTCTATGAGTGGTTATTGCAAATATTTTGGAAGACACTAGGTCACCTGGAAGAGTAAGAAGTAAATGGTTGAGACACGCTCCTCTATGAAGGCTAAGTATCGTTCAATGGCCTCTGCCATCACTTGACTGGAGAGTCTTCATACTGCTCCGAGTGCCGCTCTCCCCTCTCCCACATCACTTTACTACAATAATCAAGTTGCTTTCCATATCTCCGAGAATAACTTTTCATGAAAGCACTAAGAATATCGAAGTGGATTGACACTTCATCCGGAAAATAAATTCACCTCCGCAAAATTGATCTGCAACATGTTCTCGCTGCTGATCAAATTTCTGATGTCTTCACCAAGGTCTTAGCCACTCTATCAAAAGTTTGTTTCTAAGCTTGATGCCTACAATCTGTATGCTCCAACTTGTGAGAGAGTCTAGAAAAAGTGTGTAAATCCCAATGTAAAGACCCACCTCTATAGCCTATTAGGAGATAACTCTTGTATAATTAGTGTGACGCGCATCGTGCCCGGTATGCAAAATGAATTCATGTATGCATTAAATTAATAAAATATATGAAGACATGTAACAAAAATTTAATTAATTACAGGTAACGTCCCCAATGATGGAAAGAAGTATAAGCAGTGATGAATCGGCATCGCCATGAGCTGTTATTGTATGAAAATGTAATATTTTGTGGGCTATTTCATATATTTGTATGTATATATTTTATGGAAGTGATCGACGCATTATATGGTGGTATGTATCTATATGTTGTAATTGCATAAGTATAGCGACTTGGGGTTATTGATTAATGGTGCTAGTTTAAACATATGGGTATGATGGGTATGATTACACTTCTATGTATTTGGGTTGGCTGCTTGGCTGGTTTTACATGTCAATTGTGGGAATGGCTGCTGTTTTGTACTTCAAAAGCTGGTTGGTCATCTATATTGTTTATAAATGGGCTGACTTGGGCTAGCTGAGCCAGGTATTTGCCCTTAATTTGGACCGGCCTGCTTCTTAAGCGGCGGGTTCGGCGGTACTGACGGGATAAAATCCCGTCACCTGTTCTTTTCCTCTATCGAGCGTTTGTTCTCCTGCTGCCTGGCGGAATCGGAGAGCTAGGGCTTGGCGATTTTCTTCTTCTCGTCGTCTGGTAACGTGGAATCACGCACTCCTTTTCATTCCTTCCCCTGATTGAACCCTAAATCTCTCTTCTTTAGCAGTTTTGGGAAGTTTGGATTTTTGATTTGGCCCGATGGAGGAACATCTGAGTTAATCTCAGGTATTTGGTTTCTTTGTTCATGGTTTTCTCTAGATTTACATGTTTTATTAGAGTTTTATGGGTGCTCTTGGATGGCCGACTGTTTTTGTGTGATACTCTAGGGCTGTTTGGGGGTTGGCCGGCTATGCAAACTTGTGTAGCTGCTATGTTTGGGTGTTAAAAGACTGTGTTGGCCCTTTTATAGCCTATCCAGTTGCTGGTTTCGCTTCGTTGACTTGCTGGATTTAATTGGGCCAGCCTGATACCAGCTGGTGCCTGTTAGCCTTGGTTGGTTGCTGTTTAGATGCTGTTTTGGGCCCTGTTTAGTGTTGTTTTGGGCCCTGTGTAGTGCTGTTTTGGGCCTTGTTTTGATGCAGTTTTGGCCCTATTTAGACTGCTGTTTGAGCATTATTTCACTGCTGAATATGAAAGCATGCGTCGGTCTGAGTGCGTTGTGTCGCTATGTGAGATGCAACCTCGTGAAATAAAATGTGGTGGCCTTATAAAAGTAACATATGTGTACAGATAGTGCGAAGGATGGCATCTCCAAGTAGACGCGACGTCTATTCAAGGCGGGGCAAAGGAAAAGAATGAGCTATGGTGAGAATTTCTCTTTTTAATGTATGCTTTACCTAGATGTTTTATTCTTATATTGAAAATGTCTTAAGTTGCCTATGCTATGAATGGCCTCCGATAGAGGCAATCAAACAAGAAAGTATTTTCTGAGGGGACTGATTAAAATCATAAACTCATTATAAATCATCATATGTGTCGACACATGGAAGTGTTAAGGGTAATATAAAACGAATAATATTGACATTGTGGACTGAATTACCAAACCAGTCGAGCCGAAAGGCATAAACGCGTGTTGTACGTACTGGTTTGAAGACTGATGACCCCCAAGGGGTCGGGCCCAAAGACTGAAAATGAAATACTGAGACTGATATATAATTCATTTAATTTCACTTAACAGTTCCTAAAATGAAAAGTTTAAAAGAAATATCGTTTTACAGCTTACTGTTTACAGTTTCTTATAGCCTTTACTAAACCAATACTGATAGTTACGCATATTGATTTGATTGTAATACCGATTACAGAGCATGAGCCAGATTGTTTCGTTTATGATAGAAGTATATATGTTTCACTGAACATGTTTTCTACCATGTCTGTTAACTGCAACATTAGCCGTTTTCTCACACTTTCTACAACTGTATAACAGGTTAAAAAGGTAAATTTTCACTTAGTCTTTATGCAAGACTAACAGTTTTATTTCCAAAAATTTTAGGAACCGGAAAGCCGTCAACCGAGCATCAGTGAAGCACAGGTTAGAGATATTCTTATTTACTTTGCTTTTATTAAAATGCCTGCTTAGATTTGTAAATGAGCAAAATATTATGTAGGTGCTTAGTAAATGCTTTATATACTCGTTATGAAATGCATAGAAATTTCCATTTTACTCTGATATTTATGTAGATAATGATATTATTAATTGTGACGGTCACGTGGGCCGTTACAATTCAGTGGTATCAGAGCCAGGTTTTCAATTGAACCATGGCCATAACGAGTATGTAATAGTGTTAATGCACTCAATTAAGTGTAATTTATATGGAATCGGTACAGGAAGCCCGAGAGGCCATATCTGAGGGCGGTGCATCGGGGCAGGCTCCGCAAGAACTGCCACAAACGATACCTCCGCAGGAAGAGCAACAGACTCCGCAGCAGCTAATGGAGTTGACGAAGATGTTAGCGGAGGCTATTAAAATGGTTCGAGATGCGCCCCCTCCAGCAGCACCGGAAGTGGCAGGACCGTCACAACCGAGACAGTTGGATATTGATTTAAAGCAGTTCATGGAGTTGAAGTCGCCAGTATTTCGGGGAGGGCTATCTCCCCTGGAGACAGAGGATTGGATTTCTCGTATTGAAACAATATTGGAAGTTATGCTTTGCCCAGATGAACGAAAGGTGGGTTTGGTTACGTTTTTGCTGGAAGGAGAAGCGAAGCGGTGGTGGCTGAATGTGCGAGGCAGGCTGGCAGGCCGCGGACAAACAAACATTTGTGGGCCACTTTTCTTCAAGCCTTTACTAATTGGTTTGTTCCAGAATCAGAAAAGAAGTTACTACAGGATAAATTCTTGCGTCTAGTGCAGGGTTCTCGATCAGTCCTGGAATATGAAACAGAATTCGCCAACTTGGCGTTTTATGCTGAGGCATTTGTACCTAATGAGAAAGAAAGATGTCGACGTTTCCAGGAAGGATTGAGAGACAGTATCCGTTCGGTTCTGGTACCGATGGAAATTGCAGACTATGGGGCTTTGGTGCAAAAAGCCCGTTTGATGGAGATTGATGCAGAGAAAACGCAGAGGCGAAGGGACTTTGCAAAGAAAAGATCGTCATGGTCGTCTTCTAGTAAGGACTCGTCGAGCAGGGCAAGTACATCAAGAAAGTCTAGTGATTCAGGAAAGCGGCCTCGTCCCATCGAGAGTAGTGGCAGTGCGCCAGCAGCTGAGCAACGATGTGGCAAGTGTGGCAAAAGCCACAAGGGGCAGTGTCTAGTGGGGAGCAATGTTTGTTACTTGTGTCGTCAGCCTGGGCATTAACAGAGGGAGTGCCCTCGTAGCCGAGAAGGACAAAGAGCATCACAGTCGTTTACAGTGCCTCAGGGTCAGAGGTTGTATCAGATAGGCAGTGCTCAGGGAGGTGAGTATGCGGCCTCAGCTTCTACGTCAGCGCCAGCCGGATCATATATTGAAGAACATCAAATGCAAGAACGCCGTGTACAGCCGCGGGTGTTTAATCTTAATCAACAAGAGGCAAAGGCGGATGACACTGTTGTGACAGGTATTATCCCTATCGGCCACTATTTAGTTAAATTGTTATTTGATACTGGAGCAAGCCACTCCTTTATTTCTGCATCAATCTTGAATGCAATTGAGGCAAAGCCATACCGGGTACAGGAGGTGATGTACGTTACGTTACCAAATAATCAGGTGCTCCCGACGCAGCAACGAGTAATCGTTACGTTTTCCTTGAATGATAAATCATTTACAACAGATTTAGTGGTTCTTCCACTAACTGAATTTAATGTCATTTTGGGCATGGACTGGCTAACCCAAAACGAAGCAATTATTGATTGTAAGAATAAAGAAGTGTCAGTAAGATGTGCAGATCATAGTAGAATTAAGTACCGAGGATTGGGTGAAGTGTCCAAAATGCTAATTTCTGCAATGAAAGCGCTTTCACAAATTCGAAAGGGTGGTGAAGTTATTTTGGTAATGGTGAAAGGACCATCTGAAGAAAGGAAAGACATTTCAATGATTCCGGTCGTATGTGAATTTCAAGAATTGTTCCCGGAAGAGTTGGCTGGACTCCCTCCAAAGAGGGAAATTGAGTTTGAAATCAACCTCGAGCAAGGGGCTAGGCCAGTGGCAAAGTCTCCATATCGAATGACGCCAAAAGAATTGACAGAATTGAAAGTACAACTACAGGAACTGATTGACAAAAATTTCATTCGCCCGAGTTCCTCCCCGTGGGGTGCCCCGGTATTGTTTGTTAAGAAGAAAGAAGGAACACTACGCCTGTGTGTTGACTACCGTGAACTTAATAAGTTGACTGTGAAGAATAAATATCCTCTCTCTCTCGTATAGAAGATTTATTTGATAACCTTGTCAACGCCAGAGTGTTTTCTAAGTTGGATTTGCGATCTGGTTACCACCAGTTAAGGATAAAAGAAGAGGATATTTTCAAAACTGCGTTCAGTACCAGATATGGTCATTTTGAGTTTTTGGCCATGCCGTTTGGGCTAACGAATGCACCAGCAGCATTCATGGATCTGATGAATCGGGTCTTTAAAGACTATTTAGACCGATTTGTAATAGTGTTTATTGATGATATACTGATTTACTCCCCGACAGAAGAAGAACAGGCATGGCATCTACGATTGGCCTTGCAAACGTTGAAAGAACACCAATTATATGCCAAATTTTCAAAATGTGAATTTTGGTTGAGAAAGGTGTCCTTCCTTGGACGCATAATCACAGAGCAGGGTTTAGCTGTAGACCCCGCAAAGATTGAATCTATTCTCAGTTGGCCCCAACCAACATCAGTGACGGAAGTACGGAGTTTTCTGGGTTTGGCAGGATACTATCGACGGTTTGTAAAGGACTTTTCTAAAATCTCCTTACCGTTGACCCAACTAACCAGAAAGAATACGTTATTTTAGTGGTCCGTTGATTGCCAGTTAGCATTTGACATTTTAAAAGAAAAACTGACCACAGCGCCAATTCTGACCATGCCGTCAGGTACGGACGGGTTTCAGATTTACAGTGATGCTTCGTACAAGGGATTGGGTTGTGTATTGATGCAACACGGAAAAGTAATTGCATATGCATCCCGACAGTTGAAAGATGCTGAGAAAAATTACCCAGTGCATGATTTAGAACTGGCTGCAGTAATTTTTGCACTAAAAATTTGGCGACACTATTTATATGGCGTACGCTGCGAAGTCTTTACCGATCACAAAAATTTAAAATATATATATTCTCAGAAGGAATTGAATCTTTGGCAGCGCCGGTGGTTAGAGTTCATCAAGGACTACGACGTGGATTTGCAATACCACCCTGGCAAAGCAAACGTGATTGTTGATGCCCTAAGCCGTAAGAATACAGTTGGATTGTCTGTGCTGTCTGGTTATGAGGTACAGTTAGTATACGAGTTGGAGAGGATGGAGATCACACCACTTGTGACACCGGAAAGTAAACAAGCGCAGTTATCTCAATTACAGGTCAGATATACTTTGAAGGATAGAATTAAAGAAGCATTGCCAAAGGATCCGTTTCTTGTCGAATTACAAGAGAAGGTAAGAAAAGGGGAGACTGGTGAATTTACGTTGCAGAATGGACTATTACTTATGAACGGACGGTTATGTGTCCCAAATGTGAACAGCATACGAAGAGATATATTGTATGAGGCACATAATACCCCGTATTCAATTCACCCACGGCGGACAAAAATGTATCATGACCTGAAGGAGGATTTCTGGTGGCCTGGACTGAAAAAGAACATAATTACGTATATTGCATCTTGTCATGCATGTCAGTTGGTGCAAGCGGAACACCAGAAACCTGGAGGATATTTGCATTCCCTACCAATACCAGAATGGAAGTGGGAAGACATTGCAATTGATTTTGTCTTCGGTCTACCCCGCAGTAAATTGGGACACGATGGTATTTGGGTAATCATTGACCGTTTAACGAAGAGCGCACATTTTATTTCAGTGCGACAGGATATGCCGCCTGAAAAGTTGAATGATTCGACTATACATAGATGTTATTGTCAAATTGCATGTCCTGGATCCCAGATTTCCGATCTGTTCAATAATTTTTGATCGCGACGGACTATCTTTTTTTCTCGCTTCATTTACGATTATTTCTGGAAATTGGCATAAGATATGACAAATCCACATCTGTCAGCGTCCTTTTGGGACACAGACAAATGTGATTATCTTTTATTCAGTAAGCAACTAAGAAAGCATTTCATCCTATTTTTACCAGCCCAACAGATGGACAGTCAAGAGAAAGTTAGAGCGTTACAAACAATTTAGTACGCATTTTAGATATAAGATTCAGATACAGATTGCGTATGTTCATCCTGTTACAGGTAGCTTCTGGATTTAAAGTCAAGAGTCTTCTCATGAACCTC
Source organism: Platanthera zijinensis (assembly GCA_039513925.1). Lineage (NCBI taxonomy): Eukaryota > Viridiplantae > Streptophyta > Magnoliopsida > Asparagales > Orchidaceae > Platanthera > Platanthera zijinensis. The sequence goes on along the minus strand of CM077098.1, from coordinate 61,914,789 downwards.
AAGAAAAATATTTGACATTGGTAGAGTTTGCATACAATAACATCTACCAATCGTCTATTCAGATTGCACATTTCGAAGATCTACCATCAGATGTATGGCAGGGCACCTCTGTAGTGGATTCCTACGTTGTCGAACACTGTGTTGCATTAAGTTGGGCTGAAGAAGGTGAGCGGACACGCTTGTATATTTACAGGGAGAAAATTGTATCTATCCTCACTTTAAATGACATGAAAAAGTAAAACTCATACAGCAACGAATGAAAGTATCACAAGACCGGCAACAAAAATATTATAATGCCCGTCATCAACTTGTACAGTTTCAAGTCGGAGACCAGGTATGTTTGAAAATCAGACCATTCAAAGGAGTTTCACGGTTCCGACGACTTGGAAAATTGAGTCCACGTTATGTCGGACCGTTTTCAGTCACTGAACGGGTAGGTGATGTTGCCTACCGCTTGGAGCTACCAACGGAACTGCAGAGATTGCATCATGTATTTCATGTGTCAGCATTACGAAAATATATTCGTGACCCGGAGACGATTGTGGCAGCCACTGATATTCCAATCGAACTAGACCTTTCTAGCCCGACAGAACCACATCAGATTATAGATCGACAAAGCAAACAGTTACGAAATCGTGATGTAAATTTTGTGCTAGTATGGTGGAAGGGTCATCCTAGGCATGAAGCAACTTGGGAACGTGAAGAGGCAATGCGAAGTCTGTTTCCTGCACTGTTCAATATTATGGAAGAATGATTTTCGGGGACGAAAATTTTTAAGGAGGGGAGAATTGTGACGCGCACCGTGCCCGGTATGCAAAATGAATTCATGTATGCATTAAATTAATAAAATATATGAAGACATGTAACAAAAATTTAATTAATTACAGGTAACGTCCCCGATGATGGAAAGAAGTATAAGCAATGATGAATCGACGTCACCATGAGCTGCTATTGTATGAAAATGTTACATTTTGTGGGCTATTTCATATATTTGTATGTATATATTTTATGGAAGTGATCGACGCATTATATGGTGGTATGTATCTATATGTTGTAATTGCATAAGTATAGCAACTTGGGGTTATTGATTAATGGTGCTAGTTTAAACATATGGGTATGATTACACTTCTATGTATTTGGGTTGGCTGCTTGGCTGGTTTTACATGTCAATTGTGGGAATGGCTGCTGTTTAGTACTTCAAAAGCTGGCTGGTCATCTATATTGTTTATAAATGGGCTGACTTGGGCTAGCTGAGCCAGGTATTTGCCCTTAATTTGGACCGGCCTGCTTCTTAAGCGGCGGGTTCGGCGGTACTAACGGGATAAAATCCTGTCACTTGTTCTTTTCCTCTATCGAGCGTTTGTTCTCCTGCTGCCTGGCGGAATCGGAGAGCTAGGGCTTGGCGATTTTCTTCTTCTCGTCGCCTGGTAACGTGGAATCACGCACTCATTTTCATTCCTTCCCCTGATTGAACCCTAAATCTCTCTTCTTTAGCAGTTTTGGGAAGTTTGGATTTTTGATTTGGCCCGGTGGAGGAACATCTGAGTTAATCTCAGGTATTTGGTTTCTTTCTTCATGGTTTTCTCTAGATTTACATGTTTTATTAGAGTTTTATGGGTGCTCTTGGATGGCCGGCTGTTTTTGTGTGATATCTAGGGCTGTTTGGGGGTTGGCCGGCTATGCAAACTTGTGTAGCTGCTATGTTTGGGTGTTAGAGGACTGTGTTAGCCCTTTTATAGCCTATCCAGTTGCTGGTTTCGCTTCGTTGGGTTGCTGGATTTAATTGGGTCAGGCTGATACCAGCTGGTGCCTGTTAGCCTTTGTTGGTTGCTGTTTAGATGCTGTTTTGGGCCTTGTTTAGTGCTGTTTTGGGCCCTGTGTAGTGTTGTTTTGGGCCTTGTTTTGATGCAGTTTTGGCCCTATTTAGACTGCTGTTTGAGCATTATTTCACTGCTGAATATGAAAGCATGCATCGTTCTGAGTGCGTTGTGTCGCTATGTGAGATGCAACCTCGTGAAATAAAATGTGGTGGCCTTATAAAAGTAACATATGTGTACAGATAGTGCGAAGGATGGCATCTCCAAGTAGACGCGACGTCTATTCAAGGCGGGGCAAAGGAAAAGAACGAGCTATGGTGAGAATTTCTCTTTTTAATGTATGCTTTACCTAGATGTTTTATTCTTATATTGAAAATGTCTTAAGTTGTCTATGCTATGAATGGCCTCCGATAGAGGCAATCAAGCAAGAAAGTATTTTCTGAGGGGACTGATTAAAATCAAAAACTCATTATAAATCATCATATGTGTCGACACATGGAAGTGTTAAGGGTAATATAAAACGAATAATATTGACATTGTGGACTGAATTACCAAACCAGCCGAGCCGAAAGGCATAAACGCGTGTTGTGCGTACTGGTTATAAGACTGATGACCCCCAAGGGGTCGGGCCCAAAGACTGAAAATGAAATACTAATACTGATATATAATTCATTTAATTGCCCTTAACAGTTCCTAAAAATGAAAAGTTTAAAAGAAATATCGCTTTACAGCTTACTGTTTACAGTTTCTTATAGCCTTTACTGAACCAATACTGATAGTTACGCATATTGATTTGATTGCAATACCGATTACAGAGCATGAGCCAGATTGTTTCGTTTATGATAGAAGTATATATGTTTCACTGAACATGTTTTCTACCATGTCTGTTAACTGCAACATTAGCCGTTTTCTCACACTTTCTACAACTGTATAGCAGGTTAAAAAGGTAAATTTTCACTTAGTCTTTATGCAAGACTAACGGTTTTATTTCCAAAAATTTTAGGAACCGGAAAGCCATCAACCGAGCATCAGTGAAGCACAGGTTGGAGATATTCTTATTTACTTTGCTTTTATTAAAATGTCTGCTTAGTTTTGTAAATGAGCAAAATATTATGTATGTGCTGAGTAAATGTTTTATATACTCGTTATGAAATGCATAGAAATTTCCATTTTACCCTGATATTTATGCAGATAATGATATTATTAATTGTGGCGGTCACGTGGGCCGTTACAGTTAGTCCCACATTGTGATTTTGAGTTAAGGTGTCACTCTTCCCACCTATAAATGTGCACATGTATTGCATTTTTCTCTTATGTGCAAGTAATAAAATATTTGTGTCCCCGTTTGATGTTCTTTCATAGGCATTAACAGCAGTAAAATGGAGACAATGGGTTCAATGACCCTGAAACAAGATCATAAAATGAATCTGAGCCCATCATTTTTAATCTCATGATCTAATGAAATGTGTTTTTATGTCATTTATAAATACTAGAGGTCAGACACATCGCCCTTATGTGCAGTGTGCGACAGTCATAGTACCCGGTCATCGCATCTCCATAGCATACTACGTAAGTGTGGACCCTGTGCACAGCCATTAGTTATACAAAAAGGAAACTTTTCAAACTCATCAAAGATATACTATATCATGTTGGACTTCCACATAATAAGATGAGCTAGATTGCAGTAGTGTAACCTCCTAACAGAAACTTTAAACCCATAAACTATATGGAGGTCCATTTCAAAAGAAAATTCTCAAACATATAAGAAAGAATTTATTCCAAGTTTATTCAACAAAGCTTAAGACCCCGTAGCAATATAATGAAAAACAGCATAACTCTTGATACCTTGTAGGACAGCATTTTCGGCAATCAGTAGATCCTGAGAAAGGTAATCAAGAGCTCCATTCACAACCCTGGGATTATGAAAATTGAGAAAGAGTAAAAAGAAGTTGATTTATTTGAGCCATAATGGAATAATTTCAATCTCCAAATGTTCTTGATTGCATATTTCAAATAGTCATCAATTAATCATTAGCCGAGGTGGATTCTTTCTTTGATGATAACATATTTTCATGTGAATAAAATAAATATAATTAAAGAACCCTATCATTGCCTGTATCAAATAAACTGGAAATACTGTGCTTGAAATATGATATATCAATATTTTTAGGAACATACCCAAGGTGATATCCGAACAAAATTGCACCCAAGCAAGCAAAACCAACGTATGGCAAAACTGTCCCAGAAAATTTAGGCCGAAGTTCGCTAGAAGGGTTTTCCTCAAAATCACCTGAAATGGCATTAGTTACCCTTCCAGAGTCTTTCTTTAAAGTATAAAGAGAATGCATATATATAAAGAACAATACAATCACATGTGAAACGTTGCAATTTTGTATGCTTCCTCTGAGAAATAGTAAGGGGCCTACAGAAAGTAACATGGTTCAAATGAACATGCTGTACTGAAAGGGATCAGACCAAAATATACCGGCAAAGTGACATGGTGATTAGACACCGCAGACAATACAACAACAACACTCAAGCCTTTATCCCACTATAGTGGGTCGGCTCTACATGGATCCTTTGTCGTCATTGTTCCCTCCTAAAAAATGATGCAGGACGAATCTATAGACGACAGATAAACGATATCTTAACCCTACATGCAATGCAAATGAGTACGTGAAGATAACTCTACTTACCCTAATGACTGCATACGAAGTGCAATATCCAACAACGAATTCAAATTAAGCAATAAATAATCAAATCAAACATAGATAATTTTAGCAGAAAAACAAAAATAATTTCTTTAAGCAAACGAGTTTAGGCTTTTCTCCGCATAGAGGTTCAAAATAAGAGTGCATTGCGAATAGTTCCTGCAAATCACAAAAAAATCTAGAACAAAATCCTATGATGTTATTTATCCAGACAAAATATATGATCGCAACACCATATTTAAATAATGAAAACAAGAGTTTGTACAACAAGAAGACTCACAAAAGTATGAGGTTGTCTGAGGTGTAGAGATCCGGTGAAGCACGGCGTGGTGGAAACGATCTGGACGGGAAATAGGTGTTGTTTGGACTGGATTTGGCTGTAGGGAACAGGATCGGATTGTGGGAAGGTAGATCTGGCTGTATGGAGGCGAATCCGAGATGTGAGAGGGTAGATCCGGCTGTATGGAGGCGGATTCGGGTTGTGGAAGGCAGATTTGGCTGTAGGGAGGCTTGTGGTGGACGGTGGCTGGAAGGGTCGGCGATAGCAAAGCGGCAAGGAAGAGGTGGTGGCGGTAGCAGGACAGCAGCAAAGGGGCGGCGGAAGTAGCAGGACATGTAACAACCTAACTTTTAAAATAAAATGTAATAGCATAAGGGCAATTTTGTAATTATAAAACTTAGGTTTTCTCTTTACTTAAACCGCGAGCCCCCCCCCCCCCCAAATATTTATTTTTCAACATATGGCTTTCCCAGGCCCGTCTCCCGCTCTTCCCAATTCCGCCTCCAGTCGATTCCGCGTCGTTCTCCAGCTCCCGTAACCTGCGCGCCCCGTCGGCCCCTCCTGCACCTCTTCCTCCTCTAACTGGCACCTCTTGCTTCCCCTCCTCTTGCTCCTCCTCTTTACTTTCTCTGGCTGGCAACCCCCAAAATCGGCGATCCTAGGGCCGATAACCTCCTCCTAAGGCCGTCGAGAGCTTCTTCCCCTCTCCGTCTGTTTCGACCAGCAAAGGCAGCCCCCTTCCTCCTCAGGCCGTCGACAACCCTGTTTTGCCACTTCTTCTTCGGCTTGGCCGGGAATTTTCGAGAAGAACACTTAGGGTTTGCTAAAATGCCCCTCTACTCAGAATTTTCTGCCCGGATTTGCCTTTTTGGACTCGGATTTGGTAACTTTTGGAAAGATTCTCCGCTTGTTTCCCTTTATTCATATTTCCATGAATTTTCTTGGAAAGTTTGTGCTCCAATTTCGTATATCTTGTGTTTCGTGATTTTTTTATTGTCTTTTAATCGTCTAATCACCTTTGCATTTTTGATCTCCGACGCCGCGCCTTAAGTCAATTGGTGGGATCGCTCAAATTTTCCCTTCGATTTAGGGTTTTTCCTAGCCAAGCGCCGTCAAGTCTCCATTTTCGCGTGGTAATCTCCTCTCCCCTTACTTTTGAGGGAGGTAATTCCTAAACCTTCTCGTGTTTTAGGTTTTGTTAAATTTACTGCATGTGTTAGCGTAGTGAATTTTGTTATATCTCTTTCGTTGTTCTTAAGCAGGTTCAAAATAGGATTCATGTTTTTGCTTGCGCCGCTTAGTCGCCGCCATCAATTTCAACCTCACCTTAAGGCAAGTAGAGATCTCTCGTTCTTACAAGCATTGATCTTAAATTACTTTGTCTACTCTTATGATTTTATGACTTCATTTCTGAATACATGTTTCATCAAATAAATTTAGATCTTGAATGTCTAAATTGACTTGTTAGTAGTTTAAGTTTTCGCGTGTTTGGAATAGCACGAGTTGTGAATGTGAATGATAGTTATTTTGATATTTACTTAGTTGAATTGCGCCCCATTTGATGGATATTTGGAAGACGGGTTAGTGAACGAAAGTGATTTTAACTGGATTTCCACTTTAGATGAATTGCGCCTCATCTGATGGATAAATAGAGGACTAGTAGATCTTTTTGAGCATGAGCATTAATTGTTATAATAATAAATGTTAAGATTTTTTGATAGCAAATAGATGAATTGTGTTTGATATAAAATGTTTGGGTTGTACACATATTTACTTAAAAGATAATCGTGTATTGGAATGGATTAATCTAAATAAATACTTGGTATCCTAGAAAATGATGCATAGTAATATTATCACTCGTGAATACTTGAACCCGCAAAATATAAAGTTCTCTATTTAGTTTCTTTTGTGTCGTCGAATCTTGTTTCTTATGCGCGTCTAGTTGCAAAACTTGAGTAAAGTTTATTTCATGATCTGATGTTTCACTTTAACATGAATCTATTCCTGTTAGAACTTAGAATCAATAAACTATGAATCCACCAATCCATTAACATCATAAGCAACCATTGAAAGGTAACATTTAATTAGTGTAACTCTTTGCTTGCTTGGTCACGGCAAGCGGGAATTTTTCTAATAAGACTTGCAATCTGAACTTGAGTGTGAAACATGTGCACCTAGTATAAACAGCTATACATTTCATTGATTACAGCTTATGAAATTATATGAGCAAATTTGTGTTATACTCCGAAGTAAGCTAATAATTCTAGTTATTTTTGCTTGACTCATTTACATGTCTGTCTTGCTAGCTTGCTTCATGAAAACCGGTACACGAATATTTTTGTTCCTCTGCACGTACTTTATTTTACCTTGCTCACTTTTTGTTTCAATATCCAGAGACTATTTTCTTCTTGTTTTGGAATTGGCTTTAGCGTTCGTGACTGCGCCGCCTGCTACTCGAGCCTGATCTGCGTCAAGCTCCAGCGTCTAAAAGTTTATTTTCTTTTCGTGTCAGATTCTATGTTTATGTTTCATTTCATTTATTGTCGGATATTTATTTTATGTAATAATTATAATCAGTCATTTTTTCTGTATTATGGACAACTGCTAGGCTAAATAATATATGTACGAGAATTTAACATTATTTACATGTTCATTTCTCTGTGTTCGTCATAACATAAAATCCGTATTTGAACTTATATCATGAGTTTTTCATTAAAAATACATGTGCATCTATTTTTCACTACCTTATTTTAAAGCTTCCGCATAAAAACAACTATTTTTCTTCAAAGTAATTATATTAAAGTTATTTTTCAGTATCTTAGTTTCCGCCTTCCAGGCATGAATTTTCTTTACGCCCATGTTTGTGGCATCACGACCCGCCCGACGTGCACTCTGACTTTTGTTTGGATGGGTCGTGATAGTTGGTATCAGAGACAGGTTAGCTTCTAAAGATAAAATATTTTATAATTATCACATATTTTGAATTTTATTATATAAATATATATACATGCATCATTCCTTCACTAGTTTTGTCATCATTTGTTGTTCGCGGCTAAAACATGAACGCACTACACTCATAAGCATGAGTAGTATGCATACGAATATTAAGGGTTATGGGCAAACTTAACATTTTTTTGCATATGAATTTCCAATTGAATATACACGCTTGGGAATATTAAATGAATATAGGCAGTTTAATATTTTCAAGTGTGGTGACATTAGATCATAATATACATGACATGTTAAGCAAAATGGGCACTTAACATGACATGTGTATCCATTCATTTGCATTCATATCATAAATCATTACACAAGTGTTCAGCTAAGAACAACAATAATGATTGTACACACATGAATTTACTATTTGCTTGATATCGCGCATGATCTTGTTGTTGTATTTGCATGATCATTACCTATTGAATTGTACTACAATAGGAAAAGAATAGTTATAATATATTCTTACATGAGTTTTAATGTATCCGACGGTAAAGGAAATGTCAGTTGATAATTCTTTAGTTTCGAAATCCCCGGCTAATTCATGTTTTAGTACTTTCTGTTTCTCAAGTATGGCTATTCAAGTGTTCCTTTGCATTCGAGTACTCTTCTATGTGTAGCAAGTCCTCCTTTTTCTAAGTCTTAGCTCCTAAGTTATCATGTCGAAAATGAAATGAGAAGTCTCCTCTGTAAAGTTGGTAATTGCTAAGAATTACTTTACCTCGTGAGTGTTCGGTTTTCCCAGACCCGTCTGCTCTTCTAATTCTGAACTACTGCAAAACTGGACTTCATTCTGGCTACCATGAATCGGCAATCGATAACAGGTCAAATCGACCAGCAGAGGCAGCCCCCATCCTCCTCCAAGTGGTTCTGAGCCTCTTCTTTTCGGCTTCTTTGCACCTATGAATTGTACTCTCTCTGCCCTGGACTCAGTGGTCACAAGAGAATTTTTGCGCTCTCGAATAATCGAATCACCGAGTTGCTCCTCAAGTCCTATCCTATTTATTCCGATGTCTAGATTGAAATCAGAATTATAGCTGGGGATTGTTTCACAACTGAATGGTCTCAGGATCTCTTGGTCGTCGATCCGGCCAAAACCGATTCAAGAATTTCGTGGAGTGGAATCAAGTATGCAAGCTTCGAAATAGTATATATATATATAATACACACACACAAACACATATATACACATACATATATATATAACCATTCATATGATCAGTGTTCCTTGAATGCATGGAAATGTCTGAGGAGTCACTTTCTGCTACGACTACTGTGAATTATGATATGTGTAGCAAGTATCCTCAAATTATTTTGATCTTGATAAGTCTTCACGTTTGTTCTCCTTTCTATTTCAGGGTACCCCATCTGAATGCTTGAAAGACATGGGAAAATCTAAACTACTTACCACTCTTCCTCCTCGGCTAGGTGATTCAGGGTACCCCATCTGAGAAATTGAAGAGAATCGTATCTTTGGTCTTGTTGGGTATTGTATCCACAATTACCTGGATTTAAAGAAGCCTCCAGTCAAGCTAAGATAGATTCACAATGTATTTGACAATCTTCTATTAAGTTGTGTTTGCAGCTATTCCATGCTAAGTACACACCAATGTCAGGGTGCAGTGGGTCAATATACACGGGTCTGCGCAACGTAATCCCTCGTTGAGCAGATCAGTGTGTTGACTCACGTGTGCTCTCTCTATTGGAGTGTACTTATTTTCAAGTACAGGATTAAGGCAGATCATGAGCAGAACAAGGAGCAAAGATGAGTCAAAGACCAAGTCATCAAAGGAAGGAAGAGAAATTTCTTCTAAGTCAAAATCGACGGGAATCACTAAGTGATTCTCGCCGACTTCGACGAGAATCGTTAGTGATTCCCGCCGATTCGACGACAATCAATCTGCATTCCCGCCGACCTCGTCCGGATGACTGTTTTCCTACAGGAATTCTGCTAAGGCAGAATCGACGTGAATCACCAAGTGATTCTCGCCGACTTCGACGGGAATCGTTGTGATTCTCGCCGAATCGACGAGAATCAGTTTGCATTCCCGCCGATTCCCACCGGCTGACATGGTTTCCAACTGGAATTCGGCCAAGGCAGAATCGACGGGAATCGTGAGTGATTCCCGCCGACTTCGACGGGAATCACCACCGATTCTCGCCGATTTTGCCTTGGGCAATTTTTCTCGTTCGTTGGACCAAACCGCCTTGTCGTGCGCTGTTTTGGTCGGGGCTAGGGTTTCTCCTTGTGGGCCCCACAACGGTCATAAGGGTTGGCTCTGGTATATATAGTCGCGTATTTTGAACATGAAGGAAGCGATTCACGGAAAATCTGAAGTAGCCGACGCGTGCCCTAGCAGATCGCGGAACGTCGCCGATCGCTGTCGCCGCTCGCAAGCTAGTCGCCGCCGCTGATCTCAGAGGTTCTCTGATCTTCCGACGACAGTACCAAGGCAAGACGTGCGTCTCACGCATCTCTCTTGAGATCTCTTGTCTCTCGATTCGTTGAACGAGGTTAGTTCTTCATTCCGAATCGATTGAGACGACTGATCCGACTGAGATCATTCGTAGACCTTGCTTGCTTCGTCAAGAAGTTTGGATCTACAAAGTATCGCCGCCGTAGTCGCTTGCCGCCGCCGATCTTGACAAGATCCTCTCCAAGAGAGAACTCTGATCGTGGATTCTTCGTTACTTCCAAGAAAGCTTCAACGAACGAAGAAGGACATCGGATTCTCCAAAAGCCTTGTTTGTATCTTCTTATACATTCAATTTTTGTTTTGTTGTAAAGGAATTTTTATTCCTAGTTATAAGGGTTGGGTGCAACCCGTGGTGGTGGAGTAGTGACTCCTTTGGTTGGAAGGGTTCCTTCCGTAGTGTGAGGATTGGATTTCAATCTGTTTGGAGAAGTGACCGAGTCGTCCCTTGGTGGGAGATAGGTCGAAGGGGAAAAGTGGACGTACCTAAATCGGGGAACCACTATAATTTCTTGTGTGTTTTTTGTGCTGTGTTTGTTTAATTGTGCAGGTAAATTTTATTCCGCAAAAGACTGCACGACACTTATTTTCCCCCCCCCATAGGTGGATTTAGTCGATACTAGATACTAGTAGTATCAGAGGGAGGTTACTCGTCAATAAGGTTAACACCTTGAGTAAGATCCCGTGTCTAGTGTCAAGAAGAAAACAAGACTCAAGCATGGAGCTATACACTGATGTCTCTCCCCTGAGACTGACTGCCTGCACCAAAGACTATTATCCCATCTGGAAAATGAGAGTCCAGTTTCATCTGGAAGCCATTGACCCCCGGGCTTTATTCATTGTGGAAGAGGGTCCCTTCATTCCCATGAAAGCTTCTGACTCTGGAGAAGATCTCCAAATCCCTAAGAATCCCGCAGAGATGTTTGAAACTGAGATCTCAGTGTTCAACTTGGACAAGCTGGTACGACAGATCATCTCTGATATTTGGTCAGGCTCTTCTCATACAAGATTGGATAAGAGCAAGACTGCAAAGTCCATGTGGGAAACAATCTCTGACCTCATGGAGGGAAAGAAGACTGCCGGGACTGAATGTCAGCAAGAGGATGAAGCATATGTGGGGGTCCACGTCTCTGATGATGAAAGTCAAGAACAACTTCTCAATATCAGGGCTCCAGTGTCTCTATCTGAGACTGAAGAAGAGATTGAGGAATGCAGTTGTGATGAAGCTGAAACCTCAGTCTCTGCAGACCTTAACTCCAACCCTGATCAGCACAATAAGGATCAGGTATCTTCCTCTTCTTGCTCCCTTCCTCTTGTATCTCCTGAAGACAGGAGAAGTTCAGAGGTTTGTCCATCTTTTGATGCTAGGGAAATAGACAGTTTCAATCAAAAGATTGAAACTCTTGATTCCCTTCGTAGTGCCCTTCAGAAGAGCAACTTGCTTGTTGAGGAACAAGCTATGAAAATTGCTCAGTTGAGGACCATGATGGACCTTCAATTGGAATCTATCAATGTGAAGGACTCAAAGATCTCGGATCTAGAGCTTTCTCTAGAGACCGAGAAGAGAATAGTATTTAACTTTTCCAAGGTAGATGCTATTAAGAGAAAGGGAGAAAACGGGTGGATCTCACGAATTATAAAATCATGGAGAAATGGGGAAACTGTTTTCAGACCCCCCCACACTGAGTAGGAAGGGCACACATCATTCCTTCAGGTATGGCCATAAGAACAACTATGGTCACTGCAAGAATGATCGGGCCTCATGTGGAAACACTCATAGTGCAAGTGCTGTTATGGCTACCCATGAGAAAATACACACGGCTCATCATGAACCGTTTGTATTTACGGCCTCAGCTCCCCCACTTCATGACATTACAGGAACCAGCTCTCACAGAAAATCTCCCCACCCTAGGACAAAGGGAAAGGGAGTTGGGAAACATGTAGCAAGCATCAATGGCGCCCCCAGACGTGTGCTGGCTGAAAAGAAAGCACCACCTCCCAGGCCTCAGGACACTCACCACATGTTCTCCATCCACCCTCCCTCGAGTCTCAGTGGAAAGGGTAAATCTGTGAGCAGAACCTACTCTGCCCCTGTCCGACCTAAGATCGTGACTAACTCAGTCAGTAGATCCGGTCAGAAAAGGAGATACAATATTCATGAGTGTTGGTGTTGTGGCAGAGTGGGTCACTTTGCCATAGATTGTTGGCACAATCCTTCTGTGCCAAGGGCAAGGGTATGTCCACATCCTTTGGCAAGAGATAGCCTTCCTGACAGAAATCCTGTAGGAAGGCATGTTGTATTTTATGCTGACAAGAACCTAGGACCCAATACCTATTGGGTTCCTAAGGTAAGGTAATTCTTTTTTGCAGGATAGTCTAGGCACCCATGAACCTGATGGGACCTAGACAAGAGATGTTCCAGGTTTGCTATGGAACAAGTATATGAGACCAGAGATAATGCTAACTACAGTGTCCTACTTAAACTTGATACTCGTTGTACTTCAAACAGTGGATCTGAATGATCAACATAATGATCTCAGGTACGCGCATTCAGTTTCGAAAATTGAATCGCATTACATAGATGTATATATATATATCCAAACACATGTGTAGATTCCCCTTCAAGATATAAATATATATATATACACACACCTGATTGAAGGACGCGGAAGCTAATATCCGTATGATCCATATTGTGGAAACTGATAAACTATCAAAATTTTGATATCGTAAGAAAGGGGGTGTCAAATGGTCCTATGACTCTCAAGGGACTTGTATCAATAGTTGAAACTATAATATTACATTTTGAATCCAACAAGGATAAGCCGGGGTTTATTTCTAGTGTTAGCCTTCCTTGAACTCAACTTAGCTATCAGAAGAAAACTTAATATCCTTTGTTTAAAGGAAAAACGAAATCTAGATGAAATAAACAGGATTCCTGTCGATTATAATAATCGTGCGGAAATAGAGGAAAAATCTATAGCGGAAATATCGGAAACCTCCACAACCAGCAGAAATATCGAAAATAGCGGCAAAATTCGGAAATAAATAGCGGAAATAGCGGAAACTCTCCTCCCGACCCTTCGCATTCCCATCGACTCTGCAGAAACAGCTTCCCAGCGGAACCTGCGAAATCGTGTTTGCCTCTCGTCGACTCCCGTCACTCCCGTCGCTCCCGTCGAATGTAGTCCGCCCGCTGTCCTCTCCCCGTCGGCTCGGTGTTCCCGTCTCCGGCATCTGCTCGACGCAAGTGTCTCGCCGATTCACCGCCAGCATTCCGTCCCGACGCAAGCCTCTCATCAGACTAGGGCTTCTCTCCGCTCACCGCCTACCTAGAGTTTTCTACCTTCCCCCCTCCGAGTAAAAGGTAACGACCGTTCTTCCTTGAATCATTAGCTCGTTTGTAACTTGTCTAGTTCCTACTAGTTTAGTTCCTACAAACTATAGATTTAGATAGAGTTAAGTTCATTGAGTGTAACTTGTTTAGGTTTATAATGGCTCCTCGAACAACGGTCGGGCTCCTCACTGGGAGTGAGTTGGTTAGGACTGGTTTTGCCCATGCTTCTGATGAATTCAGGAACATCTTGATGCTAGAACAAGCAGGGCTCTCCTTCATTCTCGAGCACCCGTGCAAAGTCCTAGATAAGGAAGTCCTTGAGTTTTACGCAACCGCCAAGCTACGTCACGAGGATACCCTAATAAAGAGTAAGATAGCTGGACTAAGGATCAAGATGACTGCTGCAAAACTATCACATCACCTCCAGCTCACCAGCTCAGTACAAGAGGACTATTTAGATGAAAATGATCGTGCGAGGACACTACTGTTCTGTGGAGTAGCACGAGGGACCAAGGCTATAAAACGCAAGGACATGAACGAAGAAGGAAAGCTCCTCTCTGATATCATAGGGAAGGTTCTGATCTGCAAACCTGGCTCCCATGATCATATATCGGGTGACATGTTTAAGATCTTGATGGCTATAGTGTGCAGAAAGAAATTCAACTGGGGGGCCATGTTATTTGAGAAGATAAAAGATACCCTACGTACTCCTAACTTCGGGAGAATCATCAGCCTATACCTGAATCAGATGGACGGAGACAGATTTGATATGACTAAGGGAGTTCCCCTTCACTACCTAAAGAAGATGGACTCCAGCGTCTTTGATAGGTGGGAACGAAGAATTGCCCAAGGGGGTGCGTCTGGAACACATGTTGATGAAGAAGACAGAGCTCAGGAGTTCAGAAATCCTTTGGATGAACCCAGTGAAGTTCCTGATCTGCTGCATGCAGGAACTGAGGGGGAGTCAGTACCCATTCCTTCTACTGCTATCAGGATGGAAGTCTCAGCTTCAGATCAAGCAGACGTCGTTGTTGATATTACCCTGATCGCAAAGGATGCAGTGGATACCCTCACTGCTGATCAGGCTGACGAGGAGGAAGTAGAGGATGATATGGAGAATGCTGCTGCTGATGAGGATGATGTGGAGAATGATGCTGCTGATGAGGATGATGTGGAGAATGCTGCCACTGATGATTTGAAAAATGAGCAAGCTGGAAATGAGATGACCATGAGGGAGATTGATGTTGATCTCCCCTCTGAGGAACAGGTTCAGGTAAAAGTTCCTGATGTCTCTGGCGCAACAATTGAGGGGGAGACCTCCCGGCAGGGGATGATTAGTATATATGAAAAAACGACAGAGGCCGCCCCAATCCCCCTTCAAGAGACCGTGAATCTATCAAGCTCCACAAGTGTATCTGAAGAAGAGAATCCTGACTCACAGAGTCCTATCCCCCCAGAGCACGACCAGGCCATCCATCAGGATCATCCGCTAGGACCTAGCCTGGCAAATCACACGGTAAATATCATTCAAGGTATAGTGGATGAACTGAAGGCCTCCTTTGAACGATCTCACAACAAGGTACTTAAACGAATTAAGCAGTCCGAGGATCTGATGCTAAAGAATGTTGTGGAGATAAATCATAAGCTGGATATGATGGAACAAAGATTTGACGCTAAGTATGCTGAGGCCGGCACTGCCGTCAATCTGTTGATGCAAGGGCTACAGAAAAATACAGCTGATCTGGCAGTGGTAAATCAAAATGCACATGTCGTGGCCAACAACATCAAGTTGTTCGATGCCAACATGGTCACACTTAACACAAATCAGAAATCCCTGCTGGACGATTTTACTCGGAATGTCAAGCATATAGATGAGTCACTGTATTTTTATGCAAACTCAATTGCTCAAAAAGCAAAAAAGGGGGAGGAGGAATATACAGCTAAGATGGCAGGGTTAGAGCAAATCATAGTCGAAAACTTCAAGCAATCCAACGAGTATGTTTTTGACAGTTGTCATTGGCTAGTTCAGCAAGCATCAGGTATACATATTCCGGTTGCTCCTACTGATGAGGTTACTACTGCTGCTGATGAGGTTGCAAGTGCTGAGGAGTTTCCTTTGAGTGAAGCTGATGCCAGAAAGGCTGCCAAAGCTGCTCACAGTGCTATGTTTGATCAAGAGGCCATTGCAAAAGGGAAAAGAAAACTTCAAGAAGGAACTTCCAAAGAAACTCCAGCTGAGAGGAAATCAAGATTGAAGGAAAGTGAAGTTAAGAATGAACGATGGAGTCCCGTCTCTAAGAGTATTATACTGGATACATTCTTGCTACAACAGCGGGGAGAGCTTAATAGAAATGAAGTGTACAGTCAGTATGAGTGGGAAATGCACAAAGAATATGAGGCTAAAAGAAACATATTCTTCAGGAAAAACACTGTGCAGAATAAAGCTCCTCCCCCCAGGTACTACCCGAAGCCTAAGGAATATTTTGAAAGGCAAAGCAAGAAGTACATAGCTGAACAACTAAGAGATGCTCAGGCAAAGGAGGGATAGACATGGAATCTAGATTTGTTTTTATTTTTTATATTCGTGTATATCTTTTCTTGTATTTAAATGAACAACCTTTGGATATATATATATATATATGATCACATGCTGATTCATTTGTTGTTCTGAATGCGTGAAATTTTATTATTCTGAATTCTTGTCTCGCACATTTGTTATATATATCTTTCTGGTTGGTGTAATTCATCTTAGCTAGTAGGATTTTGGCTTTTTTAAATAGGGGGAGATTGTTGGGTATTGTATCCACAATTACCTGGATTTGAAGAAGCCTCCAGTCAAGCTAAGATAGATTCACAATGTATTTGACAATCTTCTATTAATTGTGCTTGCAGCTATTTCATGCTAAGTACACACCAATGTCAGGGTGCAGTGGGTCAATATACACAGGTCTGCGCAACGTAATCCCTCGTTGAGCAGATCAGTGTGTTGACTTACGTGTGCTCTCTCTATTGGAGTGTACTTATTTTCAAGTACAGGATTAAGGCAGATCATGAGCAGAACAAGGAGCAAAGATGGGTCAAAGACCAAGTCATCAAAGGAAGGAAGAGAAATTTCTTCTAAGTCAAAATCGACGGGAATCACTAAGTGATTCTCGCCGACTTTGACGAGAATCGTTAGTGATTCCCGCCGAAACGACGACAATCAATCTGCATTCCCGCCGACCTCGTCCGGATGACTGTTTTCCTACAGGAATTCTGCTAAGGCAGAATCGACGGGAATCACCAAGTGATTCTCGCCGACTTCGACGGGAATCGTTGTGATTCTCGCCGAATCGACGAGAATCAGTTTGCATTCCCGCCGATTCCCACCGGCTGACATGGTTTCCAACTGGAATTCGGCCAAGGCAGAATCGACGGGAATCGTGAGTGATTTCGGCCGACTTCGACGGGAATCATCACCGATTCTCGCCGATTTTGCCTTGGGCAATTTTTCTCGTTCGCTGGACAAAACCGCCTTGTCGTGCACTGTTTTGGCCGGGGCTAGGGTTTCTCCTTGTGGGCCCCACAACGGTCATTAGGGTTGGCTCTGGTATATATAGTCGCGTATTTTGAACATGAAGGAAGCGATTCACGGAAAATCTGAAGTAGCCGACGCGTGCCCTAGCAGATCGCGGAACGTCACCGATCGCTGTCGCCGCTCGCAAGCTAGTCGCCGCCGCTGATCTCAGAGGTTCTCTGATCTTCCGACGACAGTACCGAGACAAGACGAGCGTCTCACGCATCTCTCTTGAGATCTCTTGTCTCTCGATTCGTTGAACGAGGTTAGTTCTTCATTCCGAATCGATTGAGACGACTGATCCGACTGAGATCGTTCGTAGACCTTGCTTGCTTCGTCAAGAAGTTTGGATCTAAAAAGTATCGCCGCCGCAGTCGCTTGTCGTCGCCGATCTTGACAAGATCCTCTCCAAGAGAGAACTCCGGTCGTGGATTCTTCGTTACTTCCAAGAAAGCTTCAACGAACGAAGAAGGACATCGAATTCTCCAAAAGCCTTGTTTGTATCTTCTTATACATTCAATTTTTGTTTTGTTGTAAAGGAATTTTTATTCCTAGTTGTAAGGGTTGGGTGCAACCCGTGGTGGTGGAGTAGTGACTCCTTTGGTTGGAAGGGTTCCTTCCGTAGTGTGAGGATTGGATTTCAATCTGTTTGGAGAAGTGACCGAGTCGTCCCTTGGTGGGAGATAGGTCGAAGGGGGAAGTGGACGTACCCAAATCGGGGAACCACTATAATTTCTTGTGTGTTTTCTGTGCTGTGTTTGTTTAATTGTGCAGGTAAATTTTATTCCGCAAAAGACTGCACGACACCTATTCCCCCCCCCCCCATTGGTGGATTTAGTCGACACTAGATACTTTCAGGTCTTCTTTTTAATTCCATAGATCGGAAAGTAAAAGTCATAATTGTAAATTGCTCTACAGTCAAGGACGCGTAAGACCGATTAACTCTTATGTATTCAAATATCAATAACAAATTTTGAATATGCGACCTGTTGAAGAAGTTGTTCCAATTAAATCAGGAGGAGCGATCTATCCAGGAATTTAATATCGAGTTCCAATCCTTATTTGATGAACTTGATGTCTTGTGGTCGATTCCCACTTCTCTTGAATTGATGGTTCAAAGAGAACAACTTGGTGTTATGTGCTTCTTATCTGGCCTTCATCCTAGCCTGGAATCTATCAAGAATCAAATCTTACCCTAAAAAAATGTCTACATCTATTCTAGAAGTGTACAATCATCTGAGCAGTGTCACTATTGGATCTCACTCAACAAGATGCTAATGATAAGCCTGTTTTATTCTCCTCATCTAGGAATAGTGAATGTGGTAATCGTGGTGGTCGTGCTCCTCGTGGTGGGAAAGCAGGTCGGGGTAATAGAGATCAGTGTGTGTCATCACTGTGGGATCACTGGATGTTTAATGCATAATTTTTCCAAGCTGCATGGGTATCTCAATGACAACAATGTGGCTAACACATCTTTGTCTTCTCCAGAGAATATAGATCTCTCTCATACCCCCTGAGAAAAGGATGATTGAGATGAGTGATGAGGAATTTCAGAGATATACTCAATTTCAAGTTGAAGGTCAGAACTCTATGGCTACATATGCCCAGACAGGTATCCACACTGCATGCATCTATGTCCCAAGGGAAGTAGATTGTTGATTTTTGGGGCTTCGGATCACATTATTGGATCGACAGGTAATCTTAAGACCTTTTCTTCATCATCTCCTGTCAGTGTTATCACTCTGGCTGATCGCTCCTCAATAAGTGTGAAGGGAAGTGGAACCTCCCACCTTTCTACAAGCTTAAAATTATCATTTGTTCTTTATGTTCTAGATTCACCTTTCAATTTAATATCTGTAAGTCAAATAACAAAGCAATAAAATGCTCGGTCTCATTTTTTCCTGATAGTTGTATTTTTCAGGATCTTTTGACGAGAAAGGTTATTGGTAAAGGGAAGGTTAAAGGAGGAGTTTACGTGATTGAAGCCGCACCTCCTCATGTTGCTTACTATGCCACATCCACAACACCTTATGACATTCACTGTCGTCTTGGTCATTCCTCATCTACCACTCTTCATCAACTGTTTCCTAAGTTTAAATACATTTCTTTTGAGTGTGAGTCATGTCAGTATGTTAAACACCATCGTATGTATTATGCTCGTAGAGTCAATAAACGGATGTCTTCTCCGTTTGAGTTAGTTCATTATGATATTTGGGGTACTTCCCATATTGTATCAAAACTGAGTTTTTGATATTATGTTACTTTCGTTGATGACAATTCTCGTATGACATGGGTATATCTTATGAAAAATCGCTATGATATTTTTCAAATATTTTGTGAATTTTATGCTGAAATTCAAAATCAATTTTCTTCTAACATAAGTACTTAGGTAATGATAATGATCGTGAATACCTATCTGGTCAATTTAGGAATTTTCTTTCCAGCAAAGGAATTATTCATCAGATCTCATGTTCTGACACACCCCAACAAAACGTGGTGGTTGAGCGTAAAAGCAGGCATCTTCGTGAGGTTACTTGTGCTCTTTTATTTCGACATCATGTTCCTAAGATTTTTTTGAGCAGATGCGACTTTAACTGCTTGTTATCTTATCAATCGTCTGCCATCAACAATTCTTAATGGAAGAACTCTCTTTCATGAATTGTTGTCCACTCATTCTTTATTTTCTATAATGCCCAAAATTTTTGGGTGTGTCTATTTTATTCGTGACACGCGACCTAATGTGTCTAAACTTGATCCTTAGTCTCTTCGATGTATCTTTGTAGGTTATGCCCGACATCAGAAGGGGTATCGCTATTTTTCTCCTAATCTCGGTCACTATGTTGCGTGTGCCGACATCACCTTTCAAGAGTCGACACTTTATGTCTTTAATGATGTTACTTCGCAGCATACAATTGAAACTCATGTACCATAAATATGGCCTCCTACTTATCCCCCTAATGCAGCTCCTCAAAACTCATTGGATCCTCAAGTGGGTACCCCATTGGATTATTCATTGCATGTGGATGTTATTGGAGAATCACCTGATATTGACTGTCCATTTGATGATGAATCCATTACCCTTTGGAAAGGTGTTCGGAATTGCCAAAATAGGCGGGTTTATACCGACTCATATAAAGGCTTATCTATTCAAACTACACCTTTAATGGCCACTTAGAATACCACGCAAGTTCCCAAGTCTATCGTGGATGTCTTGGCTCATCCTGGTAGGCGTGTTGCTATGATTGAGGAGATGCAAGCTCCTGTTCAAAATGGTACTTGGGAGCTGGTTCCCTTGCCCAAGAATAAGTAAACTATTGGGTGTAAGTGGATATTCACATCCAAGATTAACCCGAATGGGTCTTTTGCTCGCTTAAAGGCTCGCCTTGTTGCTAAGAGATATGCCCAATAATACGGGATTGATTTTTGAGACGTTCTCCCCAGTAGCTAAAATGACTTCCATTCGTTTATTTACATCTATAGCTGCTTCAAACAAATGGAAGTTACATCAACATGACGTGAAAAATGTTTTTCTAAATGGGCATTTAAATGAGGTTTATATAGAGCAACCACCGGGGTTTATTGTTTAGGGGGAGACTCATAAGGTTTGCAGATTATGACACTCTCTATATGGTCTTAAACAATCACCACGTGCTTGGTTTGGCAGACTTATTGTGACTGTGGTTCAAGGGTATGGTATGAAACAGAGCATCAAGGATAACTACATTTTTTACCAGACCACTGCTGATGGATGCATATATATGGTTGTTTATGTTGATGATATCGTGACTATTTGTAATAATATGGTTGGCATTTCTAAGTTGAAAGTGTTCCTCCACGAGCAGTTTCAAACCAAAGATCTTGGATCACGGGGGGTACTTCCTTTGCATTGAAGTTTCTAAGCATGAAAATGGCATTTTTTGTCGCACGGGAAATATACTCTCGAATTATTGCAAAATAATGGGATGTCAAAGGCAAACAATTGTCAATCTCCTATGCTTCCTAGTGAGAAGTGTATGCCATAAGCAGGTACTCATATTCCTGAACCTGAGAAGTATTGAAGACATGTTGGAAAATTGAATTACTTAACCATGACTCATCCTGATGTTGTTTTTCCCTATTAGTATGGTTAGTCAGTTTATGACAAATCCCAGGATCCCTCATTGGGAAGCTGCATTAAGAATTGTTAAATATCTGAGTAAGGATCCAAAAAAGGGAGTTTTGTGTCAGAGTCATGGGCACTCCTATTCCTGAACCTAAGAAGTATCGGAGACATATTGGAAAATTGAATTACTTAACCATGACTCGTCCTGATGTTGTTTTTCCCTGTTAGTGTGGTTAGTCAGTTTATGACTATTGGAAAAGTCCATGTAAAGGGCCCATTATTGGGCCCTCTTTCTTTATTTATGTCTCCTCCTTCTTTAGTCCCACATCATGTATAGGATTTATTCTTCTCTCCTCTGTCCTATAGATTTGTATTCTCCCCTTGTATTTTGATACTCAAGTAATACATACAAGCTTTTGGGTTATTCTCTACATGGTATCAGAGGGACTCGGTGCCTCCTGCGGATTCAAGCTTCTATCCGCACGTTTCCCCGGCGGCATGCGGTTTCCGCGACCTGAGTTCTTGAGTTCGCACCTTCTCCTAGTTGCCTAGCTTCTGCGGCCTGCCCTTCTCCTCTCCGCTCCCTCTCCTTTTTCCGTGGAACCACTCCTCTTCTGGTCCTTTTATAGCCCCCTCTCTCTTATCTGTGGGGTCCACTGCTTCCCATAGTCCGCTGCGGCCTCCTTCTGTCCGCTGCGAGCTCGGCGAACTTGCTCCCTTGCCATCTACCACTGATCTCGCTGCTCAGCGTGCCCAAGAGGAGGCTGTCTGTATTGCTATGATTATGGCTCGAGTCCCGCCACACCTTCACAGTATCCGGGCCCAGGTTCTGGCATCACCTGCTACCCCCTCCTTCTCAGACGTTTGCTCTATGTTACTTCGAGTACCACCTCCCCTGGAGGCGTTTGCACCACCATCTCCGGCCCTTCTTCAGCAGACCCTTCCTCCCTAACTTCCCCCACCATCTTCTACTCGTGGTGGTCGTACGGGCTCCCGCGGAAGAGGCCGTGGTGGTCGGGATCGCCTAAAGTGCTCATACTGCGGCCGGGATGGACACACTGAAGCAGTCTGTCACAAGAAACATGGCTACCCTCCTCGCCCGCCTACTGCTGCTACTGCTGATAGCCCTTCACCCACCGGTACGGACCTTGAGGCTCTTCGCCTTCAGCTGCAACAACTTCAGGGGCTACTCAACCCTCCTTCTGCTTCAGTTGCCTCCACCTCTACTGCAGGTATTGCATCCACCTCCACTACAGGTACTGCCTGTCTTTCCTCCAGTTCCCGTTGGATCCTGGACTCGGGTGTCACCCACCACATCACCTCACTGATGCCGCCAAGGTTCTCAGATGCTCCTCATCCCACCTCTATTACCGTGGCCAATGGTGTGATTGTTCCGGTCTCCGGATGTGCTGATCTCTTGATCCACCCCTCCATCTCTCTTCGCTCTGCTCTTTATGTGTCGACATCCCCATTTAATTTACTATCTGTTGGTCGTCTTACTCATGATATGAACTGTTATATCACCTTCACCTCTTCTGGTTTTTTGATACAGGATCGGCAGACGCAGATTACCATTGGAAGGGGTCGACTGCAGAACGGGCTCTACCTCCTCGATATCTCTCCTACCGCCCTCTCCTCTGTATCCTCTACTGATTGGCATTGCCGTCTTGGGCATGCTCCTCTACCTATCCTCCAGAAGGCGCTGCCTGACGTATCCCTTCCTTCATTTAAATGTGATTCCTGTATTATTGGCAAACAATCACGTTCTTCTTTTCCCGCACATTGTACTCGGAGCTCTGCTCCTTTTGATTTAATACATTCTGATATTTGGGGTCCGTACAAGGTTACAAGTATCTTTGGTTATCGTTACTTTATAACGTTTATTGACGATTACTCTCGCACAACATGGTTGTATTTACTTTGTGATCGCTCAGAGCTTCCTCGTGTCTTTCGGGCGTTTGTGTTAGAGACTCGTACGCAATTCTCTACTACTATCAAAACATTCCGCTCTGATAATGCCCGAGAGCATACTAGCCACGAGTTTGCCAATCTATGCGCGGACTTCGGTATTGTTCATCAGACATCTTGTCCCTACACCCCTCAACAAAACGGGGTCGCAGAACGAAAGAACCGCCACCTTCTTGATGTTGATCGATCCATCATGCTTCACATGCATGTTCCCAAAGTATACTGGAACTTTGCGGTCTCCACTGCGTGCTTTCTAATCAACCGTCTCCCCTCTTCGGTTCTCCAAAATGCTACCCCAGTCAGCCTTCTCTTTCCCTCCGCTCCAGCCTTTCCTCTCACACCCAGGGTCTTTGGTTGTACGTGTTTCGTCCATACCCTGGGTCCCACTATAGACAAAATGGATCCCCAGGCAGCGAAACACACTTTTGTCGGCTACTCCCGCACCCAAAAGGGCTATGTGTGTTATTCTCCGGATACCCGGAAGGTCTCTGTCTCCGCTGATGTTACCTTCCGGGAGGATCAACCCTACTTCCCTCCTCCTTTACCACCTCTTCTACCACCAACCACTCTACCACCTTCCATTCCACAGCCAGTTATCCCCGTCAACCCGCCTCTCCACCTCCCTCAGTCAACTCCCACTATTGCTCCCCCTAAGCCGCCCTGTCATTCGGGTCTACGCTCGCCGCCTTCCTCCTTCCATTGCCCCTATGTAGTCGGCTTCGACCTCGGCTTCTCCGTGTTATGCTGCTCTGGTGCCCGCCTCTACAGCTCATCTGATGGCCAACTATGTTTCTCTACGGGTCTGTTTGGCGCAGCTCTGGCGGCTGGAGAATCTCTATTCCAGCCGCCAGAGCTATTTTTTAACTGCTTGGGATAGCTCCTTATGAAGAGCTTTTCAGAAATCTGGAGTTGTTTTGCAGCTCTATAGAAATCTCCCCCCCCCCCAGCTTCAGCTTCCGCAAAATAGCTTTCTCTCTCATAGGTTTTGGAAATCTAATGGTTTCTTCAGTTGGAACATGCTCAGAGGCCGGACGGCCTTCCTCCGGCGATTCCGAGCCCCGGGCGGCCTTCGTCCGGCGATTCCGAGCCCCGGACGGCCTTCCTCCGGCGATTCCGAGCCCCTGACGGCCTTTCTCCGGCGATTCTGAGCGCACTTCTGCACATAACACCCAAACACTCTGCAGCTTTTCAAAACTGCTCCCCAGAGATCTATTTTAAAACAGCTCTGTCCGAACAGCAGCTTTTCAATCCGCCAAAGCTGTCCCAAACAGAGCCTACATCGCCTCTCTCCATCTCTTCAGACATTGGCAACTTCACTATCCTCGGTCTCTATTCCTAACTCCGTACAGGAGGCTCTTCAACATCCTGTGTGGCGCGCTGTCATGGAAGAAGAAATGGCTGCTCTTTGGGCAAACCATACTTGGACCTTGGTGCCCCTTCCTCCCGGACAGAAACCAGTTGGGTGCAAATGGGTTTTTGTCATCAAACATGCTCCTGATGGGACCATTGACAGACTCAAAGCTCGTCTGGTAGCTCGTGGCTTCACCCAGCAATAGGGTCTCGACTATGACGAGACTTTCTCTCTGGTAGCAAAGCTCAACACGGTTCGCGTTCTCATCTCGGTAGTTGTTCATCGCCAATGGCCCTTACTTCAACTAGACATCAAGAATGCTTTTCTGAATGGCGACCTCCACGAAACGGTTTATATGCAGCAACCTCCCGGGTTTGAGACCACGGGGGAGTCTCGGGTGTGTCGCCTTCTCAAATCGCTCTATGGTCTCAAACAATCCCCTCGGGCATGGTTCGACAAGTTCAGCAAAGCTCTCCGGGAAATTGGCTTTACTCGGAGCTCGGCTAACTTCTCATTGTTTACTCGCCACCAGGCAACGGGTACGGTTCTCCCATTGGTATACGTCGACGACATCATCATTACTGGAGACGACTCGAACGGCATACAGGCCGTTAAGCAACATCTGAGCTCTGTCTTTCAAACTAAAGATCTGGGACACCTTCGGTACTTCCTAGGTCTGGAGGTTGCTAGACGATCAGATGGTCTGGTTCTCTCTCAGCGAAAATACTGCCTAGATCTCCTTCATAATGCAGGCTACTCCGGCTGCAAACCTGTGAACACTCACATGGATGTCAATCACAAACTATGTGCTCAGGCCTCGGATTCTGATACTCTTCTACAAAATCCAGAATATTACCGTCGCCTTGTTGGGAAACTAATCTACCTAACAGTAACAAGACCTGATATATCTTTTGTTGTAAGGCTCGTCAGTCGGTATATGCACTCTCCTCGAAGCTCTCATCTTCAGGCAGTGGAACGGATTCTCAGATACCTTAAGACAGCTCTTGGCCAAGGACTAGTATACAAAACCTCATCTTCTATCCCCTCATTGGTGGCATATTCTGATGCCGACTACGCTGGCTCTCTTGATGATCGACGATCCACTAGCGGGTTCTGCACATATTTTGGAAGACATCTGATTACTTGGCGGAGCAAGAAACAAGCAGTAGTTGCTCGATCCTCAGCAAAAGCAGAATATTGGGCAATGGCTTCTGTGGTCTCGGAACTCACATGGATTGAGAGTCTCCTTGCCGACCTTGGTGTAAGGCTCTCTTCACCAGCTCTCCTCCTATGTGACAGTCAAGCTGTTATACATATAGCCAAGAACCCGGTCTTTCACGAAAGAACGAAGCATATTGAGGTAGATTGTCATTTCATCCGAGAGAAAGTCCACATGAAGAAGATCGAGCTCAAGCATGTTTCGGGTACTGAACAGGTCGCGAACGTCCTCACAAAAGCTCTACCAAGTACCCCCTTCTATCAGTGCTTATCCAAGCTTGCGGGAGAGTATTGGAAAAGCCCATGTAAAGGGCCCATTATTGGGCCCTCTTTCTTTATTTATGTCTCCTTCTTTAGTCCCACATCATGTATAGGATTTATTCTTCTCTCCTCTTTCCTATATATTTATATTCTCCCCTTGTATTTTGATACTCAAGTAATACATACAAGCTTTTGGGTTATTCTCTACAATGACAAATCTCAGGATCCCTCATTGCGAAGCTGCATTAAGAATTGTTAAACATCTAAAGAAGGATCCAGGAAAGGGAGTTGTATATCAGATTCATGGGCACTCACGTGTAGAAGCCTTTTGTGATGTTGATTGGGCTGGTTCTCCATTTGACAGAAGGTCTACTTCTGATTATGTTATACTTATGGGAGGTAATCTAATTTCTTGGAGTAAGAAACAAGATGTGGTGGTCAGATCAAGTAGTGAAGCCGAGTACCGCTTTATGGCAAGCACTACTGCTTAAATTATATGGCTTCATTAAATTTTAGAGAGAAATTACTTATCATGTTGAGAGCCCCTCCAAGTTGTGGTGTGATAATCAATCTGCGCTGCACATATGAGATAATCTTGTTTTCCATGAGAGAACTAAACACATTGAAGTTGATTGTTATTTTATCATAAATGCAATTCTCGAGCAAGTTATCGAATTCGGATACATTCTCTCAAGTGATCAATTGGCAGATATACTTATAAAATCTGTCATTGGGAAAAGATTGGAGTTGATTTGTAACAAGCTTGGACATGATTAACATTCATGATCTAGCTTGAGGGGGGTGTTAGATTATGAACTTATTTTTGATTCAGCTCATTCATCCGGTTCAGCCCCTTTATCTGGTTCGGCTCCTGCATATATATATTCAAGTGGCGTTTAAGATTAGGGTTATGCGGAATTGAGAGGTACGTGGTTCTCCTTCTCCTCCTCCTTGGTTATTTTACAATAATAAATAATGGACAGTCCTTTGCTGAAGGTCGTGTAATTAGTAAAAGAGCCGACTCATATGGGATACCAAAATATAATTCTTTCTCAATATTTGCTTCATGTCTACCCATTGAGGTATGAGGCGAAGACCATTGTACTCAATCCTACACTCTAGGTCAAGTCTAATAAATTTTAGCCTGACCTTGAAGCTTCATCTTAGCAAACCTAACACAACACTCTGCAGATACCCAATATCAATTAAATTGTTCTTCCCTGCCTAACAACCAATTTGTAAGTGTCTTTAAGTCCAATTAGTCACCAAAGGAATATCAAGCCTAAAACTACGTGTGATATCTTCCTCACAATAATTCTGTATATAAGATCCATGATATTCATCATAACAATTTCCTCTATCAGAATTTAATCATGCTAAAGGGTGTTCAACATGATTTCTATAAATAGGGGGGCTGAGAACGATGATGGTCATAATAATATGAAGATCTCTCCAGAAGAACGATATGGGATCGAGCATAGGTGAACTTTGGTTCCTCAAATTGCGAAGAAGAATAGCAACGAGTACTATGACATGACATGGATGATCTATGGACTCTAGTCTCATGTATCCTAAACTAATAAAGAACTTGAGGCTTTTATATCAAACATACCCAGAACAGTGATGGTGATCACGACACATATATGCTTACACGACGATCGGGGCCGTCCATTTTGTGTGGATCGATGATCCATGAATTTTAGTTATTTTTTGAAGTTTTCAGATTCTTATTTTCATGCATTTGAGGGTCATCATGATCGTAGAATCATGATTGTGCATAGTGGGCCCTTAGTCTACAAATAGGTATAGAGGCATCATTTAGAGGGCATTAAAAATTTGAATGAAGAAGTCCTCCTTTCAATCACCTGGTGACGAAGACGAAATCCAAAGGCTGAAGTTGGGTGGTTATCCCTCCTTCTCCCTTTTCCATCTAGTCGGTTGCCCCCTTCCCTCATCCCCCGTATCTCCAGCCACCACGTGCCCCGCGACTCTTCAAAAACTGTGAGCCCCACACAAAGGACACCCACCCACCCCCTCAAAATCACCCAGCCGACCACCCCATTCTAGCCACACCTCCAACAGTTGGCAAACAACTTTTTCCCCCTCCCATCTCCAATAGCTGACAACCCCATTCATCATCATAAACCATCAGCCACCCCTTCCAATCCCTCATATCCCCTCTAAAATCAATCATATTCCCCTCCAATTCCACCCATTTTCAGTTTTCTAGCAATCATCGGAAAACCTCCATTGGCCCTCCAGGAAGCCTCCACCTCTACCCTTTAAGCCCCTCCCGTTTTCAATTTTCCATCGATCGCTGGAAGCCAACTCCAGCGATCACCTCCAGCCAACCACCACCACTCATCACCACAAAATTATCATAACTATCTTACCCACTACCCCACTAACTCCACACCCCTAAAGGTTAGGCCACTAACGTCCTAAAATTCTCCTCTCCGTCAGTTTCCCACTCCCCCCCACCCCCAGCATCTCATTCACGCGGATCTACTCATTCATACCCAACCGAGCCCCCACTCATCCAACACAGCAGCTGGTCATAACCACCAATAACCAGCCCCAGTCCACACTAAGCCGAGCCTCATTTTCCCCTCTCAGTCGACCACAACTTCCACAAGAAGCACCCCCACGTGGAGCCACCTCTCCCTCTCAATCGAGCCTCATATTTCCTCCTTTCAGCAGGCCACATTCCCCCACACAGAAAACCTCTCCTGGAACCACCCCTCCAGCCAATACCCAATTAAAACCCAGCAGCGGGCAAACCCCACTTTCTCCCCAGCCTTCATGCAGCCATCCAGATTTCTGTCCAGGAAGTAAACAACAACCATTATGCTGCTTTCCAGCCTTCCGGGCTCCTGAAATAGCTCCATCAGTCCAACCAGTTGTTGTCCAAAAAGAAAATAGGACCTATTTTGTTGTTGTCCAGCCTTCCGGCCTCCTGAAATACCCCATCAGTCCAACCAGCTACTGTCCCGGACATGCAATCTTGAAGCAGTCCAGCTCTAGCCACATCGAGATTTCCAGGGGGGTCCTCATTCAGCCCTTTGCCATCTATATAGCCCATTGACGATTGTCGGAACCTCACCAAAGCTTCTATTACCTAGTTGTGTGTTATGAAGCACGAATACTTAAAAATGTCTCATGTACAACCTCGGGCTCGCAGCCTGGCGAGAGGGCCCAGGCGAGAGAAAGGGTCCTGGCGAGAGGGCCTAGGCGAGAGAAAGGGTCCTGGCAAGAGGGCCTAGGCGAGAGAAAGGGTCCTGGCGAGAGGGCCTAGGCGAGAGAAAGGGTCCTGGCAAGAGGGCCTAGGCGAGAGAAAGGGTCCTGGCAAGAGGGCTCAATCGAGAGGTTGAAGGCGAGCGAGGGGGCCCAGGCGAGAGGCCCCAGCCAGGCGAGAGGCCCCAGCCAGGCGAGAGGGCCCTGGCGAGAAGACCCTAGCAAGAGGTACCCGGAGAGATGGGCCATCTTGGTTCAGGACCATTTCAGGTAGAGCCTGGCCCACCTTTTGGGTCCCAGGGGTATTTTTACTCTTTTACCTTGGGTGGTCTGCAATTAACCTTTTAGGGCAGCGGAGTTCGGCTGTTGGCAGACCTAGCTGAGGGCATTCCGGTAATTTCGGGATGGATTAGTTTAGTTATTTGCAGTCCCAGTTCGAAGGCCTATAAATAGACCGGTAAGGTGCCTTAGAAGAGCAAGCATTCTTGACTCTCTCTCTTCTAAGGCACCTAGCTCAGTATTGGCTAGGGAGGGGAAGAGCCGTAGTTAGTCTCTTCCGGGTAAGAGGTGGGACCTCCTCACTGAAGCTCCCGGTCTAGTTCTTCGCCTTGAGCGTGATCCCAAGGGAGTAAGCACGAGCTGCCCCTGTAGTTCCGAGCTTTAGGTGGAGCCGACTTTGTTGGTTCCAACATTTTTGGTGCGGTGAGCGTGGAACCGCAGCTTGTGCGGAAGAGCGAAGGGTTACCTCATGGCGGGAGATGCGGGAGGAGAAGGCGAAGGGTCCCCAAGGCTGGAGGGATATGTCGGGAGGGCAGAGTTCATGTCATCTATCAAAGGGATCATGGACATGCTAAAGCAACTCACACAGAGAGGCGAGTGCGAGACTCCCCCACCTCAGGTGCCGGACCTCGCGCCCAGGGGAGGGGTCGACTCGGCAAGGGTAGGTGAAGATGTACCCGGGAGGCGGCCGGGAAAAGAGATAGTGGCGGAAGGACCTCGGCGAGAGGTGGAAGGAAGGGAGCTCTTCCCCAGTCCGGCGAGTGCCATCGCGCCGGCGGAGCTAGTGGCGCGAGTGGATCTGGCGAGACCACCGGCGAGAGGATCTCCTTTCTGCGAGTTGGTCCTCTCGGCACCCGTTCCAGAAGGGTTCCGCGAGCCGGAGATGAGCTACTACGTGGGGAAGGATGACCCCCTCCAACACTTGCAGTGGTTTGAAGACGCAGTGTCCATCAGACCTATGACTGACGCCTTCAAGTGTCGTCTCTTCGCTATCACTTTGAAGGACAAGGCTAGGGACTGGTTCCATCAACTCCCTACTGGTTCCATTTATTGCTTCGAAGATCTGAGCAGAAGTTTCCAGCTGCGTTTCTCGACCTCTAAGAAGAGGAAGAGGAACCCGGAGTCCATCTTCCTGATCAAGCAAAAGACGGACGAGTCCTTGGCTCAATACGTGGACCGTTTCCAGGAAGAGATGCTAGGCATCCAGGAAGTGCCTGGTTTCGCCCTCCAGATGGCCTTCACCGTAGGGCTGAGGGAAGGTTTCTTCAAGATGAGCCTCACCAGGAAGGTACCGTTGTCCTTCGAGGGATTAATGGAGAAGGCCGCAAAAGAGATAGCCATGGAGGCGGCAAACCCCACATTTGCAAGGAAGCTGGAAAGGTTGACGGAAGTAGAGCAGAGGGAGCCAGGGGGGCAAGGCAGCCAGAAGGAAGGAGAAGAGAGGAACTAAGAGGGCCCGCGCACCCGGAGTTGGGATGGAGGCAGCCGGGAGGCCCGGTTCAGGGGCCTGGAAGGGGTCCCCCTCAGGGGGGAAGAAACTTTTATCCAGGTCCAGGAAGGTTTCATCCGCTAGGATGGGGGCATGGTCCGAGGCCGCTCCCACCCCCACCTCAGCAAGCTATGGCCATAGGCAGGGGAAGAGGAAGGGGAGCCTCGGTGGGGAAGCTCAACCCCAATTGGGAAGGTCCTTTCATAGTAAAAGAAGTCTTGAAGTCAGGGGGGTATCACCTCCAAAATGTGGACGGGATACCTCTAGATCGCGCCCGCAGTGGCGATGATCTGAAACGTTTCTATCCGTAATGATAAACCTCTTTTGAATTTACTTGAACATATTATCAATGATCCTCCCTTTTGAATGTGCCATAATTTCCTAACACTATACCTCAGGGCGTTCTTCTTCAGAAGAAGGAGGAGAGGAGACCCCGAGCAGACCCGCTGACCAGGCTCCCATCAAGCTGGCAGGGTTGTAGGCTCACTCGGTGGTTGGAGGAGAAAGAGGAGAGGAGACCCCGAGCAGACCCGCTGACCAGGCTCCCATCAAGCTGGCAGGACTGTAGGCTCACTCGGTGGTTGGAGGAGAAAGAGGAGAGGAGACCCCGAGCAGACCCGCTGACCAGGCTCCCATCAAGCTGGCAGGGCTGTAGGCTCACTCGGTGGTTGGAGGAGAAAAAGGAGAGGAGATCCCGAGCAGACCCGCTGACCAGGCTCCCATCAAGCTGGCAGGGCTGTAGGCTCACTCGGTGGTTGGAGGAGAAAGAGGAGAGGAGACCCCGAGCAGACCCGCTGACCAGGCTCTCATCAAGCTGGCAGGGCTGTAGGCTCACTCGGTGGTTGGAGGAGAAAGAGGAGAGGAGACCCCGAGCAGACCCGCTGACCAGGCTCTCATCAAGCTGGCAGGGTTGTAGGCTCACTCGGTGGTTGGAGGAGAAAGAGGAGAGGAGACCCCGAGCAGACCCGCTGACCAGGCTCCCATCAAGCTGGCAGGGTTGTAGGCTCACTCGGTGGTTGGAGGAGAAAGAGGAGAGGAGATCCCGAGCAGACCCGCTGACCAGGCTCTCATCAAGCTGGCAGGGCTGTAGGCCCATCGGTGGGTGGAAACCAATAAAAGGGGGACCATGCCCCTTCTGTGGAGTGGTTATCTCCTCCCCATCCCCACTTACCTTCTTACTCTACCGTGCTGCAGTCTTCGTGAGCGAGGACTTGTTTCCATCTCAATACTGGATAGGGGCATAGAAGCTGCAGTTGGAGAGCATAAATGTCTTATGGCTGTAATTTGAGTTGGGTGTTTTCTGGAGACAGGTAATTGAGGTCGTGACATAGAAGCTAAATAATCAGGGAAACACTAACCCTGGCTACTAAAAAAAAAGGGGGGGGGGTAATTGACCCTCCGGGTCCACTCGCGCCGAGAGGAGCCGATAGGCTGCGCGAGAGGAGGGAGAAGGCGTCCCCACGCCCATGAGCGAGGCAGAGACCCGCCCGCTCGCCCCCTGGGCCAGGTTGGCTGATAACAGTCGGCGAGGGAAAAGACAACCCCCTCTCGCCGCCAAGGATCTCGAAGATCTTGCGAGCTGTCCAAGCAAAAAGAAAAAAAAGGGAGAGAAAAAAAAGAGGAAGAAAAGAAACGAGGCTAGCTTCAGGCGCGAGCAAAAATATATATATATACGAGTGAACCATATCCGTGTCTTAATACAGGACATTCCCAAATAAGGAGACATTATAATCGTAACAAGAAAGGAGAGGAAAAGGCGGTCGTGCTCAAGGAGCCCTAGTCCTTCTCGCCCGCCGAAGACTCGTCCTCGCCATAAATCTCGGGCACGAGGTCCCGAGCGGTGATGTCCTCGCAATCATCTTTAACTACGCCCATCTCTCGCATCATCTTCAGAATGAGCTCGGCGGTCCGTATGTTGGCATCGCGGCAAAAGTCCTCGACCTCGTCATGCGTATAATGTGCGGGAGGAGGAGTGGCCTGCAGGCGAGAGGTAGAGGCCTCTTTGAGCTGGGTCTTCTCTGCTTTCAACTCCTTCACCTCCGCCTCCAGCTCCTCGACTCGCGAGCGCAGTCTTTCAGCCGTCTCGGCATCCTGCAAAAAGGACGAACCGTTAGATCTAGCGGGAGATTGCTTGAGAAGGTCGGCCCAGTATCAACTCACCACTCCGCCACTGGCCTTGGCGAGAAGGTTCTCGGCCACCTCCAGTCGCTTGGTGAGATCCCCAGACTTCTCGCGCTCGGCAGCGAGTTGGGTGTTTATCTCCTTCCAGCTTCGAGTATTGTAAATCAGGCGGCGCGAGAGTCGATGAGAAAGCTCGAAGGTACGCAGCTGCGAGTGGGCCGTCCTGAAGATGAGATCTCGCGTGGAGGCCGCGTCGAGTGCGTCAGGGGCGAAACCCCCCATAGAGGCCGAAGCCCAAGGAGAAGGCATGGGCAGACGGCTCCCCTTGCTCTCTCCATGAGGGGAGGAGGGTGGAGATGGATACCCGATGTGCCCCCTTATCCCAGATGAGCGAAGGCTCATTGGCGCCGTCGGGGACAGACGGGCCCGCGTTGAAGTTTAGGTGGGCGGATGGAGCAGGATACTGAAGAGGAGCCTCCCCGCGAGAAGGAGACCGGAGAGTTTGGTGAGAAGAGCTTGCGGGAAGTGCGAGAGGGGCCGCGTCTTCAGGGAGCGAGACGGCCCTGTGCGGAGAGGTCAAGGGAGGTGAGTGGGGAGATTCGGATCCCAGGGATATGGGGCTCAAGGACCCCGGCGTCTCCGCTGCGTCCGCAGGGACCTTGCCCTTCTCGGAAGGGAAGGAGACTACCTTCTTCAGCTTCATCTTTAGTTTCTTTAATCAGTTAATTTATTTGCATAATATTATTTGTTGTTTAAACTAGGTCATATTTTGTGTAACATTGAATGCGAATGATGTATAATATATAATATATATGTTGTAATCTTATAAAATTCTATCTTTATAATTCAAGATATATACACTTCATTTGTTTCCACATTAATCAATAATTACATTTAAACAATTAATTTTTTTAAACGTTTCTCGTATCCTAGTTTTATTAAAAATTACATTTCTCGTATCCGTTCATATTGTATCTCATATCCCGTCCCCATGCTACATAGGTTGTGTGAGTTTTCTAATTTGAAGTCACTTATTTATCTTTAATTGTGTATTAATTCCCTACTTGAGGGATATGTGTCTATAATGTCGCTTTCGAGTTTTGAAATGTTGTGTGTTTCCTTTTACTTAGTTATTTGATTTCAAGTTTTCTTGTATTTATACAACTTCATGTCATTACCTGTTTGTTTATGCTTTAACTATTGTGGACTATCATATATTTTGATTTTTTTTTAATATTGCAAGTTAAAATCGTCGAATTCATATTGTTGCATTTAGAGATCACTCATAGTTTTGTGATTGATCTTTGATCTAGCAAATAAGAATTGTTATTTGATGTTTTATAATGATGCTTACTTTATATTTACTTATGTAGAAGTTAGAGCGATCTTGTCTTTTGATTTGGTAGTTCAATTGCTTTCTTTTAATATAATTATTCATTTGTTGCTTAGTTTGATTTGTTTTTGTGTTACTTGAGTGTGTAATTTGATGATTCAAAGTTCAATTTCATATTTTAATCCTTAATTTATCAGTGTTATAATATCTTGCAACTCACAATCCGATCCTCCGATCTGATACAATCAAACATCGAAACAATCCCACATTAGGATCTTGATACTAAAAACCTTGTCTAGAAGACAAATACTTGAACAAACAAAACCTAGCAAGTCAGGATAATATTGGGCATAAAAATTACAAATTAATATTTTTAAGAAAACAATGAATTATGACACAATTGAACAATAAAGAAATTACAACTAAAAACAAACAATAATCAGGATAAGAGGCTCGATGGAGGCCAGGTGTGAAATCTGACATCACAATGGAGGCCAGGTGTGAAATCTGACATCAGAACAAAAATTGAAGGTTTACTATTAAGAACACGGAAATTAGATTGCAATATAACTCACAAATTGGATACAAATCGCGAGGAATACTCATGTTGAACCTTGGGAGGTTGGTTCCTCCTTAAACTTCCTCTCCAAATGAGAGATCCCAAAACCCTAATAATCCAAGATGCCTAATACTCCCAAGTCTCCTCCCTATATAGGGAGGGGGCTCACTTACACATTACCATAATACCCCTATAAAATAAAAATACATAATGATCAAAACAAAAAAAGTTGCTACAAGAAATCGTTGTCGCGCGTGCGGAACAATATATCCCACCTAAAAATCAAACTTGGCCTCAAGGTCAAGGAACCTCTCCTGGGCTAGTAGTGGGGTACCTGCGGGTTGGCCACCGTTGAGGTGCTCAGGGCTTGATCGCGTGGCAAGTCAGTGGCCGCAAGGGCCACAAAGTCGGGGATGTCAAGCTCGATGAAATCATAGTCGGTGATGGCGCAGAACTCTTTAACAGGACAATCATGAGTAATAGGGTAGAGTTACTTGCAATGAAAGCACAAGCACTTACTTTGCAAATCGTGATACTCTTGGTTAAAAAGAAGGTGAGTAGTAAGAGAACGGTGGTTGCATGGAGGCACATTGGGGGTGTTGGAGGTTTAGGACGATAAGCAAAGTATGGGTGGTAGGGGGCTTAAGGGGAGTGGAGGTAGAATGGGAGCCCATGGGGGTTGCAAGGAATTTGGCCTCCACAAGTACGGAGAGGTCCATGACTTGGTCGACGGTAGATGGCTGGAGGATGCGGAGGACAGCTTGGATATGAGGTCGTAATTCATGCATAAAATAACCCAAGTAGTGCTCGGGTATAAGAGCCGAAATGTGGGTGACAAACTCAATAAATTCATCCAAGTAAGAGTCAATGGAGCCCCTCTGGCAGACACCACAAAGGCATTTGATCGCATTGTTGGAGTAGAGGTGATCTCAGTGTTGAAGAATTGCCTCAATAAGTGCTGCCCAGGTGAGGCCGAGAGAGGATTGACAAAGCTAGCGGAGCCAATGGAGTGTGGAGCCTCCCATGCCAATAAGGGCCAACGAGACCTTTTGCTCCTAAGGGATTTGGTGAATGTTAAAGTACTGCTCGGTGCGGGTAATCCAACCTAGGGTTCGGTCAATCCTAGGGGGTTTGTGAATGTGGGAATGTTGAAGCAGGGGGTGGGTGTGGGGGCGGAGGATGAGATCCCTCCATGGCAGGTTCTTCAGGGGACAATGTGCCGGGGGATCCCAAGTAAGAGGCAGTGGTAGACCCAGAGTTCTGGAAAGTTTATAGGTTGTGGAGAAGTGTCATAATCGACGCGAACTGCTCGTCTTGGGTCGAGAAATAATGGTGGTGCAGGCGTGTTCCAGGAACTCCACACGGGATTCCATCGAGTGATGGGGCTTTCGCATAAGATGTTCACGACCCGATAGCGAATAATAAGGCGTGAATAAGGAATTGAAGGTAGGGGAAACTATGTGCGGAAGCAGATGTCCAGATGGAAGGCGCGAGAAGAAGGATGCAGCAACTGGAAAATCCATCAATCAGTCTGGATCGTAAGCTGGATCTGTCGTCGGGTGCAACGATGTAGTCGGAGTTAGATGTGGAATCTGGATCGACAGTAAGGCTAGATCGACGGTAAGGTGGGGAGTGGGGTAGAGGAGGACGTGAAGGTCTTGATCACGGTTGCAAAAACTCATCGAGCTCGTAAATGAAGAGGCCGGACAAAGCGGGACATGCTTGGTCATGGACGAATGAAGGCATGCAGAAGTGGTAAAGACTGGCGCTGGGTTGGACACATGGTGGCTACCGAGTAGGGATCAACGATGTCCGAGCCTTACGCAGAAATAGCCAAACGCAATAGCGAAATTGCGCATGATTGCAAAACTGGCGGTTGAGAGCAGGTAGAAACGGAGGTCGAACCAGTGTTACGAACACAAAAATTAAGTCGCAATAGAACTCACATACTGGATACAAATCACGGGGGATACTCGTGTCAAACCTCAGGAGGTTGGTTCCTCCTTGAATCTCTCTCCAAATGAGAGATCCCAAAACCGTAATAATCCAAGATGCCTAATACTCCCAAGTCTCCCCTTAATATAGGGAGGGAAGTTCACTTACACAGTTACACATTACCATAATGTCCCTACAAAATAAAAATACATAATGATCAAAATAAAATAAGTCCAAGAAATCGTCATCATGTGTGTGTGATTAAACTATTGTTGGTTGTGAGTTATCCAGGCTCTGGTTGGCCTATAGATCTTATCTAAGGATATAAATGGCTATGTAAGAATTTGGGAGGGATGGAGGATGTATTAGGTGGGGATATTGGTGGTTGGTTGCAGGAAAGTGGGGGAGGGACATTGGTGGTTGGCGGCAAGAAAGTGGGGGAAACATGAGGTTTTCAGTGGCTGGAATTGAAATCCAACAGCAGGTTCCATCTGATTTTGGGCTGAAACAGAGGGAGGCATGGCAGGGTAGTAGTTCCTAGATGTAAGGAGTGGTCGACTAGGCTGTGAAAGAGATGGAACCTTAGTAATTAAAGGTGCAAGGCGCACCAAGGCGCAAAGAGATCTTGGAGCCTAGGTGCAAGGCTCAAGGCGCAGGCGCGCGCCTGACGAAGGCAAGACGCAACCACATCTATTTTAAATAATTAGCATCAAACATCATTCCAGCTTCTCGATTAAATTTTTCATCTACTCTACTAATTAATCATTCATTACTATCGTTTGTCTCTCTTATCAATGTGGTCACTTGCATCATATCAAAGTTTAAACGTACAATTATCTTTCATGAACACTAAATCAATAAAAAATTATTGAGTTCTTAAATTATTTTTTTCTTAATTTTTGAAGAAAGAAAATTACAACAAAAATCTCACTCAGACGCGCATCTTATATTCTAAAGGTGCAAATAAGGCGGACAGAGACGCAAACCTCTAAGCCTGGTGAGCATGGAGCTTTTAGGCACGCCTGAGGCGAGCCTTTAATAACATAGGATGGAACGTGAGCTTTAGCAAAGGTAATGTACAAGCAGTGGAGTACTTATTTTGGTGGGAACGATTATGAGATTTAGGGGGGCAGTTTATGGCGAGTGTGACTGCCTGCTTGGACTACAGTTGTGAAGAGTTATGTG
The DNA here is from genome assembly GCA_039513925.1 of Platanthera zijinensis. Classification (NCBI taxonomy): domain Eukaryota; kingdom Viridiplantae; phylum Streptophyta; class Magnoliopsida; order Asparagales; family Orchidaceae; genus Platanthera; species Platanthera zijinensis. The sequence continues at coordinate 61,876,585 of CM077098.1, read as the reverse complement.
GGGAAGTAATGGGTGATTATGAAATTAGTAGGGTGGTTACACATAGTTACTAGGAATTTATAGTGGTGTTGAAGTAGTGGGGTAGTTAATGGATAGTTGTAAGCATTGTTTTAAATGACCTCCCACATGTTCAACATGTCTCCCGACATGTCATTTTCAGGGGCAAAATGATATATTTTTCTAAAAAATATAGATTATGTCCTTTTGTAAAATATAGGCTGGCATGTCCAATTTTTTCCGATATGTCGGCCGACACGACTTTTGAATATATCGTCCGCTATTTTATTTTATGTTATATTAGCAGACTAACAACATATGTTTAAATCACCTAAAACTATTATATTATGTATGTAAATCGATTGAGCTTATTGTTTTGATTTTTTTAACGTTTTAATCTTACAACCAATTTTGTATAATTGTTTCATAATTTTTAAATTTCATATTGCAAAAAATACGAAGACATTTAATATATTTATTAGTTGATTGTTTGCATGTATTTAATATATATTTATAAATTTGAAAAGACCTATAATCAATCACGGATTTTTAACTTTTAAATATTTTTTATTTGCAACAAACATATTGTTATCAAAATAAAATTATTGCATGCTATTAAATATATTTTACAATGTATCATTTTGTATTTGTTAGTAATATTTTATCTTAGATACTGTTCGATTTTATTATGAAATATAAATGACTCATCTTTTATCATTTTTACATTATTTTTATATTTTTATAACATATAATTATAGTTAGTATACATAAAAATAAAAATTTTTATTTATAGGACATGGAAATACGATATTTAAAAATATCTCTGATATGTCTCCGACTTCTGATATCCGACATTTAAAAACTCAATCCGATATATAGTCGACATCCGATATTTAGAACAATAGTTGTAAGTGATTGGGGAGTTGAATTAGTAAATTATCAGAGGGTGAGAAGTGATGGTGGAGTTGAATTAGTAAATTCTCCATTTTCTCAACTGGTGGAAGGGAGGGGGTTGCAGGCTAAGGAGGTAGCCAATGGTGGTGATGGATGGAAATGGGTGGTGGGAACGGGGTTGCCGGCCAAGCAGAAGAGGAGGTATTTCCTAGGCTTCGCACCTAGGCTTTGGCTACAACACCGGGTGACCAAAAGGAGGAACTCTTTTATTCAATTTTTGATCCTTCTAAATGAGTTATCTATTCCTATTTATAAACTTAGAAACCACCCTAGACGGTCATTATTTTTCGATCATTGCAGCCCTTAAAATACATTAAAATAAAATTTAAAAAATTGAAAATCATAGATCATCGATCTGCACAACAAGGATTCGTCGTGTAGATTCATGTGTGACTTAATAACCATCAAAGTCTTTGTATTGTGCAAACAATTAAGTTTTGTTAACTATAGTCCCACATGCATCAGGGGGAAGAAGAAAAAATAGAGTGTATTTGAATGTGTATTGATGCACTATTATTATTATATATAAAGATTAAAGGTCTCAATATTGTGTAATTGCAACATTCCCGGGGGAGGAATCCGATGAAGAAAAGGGCCAGCAGAGGTGAGGAGAGAGAGGAGGGAGAGATTGAGAAGAGAACTCTAGGAAATAACCCTAAAACACGTTCATTCGAAGATAATGAAAAGAGTACAACATTGGCCTCATATGTGTGGGGTGCTGATAACGAAGGAACGGGTGCCAATAGTAAAGCATACAACATAACAGAATACATATAGGATAATCATGTCGTAGGCGCGCGTCTTTGGTCTCTCCTCTTCCAGACAGACCTGTCATCGTCTTCTTCCGCATGTAAACCCACAATGGCGTCTCGTCGACGTGTATGTCTGTAACAATATCACAGTCTGGAAAATGTGTCTTGTCCTCAAGGCAGTAGTCAATAAACTGGCGGCGGAAGTCATCCCGAAAAAAGCCATGTGGCGTCGGAGTCTGGGTGATTAGCCTACGCAACAAGAACTTCCTCTGAAATGGGATCTCCCGATAGAAGGCAGCAACGATCAAGTATCTTGGTCGGGTAGTATGGCGCCAAGCCAGCGAAATCGACGTCGGTCGGGATGTGATCTGTGGTTGCGTGGTTGCCCACCACGCGGCGTAGTTGAGAGACGTGGAGGACCGGGTGTATGCGGCTTTCGGTGGGGAGGCAGAGGCATTATGCGACCGCGCTGATACGTGCTAGTATTTCAAAGGGGCCAAAGAACCAGGGGACTAGCTTTGGGAAGGGCCTGCGGGCCACGGAAAGCTAGTGGCATGGGTGTAATTTAATGAACACAATCTCCCCTACCTGGAAAGAGAGGTCACGTCGCTTCCTGTTCACAAAGGAGGACATCTTCTGTTCGGTCTGTTGGAAGTGATGCTTCAGGTGGTCTAGGATGGTCTCTCGGTCCGGCAAGGTGATGGCCAGACTCTCAACCTGGCATTCCCCTGGCAGATGGCAGAGAATGGAGGGCGGCGGTCGGCCATATTGATGGAGACGACAACCCCAAGCATGTTGATGATGGTACCGGCATGCTTACGGAAGATGCCTCGCCCTCTCCAACAAAGGACTTGCGGCACCGCGGAAACATTGTTGATCGACGCTACAACCTCCACCCTCGGCGCAAGACGTTCTCTTGATAATTATCTTGCTTATGTTTATTTATGTTCTTTGTTTATTTGATTTAAAATTTGGACTGTGTTTACCCAGATTCATATTTTAAGTTTGGCTTGCGTTTAGCCATTTGTTATTTTAAGTTGGGTTGCATATAGCCCGGATTTTTGTTAGCCTTATATAAGGCTATGTGTTGTTGAATTATTTAGATTGAATGAGAAAAGAAAACCCTAACTCTAAATTTGAGATTTCCCCTCTTGCTCTCTTCCTTAGCCACCCCCCCCCCCCCCCCCCGATTCCTCCTTGTGGTTCGCCCACCCTCTTCCCTCCTCTCTTCTCCACCATAATCAAGCCCCTCTCCTCTCCAACTCCTTACAACACGAAGGTTTCCCCCTCCAGAAGATTTGGCTACACCAAGGCTCCCCTCCTAGGTTCGGCCAACCTTGATCCCCCCCTTCTAGGGGGATTTTCGGCCAAGGACAAGCCCTTTTGCAACAAGGAACCATCTCTGGCGTGAAGCGAGGAAGGCGGACGTGTTTCTCTCCGTTCGGTGTGACTCTGGCGGAACCGTAGAAGAGCGATCCCCTTCCAAGGAAATCATCTTCCGAGTGGGGGTAACGAAAATCTCTACTCTTGTGTGTTCCCTCCTAGATAAAACTTGTGGTGGTTAACTTTTGCGTATTTGCGAATCTTGATTTCATCGTGGTTTGATCCAAACGATTATTGTTATTTTCTCTTGATCTATTTAAGTTCGTGAGGATTGGCAGACCTCGTTTTTTTTGTTGGGAGAGATCTACCATTTTCCGAATCGTTATTTTTCGGTAGATCTCTTTTGGTACAACACACGCTCGAACGGATCGGGTATATCCTTTTCGCTTGAGAGAATATTGGCTCATAGCTTTTATTTGATCTCTAAGGGTATGGCGAACTCGTACGTTAGCATTAGATTAGTAATATCGCAAATCGGGTGTGCTGCGTTTTATTTGTGAGAACGTAGAATTGGACGTGAGAGAGTAATTCGGTATCGTTTGTCAGTGTCGGTTCGTCGGGTGACGTCCCCTACATCAATTTGGTATCAAAGGGAGGTTCATCCAATTTCTTAATTGACACCATCCTAATATTCGTAGGACGCCGACACGCACTTGCCTAGCACGTTTCGATGATCAAAATAACAAAAAAAAATTCTAGTCTGCAAATAGCGGCCTAAAATTCTCATTTTTTGCGAAATCCAAAAAAAAATTCTGGAAAATCTCCATACTCTTCGCAGTAATAAATTTAAAAAAAAAATTATTTTTACCTAGTTATTATTAGTAAAAAAAATATCTTTTATAAAATTTCATCAAGTCAGGGTCAAACTTCTTTCATTGCATGCGCACTAGACTAGGCACGGAGTATACCCTTCTTCCTACAAAATGGCGGATGACCGGGATACGGGTCACGGTACGACAACGATTGATGAACTCCGCCAGGAGTTCACTGATCAGCTGACGGACATCAGGGAGATGCTTCACGAGATGAGATCAAACCAAGTGACTCCCCCTAATCAGGCGGCCCGCCAATGTGACGAGGGGAATAACAATAACCATAATAATAACGATTATGTCTCACATGCACCTAATCATAATAATCAGGCACCGTACGAGTTTGATATCATGAGGGCTGTCTGAATCAAACCTCCATCGTACGACGGACTAGGTGAACCCCAGGTGTTCTTAGATTGGGTTATGGAAATAGAGTATTATTTCGAGTGGCACAATCTGACCGACGTGCATAAGGTGCGAGTTGCGAGGATGAAGCTGTTAGGCAGGGCCAAAATATTTTGGCCTGAATGAGAAACGGCGTCTAGGTGCGGTGAACGATTTCCCACCTATTGGTTGGGCTGGCATGAAAGTCATGTTGACTGATCAGTACGTTCCTGCGTACCATCGGACGCAGATGTTTGATGAGTTAGCTACCCTGAAACAAGGGAATAGATCGGTCGCAGATTACATGAGCCTTCTTAAGGACATGATGGTCAGGTGCGATGTTAGGGAGATGTCAGAGATCACCCTCTCTAGATTTCGTAAGGGGCTCAACCCCGACATTCAGGGTAAGCTCCTACGGTATGGTCACACTGACTTGAACACCACCTTTAACGTCGCCTTGGATATTGAGAAGCACAATGCTTTCAAGTCCAAATCTCGTCCCTTTCAGAAAGGAAAGTCCATCTTAGGACCACCCCCCCATCCACCCATAAGGATAAGGGTAAGGTCCGGTCCGCTGACCCAAACTCTATTGTCATTACGGCTAGGAATCTGAGAAGCCCGACCGGTGAGAAAGTGCCCGTCGGTAGGATTAGCAAGACGAATGCTACTTGTTTTGCTTGTGGCATTCAGAGACATTATGTTAGCGAGTGCCCAAACCCCTAGCCCTTTTAGATGTTTCGTCTGAATCCGCCGAGCTCATGTATGAGGCCGGTGTTGAATCTAAGTCTGAATCGGAAGGAGTACCTAGCGACATAGAGGATGATGTTAACATGATGGTGATGAGGTGTATTTTGGCTACTCAGCGAGCATCGGATGATTGCAATAGGACGAATATTTTCTCCTTAAATTTTAAGAGCGGAGAGAAGTGGTGTAAATTGATTATCGATAGTGGAAGTTATATGAATGTGATTTCGGAAAACGCGGTGTCGCGAATGTTGTTAACCACCAAACCTCACCCTCACCCTTATAAGGTTGCTTGGGTTAGCAAGACATCCCTTCCGGTTTCGAAGGGTTGCTTGGTTCCCCTTACCATCAAGGCTTATACGGAGAGAATTTGGTGTGACGTCATCCCCATGGATGCTTGTCATGTTCTATTAGGACGTTCGTGGCTTTACGACCATAATGTTACTCACCTGGGGCGTGCTAACACCTACGAGTTCAAATTTAATGGCAAGACCATTATTTTGAAACTCACTCCGCCTAAAGATCCTATTGTCCCTTCTAAAGACACGATTATTCCGGTAGAGAAGAAAACATTAAGTCTGATAGGTAAGAAGGAGTTTGCGCGTGATGCTTTTATGGATGGTGTCATGTATGTGTTAGTTTGTTTGCAAATAAAGGAAGATGTGTCCTCTTTTGATAATTTACTTCTAGCGTTGAGGAACTTTTTAGAAGAGTTTAAGGATGTATATCCGGACGAGCTACCGCCCATGTTACCCCCCATGCGGGGCATCCAACATGCGATAGATTTCATTTCGGGTTCCTCTTTACCCAACCTTCCCCACTACCGGCTAAACCCTTCCGCACACCTAGAGTTGCAAGCCCAAATTTAAAATTTGTTAAGTAAGGGATTCATCCGCCATAGCAAGAGTCCGTGTGCCGTACCCGCCTTACTTGCCCCTAAGAAAGACGGCTCTTGGAGGATGTGTGTAAATAGTCGGGCAATTAATAAAATTACTATTAAATATCGATTCTCCATCCCTCGTTTGGACGATTTATTGTACATGTTAGCTAGGGCCACGATCTTTTCGAAATTGGACCTTAGGAGTGGCTACCACCAGATTCGGATTAGAGAGACGAATGGAAGACCGCTTTCAAGTCAAAAGATGGGCTTTACGAATGGTTAGTGATGTCATTTGGGCTTTCCAATGCCCCGAGTACTTTCTCTGGGATGATGACTCAAGTCTTCCAACCGTTCATGGGAAAATTCATAATAGTGTATTTTGATGATATCCTCGTTTTTAGTACTTCTCCGAGCGATCATGAGTCACATTTGAGGACTATCCTTACCACGCTGAGGATGGAAGAATTATTTGTCAATAACAAAAAGTGTACATTTTATGTGATGTTCGTTGAATTCCTTGGATATATTGTGAGTTCGGAAGGCATACATGTGGATCCTAAGAAGTTGCAAGTCATTAAGGATTGGCCGGAACCGACCAACATTCGGGATGTTAGGAGTTTTCACGGACTAGCTACCTTTTATCGTCGATTCATTCGAAATTTTAATAGTATCATGGCGCCGATAACGGAATGTTTGAAAAAGGGTGATTTCACCTGGACCAAATCGGCTACTAAAACGTTCCAAACAATTAAATCACGGATGTCGGAAGCTCTACTTTTGAGGTTGCCGAATTTTAATAAGGTTTTTGAGTTGTCTGTGATGCGTCTGGGGTCGGCATAGGCAGTGTATTAAGTCAGGAGGGTCATCCGATTTGGTATTTTAGTGAAAAACTCGCGGGTCCGAAGTTGAATTATTCTAAATTATGATAGGGAGTTTTACGTTGTTATTCGCTGCCTCCAACATTGGCGGCACTATCTACTCCCAAAGGAGTTTGTTATCCAATCCGATCACGATGCCTTGAGATTTGTCAATTCTCAAAGCAAGGTCAGCCCCCGGCATGCCAGAGTGGGTCTCCTATCTATAGGAGTACACATTTATAATAAAACATCTTAAGGGGACCCTAAATCGTGTGGCTGACGCCCTTAGTCGTGCTTCTTTATTATTTTCTACGCTTGAAGTGAAAGTCATTGGGTTCGATAGGATTAAGGATGAGTATGTCCATTGTCCGGATTTCAAGGAAATCTATTTATCCGCTCAAAGCGACTCTCCCACTACAATATCAGCCTTTTTTATTCGAGATGGTTACCTATTTAAGCACTCAAAGCTATGTATCCCTCTTTCTTCTCTGCGTCATTTCATCGTTTGGGAATTGCATAGCGGTGGTTTAGGTGGTCATTTTGGTCGTGACAAGACCATTACGTTAGTGGAGGATAAGTTTCATTGGCCCGGTCTCAAATCAACGGTAAATAAAATTATGAAGAGTTGTCGTGTGTGCCAATTAACTAAGGGTAATAAGACGAATGTCGGTCTTTACACTCCTCTCCCGATTCCCTCCATTCCTTGGGTGGACGTTAGTATGGATTTCATTTTGAGTCTACCCATCACTTTTAGACGTCATGATTCCATCCTGGTTGTAGTAGATTGGTTTTTGAAGATGTCTTATTTTATCGCTTGTAATAAGACCGACGATGCGTCGCATATTGCGAAATTATATTTTAAGAAAGTCGTTGCGCATCGGGGCGTTCTCAAGACAATAGTAACTAATAGAGACGTGAAATATACTAGTTATTTTTGGAAGACTCTTTGGAAGCTTATGGTTACCAAACTCTTGTTTTCTTCGGCCTACCATCTACAAATGAATGGGCAAACATAAGTAGTAAACAGAAGTTTGGGTAGTTAACTTCATTGTCTGGTGGGTGACCACAAGGGTACCTGGGACTTGATCCTTCCCCACACTCAGCTTGCGTACAATAACTCTAAAAATAGGTCCACGGGCTTATCCCCCAATGAAATCGTGCATGGCAATAGGGCACCTGTGTCACTTGATTTAGTTCCGTTACCTCCATCTTATAAATCAAGTAATTTTGCACAAGAGTTCGCTCTTCATGTTCACAATTTACATAAGCACATTCATGAAACTTTAACCACCCAATATGTGTCTTATCAAGCTCATGCTAACGTATATAGGAGAAGCGTCTCATTTTAATGTTTATGATTTAGTCTTGGTGCGTCTCATCCCTGAACGGATGTCTTCGGGCTCCATAAAAAAGTTGGTGAATCGGTGAACCGGTCCTTTTCGAATTTTAAAGAAGTTAGGAGAAAACGCATATCTTTTGAAGATACCCATTGATTGGGGTATATCCCCTATTTTCAATTTTTTGGATTTAACGTCATATGTTTCTCCACCACTTGAATTATCTACCTCTCCGTTTATTCCGTCCACAGTGTCCTCTAATGGGTTGGGGGCTGAGCTTGTCCCTGGATCACTCTCTCCTACGGTTTCCACTGGAGGTACGTTGAATGTTAATGTAGAAACTTTTTCTCCTTCTTTGCCTAATTGATGCGGGACCGGAGTCAACCGGCCCCGCCACCTTGGCATCACCACCAAGGGGCCCACCTGGAGTCAGCACCAGGCGGCCTTATCAGGCCCGCGGGCCGTACACTCCAACCAGCTCTCCGCCACGGCATCAGCACCACGCGGTAGGTTGTTGAGGCCAGGGCTCGATCCCCTGACCTCCTAGATAAGAGGCCCTCACGCAACCTCTCATCACCAACTTCAGCGAGAAGTTACCTGATGAACTCCCACCTTTGCGAGATATCCAGCACGCGATCGATCTAGTCCCAGGAGCTTCCCTCCCAAACCTGCCGCACTATCGTATGAATCCCGATGAGCACGCCGAGCTCAAGCGGCAGGTTGACGAGTTGCTTCGGAAGCAGTTCATCCGGGAGAGCCTGAGTCCCTGTGCCGTTCCCGCCCTTCTTACCCCCAAGAAGGATGGTAGTTGGCGCATGTGCATCGATAGTCGTGCCATCAATAAGATTACGGTGAAGTACAGGTTTCCCATCCCTCATCTTGATGACTTATTAGATACTATGTCTGGTGACCAACTCTTTTCCAAGATCGGTCTGCGGAGTGGGTACCACCAGATCCGGGTACGGGAGGGTGATGAATGGAAAACGGCCTTTAGGACTAAAGATGGCATGTATGAGTGGTTGGTCATGCCGTTTGGGTTGTCCAACGCCCCGAGCACGTTCATGAGGATTATGACACAGATCTTACGGCCTTACATGGGCAAATTCCTAGTTGTATATTTTGATGATATTCTGATCTACAGTCAGACCCACGGTGACCACCTAGTGCACTTGAGGCTCCTTTTCGAGACCCTTCGTAAGGAAAAACTATTCGTGAATCTAAAGAAGTGCTCGTTCTACGCCGAGTCGGTACAGTTTTTGGGGTTTATCGTATCATCCACAGGAGTGTCAGTCGACCCTGAGAAAGTTAAGTCCATCCGTGAGTGGCCCTTGCCTACGACCATTCACGAGGCCCGCAGCTTCTATGGGCTGGCTACCTTCTACAGGCGGTTTGTTCGAGGATCTAGCTCGATTATGGCTCCGTTCACTAGCTGTTTGAAGAAAGGTGAATTTCAATGGACCCCCGCAGCCACTCGAGCGTTTGAGGAGATTAAGGAGAAGTTGACCACGGCACCCGTCTTACGACTCCCTGACTTTAGCAAGGCTTTTGAGGTTGCGTGTGATGCTTCTGGAGTAGGGATCGGCGGTGTGCTGAGCCAGGAGGGACACCCGGTCTCCTACTTCAGCGAGAAGTTAAATGAAGCCAAGCAAAAATATTCCAATTACGATAGGGAATTTTATGCGATCGTTCAATCATTGCGATACTGGAGACACTACCTCCTCCCCTGGGAGTTCGTTCTCTATTCTGACCACCAGGCGCTCCGATAATTAGACTCACAGAAGAAATTGGGACATAAGCATGCGAAGTGGGTTGAGTACCTTCAGGATTTCCACTATGTTCTCAAACATCGCGTCGGTGTTGAGAACAAGCCCGCTGATGCGTTGAGTCGGCGGGTCACCCTTTTGCAGACCCTGAGAGCCCATGTGGACGGACTTGAGCAGATTATTGCTGACTACCCAGGATGTCCGGACTTCGGCGAGATATACGCAGCCTTATTCCGAGACCCCCCCGAGCCTGTCGACGGCTTCCAGATTTGGGAAGGTTACCTTTACCGGGGTTCCCACATGTGCATCCCAAGCACATCATACCGCGACTATCTGATTTGGGAACTTCATGCGGGCGGAGCTGCCGGGCATTTTGGCAGGGATAAGTCCATAGTTATCGTAGAAGATAGGTTTTATTGGCCAGGCCTAAAGAGAGACGTAGCTAGAGTCGTTCGACATTGTCGTACGTGTCAGACTGCGAAGGGAACTAAACAAAACACGGGATTGTATACACCCTTGCCGGTCCTACTTAGACCCTGGGAGGATATTAGTATGGACTTCGTACTAGGACTGCCGCGCACGGTTCGAAAGCACGACTCCATTTTTGTCGTCGTTGATCGTTTTTCCAAGATGGCACACTTCATCGCCTGCTCTAGGACCGCTGACGCCTAACGTGTTGCTTCCATCTTCATTCGGGACGTCTTTAGGCTACATGGCCTACCAAAATCCATAGTCTCCGATAGAGATGTTAGATTCGTGAGCTACTTTTGGAAGATCCTCTGGTACAAAACGGGCACTACCCTGAAGTTTTCATCTGCCTATCACCCCCAGACTGACGGGCAGACTGAGATTGTAAACCGCAGTCTAGGGAACTTGCTTAGGTGTCTTGTTGGCGAGCATGTGGCAAGTTAGGACTCTGTCCTTCCTGTCGCGGAATTTGCCTACAATAGTTCGGTCAATAGGTCCACCGGGCTGAGCCCATTTCACGTAGTATTAGGGTACGAACCCAAGAAGCTCATTGACCTCATTCCTTACCCATTAGAGGCCCGTCCTAGCGAGTCCGCCGAATCATTTGCACGTCACTTGCATGATTTACATGAGTCAGTCCATCGGCAAATTATTTCAAGTAATGACAGCTATAAAACCCATGCAGATTTAAGCAGGCGAGAACAGGTTTTCAACGAAGGCGAGCAGGTAATGGTCCGAATCCGGGCGGAGAGGCTCCCAACAAGGCCTGCCAAAAAACTAAGCGTTAAACGAATAGGTCCTTACTCGATCATTAAGCGAATCGGGACAAATGCCTACGAACTAAATATCCCCGCAAGTATGGGCATCCATCCGGTATTCAATATTGAGGACTTGACTCCGTATTACGAACCTCGCGAATATTCGGACCCGAGTCGGAATGATCACCACCCCTCCACCTCACCACAAGCTACAGCTTCGGCCCACTCACCTCTGCCACTGACCTTGCCCCCTACTACCCGCACCCCTGGGAATCCTTCACCTATGGTGACACCGCCTGCACCCCTGATCGTCCCGGGATCCACTTCACGAGAGCAGTCTGCTGAGAGTATTACAGATATCGTCACCCATGAGTACGTCCCTACCACCACTGGACTTTCATGCCGCTACCTGGTTCGTTGGAGAGGTCGCTCCGCCTCTGATGACACGTGGATTCTACCTACTAAGCTGGACCGACTCGCCCCTGGGCTTCGACGACAGTATGATTCTCTCCATTCATCGGAGATGAATTCTTTTCAGTCGGGGGGAGTTGATGGGGGACCATCGGCCCATAACAAGGCGGGGCCCACTTTCGTCTATTCTCGCCGGAAGACTTGATCGGAGGGACGATCCGATCCCGCGGATGCGTCCGGATGCACACCGCGAATCTTTTTGATATATAAACTTTGTTATTTTAATTTCATTTGCTTATGTTTGGCACGTGGATCCTTCGGCCAATCATAGCCGTCGAATCCGGATCGCCCTAATGTTAGAATATTATAAATAGGAGTGTTAAGGCTTGGAGAGACTCATTGCTGGTTTTGGAGAAAGTTATTCCCGGAACTCCGCGATCAAGCCACAGTGCCGATGCCGTGGAGCCCTAGGTGTCGACTCCTAGCGGTGGAACTTCCTCCCCAAGGTACTACCCATTCATAACCTTCTTTTTCCCCCTCCGAAACCCTCATCCGCAACCCCTACAGCCCCCAAATTCAAACCCTTACCGCTGTCCAGAAATTCAGAAATTACTGTTCATCCGCACTGTTCATCTGGCGGAACTGTTCATCCGCGTTGTCATCCGCCGTCACTGTTCATCCGCACTGTTCATCCGCCGTTACTATTCACCCGCCCCCTCACTTCTTCTCCCCTTCGTGGATCCACTTCCAACCGCTCTGAAAACCCTAGATCTACTTTGATCTAGCGCTACCCTCCACCGATCTACCCCCCCCCCCCCCCACTTACATATTTCCTCCCCGTAGCCCAGATTCGTTATCAAATTACCGGATCTATCCACTTTCAGCCCACCGCAACCATCCTCCACCACGGACATCCACCATTCCGACACGCTCACCCGGATCTAACTTCAAAACCGTCGGATCTCTCCCGTCTCGGACACTCCTTTGTTTGTGAGTTTTGTTGTATGAATTTCTAGTTTTCAGCATTTGGATATTGTTTGGGATATTTGTACTTGCTTAAAATATTTATTGTGGAATTTTGCCCGTAAGAATATTGATTGCAGGAAGGAGCTATTCGCAGCGCGCTTAATTTGGCCCTCCGTTTGGAGGAAAGCCTTGCTTGATCGCCTTAAAAGAATTGTTGTTGTCTAATTTAATTATGCGTGGTTGTGAATCGTCACTTGGAATAATTGCCTAGTGGGCTTTGTGCATCTCATCATAGCTTTCACGCGTCCACTCACTCGAGTCGACCTAGATTGCATAATACATAGCCTACCCTACATCACTAATGCTTTTCCAAGGTTCTCCAAGACCTCCTTTTTGCCTGACAGGATAATCAAGGATGAAGTGCTCGCATCTCCAAGTGGTGACATTCGTCGCTACTTAATCCGGTGGCGTGATCGTCCGGCTCCCGATGACTCTTGGCTACTTGAATCGGAGATGGCTCTTTTGGATGATGCTCTTCTGCGTCAGTACATTCAAGCCAACTCATCGGTGATGAGTGCTTTCGAGCAGGGGATGATTGATGGAGACGACGACCACCGGCATGTTGATGATGGTACCGGCATGCTTACGAAAGATTCCTCGCCCTCTCCAACCAAGGACTTGCGGCGCCGCGGAAACATTGTTGATCGATGCTACAACCTCCGTCCTCAGCGCAAGACGTTCTCTTGATAATTATCTTGCTTATGTTTATTTATTTTCCATGTTTATTTGTTTTAAAATCTGGACTATGTTTACCCAGATTCATACTTTAAGTTTGTCCTGCGTTTAGCCATTTGTTGTTTTAAGTTGGGCTGCATATAGCCCGGATTTTTGTTAGTCTTATATAAGGCTATGTGTTGTTGAATTATTTAGATTGAATGAGAAAAGAAAACCCTAACTCTAAATTTGAGATTTCCCCTCTTGCTCTCTTCCATGGCCGCCGCCCCCCCCCCCCTCCTCTTCCTTCTTGTGGTTCGGCCACCCTCTCCCCCTATTCCCTCCTCTCTTCTCCACCATAATCAAGCCCCTCTCCTCTCCAACTCCTTACAACACGAAGGTTTCCCCCTCCAGAAGATTCGGCTACACCAAGGCTCCCCTCCTAGGTTCGGCCAACCATGATCCCCCCCCCCTTCAAGGTGGATTTTTGGCCAAGGACAAGCCCTTTTGCAACAAGGAACCATCTCTAGCGTGAAGCGAGGAAGGCGGACGTGTTTCTCTCCGTTCGGTGTGACTCCGACGAAACCGTAGAAGAGCGATCCTTTTCCAAGAAAATCATCTTCCGAGTGGGGGTAACGAAAATCTCTACTCTTGTGTGTTCCCTCCTAGATAAAACTTGTGGTGGTTAACTATTGCGTTATTTGCGAATCTTGATTTCATCGTGGTTTGATCCAAACGATTATTGTTATTTTCTCTTGATCTATTTAAGTTCGTGAGGATTGGCGGACCTCATTTTCGTTTGTTGGGAGAGATCTACCATTTTCCGAATCATTATTTTTCGGTGGATCTCTTTTGGTACAGCATACGCTCGAACGGATCGAGTAGATCCTTTTCGCTTGAGAGAATATTGGCTCATAGCTTTTATTTGATCTCTAAGGGTGTGGCGAACCCGTACGTTAGCATTGGATTAGTAATATCGCAAATTAGGTGTGCTGCATTTTATTTGTGCACATAGAATTGGAAACGTGAGAAAGTAATTCGGTATCGTTTATCCGTGCTGATTCGTCGGGTGACGTCCCCTACATCACATATGCAACCTCAAAAGGGGTGGTACCAGACGCGTGGTGGTAAGCGGTGTTGTATGAGTACTCTGCCCAACAGAGCCACTTAGCCTATCCATGGGGCAACTCCCCCACAAAACAACGGAGGTACGCCTCCAAGCAGCGGTTGAGGACCTCCAACTGGTCATTCGTCTGCGGGTGATAAGCGGTGCTCATGTGGAGGCGAGTATTATGTAGCCAAAAAAGTGTGGTCCGGAAGGTTCTCAAGAAGAGAGGGTCACGATCGCTCACTATTGACCGAGGGAACCCATGAAGGCGCAAGACGTCACTAATGAAGTTGATCGCGACTGTGGCGCCAGTCTAGGGGTGACAGAGGGGAATAAAATGGTCGTATTTGGATAGTAAGCCCACCATGACCAAGATATAGTCAAACCCTTGGGAGCGTGGTAGCCGAGTAATGAAGTCCATGGCCACATCGTCCCAAATGAGGTCCGAGATGGGACGAGGCTGAAGGAGTCCGGCCGGAAACGTTGTCTCGTACTTGGCCTTCTAGCAGACTAGGCAGGCAGCCACGAATGCTTTGACCAGTCGAAACATGTGGGGCCAGTGGAGAGAGGCCGCTAAACAGTGGTAGGTGCGGAAGGCCCCGAAGTGCCCTTTGAACAGTTAAGCATGAATCTCGACGAGGAGGGTATGCTTGGTGAAGAGGGCGCTAGAGCAATGCGGCCCTTGGAGAACAAGCGCCCCCTTACAAGCAAGTATAGTGGATGGGCTGTTGGAACCCTTGTTTGGATTTGTGCTAGGTTCACTCTTAGGATGTCTTGACCCCCATGTATAGTCAGGGTCTTGGTCTAGTATAAGTTAGGTCCTTTTAGGTCAGGTTTGTGCAGACCAGCATTGCAGTGGACTCAGACTTAGACTCAGAAAGTTTATGTGAATTTTCTATATCAGTTCGACTATAGTCGAACTCAGCTCGACGATCGTCGATCTCCCATCGACGATCTCAGAGTCTTGTACTCTGAACTGAGCTCGACGATCTACGAGCTCAGGTCGACGATTTGGTTTTCTCAGCAGAAATCTCTGTTCTACGATAGCTGTTCTCAGGTCGACGATCTCTTAACTCAGCTCGACGATCTCTGAACTGGGCTCTACGATTTTATGCTGCTTTCAGTTATGAGTTTTTCAGATCGGCCAGAAGTATTTATTTTTTTGGTTAATGATCAATTCTTTAAAGGCAAATATATTCTGATAATTAATGTTGTTATTCCCAAGGCTGATAGTCGTATTTCTTGAAGCATTAATTATGGTATTCACAGAGTATTTCTTTAGCATATTTTATGAAGGCAGATATGGAAGTGCATTTATGTTGCCAGCGTTTCTAGCAGTTTGGGCTCCTAAAGTATTGCAGAATATTATGCACTGTCCAAGGAATTAAAATTCTTGTCGTTTTCTTATTCTGACTGAATTTATAATTCAGAAAATAAATAAGGATATACAAGAAAACAATCATACAGACAGTAAAGGGATATATATATACAGAAACTTTTCTTCAGCAATACAGATCATCATTATTACTCTTACTCTCAAGGATTGTTGCTCTGTTGTAATAAGGAAGAAGGAGAACCTTTTCAAAAATCCCTCTTGAGTCTTCTTCATTCCTCAGGCTTCAGGATTCACAAAGAGCTCAAATCTTTTTCAGTCTTCAGATCTAAGAAAGCTCGTCTACAACTTTTGAAGACCTATACCCAGGGCCAAGTTTCCTCTTCCTGAATCCATTCTACATCTCAGGGGGAGCTAGGATATTCTCTTCAATCCACATAGTCTTCTCACTTGATTGAGAAAGAGAAGATTTCTTTTAATTTTTCTTTTACCTCCATCTGTACAGGGTTATCTCTCCCTTAAAAAGTAAACTCTTGGTGATAGGGCACCTGAACAAAAATCTATTGGATTTTGGGCTCCTGATCAAAAGCTCAAAGGATCTCTAGATCTACCTGAAAGAGATCTTGTGGTGGCAGGGCACCAGAACAAAAACTTGTAGTGGATTCCTACCTGGGTGGTAGAAGAGTGAATGTACCCAGATTTGGGGAATCACTATAAAATTTCTTGTGTTGTCTGGATGCTTTGTGTTTTCTTCTTATGCTGAGCTGTGCTGTGATAGTTTATCTGTCTTTCCCTCTATTATATAAGTATCATTAATTTAATTCCGCAATAAAACTAAACAATTCTTTTTATACTCTATTCACCCCCCTCTAGAGTAAAGTCTATATATCCCTCACTTTCATGGGCGGTGGCATCAGCGATGAGCATCGTCTGAATCCTAGACAAGACGGGGTCGTCGCGTTTTCCCACACTGGCAGAGAGATATCTGTGAGCTTCGGCGACTGTCTCTAATGAGAGAGGGCATCGATCATTTGGTTTGTCCTCTCCGAGCGGAACTTTATGATGAAATCATAGCCCGGGAGTTTGGCCACTCACACCTGTTGCGCGGGTGTGGTGATCTTCTGTTGAAGGTAACGGAGGTTGTGGCGGTCAGTGCGGATCACGAAGGGGTGAGCCAAAAGATAGGGGCGCTAATGCTGGACGGTGAAAACGAAGCCCATATGCTCGTTCTCATATGTGGAGCGTCTGCGTAAGGTGCTGGAGAAAGCGTGATTAAAGTAGGCTATCGGTCGTCTGACCTGCATGAGGACGGCTCCCACCCCGGAGCCCAACGCATCACTACACAAGGAAAGGCAGGGAGAAATCAGGCATGGCCAGCACCAGCCCATGTATTAGGGCTTGCTGAATGGAGGCAAAGACAGTGGTGGCCACAGTCATCCACTAAAAAGGACCCTCCTCCAACTTCTTCAGAAGCTACGTGAGAGGGCGAGCTACATCCTCGTACCCTTAAATAAAACAGTGATAGTAGCCCGTCAAGTCGAGGAAGCCCGAGATGTCCCGCAGGAAAATGGAGTCGGCCAATGAAAGACCGCCTCAATCTTCTCGTCTATGGCGACCCCCCCCCCCCACCCGGGCCGAGATGGTGTGGCCGAGGTAGCTCACCTACAAAGCCCCAAAGGAACACTTCTTTAGGTAGAGCTTGAGGTGATGGCGTCGGATGGTGGTTAGAGTGAGGTAGACGTGCCAAAGGTGATCCTGCCGTGAAGAACTGTATACCAAAATGTCATTAAAAAAATGAGAACGTGGTGACAAAGTACCGCCTAGAAGCTGTTGTTCATCATCTCCAGGAAGGTGGCTGGTGCGTTGGTCGGGCCGAAGAGCATGACCAAGATCTCATAGTGGTCTTCGTGCGTCCGGAAGGCGGTCTTGGCGACCCTCTCGGGCCGCACCCGGATCTGGTGATAGCCCGCTCGGAGGTCCAGCTTGATGAAGAATATGATGTCGAGGAACTTGCCCAGAAGCTCCTGAATCGCTGGGATCAGGTACTTGTCTGGGATGGTGGCCTTATTGAGCTCCGGGTAATCCACGCAGAACCGCCAGCTACCGTCCTTCTGTACCAGGAGGATTGGGTATGAGAAAGGGATCGCACTGGAGAGGATGAGTCCCCTCCCCCCCCCCACACACACACACATCAACATCTCATGGACCAATCGCTAAACGCGTCCTTTCGCACATGATCGTAATGGTAAGGACAGACTGACACCGACGAAGTACGAGCTGGAGAGAAATGGCGTGATCATTCGGGCGAGATGGAGGGAGGCTGATCGGGGCCTCAAAGATGACAGCGAACTCGACAAGTAACGCCTAAAGGTTGGTCGGGTGTGGAAGAGGCGGCGGTGGCGGAGCGGAGAGCGGCCTAAGCCGCACGGAAAAATCAACGTCAATGGTCCACTGAATTGCGCGGGCGGAGACCGAAGAGCAAACTAGAGCGGAGTCGTCCACTAGGTGGCATGTCTGGCCCTGCTCGAGGAACTAGTGAACTACATAGTCATACTCGCACCATTGATGTACACTTTGCCCAGCGTACGGAGCCAAGCCACTCGCAGAATGATGTCAATTCCGCTGAGGCCGGAGGCGTAGAAGTCTGCGATCACCGGGTAGAACCCCACCGTCAGGGGAAGAGAGCGGTGCAACACCCTTGGGTTGGTCGGCGACGCAAATCGCCCAGGTAGACTGTAAAGTCAAGGGAGAGAACCAATGGAAGGTGAAGTTGGGGTGCCAACTGGGTGGAAAGGAATCTATGGCTCGCACCACTATCCACCATGACAACAATGAAACGATCACACAACGTGCCTGCCAGCTTCATGGTTTGAGGGCCCAAAATCCCACCCACCAAGAAACAGGGCGGCTCAAAGAAGTGGAAAGTAGGCGAGGCAGTGTCCAGAACGTCATCACCCTCGGAGAGCTTAAGGGTCTCGAAGTCCTCCAAGGTGACCTTCGGGTGGTCTGGCAGGTCTGACCAAATGATACATTCCCAAGGGAGGAATTCGGCGAGGGGAAGAGTCAACGAAGGCGAGGGGAGAAAGAGCGAGAGATTGAGAGGAGAACTCTAGAGAGCAACCCTAAAAAACTTTCATCCAAAGATAACGAAAAAGTGTACAACACAACCTGCTATACGTGTGGGGTGCGGATAACGAAAGAACAGGTGTAAATAGTAAAGCATACAACATAACAGAATACAAATAAAATAATCATGCTGTAGGCACATCTTTAGTCTCTCCTCCTCCATACGGACTCGTCATCGTCTTCCTCCGCATGTAAACCCGCCACGACATCTCGTCAATGTGTAAGTTCGTAACAGTAATGAAGATGTTATTTCCCTTTTTTAAAGCTATGGGCTACTTGCATATGAAAGACAAAGACGGGAGAGGAGAAAAGAGAGAGAGTGCATGGATGACCATTTCAATAGTGCATAATTAAAAATACATGTTAGCAATAGCCCATGAGAAATATGGAGCTGACAAACCCAATTTAGATAATTTCACCCCAGTAATAATCAAACAATAATAAAATTCCAACTACTAAGGTCCACCTTGATTTCTAGATGTTTTCACATATTGTTATGCTTAATTGTAGATTCGCAAATACAAATTTACATCTCATGTGTGATTGACCTAGAGGGTTTGTATCTTATCATCCATGGTTATCAAATGCCACCCAGGATACTATTGTGCCTCAACCAAAAAGGAGTGGTGAGAGCAGAGAGAGCAAGCATGTGTAATGGATGAACCAAATAGTGAAAGGAAACAAATTTCGAAAAGGATGAGTGGTATATAAGTTGATAAAAGTTTACCTTTTAGAAGGGCAAAGGGGAAACCCTTGGGTGCAGGGAGCAATAACAAACGACGTCACCCAATGGCAAGCTCTATAATGAATGTTGTGGGTCACCATTCATGGATTAAGTGAGGCAAGAAAGGAATTTGGGAGTCGAAGAGTGTAATCTAGATCGCGGTAGTAGTATATACTGGAGGAGCTGGAAGAGATGTTGTACGCTTAGCGGAATGTAAAATAGGAAAGATCCATGAGAGAGGAGTCAATGTGGAACAAGGGAAGAAAATAGGCTGATCCCTGAAGAATATCATGGATATAGAAACTAATTTATGAACAGGCGAAGAGCAGCAAACTTATTCGTTCCGAGCATCAGAGTACCCAACAAACATAAATATAATACGTACAAGGTGCAAATTTTTCGTTAGGAGGATCTAAGTGGTGGACAAACATACACGCCCAAAGACACGAGGTGCGAAAGGGATAGGAATGCAAGTTGAGTTGACTCTGCTCGTAAGCTCGATGAGCTGGCCTGAAAAAAAATCGACTCGAATTCGAGTCTGTTGAGCTCGAGCTCAATTGCGACCTAAGTTTGAGCACACATGCTCTTGTTCATGAGCATGCGATCCGGTTCGCGAGCTTTTTCTTTGAATTTTTTTAAACTATATATAAATATAAAGAAAAAAGCCTCATGAGCGGAATAAGTTCGTGAATAGCTCGAGCTTGAGTGCTCAAGCTCAATATTTGGTCTTGAGCTTGAGCTCAAGCCATGTAAAATGAGCTCATCGAGCTCGAGCTTGTAAATTTTTCCAAACTCGACTCGACCTCAACTCTTTTGCAACACTAGAAAGGGAATATAGTTGTAGAGGAAAATATGGCAAAAATACGAAGAGAAACTTAGAATAGTATAGGGTAGTTGGTTGATGTGGTAATATATTGTCATGACTACAAATTGTCAATAAGAAGTTGGAACATGCAATTGAAACATAATGAATCAGACAACCTCCAGAAGACGATGACACTTGCATTCAACAACACAGCTTTGTTGTGATGGGAAAGAACAAGAACTTTAATAAA
Source organism: Platanthera zijinensis (assembly GCA_039513925.1). Taxonomy (NCBI): domain Eukaryota; kingdom Viridiplantae; phylum Streptophyta; class Magnoliopsida; order Asparagales; family Orchidaceae; genus Platanthera; species Platanthera zijinensis. Next base: position 61,856,059 of record CM077098.1, on the reverse strand, counting down.
AAAATGTTACGTGTGGTAGATATGTTCTGGAAATCATGATTGAAATATTTACATGTATTGGCGGTGTGAATGATTTTAATAGTGATAGAGTACGGTGTATTTTATTAATTAAAAGGCAAACAACACTGAAGAGCCTCAAAATGGTTATGCATGTATTATAGCAACGCCAATCACGAAAGATCATAAATAAATGTGACAGAATTCAAAGTAAGATAAATTAGGGGTTTGTGAAAACCCCAAACATCCAACTACACTAAAGAAAAATTGATATCACATCTAAATGGGTGAGAAGGAAAACAAGAGCAATGATGTCAAATAGAAATAGAAGATTCACAACAAAAAATAATAAAGATATCAAAAGTAGATCGTCGGGGAAAATTTGAAGGAATGGGTGTCCAACACAGTAGTATCAATCAATGATACAGATAGAATCAAGGGCTGATAACCATGGTTATCAGGATCGCGATCCTGATCGTAGGATCTTACAATCCAGATTTTGTAAATCGATCCGGATCTTACCTAGGATCTAAATCGACACATCTACGACTGGGATCGCGATCCAGATCTTACGATCTTTGGGATTGCGCAATCCTGACCCGATTTTACCGGTCTGGCCAAAGGTAACTATAAACATGTCCAGCCCTATTCCGACCCCATTCAACCTGTCCAACGCTTATAACCTATTGTTTAACCTTATCCCAATCCCGCCTCATACTCCACAAAATCACATTATGCTGCTTTACCGTATCCCAAGTGTCGTTTGTTGACTGTAAACTGAGGCCAAGAGCGGCTTCTTCGATCGCTTCCAGTTCAGATTTATTTTTATTTTTAGTAAACATTTAGTGTTTTACCTGAAACTGAAATTGAACTTAATATGATATTATCTTTTTGATTTAATTATTCAAAAAAAGTAATATAGTTATTCACATACTATTCAATTTATTGATTTTTTTTTGTTAACTGAGCACGGAATTTATTGATAAAAAATTCAATTTTTTTAGTCTTAATTTATGAATGTTGTAGGATCTTGCGATCCTCGATCCGATCCTACGATCCGATCTGATTCAACCACAAAACGATCTCACTTAGGATCTCGATCCTAACAACCTTGCTGATAACAAAATGTTCCAAATATCCATTCTTCATTCGCACCTACCAATGATACTCTATTTGTTAAGTTTATGTATAACAAAGGATGTGGAGAAAAAAGTTATGGAGCAGTTATTTGATAGAGTAAGATTTCTAACAAATAATAAATTGAACTTGAGAGAAAAAACATGTAAAGGGAAAGCAAGTTTTATGGAATGAGTGAAAGAAACAATTACAACTATGGAGAAGGGAGCACCATTACCCACAATAATATACCTCAAAAAGATGTTCTGGTGTGATATAGACTATAGCATCAGAATCTATAATCCAAATGGCATTAAGAGAAAAGAGTGATATATCTTCAATAGATGTGGAGGAGGCATGCGTATGGGGGTTGTGAGGGGAGCAGGCTACAAAAGATCTCCTCGAACTCAAGATTCATAATCTCGGTCATAAATTAGACATACGAGCCTAAGGTCGTGTCACATGTTCATTAGGATACCCCTGCATCTAAAAGTGCATTGCCTTAGAATGATTTGACCGGCCAAATAAAGTGTAGATATGGCCCTCAACCTAATTATCTAGCAACCTACTGCGTCCATTGTGACGATGAGCTCACGGGGGTGTCGTCCGCCCACCGAGGCCACAAGTTAGGTGAAGCAGGAGGATCCATCTGGATGCGCATTTATTAAATATATCGATTGGATGAGACAATAGAATCATTGTCGAAGGATCAGGCAAATGAAGGGGTATACTCTAGGCAACAGACATGAAAGTTGTCCAACATGATTTGTGTAATTTAGGTTTAATCCACCAAATTAATTTAAGTCATTTACAATTCTACTTACAATCAAAATAGATTGATTATGATGTGTTTGCTCCCTCTGAGAGAATCACTAGAAAATGGATCCATCGTCTTCTCCATGAGTTCACATTATATAGAGCTTCCAAGATAAATTTTGATAGGAATCCAGTCCCATCCAAAATTTCCTTCAAGACATTCAAATACAACAATATCAAGCAATTTCATCGAACCAGATCCATCATTTTCCCATCGTGTTCTTATTCAAAAAGTAAAGCATCCTCTCTGAACCATCACATGTTAAAACCTTTCTCGCAGCCATTTATGAACCAACTATTAAGGAGCAATTTCTTTAAACCGAATAAGAACAACCACAAGAACAGCATTACAAAAGCCATTGCATTTTCAAAACCAGAAGTGAACGCAATCACTTGAGGAAAGCATGAACTGAGATGCAACTGAGACGAGCCACCTCGATAGAAACAACAACAAAAAACGTACCACCAGCATGAGGACGGATTGAAACAGTCTCCCTTTTCGATCTCAATATATTCTCCATTCCAGCCCTCATCCGAGTTATTCCCATCTCGATAGATCCAATCCTCGTCCCCGCACAACACAAACTCCTTCCAGGCATCAATAAATCAGACTTATTCCCTAATCCAATCTCACGAATCCCGCAAAACCCCGCATAAACCCTACTTCCCCTTGCTCTACCAACGGAGGCAACACTCCCGCCGCCGGAAATTGAGGCGGATTGCATCTTCCCCGGGCCAGACCGCTTCCAGTTGGGGCGCTTCCGTAACAGAACGGATGACTGGAGAGATGAATCCCCCGGACGCTTCTCCGCCGAGTGAAGCAGAAGATCGCCAGCTCCGAGATGACCAAAACTTGTCAACTCTCGGGCCAGTTATGTGGAGATGATAAAAAAGCTTTTGGATTAAGAATGTACATACAAGATTAATGGGTAATTCACAAAGTGCATCTTAGAAATATCGGCTTTTGACAAAATGCATCTCGAATGTTTAAAATTGATAAAATACATCCCACAAAGTGAGTTTTTTTGGCAATGTGCACCCTAGAGTGTACATTTTGACCATTTCATTTTTTGACTAGTGAGGGTGCACATTGCCAAGAAAACCCATTTTTTGGGATGTATTTTGCCAATTTTAAATTTTTGTGATGCATTTTGCCAAAAGGCCGATATTTTCAGGGTGCACTTTGTCAATTAGCACAAGATTAATTATACATATATTATGTTTAATATTTAATGTCTGAGTCTGCCAGCCTGTGTCAGTTGTCCAAATTTTGGTTGTTTGAAAACCAGTAGGAGGCCGTTCCGGCAGAGTCGGGCAAGAGGTGTTGTGTTTGGGAAGAAAATGAAAGCACGACTGGCCCTCCGAGCACCAGTCCACCTTTGCAGCCGGCCGGTTGGGACACCACCGCGTCGCTTTCTCGCTCCTCCCCGGCGTGCTAGCGGCCGGTTTCTTAGTCCAAGCCTGAAAGCGCCACGAGCACCGGTTCAAAATTCACACCGACCGATTTCTCTCTCCTCCGGCTCGGCCCCGCTGGAATGGCCTCCCGCCGGGTTCCCAAATAGAGCCTTCAGCTTCCTCTCACCACCAGTTGAAAATTTAGGGGCCCTCATATTAGGGAGTAATTTTTGGGTTAGGAGTCCTGATCATGAGCATGGTTCTGCATCAATGAGGAGCCAGCAAAGGAGGCAGGGCCCACGCAATTATGATTTGTGTCATACACTTTTGCGCGGGGCCTTCAACATTTTCAGGCTCCTCATTGGTTGTCCTGACCGTGCTCATGATCAGGACTCCTGACCCAAAAAATTTCCCATATTAGGACTGCGTTTTTTATTATCTACACGGAAAATTTGAATTTACTTTATTTTTTATTATCTGCACGCAAAAATTTGAATTTGTTTTATTTTTAAAATTCTTATCAGCACTGCACAAAAATCACCTCTTAGGGCTGAATCTTTCATCAAAGTGAATGCTTCCTTCACCTCCCCCCACCCCCTTCAGCATTCACCCCTTGTTAAATCACACAATTTGGAAAGAGAGAATTTCGAAGGCAGAGGAGAAGCATCTAAACATCTACAAACAGTACTACAAATGAGGAAGGACTGCTTCCTCATTTCTGTAGGTGAGTCAAAATCATTTTAATTGGGAAACCTGCCGGTAAGCATTTCTACTTCTAACATTGAGCAAGAGTTTTGGAATTTCAATTGAATCAAACCAGACGGTGTTATTATCAGGGGCCGTAAGATAAATTTGAGCAGCTTCCGACCTACATTCAGCAATTTCTTAAAAGAATGTTTGCTAACTTCTTAAAAGAATGTATGCTAATAAAAGGCTGTTTGTGTACAGTCATTCTCTTAAAATAATATTTGTGATTAATCGTTAAGCGGATTGTCAAAGTGTGACGCTAATATTAGCACTCGAAATTTATTTCAATGAGACAATTGTTCGGCCAATCAATTGTTATGTGTCGCTTCTAAGCTGTGGTTTCTAATAAAATAAAATCAAGAGTAACAATGTAGACCCGGGCCAAAATTAGATTGAGTTACTTTCAATATACTACTGATTTGCTTTCATTTCTGTTGCAATTCTCTCAGTCAGTCAGATCGACTTTTTGAGAGTAAAACGTGTAAATAATAAAAAAAAGCTCATAATAAGATTTGTATGGGTAAAATTTGAAGGTGAAAAAATTACAATGTCCGGACCTGTTCAGAATATCCACTAGTTAATAATTCAGCACAGTTGTTGTTATGTCGCTCGAAATATTTTGGGTGGTGGTAAAATGAAACTAACTCTTCGTTGCTCCTAGCTGAGGTTATATAGGCAAACCTTAGGTTTAAGATGAGGTATCGGATATCCCGGTATTCAAATCAAACTCGTTAAGCCTCCGAACTCGTTATATATTCAAATGTACATCAACAATCTCCTCCTTAATTTGTAATATATAACGTTTACATTTCAGAGTGCAGGAATGTAGATACTATCATATTTCAGGCTTTACTCGTTATCTAGAAAAGATAACACAACTAAAAAACATATATGTAACGCCCCAGAAATTTTATACAGAAGATAGCTCTCTGGAGGCTACCGCCCGGCAGTAGTGCTAGCGTCGGCGGTAGCGTAGCCGATTTAATTTATGTGGCTCTTTGTGAGCTACCGTCCGACGGTAGCGATATCGCGTGGCGGTAGTGGACCTTTCAATGTAGGTGGCGTTATGATGCGTCGAATGACCTACCGCTCGGCGGTAGTATAGTACCGCGGGGCGGTAGCATGACAGTTATGGCGCGGCCACGTGTCGGCGTAGGAGTGAAGAGTTTGAACGGTGGAATTGCCAAATAAGCCATCGTCCGGGGTACCGCGCGGCTGTAGCGCTCTGTACGGGAAAACCGTTTTGAATCGGGGTCATTCGTCAACTTCATATAGGATCCGACGGTGGGGAGTGGCTCTTACTGGTTTAAGGCCGAGTGTTGAGAGTTCTTATTCATTTCAACCTAAGTTTTCTCTTTCTAAAGAATTAGAGAGAGGGGGGAGTAAAGTAAGAAGGAGATGGAGAGATCTCGCCATTGCCAGAGCTTCGGAGCCCCAAATCGCGTGCCGAGTCCAGATCTACGGAGAGAAGGCCCGGTGCGATTATTTCCATCTGTTTGGATTTTTGCTTTATGCCGCCAAAGAGGACTTCAAGTGTAACGATCTTCCTTCTCTCGTTAGAATGTGTGTGCCCTCTTTTGTTTCTTTATACGCATATGAAAGTGTCCTTTTCGTTAAGTAGCGTACGACTAAACTTTCTCCGGATTAATTGAGTCCGTCCCCGACATAAATTGCATATAAAGTTTGAAATCGAAATACGAACATATACATGTTGTGTGAAACCCATCCGGACAAGTTGATCTAGATTGGTGATGATTTTATTGATATTTGCATGTCGGAGAAGACTCCGTGAGTTATCTCATTTTTCGGATTCTGAGTGTTGTATAGTGCTGCAGGGAGTCCTGGAGGTGAAATATGTCACAACCCGCATTTATGCGCATTTAAACGATATATCAGAGTAAGAGAAACCACGCGTCATGATGTTCGCCGTATAGGGGATAACTACAGATGCTCGGGCAAGAACCTGAACCAAACACTTTATATGAAATCCTCAGGTTATTGTCAAGAAACTGCAATTTAAGTTAGGTTTTGATAACCGTATCCCTCGGCTCAGTGGATCAACTAGTCCACAAGTGAAAATATGAATATACCCTACGAAAAATATTTTGTTTATATTGATTAACATCCTACATGAGCATATACATTCAAATAGGACAACTCATGATATGCATACCTCTAGATTTTATATAAGTATAGAAATAACTTTTACGTTCGTTAAAATATAATGTCTTTGGTTTTGAAACAATGTTATGCATAAGATAGCAAAAATGACAGTTTTATACTTTAAAATAACGAACATGCAATCCTAGCATAAAATCTTCTCAGAAAGCAAGTAAAACCAATAATTAAATCAGAAATTGACTTAGCAGCTAGCAAGTAATTTAACATACAACCAAAATCTCTAGTGGGCGTCAACAACCTGACACGAACCCACTAAAAGCATATATGTCTGAACTAAAGGGAAAAAACAACAAAACTACCTCACAACGGTGAGGAAAAGACAACAGTAACAACTGCAGACCACTAGCCACAACCAACCATAGCCGCACAACCGACTACTGCTCTAAAACTGAGGCATTCAAAAGAAAAGAATACCTCAACAAGAATATACAAGTGGCAAAAAGATCATTAGTAGATGAAAACAAGAAGAGTTTAAGGGTTACCAACCCAAACAGGAAAGGCTGTCAAACCACAATAGACGAGAAATAAAACAGTAATAAATTATTAACTTATAAGGTCTTATGGTAGGGAAATTGCACCAAGTGCGAAACGAAGTCATGCTTCGATAATATCTGCAAGAGGAAGCATAAAGACATATGTTTATACAATGAGAAGGAATAGACTGAACATCTCTAAACACGTGAATCATTAACACTGGTAAAACAAATTCTGAGTCGGTGGCCACAATGTCCAACACGAACTAACAAACCCAAACATCTCGAGAAGGCACTGCGGTGGTGGCCACAATGTCCAACACAACCCAACTATCCATAAAGAAAACCCGAAAAATCCACTAAGTGTAATGATTCACGAACCCGCTTTAGGTTGATGGTCCTATATCCACTGCCAACCATGAGCCATACTTAAACATCCATAAACACTGACAAAACCCTAACCAAAATGCAGGATTTCTCCAATGACAAGCAGGAAGAAAATTCCTAAAATTCACCATAATTCCCATACTCGACGAATTGGCTCAATTCGGCGAGAAAATACTAAGTCCATAGTGATTTGTCGAGTATACTCGACGAATACAGTAGATACTCGACGAATTATACTTAGTAAAATTGACTATCTTAACAATACTCGACGATTCAGCTAACATATCTTGATACTCGATGAATCGGCGTAATTTACCCAAGTCCACAGGAAATTCGTCGAGTGTACTCGACGAATCTGAAGTTCATTCAACGCTCTCAACGTCAAAGCAGTCTCACTCGACGCCTGGACTCAACTCAGCAAAATTTACTTCACTCGACACCTAGCTGAGTTCACTCAGCGCACTCGATGCCAAATGCAGTAACACTCAAAGCATTCAACGTCATTTGGTTCACTTGATGCTCTCGACGCCAAACTTATAATACTCGATGAATTTTTAGAGTTTACACAACAAATTAGACTTAGCCTCACTGGCACTCGATGCTCTCGACGCAAAAACCATATCACTCAACGCCAAGCCTATAACTCAATGAACTCAATGCCGAAAACTCAACTAATGCAAACTCACTCAACGCCGAGACTGATACTCGGCGAATTCGTCGAGATTACTCGATGAATCTGACTTAGACTCACAGATCACTCAACGCTCTCGATGCCAAGTCACATTCACTCAACGCCAGGACTGATACTCGACGAATTTGTCGAGAATACTCGACGAATTTCCCTTAGTCCAAAACTCATATTTGGCGAATTCTACTCACTAGCATATACGAAGATAATAGACTGTCTACGACGAAATTATCTTAGACATAAAATCGATGGATTTTTAGAGTTTACACGACTTAACCGGAAAATTAGACTTAGCCTCACTGGCACTCGATGCTCTCGACACACGGCAAAAACCATATCACTCAACGCCAAGCCTATAACTCGATGAACTCAATGCCCAAAACTCAACTAATGCAAAATCACTCAACGCCGAGACTGATACTCGGCGAATTCGTCGAAGACTTCACCAGATGAATGATGAACTTAGACTCACAGATCGACTTCAATGCTCCTTCGATGCCAAGTCACATTGCACATCAACGCCAGAGAACGTGATACTCGCAGCAGGAAACTTTGTTGAAGAATACGTGCGATGAATTTGCCTTAGTCCAAAACTCATGGATACTTCCGTATTCGATTTGACGAATTCTACTCACTAGCATATACGAAGAATTTATCTTTACTTAGACTGTCATATACGACGAAATTATCTTAGACTATCTGTCATATAATCGATGGATTAAACTTAGGTTAACTGTTATATACGATGGATTAAACTTAACCGGAAATCCTACGCTACGAAGCAGATCAAGCTTGGTTGAAACCCCACACTACTCCTAACTCTAAGGAGGGAAGAAAAGATACAGTAAACACACAAAAAAGAGACATATCAAGGGGAAGAAATCACCACTTGCCTCTAACCGCCCAAAATCCGGCCACGCAACCGCTCCTCCTCAAGGATCTAGCCGCAAGAACACCTAGACAATGATTCCTGAAATTTTTCGGGGCAAACGAGGGTCAAAATCGAATAATCTAATGCCCAAAAATTCATGAAATGGGAAAAACTCATGGTACGAACATAGATCTCGACGATGGCTATCCAAATCTAACCTTCGACGACAATTTCGAGCACCGGAGCTCCTACAATCGATGGTCGAAAGATTGCGAAGACCGCCGCTCTCCCTCTTTCGCGAAATAGTCTGACGGCTTGGGAGAGACGATGAATAGGGTTCCGTCTAAATCGTAAGGGTATTTATACTTATAATTTATAAATAATATAATATATTATTATTACACTAAACGTCCAAACGACTGGAAATTCCAAACCAACCCAGATTTCCATGAAAATCGCACCAAAGCTAAACATCGATGCTACGAATGCAATGACAAAGTCAAAATCAGACTCCGACAAGCCAAACTCGAGTAAAAACTCCCAAAGTCAAAACATCAAATATCCCAAAAAGTCTCCACCGAGTTCCAAAACAAACCCGACTCGCTAGGGAAATCTCAAAAATACACTAGAATTTAGCCATGCTAATATTCTTAGTTAAAATCTTAGATACAAAATGAGAAAAAATCACGCTCCAGCCACGGTACCCATCAACTACATGTCAAAGTAGTGCTCTCACGTAAAAAATACACCACTAAAGAAATTAAAATAAACATCGAAAAATCATGGGTATTACAGCCACTCCTCATAAAAGAAAGTTTCGTCCCGAAACTTGATACACAACTGAATACACTAAAGAAGGAAAATAACCAAAGTTCATTGAATAGAAACACTTACCAAAAGAAACTAGGATAACAGATGAGGACTAGCCTCCCTCATAGCTGACACCAACTCCCAAGTCGCGCTCTACATGTCTTGGTTTTGCCACAAAACTTTGACCATGGGTATTGTCTTCATTCGCAACACCCGATCTTGAGTATCCAGAATGCGAACATGCATCTCAACATAAGAAAGGTCAGGCTACAACTAGGGCACTTAATCGAGAACATGTCGGTCACTAAGCACACATTTTCACAACTAGCTCACATGAAACACATCATGCACACTAGGGAAATTTGCGGGCAAATCCAGCCTATAAGCTGACACTCTGATGCATTCAACAACTTGGAAAGGTCTCACATACCTGGGATCCAACTTTTGGTTCCTTCCAAACCTCTTATCGTCAAAAATCAGAGAAACTTTAAGAAAAACCATGTCCCCAACAGTTAATTCCAGATCAATCATTCGTCGATTAACGTTCTTCTCATAACGCTCCTGAGTTATTCGAAGATTCTCTCGAATATGCGTCACAGAAGTATTCATATCTTCCAAGACTTCCAAACCCAATAACGGTTCTTCACCAACATCGACCCAAAACAAGGGAGTTTTGCAATGTCTCTCATACAAAGCCTCAAACGAGGTCATCTGCAAGCTCTCCTGATAACTGTTATTATATGTGAATTCCATCAATCTCAGCTGCTCGTCCTGCACTCCCCCATGGTCCAAGATGTAACATCTTATCATTTCTTCCATAATCTGATTTACTCTCTTCGTCTGACCATTGGTCTGCAGATGATAAGCTGTTGAATATCTAAGGTCGGTACCCAACCCTTCCTATAAACTCTTCCAAAAACGAGACATAAACCTGAAATCTCGATCTGACATGATACTTACAGGTACTCCATGTAATATGATGATCTCATCCAAATATAACTCTGTTATCTTCTTCATGGAGTAATCGATCTTGAACTACATGAAGTGAACACACTTCGTCAATCTATCAACTATGACCCACACAGAATCATGCGCTCGAGGAGATCTTGGTAAACCAGTAATAGAGTCCATAGAAATACTCTCCCACTTCTAACTGGGAATATCCAAAGGTGATAACTTGCTACCAGACCTTCTATGATCTGCTTTAACTCGCTTGTAAGTAAAATACTCAGACACAAACTTGGCTATATCATTCTTCATTTCATACTACCAAACAATTTGCTTCAGATCTTTATACATCTTAGTAGAACCAGGGTGGTAGGAAACACTAGAACCATGCGCCTCACTGCACAACTTAGCTCGAATATCGTCAACAGCGGGGATACAATATCTACTGTGGTACTTCAAGGTACCTGCATCATCAATTGAAAAGTCTGGTAATTCCCCTTTCTCGATTCTACTAGGAAGGTGCTGCAAATCAGGATCGTCCTTTTGATATAGCCTCGTTAGCATAATCCATGAAGGCTCTGCTACTTCCAAGCTACTTGACGAGTCTCTACTTTCGACTGAGATGCCCATTAACAGAAATTCTTCCAACAAGGATTCCACTGAAAGCCCAAAGATCTGCACAGTCTTTCTACTCAAGGCATCAGCTACCACATTAGTTTGCCTGGATGATATTGGATCTCGACATCGTAATCCGCGACATATTCTAACCATCTACACTGATGCAAATTTAATTCCTTATGAGTGAAGACGTACTTCAAACTCTTATGGTCCGTGTAAATCTTACACAATGCGCCATACAACAAATGTCTCCATAACTTCAAGGCATAAATCACTGCCGCAAATGCCAAATCATGAGTAGGGTAGTTCCTTTCATGTATCTTTAAATTCCTTGACCCATACGCAATTACCTTGCCTCCTTGTATCAAGACACATCCAAGCTCGACGTGCGATGCATCCACATAAACAACATACTCCAATCATTCGGTAGACAAAGTCAACACTAGAGCAGTGCACAATCTCTTTTTCAATTCCTGAAAAGCTTCATCGCACCTATCGCTCCAAACGAACACTGTGTTCTTCTGCGTAAGCTTAGTCAGCGGCGCAGATAACGTAGAAAATCCTTCCACAAACCTCCTATAATAGTCTGCTAACCCTAAAAAACTTCTTATCTCTTTAGGTGTGATAGGTCTTTTTCAATCCATTACGACAGCTATCTTTTCTGGGTTAACAAGAAATTCCATCCTTATTCACAACATGCCCCAAAAAGGAAACCTGAGGTAGACAAAACTCGCACTTACTCACTTTTGCATACAACTTATGCTCTCTCAAAGCAGACAGAACTAAACGCGAGTGATGGGCATGCTCCTCAACACTCCGGGAATAAATCAGGACATCATCAATAAACAAGACCACAAAACGGTCCAGAAAATCTTTGAACACTCTGTTCATCATGTCCATGAAGGCAGAGGGTGCATTCATCAATCCAAAGGACATTACCAAGAACTCAAAATATCCATGTCGTGAACGAAAAGCAGTCCGCGGAACATCAGACTCACAGATCCTCAACTGATGGCAACCTGAACGAAGGTCAATCTTTAAAAACACTGTACTACCGCTCAACTGATCAAAACAAATCATCTATCTGCGGTAAGGGATACCGGTTCTTGATAGTTACCTTATTCAGTTCCCTATAATCGATGCACAACTTCATAGATCCATCCTTCTTCTTTAAAAATAACACGGGAGCACCCCAAGGAGAAGAACTTGGCCTAATGAACCCATATTGCAACAACTTGTCCAGCTGGATACACAACTCATCCAGCTCATGCGAGGCCTTACGGTACGGTGCCTTAACAATAGGGCGAGTACCCGACTCCAAATCTATAACAAACTCCACATCTCTCTCAGGCGGAAGACCAGGAAGACTATTTGGGAAGACATCAGGAAACTCTCGCACTACAGGAACATCCTCGACATGCGGCAAACTGCTAACAATTTTCAAAACAGGAACCAAACAAGAAAAATAATCGGAATTCAAAAGTTTCCGAGCATATACTGCAGAAATAATCGGGGAATCCTGGCGCGAAAAACCATAAAAACTCTTGGGGTTGCCATTGTCCATCTTGAAGTCCAAACGCTTAACCTTGCACTGGATAACCACATCATATCTGGACAACCAGTCCATGCCCAAGATCAAATCGAAGTCCTCCAGGTCAAACACCTTCAAATCAGCAAACGCTAGGAAATCACCTAAAAGGATCGGACAACTCAGGATACCTTTGTCCGACACCACTGAATCACCGAATCACTGAAAGGAAACTTAACGCGAAACAAATCGCCAATTAGATCGAGAGTTAGACGATGACGCTCTACGAAAGTCCTAGCCACGAATGAGTGGGTAACACCAGAATCAAAAAGAATATGTGCCCAATGATTCTTTACCTCAAACTTCCCTATAAAGTCGCATACATAACTAGGCGAGCAAACATCAAAACTAAAGCTGAAAGATAGAAACTAAATTAGAATCTAACCTGAGATCACTTGGGTAGACGTCTGCGCTTCTTCCAAAGTCAACACATTTAACTTGCCTTTCCCTTTATCCAAATGCTACAGTAGCGGCAATACTTGAAGTGGAACTGGCTATAGCGGCGGCTGAGACAGTGGGCAACTTGACTTAAAATGACCCTTCTGTCCGCACTGGAAATAGACCTTATCCTTGCTCCAACAATGGGCAACATCATGCCTCTTTTTCTTACACGAAGAACAAGCCAAATCTCCATTGGGAGCGCTCTGAATTGCATGCACTTGCTGGATCTTTTGAGCACCAAACCTCTTGAAACACTTTTCAAATGGTTGGCCCGACCGGCCACAGAAACTACACACCTCCTTGCTTCCCTTCTTTGAAGTAGGGAAAAATTCCCGAGAGCTCTTACCATCATTAGACTTTCCCTTATCCTTCCTCAATTGCTTGTCTTGATTATTAGCAGTATCTATCGCTTCAACTTTAAGAGTAGATTCTACTGCCTCAGCATAGCTTTTCAGATTCATAAGCGCTAGCCAGCTGCTGGATGTCACTCCTAAGACCACCCTGAAATTTCCCGACTCTGCTAACTTCAGAAGCAACCAAATCTGGGGCAAATCGGCTCAACTTGTTGAACTCCACCTCATACTTATTGACCGTGAGTTGTCTTTACTTCAGATGCAGAAAGTTGTTCATCAAACAGTTTTGCTCGACCGATGGCAAAAACTTCCTAAACAAAAACTCCTTGAATGATTCCCACGAGCATCCATTAGTGAGGTTCTCCTTCACTCTCTACCACCAGGTCTTTGCAAGACCCTTAAGCTGGTAAGCGGCGACCGTCACTCTTTAGTCTGCAAAAGTTCCTTAATACGAGAACATCTCTTCGATCACGATAATCCAATCGTCCAATGACATGAAATCAGCTCTACCGTCATAGGTAGGAGGTCCTAGTCTCTAAAAATAGGAGATAAAATTTATCTCTAGTGGAAGTAGAATTGGAGGAACCAAAGGAGAAGGAGGAACGATAACGACTTAACCCACAATAGGGTCCTGCACTCTCGGCTACTACCCTGAAATGACAGTCAACATCGCCTAGATTTGTGATTGCATCTCCACCATCAACCTTGATAGAGCCTCATTGCTCTGTCGTAGTCCCTCAATCACAGCCTCACTCTGCGCAACAGACGACTCACCCTCATACTGGGGAGTCGACCTCATCGCAACACGCTTAGGCAACATCCTAAGAATACAACGAACAACCAATCAAAACCTAGCTTAACTGCTAGAACTATACAACTTAGTTCAGACCATACATGTATAGATACTTGCTCATGCTGCTAACTTGCTCTAGGATTTTTAGGACGATGTCATGCTTAAACTTAGGATGATATACCGTCATCCTATTGAATCATGTGCATAAACTTATGAATGCATGAATTATCATTCTTTTTGTTTTAAATCCATGTGTGTACGTATGTTATCATGTAGATCTTTAGCTTGGCATGTGTGTTAATACTATGTTATGTCATGCATGTTGTGCTATGAAATCAAATAAAAGCCTTAATGCATGTTATAAGCGTCATACACATGAAATATTATACATCTCATACAACATAATATCACATGTAAGAAAAAAGCAAAAATCTAATGTGCATTCATGTGATGATTATTACGTATCCCATACTACATAATAGTCACTTGTTGCTTCCTATGAGGATCCATATACAAACACATTTTATGCATCCCATACTACGTAATATGCCCCATATACTTCTAATCATGCTTATGAGTGTAGTGTTCGTGCTTCAGCCAAGACGTACTGATGACACATCAGTGTGTGTATGAAATGAAACAAGACCACTAAAACTACACCTATAATACCAACTATCACAACACGTATTTTCTCTGCATTTAAACAATATATCAGAGTAAGAGAAAACACGTGTCGTGATGTCACGCCGTACAGGAGATAACTGCAGATGCTCGGACAAGAACCCAAACATAACACTTTATATGAAATCCTTAGGTTATTATGAAGAAACTGCAATTTAAGTTAAGTTTTGATAGTTGTATCCCTCAGCTCAGTGGATCAACTAGTCACAAGTGAAAACATGAATATACGTTACGGAAAATACTTTGTTTATAATGATTAACATCCTACATGAGCATAAACATCCAAATAGGACAACTCATGATATGCATACCTTTTGATTTAATATAAGTATAGAAATAACTTTTATGTTCGTTAAAATATAATGTCTTTGGTTTTGAAACAATGTTATGCATGAGATAACAAAAATGACAGTTTTATACTTTAAAATAACTAACATGCAATCCTAGCATAAAACCTTCCAAGAGAGCAAGTAAAACCAACAATTCAATCAAAAATTGACTTAGCAGCTAGCAAGTAACTTAACATACAACCAAAATCTCCAGTGGGCATCAACAACCTGACACGAACCCACTAAAAGCATATATGTCTGAACTAAAGGAAAAAAAATAGCAAAACTACCTCACAACGGTGAGGAAAAGACAACTGCAATAACTGCAGACCACTAGCCACAACCAACCCTAGCCACTCAACTGACAACTGCTCCAAACCTGAGGCATTCAAAAGAAAATAATACCTCGGCAAGAATATACAAGTGACAAAAAGATCATTAGTAGATGAAAACAAAGGAATTTAAGAGTTACCAACCCAAATAAGAAAGGCTGCCAAACCACATCAAATGAGAAATAAAATAGTAATAAATTAATAACTTATAAGGTCCAAGAGTAGGGAAATTGCACCAAGTGCGAAACGAAGCCATGCTTCGATAGTATCTGCAAGAGTAAGCATAAAGACATATGTCTATACAATGAGAAGGAAGATACTGAACAACTCTACACACGTGAATCATTAACACCGGTAAAAATGATTTTGAGTTGGTGGCTAAAATGTCCAACACAAACTAACAGACCCAAATATCTCGAGAAGGCACTACGGTGGTGAACACAATGTCTAACACAACCCAACAGTCCATAAGAAAACACGGAAAACCCACCAAGTGTAATGATTCACGAACCAGCTTTAGGTTGGTGGTCCTATATCCACTGCTAACCATGAGCCATACTTAAACATCCATAAACACTGACAAAACCCTAATCAAAACGCAGGATTTCTCCAATGACAAGTAGGAAGAAAAACCCTGAAATTCACCCTAAGGCCCATACTTGACGAATTGGCTCAATTCGACGAGAAAATACTAAGTATATACTGATTCGTCGAGTATACTCGACGAATACAGTAGATACTTGACGAATTATACTTAACAAAATTGACTATCTTAATAATACTCGACGATTCAGCTAACATATCTTGATACTCGATGAATCAGCGTAATTTACCTAAGTCCACGGGAAATTCGTGAAGTATACTCAATGAATCTGAAGTTCATTCAACGCTCTCAATGCAAAAGTAGTCTCACTCGACTCCTGGACTTAACTCAGCAAAATTTACTTCACTCGATGCCTAGCTGAGTTCACTCAGTGCACTCGACGCCAAAGGTGGTAACACTCAAAGCACTCAACACCATTTGGTTCACTCAACGCTCTCGATGCCAAACTAATAATACTCGATGAATTCGTCGAGTTTACACGACGAATTAGACTTAGCCTCACTGGCACTCGACGCTCTCGACGCCAAAACCATATCACTCTATGCTAAGCCTATAACTCGACGAACTCAATGCCCAAAACTCAACCAATGTAGAATCACTCAACACCGAGACTGATACTCGGCGAATTCTTAAAGATTACTTGACGAATCTGACTTAGAATCACAGATCACTCGACGCTCTCGACACTAAGTCACATTCACTTAACGCCAAGACTGATGCTCGATGAATTCGTCGAGAATACTCGATGAATTTGCCTCAGTCCAAAACTCATTTTGACGAATTATACTCACTGGCATATACGACAAATTTATCTTTACTTAGACTGTCATATACGACAGAATTATCTTAGACTATCTGTCATATAATCGACGGATTAAACTTAGGTTAATTGTTATATACGATAGATTAAACTTAACCGGAAATCCTACGTTACGCGATAGATCAAGCTTGGCTGAAACCCTACACTACTCCTAACTCTAAGGAGGGAAGAAAAGATACAGTAAACACAAAAAAAGATACATAGCAAGGGAAAGAAATCACCACTTGCCTCTAACCGCCAGAAATCCGGCCATACAAGCGCTCCTCCTAGAGGATTTGGTAGCAAGAACACCTAGGCAATGATTCCTGAAACCTTTCACGGCAAAAAAGGGTCAAAATCGAATAACCTAATGCCCCAAAATTCAAGAAATAAGAAAAACTCATCGTACGAACGTAGATCTCGGTGAGAGCTATCCAAATCTACCCTCCGTCAATGATTTCGAGCACCAGAGCTCCTACAATCGATGGCCGAAAGTTTACGAATTCTGCCACTATCCCTCTTTTGTGAAACAGTCCGACGGCTTGGGGGAGACAATGAATAGGGTTCCGTCTAAATTGTAAGGGTATTTATACTTATAATATTTAAATAAAATAAAATAATAATATATTATTACACTAAACGTCCAAACGACCGGAAATTTCAAACCAACCCGTATTTCCACGAAAATCGTACCGAAGCTAAATATCGATGCTACGAATCCAACAACAAAGTCGAAATTAGACTCCGACAAACCAAACTTGAGTAAAAACTCCCGAAGTCAAAACACCAAATATCCCAAAAAGGCTCCACCGAGTTCCAAAACAAACCCGACTCGCGAGGGAAATCTCAAAAACACACTAGAATTTAGCCATGCTAATATTCTAAGTCAAAACCTCAGATACCAAATGAGCAAAAGTCATGCTCCAGCCACGGTACCCGTCAACTATGCGTCAACGTAACGCCCTGACGTCAAAAATACGTCACTAAAGGAATTAAAATAAACATCGAAAAATCAGGGGGGTTACAAAATACCCGGAATAGTGGACAGAATCAAAGTTCTGTCAGCTACCGCCCGACGGTAGCTCCCAATGAGTTATTTTGTGGTTGCAAAGCCTGTGTCCATGGGACAAGGTAGGTAGAGTGTTGAGCTGTTGAGCCTGGGTGCCCAGCTGTGTTGGTTATGAGTGCCAGTTGTTGAACATAATGTTGGTTATGTCGTGTATGGGAAAGGGGAGGCTGACCCATGTCGTTGTCATTGATTAGCACAACGAATTGAGCAATGGGAAAGAGCTAAACTGTACATGTACTATATTGTTCGACTAGTGTGCCTAACGTACTTGTCTTTCATCATTGGCATAGGAGAGAGTCATTGACTTTAGGTCAGACTAGAAGAATGCTCAAGGTGGAGTTGGATCGTGAGGCGCCCTTAAAGGGGGGGGGTGAATAAGGGTTAACACTAATTTTTAGTTTTTTTTGGATGAAATAAATACATAAATCAAAAACAAATTTCACTTAATAAATCAGAAGAATACAAATGACTATAGTTTATTTAAAAAGTGTAACAAACAAAGTACAAAGATTCTCTATTAAGCTAGAGATCAGGGCTATGGAAAAATAAACTCCTTTTGATTTCACTGGTCCTTCTACCAAGAACCGATCGACTATAGTGTATCTCTCCCTAGATATTGCTACTAGCCTCCCTATAGATCTCACCACAATCTAAATGTTGCACACAAGGCGGCAAAAACTCCCTAAGTCACATAAAGACCTAGACGCCACACACAAGGCGAAGATTTCCCCCTAAACCACGCACAAGACGGCGATTTCTCTATTGATTACAATGATGAAAAGAATAATTACAAAGAACAGCTTTCAGAATGAAAACTCCCTCTAAATGAAGTGCTGAATATGCCGACGAATCCTTGCCAAGGTTGCTTGAGATGCTGCGTACGATTCATCGCTTTTTCGCTCTTAAACCTTCTTGGGATGATGGAGTTTTTCTGGATGCTAGAGCTCTCTAGACAAGTTGCGCGGGAAGAAACACTCCAGAATATGAAAGTCATGATCTCCATAAAAAATGAGCCATATATATATTTTGGAGATATCTCCGACGATACTGGATATCGCCTGTCCGTGTTATCTAATCTGGCTACCATGTGTCCCATGATTCGGAAGCTTCTGCGGGAAGATCCGGTCATGGCCAATTGTGAACTATCGCTTGTGCGATATCAATATCACCAGGCAATATCGAGGTTAACTGAATGTCATGGAGATCATGCGATAACTTTTCTACGAGCTGTCGCTAGCTGGCGATACTGGATATCGTCAGGTGATATCACCTTAATTTCTCTTTGCAATCCCGAATCCAAGCCAAAAATAATTTGAGTGCAAGACATATTATTTCTGCACATCATAAACACATGATAATCAAATACAAACGAGATTTTTCATTAGCAAACAAAGAAGCATGGAACACATGCTCCTACAATCTCGCCCTTTTGATAATAACAAATCCACTTACAAAGAAATCATGAATAACCTATAAAGTGTTAGAAAATGTGATGAGCAAGACTAAGCATTTGTATGTACACAAACTCCGCTTGGTTGTTACTCTCCCCATATATGTGTTCTCCCCCTAAATAGAAGCAGTGTAATTTTTATTGAAGTTAAAGTAAACATATTGAATGGTGTTGGTGTTAAAGTAAACTTAATTAATGGTTTAAACTGAATGAATGGTTTCTCAGAAATTTCTCCCCCTTTTGGTATTATCAAAAGAAACGTGAGAACGGAACTCATTATGAAAATCAGAGAAAATGGTAAATGTGAAAGTGTATGCATAAGCAAAATAGGAAAAAAAATCATAAAATGAAAAACAAGGGTAGAACATGTGAAACAATGTATAGAAACGATGAGTGTGAATGAACACAAACATTGTTAAATTCATATAGTTAAATCATAGTCATATACACTAGTGAACAAAAGAATTAGAATTATTTTCGGTCAAATTCTCATGAGAGGAAATGTTAGAGATGATAATGTAGTGTACATGTGAGAGTTAGATGAAAAACACATATGTATAAACTTAAAACATACATGAAAAAGTGAAATGTACAATCATAATATAGAAATATACATAAAGAGCTGTACTTGTATCCAAGAATTCATAGCACATAGATTGAATGAATAGTCATATATTGATTACACAAGACACTTTACAAATCTTTCTAAGGTGCTCAACCTCACAACGCTTATGAAGACATATCATGAGGGTGAGTAGTGTTTGGTGGAGGTTCCTTGTCAATTTTTTAATTATTTTTTAAATTAATCAACAAAAATGTCGATTTTTTTAAACAATAATATTTTTTTAGCGTGACAATGGACTCCGAATTCACTTGTGTGGCAATATATGATGATCATATTTGCATTATGCAAAGAAAACAAGAATAAAGTAAGAATTTATGAAAGTCTAGTGGTTATGGTATAACACGACAATTCACATAAGCAATAAAGATAAACACATATGAAAAGTTTCTCAATAGTGAGTGAGAGAGCATTATCATAAATAAAATATTTTTCATACTTAGAGGCATGCAAAAAATAATTGCACAATTAAAATACACTAGGAGAGTTGTATAGTCAAATGATAATAAAAGTTTGAATAGGACACAATGTTTGAGGTAACCCAATATAATAGAATATACATTGTATAATGCCTAAACAAGAGAAAGAAATAATATGTGGATGAAAATAATAGTGACAATCAAATAAAAATGGAGATCTGATCAGAGAGGGTAGCTTAGTAATTTACGACTATCGTCAGACGATATCAGATATCTCCAATCGGCGATAGCGCTAAAATATAAAAGGCCGCCAGATCTGAAAGGAAGCATCAGTTAGTACATTTCCTCCTGAAACCCTTGAGCAAAAGACGTCCTGGACGGCAGCAAAAACCTCAAATCTAGGTATATGCATACTAATTTGGTCTCCTTTATTTAGGATTTGTAGATACAAATGTATTGAGGGAAGATTGAAGAGTTTTTATGAAATTTTAAGAGAGAAATTTTTCAGATTGGAGGTTCATTTTTCTAGAGTTAGGCATGAGTTTGAAAAATTGTATTTTTGAGTGAAGAGGGCATAGATCCTTGTGATAGATGAAGTGTAAACATAGATCTAGTAAGATGTACATAAAACACAGATCTAGTCTTTTCATAAGAGATTGCTAAAAAAATGAATTTTTTGGGAAGAAGATGATGAATAGTAGTTTATAATTTTTTTTTAAAAAAATTGTTAAGGCAAGCCATGAGTAATTATTTTACATAGTATATCTAGGAAGTAGGGATGTTGATGTGAGAAAGTACATGTTTAAATGGTGAATCGAACGATTTTAGATATCGCCTAGCGATAGTCACCGTCACCCGACGATATCATTGCAATGTCTAAAATCAGGTTTTATTACTATTTTCAGGAATGCCTTCAAGTTCTAAGGTCAGGAGGAGCACAAGAAGTGATACGTACTCCGCTTATCAAACATTTCCTGGAATTGAGAATACAAACATCAGAGTGGGGAAAGTAATTGAATTCAATTAAGTCCGTCATGCACACATACATGATCTACTGACGATGGAAGGTATAATGCCAGCTATACTTCTAGACATGTTCTCATCAGTTTTAATTAGGGAATTCTACAATCACTTAAGAGATCCTAACTTTACTGAATTGAACGGGGAGTGAGATCAAAAATCTAAGGGCAAACAGTTGAAATAAATCATCATGATCTAAGAGATGAGTTTGGTCTGATAGAGCGGGACTACGTACTACATGTAGTTGAAAACTATAGGAAAGATAGAGATTGGACTCTTTTTAACATGGTTTGACATGGAAATTTCATGAAAAACCTAATCCAGTTCACTACCACACTCACCTTGGATGCACGTTTAGTGCAAGATATTTTGAGACATAGTATTATGCTCAAATCCGGGGACACTAGAAAAATAACGGCTCAATTAAGTTATGACACATACATGATCTTGGAGAGGGAGCTGTTTGATGTGGCGGACTTGATTTTGTCTATTATCCGATACACATATAGACTCAAAAATCATATGTGGAGAAAACTCAACACACTAACGATGGGTGCAATCATCCAACGAATCCTATATAAGAAATAC
The DNA here is from genome assembly GCA_039513925.1 of Platanthera zijinensis. Classification (NCBI taxonomy): domain Eukaryota; kingdom Viridiplantae; phylum Streptophyta; class Magnoliopsida; order Asparagales; family Orchidaceae; genus Platanthera; species Platanthera zijinensis. The sequence continues at coordinate 61,833,924 of CM077098.1, read as the reverse complement.
AGTTTGATCGACCAAGAGTTTTACTTTGACGACTATGCACCTATGGTTTTCCATACGAGTACCACCCATACTAGTGCTTGTTTGTCACGAGGTGGATCCACACGTAGTAGTGAACCTTCATCAACTATTAGAAATCCACCACTACCAAGAGGGGGATCACTACGAGAAGGATTAGATGACTTGCGAGAGTCATTCGAGGAGCATAAGAGAGAAGTGAAAAAACACCATACTTAAATGCAGAAATTTATAAATTTCTAACAAAGAGTCTCAAGCTAAAGCCAACTCCGACAGAGGTGACATAATGGGAAAATCCGGTCGTGGAGCCTCCACGACAGTCAATCCGGTCCTGTCCTCATCAACTACAATCCTTGGATTTGCTGGAGCTTGACCTGGATTTTGAATTCTGATTTCCCATTTATTGATGGATGAGAGTGAGACTTTCTTCAGGTGGTGAATGGACACACCTTTGGATAAGTCAAAAAATTCACGGTGCACTTGATTCAGATATAGAGAGATGATCCTTGCAAAATTAGGTGCTTTCTTGCTTTCCGTAATCTTTTCAAATAACATGTGTCCCCATTGAAACTTCTTGCGACACACCACATCAGTCATCATGCAAAAGAAGTATTAGGAGATATATCCAATTGAACCTTGTCTTGCAGAGGAGAACTTTTCCAAGAATGTCAGCCAAAAGCTTGTTTTCATCATTCATGTGTTGTCTGCGAATAGAGGTAGTGGATTGGGAGATGCCACAAAATGAAAGAGCCCTGGAGTAATCGGGTTATTCCAAATAATCTTCCTTATCAATGGATGGTAACCTCAGAAATTTTGATCTTCACATCTTTGGCAGAGCTTTTCAACAATTTCCCAGACCTTTTAAGCTTTGCATTTCTAAAGAACTCTTCAACTTCTGGAACCAAGATTTTGTAGGGATGCTCGAGAATGAAATAGAGCCGACAGTTTCAAGAAGTAGAAGGACACTACGGAAATCATTAGAGATTTCTTCAATACCTGTGCGAACAAATTCACTGCCGACGCAAATCTTTATAATGGGAGCCATCGATTAAAGAAGATGAGAGATTTCAGACTTTTCCGAGAAGCAACACCGGAGTTTGCGAGAAGAGCGGCAGAGGCCTTCGACGGAACTCAAGGGTTTTTCTCGGGAAGAGATTTTTCGAAAGTATGGATTTGGACATTCTATGTAGTTTTCTATTTATATAGAATTGAAAATCTTGAAGAATGAAGAAGAGCGTACCTGAGGAATTTTGGTTGGAATTCTTCTCAAAAAGTTATGTTAGCTGATTTCTGAGTAAGAATTCTCTTGGAATTTTCTGAGTGGCTGATTGCAGAATCTTCTCTTGACTTCAAATGTGAACTTTTCAGGACTCCTTGTTAAGCATACCAAGTTCTGTCTTGAAGAAGGAGAACTTGGCCTCGTCTAGCGGCTTCGTGAAGATATTTACAACTTGCCTATCTGTTGGAACATACTGGAGGTTGATGTCCCCATTCTCCACATGCACTCGGATGAAATGATATCTTAATTCGATGTGCTTTGTCCTACTGTGAGAAACTGGATTTTTGGCAATTGCAATAGCACTAAAGGAGTCACAAAACATAGGGATGTCTCTGAACTTCAAGTTGTAGTCTTCAAATTGATTCTTTATCCAGAAAAGTTGTGCACAACAACTACATAAGAAAATATATTCTGAATCGACGGTTGAGATTGCAAAACAATTCTATTTCTTGCTGCTCCAAGATATGAGCCTTCTTCCTAGGAATTGGCAAGTCCCGGAAGTGCTCATTCTGTCGTCTTTGCTACCTGTACAGTCTGCATCTTAAAATCTGTTGGGTACACTGGAAACTATGTACCAGATTTGGAGAAGCCTCACTTAACTCAATGATATACATTAATGTGTATTCGATGGGATGTTGAGTTTCAATGTGCAGGATAAAGAAATGCATGAAAAATGTCTAAAGATTGTGTCGACACACAGGACTTGTGTCGACACACACAACAGAAATCTGTCAACACAAGAAGCAGTTGTGTCGACACACAGGACTTGTGTCGACACATACTCAATTAAATATGTCAATAGAAGCTATGTCAACACCAGAAGCAGTTGTGTCAACACACAAGACTTGTGTCGACACACACTCAAGAAATCTATCAACAGAAGCTATGTCTACACCAGAAGCAGTTGTGTCGACACAATGGACTTGTGTTGACACACACTCAAGAAATCTGTCAATACCAGCAATGTCGAGACCAGAATTAGTTGTGTGGACACACAAGACTTGTGTCGACACATCTAACAGAAGCTGTGTCAAGAAGATGAAGAATGACTGTGTTTACATTATGGGAGCTATGTCGACATCATCAAGACTTGTGTCGACACATGGTCTATTTGTGTCGATATATCTGAAGTGTTATGCTGACAGTTCTCTGGTATGATAGAAGTTCAAGGAGGATTCAGTTGTCAAGACTGAAGACCTGATAGCTATCATAAGTAACAAAGCTGACACATCTGTCAGAGATGTTAGAAGACCGTTATAAACCGGATTAGCCGGTAACCTTAGATGGATTCTATATATAGACCTATTCTATCACAATTAGAGGTAATAAACAAGAGAGGGGGAACAAGAGACAAACCCAGAAGAAGGCAGATCCTGAAGAGTCTGCTAGAAAAATTCAGATCTAATTCTGAATTCAAGAAGGAAGCTGGATTGAAGATCAACTCTACCTCCAATTGAAGATCAACCTTACTTGGTAAAAATTCAAGAAGCTTTGAAGAAGCTAAGACCGGTTGGATCTAAAGTAATCAGTTCAATCAAGAACTGATCAAGAAGCTTTCACCCTATTCTCTTTCTATCGGGGTGAAGATTTTATTGTTTCAAACAATTAATTTCGTTGTAAGATCTTATGTAGATCTGAGTTATAAGCCTAAATTTATAAAGGCTAAGGTAGGGCTGAGAGCCTGAGGTAGGACTTGAAAAAGTCTGAGTTGTAGGCCTGGTGATAAAGGCTGAGGTAGGGCTGTTGCCTGAGGTAGGATTCTTGGGAAGAATCTAAGGTGTAGGACTTGAAGAAGTCTGAGTTGTATGAACCAGTTGGGTTCTGAGTTGTAAGATCTGTGGATCTGAGATAGTGGAAGGAAGTTTGGCCGAATCCAGTTCTCTACTGGATAGGTGAAGAGAGAGAGTGGACGTACCCACAAATTGGGGAACCACTATAAACCATTGTGTCTGTGTTGTGAATTTTCTGTGATTGTTATTCTTTGTGCTGTGATAATTGTGCTATGTATAACTTTGTTAATTGCCTGATTTTTAAAAAGGATTTGAACCTATTCACCCTCCTCTAGGTGTTTGGGCTCTTTTAAACCAAATCTTTCAAGTGGTATCAGAGGGAGGTTACTCAAATATAGACCTAACAGTATGAGTAGATCTCCAAGACAATTAACTGTTAGCCAGAATGGGTTCAAGTGAGAATCAGATGGAACTTGGATCCATGAAACTTCCTATCTGTAGGAAAGAAAACTTTGGCATAAGGAAAGAGAGGGTCAGATTGTTCATAGAGGCATCTGATCCAAGAATTTATATCATAGTTCAAGAAGGTCCTTTCATTCCAATGAACATATCAGTTCTTGATGCAAATCTCAAAACTCCAAAGAGCTATTCTGAAATGACTAAGGAAGAGATCATCCTAGCAACCTTAGATAAGAGTGCACAAAATATAATTGTGAGTGCTATAGATGATTCTACATTCTATAATCTGGTACATTGCAAAACCACCAAGGAGATGTGTGGTCACTTTGATTATTTACATGGAGGGAACTGAAGAAGTAAGAGAGGATAAAAAGTCCATGTTAAATCAAGAATATGAGAGCTTTAGACAAGCCAAGACTGACAACATAGCTGAATGTTACAAGAAATTCTTTAGAATTATAAATGAGCTAATGACCTGTGGAAGAGTCTTTAGCACATATGAACTGAATGCCAAGTTTCTCAGATCACTGACCAAGGATTGGGTTACAAAAATATGTGCCATCAGAGAGGTGGCCAGGCTTTCTGATACATCTCCACCAACCTTGTTTGGAAAAATGTTATCTTATAGGATGCAGCTCACTGCCAGAAAGGAGGAGGAGAAAAGTAATAGGTCTGAATATAAAGAAAAGTCAGTATCCTTCAAGGCTGAAGCCACAAGAAAGGGTAGGAAAAAGTCTCCTTCTCCACCCAGGAGAATTACTGAGGCTGAATCAGAAAATCCTGACATCAACACTTCAGACAACCACAACTCTGATGAAGATTTTGCTCCCTTTACAAGGCAATTTCAGAGGTTTATGAAGAAGAAGAAATGGAGAACAAAGCCATCTACATCCTTCTCCAAAGATGACTATTATAAGAAGAAGAAACCTTCCAAGGATGACAGGTATGACTCTAATCCTAGTAAACAAACTACTTCTAAAATTGTTTGCTATTGCTGCAACAGGCCTGGACATATCATAGCTGATTGTCCTGACAAGAGAAAAGAGTCTAAGGACAAGAAGAATCATCAAAATAAGGGAAAGAAGGAAAAGTCCCTTATTGCCCAGAAGCAGATGAGTTGGACTGACTCTTCATCATCAGAATCAGGAGAAGAGGATGAAGCAGAAGCCTATATAGGATTATTCACTATAGAAGAGGATTCTGTGGAAATAGAATTCTTGCAAATGATGGATTCCATAAATGGCAGTGAAGATCATTATTATAGAGGGCTGATGGCTCTATCTGAGGAAGATCAGTGCCAGGATCAGCCTGGTCCCACTAAGGTATACAATCCATCCTTAGTATCTAAGTATTATATTGGATCTGAATCAGAAGCATCTGCATCAAGAGATGTGGATGGTTCTGAATCTGAAGGGGATGCTCATCAATTAATTGATGAGTATGGTGGTCTATTGCAAGCTCTTAAGAGAAGCAAATTCCTTGTCAAGAAGCAGGCTGAGGAAATTGAATCTCTCAAACTGGCTGCATCAGATTCAGCAAAGATGTTGGATTTGAAATTGAATGAGGTTGTCAAACTGAAAAACATAACTGTTATTCAGATGGGTACAATCACTTTCAAAAATAATCACATCAAGAATCTGGAAGTAAGACTTCAGAAAGAAATAGATCTAGTGGTTAAATTCTCTAAGTTAAAGTCAGTCATACACATAATTGATAATTTCATCTCCCAAAAGGGTAAGACAGGATTAGGCTTTAAGGGAAGAACAAGGGCAGCCAATTCTCAAAGAAAAGGCAAAGCCCCAGTTCAGCCACTAGCCTTAAAACCCCCTATTTCTTTTAGTAAAGTGATGCAGCTTACTAACAGGTATGATCATGACATCACTCATGGTCACTGTAAGTATGGTGATCTGAATGGCAAGGGTGCAAATGCTAATAGGGCACCCCATAAGCAAACCCATCAGGTTCTTAAGGAATCCTTAGTATTTGTTGCTCCAGCACCTGCATTTAAAAGGACTGCTGACAACAATATTATTAAGCCTGTACTTAATAAAAGGTACAATAGATTTAAGTGCTGGTGTTGTGAAAAGGTAGGCCACTTTGCCATTGACTGTTGGTTCAATGCTAGTACTTAGAATAAGGCCAGCTTACCTATCAAAAAGGCTGCAGGTAAGCATGTCAAAAATCAAACTAACCTGAACCTAGGACCTAATAACTATTATGGTTCTAAGGATAGGTAATTTTATTTGATGTAGGTGAGTTCAAGTGGCCATACCCATATATGGTACTTGGACAGTGGATGTTCCAGGCACATGACTGGAACAAGAAGGATGCTAAAGGACTACTTCCCTATAGAAGATGGACCCAAAGTGATCTTTGGTGGATCTGAAAAGGGAGTCATCAAAGGGTTTGGTAACATTTCCAATAACTCCATTACCATCACCCAAGTGGCTTATGTGAAAGGTCTAAAGCATAACCTAATTATCATAAGACAACTTAGTGATCTTGGTTATGACACTTCTTTCCATAAGGGTGTGTGCCAAATAAGAAGGTCAAATGATCAAGAGATTATTTTGACAGGCACTAGGAAAGGAAATGTCTACTATCTTAACTTTGATTGTGAGAATAAGTACTCACCTATCTGTCTAGTTAAAGATGAGAAAGCATCTCATTGTGTCCAATGGCACAAAAGGCTGACTCACCTGAACTATAAGTCAATAGGACAACTCTTTAGTATAGAGTTAGTGAGGAATGGTCCTCAGGTCAAGTGCATTAAAGAGGGTGTATGTTCAGCTTGCCAAAAGGGCAAACAGACCAAGACCTCTTTTCATGGATATGATACCAAAGATTCTGTAAGATGTCTATATCTTCTGCATATGGATCTATTTGGTCCTATGCCAGTTCATAGTCTAGGTAGGAAAGCTTATACATTTGTAATTGTGGATGACTATTCTAGATTCACATGGGTTTTCTTTTTGAGGCAAAAATCTGAAACCCCTACTATCTTTCAGAATTTTGTTAAACAAATTCAGAATGAACTTAACAATTCAGTGGTCAAAATCAGAAGTGATCATGGAACTGAATTTCAATCTGAATGTATGAAAAAGTTCTGTGAAGAACTTGGGATTCATCATGAGTTCTCCTCACCTAGAACTCCCCAGCAAAATGGGATTGCTGAAAGAAATAATAAGACTCTTATTGAGGCAAGTAGAACACTACTAAGTGAAACTTCTCTCCCAGAATATTTCCGGGCTGAGGCAGTAAATACTGCATGTCATGTTCTCAATAAAGCGTCCATAAAAAAAAGACACAAGAAGACTCCCTATGAGATTATGAAAGGCAGAAAACCAAACATATCCTACTTTAGAATCTTTGGTAGCAAATATTATGTCCTAATCAATGACAAACACTACCAAACTAAGTTTGCTGCCAAATCCCTAGAAGGGATATTTGTTGGGTACATCAATAACAGTAGGGCATATAGAATCTACAACTTGACTACACAAGTTATAGAAGAATATGTCCATGTAATCTTTGATTAGTCTAAGCTAATTAACAGTGAACCGTCTAGCACTTCTGTTAGTCCAACAGGTTTGAAGGAACGGATGGACAAGCTAATAATTAGTGAAGACCAACCTTCAAGATAGAATGAAGAAAATAATGGATGCTGTCCAGGGGGAGTACAAGACTCACTGGATGAAGATGTTGACAATGAAGTTCATCCAGATGAAGAAAATGAAGAAGACCAAGAGATGGATAGATTTCCTCCAGCAAGAAGACATTTGAAGGATCATCTAGCACACCAAATCTTTGGTGATGCAAGTCATGGAGTTTTGACCAGAAGCAAGAGAATGAACACAGTTCTATGTTCAAGCTTCCTGTCCCAGATGGAACTTAAGAAGTTTGAAGAGGCTATATAAGACACAAATTGTATTGATGCCATGAAGGAAGAACTGAATCAATTCAGAAGATGTAAAGTCTGGGAGTTGGTTCATAAACCAAAGAATCACAGTATTATAGGAACCAAGTGGATCTATAGAAACAAGTTAGATGAAACTGGCACCATAATTAAGAACAAAGCCAGACTGGTTGCAAAGGGATACAGACAGGAAGAAGGGATAGACTTTGACCAAACATTTGCCCCAGTGGCAAGGTTGGAAGCAATAAGACTGTTCTTGGCTTATGTAGCTTATCAAGGGTTCAAAGTATTTCAAATGGATGTAAAGTCAGCATTTTGAATGGTGACTTAAAAGAGAAAGTTTATGTTGATCAACTTTCAGGTTTTGTAGATCCCCTTTATCCTAACTATGTTTATAGGCTTAAGAAAGCTCTATATGGATTGAAACAAGCCCCTAGGGCTTGGTATGAAACTTTTTCTACCTTCTTTATTGAGAATAAATTCTCAAGAGGGAAAATTGACAAGACTTTATTCTTTAGTGAATCAAAAGGCAAGACCATCCTAGTCTAGATATATGTTGATTACATTATCTTTGGATCAACTGAAAACAACCTTTATAGAAAGTTTGCCAAACTTATGCAAGGGAAGTTTGAGATGAGCAGCATGAGTGAGCTGAAATTCTTCTTGGGACTCCAAGTTAGACAGACTGATGATGGATTATCCATATCTCAGTCTAAGTTCACCAAGGAGTTAATTAAAAAATATGGTATGGAGTCAGCCTCCACCATAAAAACTCCAATGGGGACAAGTATGCCTATAGGAAAAGATGAAGCAGGAAAACCTGTTGATGAGTCTTTGTATAGAGGGATAATTGGCTCCCTACTTTACTTGACTGCTAGTAGACCTGACATATTGTATGCTACATGTGTCTGTGCTAGGTACCAAGCCTGCCTTAAGGAATCTCATTATTCTGCTGTCAAGAGAATTCTTAGATATCTTAAGGGCACACATAATCTAGGTCTTTGGTACCCTAAGAATATAGATTTCTTACTAACAGGTTTTTCAGATACAGACTTTGCAGGTTATAAAGAAGATAAGAAAAGAACCATAGGTACATGTCAGTTCCTAGGTGGAAGGTTGGTGTCATGGAGCAGCAAAAAGCAGACAAGTGTAGCTATTTCCACAGCTGAATCAGAGTATATAGCTGCAGACAGTTGCTGTGCTCAGTTATTGTGGATACAACATCAACTTGGAGACTATGACATCAACGTAAGTAGAATTCCATTATATTGTGATTCTACTAGTGTTATATCTATTGCTAGAAATTCTGTTTCACATAACAGAACTAAGCATATAGAAATAAAATTTCATTTCATCAAAGAACATGTTGAAAAAGAAGACATAAGTCTGGAATTTGTCAACAATAACACACAAATTGCTGATATATTTACAAAACCTCTAGATGAAAGTAAATTCAATAATTTTAAAATTGAATTAGGTATGTTGAACCTAGAATAAGATGTTAGGTCAACACAAAATTTCTCAAGAAATTTTGTCTAAGTTAGAAAGTTTGTGTCGACATAAGCTAACTGTGTCAACACTCTCAGTAAGTTGTGTCGACAGGAAAAATTTGTGTCGACACAACTTTGTCGAGACTTTGTTTTAGAAGATTTTTTTTGTCGACACACAAAAATCATTGTCGACACAATTCTGTCAAGACTTAAGTAGACTTTGTCGACACTGGCAAAAGTATGTAGACACATAGACATGTCGACTTCAACAAAGTTTTGTCGAGACCTAGGTCATCTATGTTGACACATATAAAATTTTGTCGACTAGTAAATTCCTAAGTTAGGAGCGTCTTTTGACTTACCTTTTACAAATACACTATAAATAGGAGAAGACAAAATCTGGCCGATTGTGCTTTCAGAACTCTCAACTCTAGACTTTGTGTCGACGAGAAATCCTCCCATCGACTCTCTTCTCAATCTTTCACTAATGGCGCCACAACAGGAAGACAAGATCAATGAAGGATATGAACTGGTACGCAAGGCGTTCGAGATTGCCTCGCTAGAAATCAAGGGCGCGATAACCCTAATCACAGAAAGTGGATTGGAATACTTGGTCTCTGAACCTTCAAGGATATGGAAGAAAGAAGTTCTTGAATTTTACTCTTCCGCAACAATGGACTCTCAAGGAAAGAAGATAAAGTCCTCTATTAATGGTACCAAAGTGAAACTCTCACCGAAGACTATAAGAAAGTCACTTCAACTACCCAAGATTAAAGAAGAAGATGATATCGCATCCTATATGACAAGGGATGCACTCCAATGGTGTGGGCTGGATCCCTATACCAAGATTGGATCTTCAATGACTAGGAAGGGGATGAATTCCCAGGGTAAGTTAATATCCGAGATAATAGGCAAAGTTATTCTCTATAAAACAGTAGGACATGATAGGATCTCTGCCTATATGTTTAACCTCATGACCAGAGTTATATTCAAAGTGAAAACAGACTGGTCAGCTGTAATTTTTGACAAGATCAAAGAGAGTGCCAATAAGCCTAATCTGGGTAGGATATTGAGCTTGTATCTGGCTTCCACCATCCTAGAAGTGATTAATCAAACTTCAGGAACCAAGATAAATCACATGAGAAGGATGGATTTGAGAATACTATCCAGATGAGATATAGTTTTGACCAAAGATGTTTCTACTCTATAGAAACCAGTGAAGAAGGATAAGAAAAAGAAACCTACCACCCAGGAAGCAGAATCTTCTAGTGATTCTGAAGAACATGTTGTCTTTAACTCATATGAAGAACAACAAAGAAAATCACCTACACTACAACCAGATAAGGAAGCTCAAGCCCAAGGGGAGAGCATTAAACTACCAGAGAACCAGATGGTCTCCACTCCAAGGGGAGACAACACAGAGATTATAAATGTTCAAGAACCTGAACAATCACAACTGCCTGCCCAAGGGGGAGGTATAAAAGAAGTTACACTGGAGAGTGTGAATGCAACTGATACTATTATGGAAATAGTATCAGAAATCAATAATACTGCAACTATTATTACTGAGAATGTAGCACAAGATGTGCATGTGTCAGACCAAGATCAAGTTGAGCAACTCCACTCCTCCAATTTGCAGAAAATCCTGGAAAGGGACCTTGATATCCAAGGAGAACCATCTGTTGAAAAAGAGAACATTATCCCTCCTATTTAGATGTAGCAGGAGGTAACTCTAGAAGAATTATTTCCTGATTTACAAGTAGCTCAAACTGAGGGGGAGCTGCCAAGGACTGAGGGGGAGATGCCACTGCATGCCTCTAGTACTAAGGAAACTGTGGATATATAAAGTTGATCAAATTCTTCTAATGATGAATAAGCTTCCAAGGCTAAGAAAAGGAAGCTTGTGGCTCTTAGGAAAAGAAGCACAGGCTATAAGAAAGCCTTACAAACTGTCCCTCCAACATCTTCTCTAGGAATAGACTTCAGTTCACTTTTGGTGAAACTGTAAGTGAAAATGGATGAACAAAGACTGGCTCTGGAGAAGTATGTGGATGAGTCTCATAAAGAATTACAGTTACAGCTGGCCCAGGATATCAAATCCATCAGATTTGAAGTCAATCAGAACAAAAAGGAGATGATAGATTGCTTCCATAAGGGAGGTAATGTTGTAGTATACTTGGCTGAGCAACAACAGCTTATAAAGACTAAAGTTGAGGACATTGCAGTCAAGCAAGGATATATTCTAGAAAATCAATTCAGAATGAATGAAAATCTCAAGGACTCACATAATAAAATTCTCATAAAACTGGGAGGTATTGTCACTGATGTGAAGACTGAAGTATCCAAGCAAATACAAGAAGATTTAGCTGCTGTTCAAACAGCAATTCAGGCATTCCAAAAGACTATTTCTTATCAACTGGAGAAATTCAGACTATACTACAAAAAGGGAATAGACTATCTGGCTAATCAAGTAAGGTTTCAGAAGAATGATCTACGAGACCATGTGGCCAGAGAAGTTCTAAAGGGGGAGAGAGTATTAGTCAAAGCTAGCTCTGATCATGCTAAATGGGCATCTAATACCATCAGAGCTACTCTTGGATATCCACCCCTTTGTGATGAAGATAACACTGCTGAATCTGGTAATCAACCTTCTCATAATGAAGGGGTTCAGCAGGAAGTTGTACAAGTCATTTATCCTCCATCAGATTTTGAAACAGTATAGTAGGGTGTACATAAAATGTATATCCCTCCATAGGAGGCACATAATGTTATTATAAAAAAAGTTGAAATGTCTGAAGCTGCTAAGGATGCTCAGAAAGAGGCTCAGCTTTCTAAGAAAAGATCCAGAGAACATGCAGAATTAAAGCCTGATTTTGAGCAATGGAGTCCAACCTCTAGAAATATCATTCTTACTGTCTGGAAAGCTGTGAAGGACAATATGCATGATAGAGGTAAATGGTACTCTGAACAAGAATGAAGTAAGTATCAAGGAAGACAAGATGCTATATATTAGTTCAGAAGGGATATCAAAGCTGGAAAGTTACCTGCTAACTCTGTGGAGCCTAGCAAGTACTTTCCAAAGCCTTATCATTACTTTGAGAGGCAGAAGATTAAGGCAGATGAGCTCAAAAAGAAAGATCTGAAAGGGAAGAAGCCAGCTGATGACATAGAATCCAAAGTACAAGCTAAGATTCATCAAGACAAAGGAATAGTAATCAAGGAGCCTGATCAATCTTAGGGATAGATAAGCTAGCTTTAGAACTGTGTAATTATTTGTTCTAAAAATACTTGTACATCAATATCTATTTCCTGGTTAATGAATGTTATCATATTCTGTGATGATAATAAATGTTAATTGTGTTTATAAGTTACCCTGCTGTGAAATGATTTTATACATCTTAATCTTTGTGTTATTATAAGTGGTGTATATAATTGACTAAGGGTTATGACTTCTCCAAATATGGGGAGATTATTGGGTACACTGGAAACTGTGTACTAGATTTGGAGAAGCCTCACTTAACTCAATGATATACATCAATGTGTATTTAATGGAATGTTGAGTTTCAATGTGCAGGATAAAGAAATGCACGAAAAATATCTAAGTACAAGTGTCGACATTTGTGAGGGAAATGTGTCGACACCAGAAGCAAGATTGTGTCGACAAACAGAAATCTGTCAACAGAAATTATGTCAAAACCAGAAGCAGTCGTGTCAACAAACAGGACTTGTGTCAACACACACTCAAGAAATCTGTCAACAGAAGCTATGTCAACACCAGAAGTAGTTGTGTCGACACACAGGACTTGTGTCGGCACACACTTAAGAAATTTGTCAACAGAAGCTATGTCAACACCAGAAGCAGTTGTGTCGACACACACTCAAGAAATCTGTCAATACCAGCAATGTCGAGACCAGAAGCAGTTGTGTCGACACACAGGACTTGTGTCGACACATCCAACAGAAGCTGTGTCAAGAAGATGAAGAATGATTGTGTTGATATTATGGGAGCTGTGTCGACATCATCAAGAATTGTGTCGGCACATGGTCTATTTGTGTCAACACATCTGAAGTGTTATGCTGACAGTTCTCTGCTATGATAGAAGTTCAAGGAGGAGTCAGTTGTCAAGAATGAAGATCTGACAGCAGTTATAAGTAACAAAGCTGACACATCTGTCAGAGCTGTCAGAAGGCCGTTATAAACCGGATTAGCCGGTAACCTTGGATGGATTCTATATATAGACCTATTATATCACAATCAGAGGTAATAAACAAGAGAGAGGGAACAAGAGACAAAACCAGAAGAAGGCAGATCATGAAGAGTCTGCTAGAAAAATTCAGATCTAATTCTAAATTCAAGAAGGAAGCTGGATGGAAGATCAACTCCACCTCTAATTGAAGATCAACCTTACTTGGTAAAAATTCAAGAAGCTTTGAAGAAGCTAAGACAGGTTGGATCTAAAGTAATCAGTTCAATCAAGAACTGATAATGAAGCTTTCACCCTATTCTCTTTCTATCAGGGTGAAGATTTTATTATTTTAAATAATTAATTTTGTTGTAAGATCTTATATAGATCTTAGTTGTAAGCTTAAATTTATAAAGGCTGAGGTAGGGCTGAGAGCCTGAGGTAGGACTTGAAAAAGTCTAAGTTGTAGGCCTTGTGATAAAGGCTGAGGTAGGGCTGTTGCCTGAGGTAGGATTCTTGGGATGAATCTGAGGTATATGACAAGAAGAAGTTTGAGTTGTAGGAACCAGTTGGGTTCTGAGTTGTAAGATCTGAGGATCTGAGATAGTGGAAGGAAGTTTGGCCGAATCCAGTTCTCTACTGGATAGGTGAAGGGGGAGAGTGGACGTACCCACAAATTCGGGAACCACTATAAACCATTGTGTCTGTGCTATGAATTTTCGGTGATTATTATTCTTTGTGCTATGTATAACTTTGTTAATTGCCAGATTTATTTAAAGGGATTAGAACCTATTCACCCCCCTCTAGGTGTTTGGGCTCTTTTAAACCAAATCTTTCAAAATCTAATTAGTTTGCTATCATTACTTCATGGGTACCATAAGCTAAGATTTGGTGTTCCCATAGGGGATCTCAAAATCCGCTTTGCAGCTGTGTAGTGAGATTCCTTAGAGTTCACCTAATATCTAGCACAAACACACATGTTGAAAACATTATGTCAGGCCTGCTAGCAGTAAGATAGAGCAAGGATCCAATTATGCTTCTGTACTTTGTTTCATCAAAAGGTTTCCCTTTCTCATCCTTGTCCAGAGACATAGCTGAACCCATTGGTGTAACATTCCTCTCTCAGTGGATAGATCCACTTCTGATGGCCGCAAGGTTCGGGGACAATTGGATCTATATTGGGTAGGCCGAAAGCTTGACTTTCAAGCTTTTATTCCAATCACATCTCACTATTCCGGCCACCTCCGGCCGGCCAACCACCGCGAATCGCCAGACACCACCTCAACGAAGGTGGTGGTGGCGGTGGCCGGCCGGGAAAGGGCATGAGTGGCCGGGAATCCATGAGCAAACTTCACTCGGGACGAGCCAATCTTGGTCGTTGGCTTCACGGGGAAGATGAACGGATGTCGCTCATCCCGCGCCAAGATTCATGCGTATTCGAATTATTATTATTTCATTTTAATATAATTCTGTTACATAATATGCAATGAATGGTTTGATTTATTAAAAATTCCTAAAGGCCTTTTCAAGAAAAATGTTTAATATGAAAGTTGTATCCCTTGAAGTCTATTTTATTTTAAAATTACATTCATCTCATTTGGGTCACTGGTCTGACCACAACACACCAAATGGCGCAAGCTATACCTAGAGTTAACCAGACACTAAATTGAGTGCCCCCATCAATTCAGCCATCCAAATGACTTGAAATTTGGACTGTGGGTCACTCTTATCTATACCTATAACATATCCAAAAATGGGAATAGTGGTCAAAGTCAACCCTAGCCCCAAAGTGGTCAAAGTGCCCTAATTAAGGGTCAAGTGACCACCAAGGTGTCAAACCAACCCTATCCAAGTCTCCTTAGACCTTAGGGGAGGTCAAAGGGTCTGCAAGGACCCATTGGGGTCAACCCAAAAGGTCAATTTGACCAAAGTCAACTCAACCCTAAGTTAGGTCAAATTTCCCTAATTTGACCTAACCAAGCCCAATCCACTTGGGCTAAGCCCAATTTAAGTGGCCCAGTAGCCTCATGAGGTTTATAATGACATTATTAGCAATTTATTTTCTAGAAATAGTGATTAGGAAAGAAAACACTCCATTTTCCCTTTAATAGAGGAGAGAGAAAGTGAGGAGTAAAGGCCATTCATGGCTTGGAAGGCCAAGGGCTCCTCTCTTCATCTCCACTTGCTTGATTCATCCTCCCTGGTCAGTTAGGAGGAGATCAAGAGGCTTTCCAGGCAATTCAGAGGCTGAATTCACTGGAATTCACCATGGCTGAAAATCTCCTTTCAAGGCCATTAATGGCATTGATGCTATGACCACTCCCCTCCCCCATTTGGCTATT
The DNA here is from genome assembly GCA_039513925.1 of Platanthera zijinensis. Taxonomy (NCBI): domain Eukaryota; kingdom Viridiplantae; phylum Streptophyta; class Magnoliopsida; order Asparagales; family Orchidaceae; genus Platanthera; species Platanthera zijinensis. The sequence goes on along the minus strand of CM077098.1, from coordinate 61,818,509 downwards.
TTAAAAGCTTCACCAGGCTATGAGGAGTCATTTCAACCTTTTCCCTGAATATTTCAGGACCACTGGTGTAGAAGTTGCAGAGCACCCGAAAGCTCCACCGCCGGCCATGACGACTAGGAGATCGGCAAGACAACAACCCCCCCAGGTCCTGCCCTCTTCTCCTATCTCAGTGGATAGATCCACTTCTGATGTCCGCAAGGTTCAGGGCCAATTGGCTCTGGATCAGGTAGGCTGAAAGCTTGACTTTCAAGCTTTTAATTCCAATCACATCTCACTATTCCGTCCACCTCCAACCGGCCATCCACCGCGAATCGCCAACCACCACCTCAACGAAGGTGGTGGTGGCTGTGGCCGGCCGGGAAAGGGTGTGGGTGACTAGGAATCCACGACAAACTTCGCTAAGGATGGGCCAATCTTGGCCATTGGCTTCACGTGGAAGATGAACAGATGCCGCTCATCCTGTGCAAAGATTCGTGCGTATTCAAATTATTATTATTTCATTTTAATATAATTCTGTTACATAATATACAGTGAATGGTTTGATTTATTAAAAATACCTGGAGGCCTTTTCAGGAAAAATGTTTAATATGAAAGTTGTAGCCCATGATATATTTTTTTAAAAAAATGAATTTCAGCCCATTTGGGTCACTGGTTTGACGACAACACACCAAATGGTGCAAGCTATACCTAGGGTTAACCAGACACTAAATTGAGTGCTCCCATCAATCCAGCCATATAAATGACTTGAAATTTGGACTGGGGGTAACTCTTATCTATAACTATAACATATACAAAAATGGAAATTTTTGGAGAACATTTTTCTATAGTTTTTGTTTAATAATCTATGTATAGGTTAATTAGAGGGTCTAATTACCTCATAAGCCCCCAAAATTTTGGTGTCTTTTTCTTAGGGTCATGATATGACTCTGGTAAAAGTCCCAACCCATTTGGGGTTAATTTAAGTAGGTATTGATGTGACCAAAGTTTGGTCCCTTAAGGGTAAATTAGGGCAAAAGTTGTTTGATGGTTAGGGTGTCTAATTCATATTCAAATGTTGTGAAACCTTGGACAGAGCCTCAAGGTCATCTAATGACACCCACAAGGGATTTAGGGGTGGTTTGGGGTAGAGTGACCCTAAGACCCTAGTGTAATCCCAAGGGGATGGGATTTGAGCCAAGTGAAGGACATGGGACCTTATGTCTATAGAGTGTCTGAAAAATTAGTAGTAGTGTTTCTAAGGTGTTATCAAACTTTAGTGTGTGATGGTAGGACTTTTGGTAGTTTACATCCCTCTTGAAATAACTTAGGACCAAATAGTGCACTTTTGATCATGATTTTATTACCTAATCATATGACCTTGAATTGAATGATCCTAAAATTTAGGCAGTGGTCATATATTATTGCTATTAAGCTCTTGAAATTTTAGTGTGAATTTTAGATCAGTATTTGAGGTACTTAATTCACAACCTTTGTAGTTGCCCTATTTATTAAGAAATTTATTAAGAGATATTTACTCATTGAAAACTTATGAAATATGGTCAGAAGACCTTTTAAGTAATCCTTGAGCTCTATAAACTTTTATATAATTACTAAAGGACTGTCTATATGGGTTGCTTCACTAGGTGCTAATATTATTTTGCTTTAAATGATTTAATTATGTGACCAAATAAGCATGTAAATTAGTAATTCTTGATCAGTGGTCTTTCCTGCATATATTTGTCATCTGGTAATTTTCCTAAAAGTTTTGGATGATTATTTGTAATAATTCCTTCTTTACCTCGTCTTGGTGATTATGTTTAGCTTTACTTAGCTTTCACGAGTGTGTTGTAGTGAGGTTTTGATGTACCAGGCATAATCCCGTTTATATTTCTACATTTCTGTTCGATTTCAGTACTGTTATTATCGTGCGTACTTTGCTGCGATCTTCATGTTCAGTTATATATATATGACTTTTGTGGACTTGATTATATTTGTCTTAGTTGATATTTCTACTTCCTTGGTGATCATTAATGCCGGTAGGATCAATATTTTGTAGTGACAACCACCCTGAGTGTTGGTGTCATCGCAAAATGGCAATTCTGGGCGTAAGAACCAGTAGCATAGCAAAAAAAAGGGGTCTTACAATTGGAGTCCTCATAGAGGTTGCATTCTCCATTCTTGATTTCTTTAGCAACTCCTTGGTGAACTTCGTCTAAAAGATGAAAATTCTATCTTCAGATTGCCTCACCTGAAGTCCTAAGAAATACTTCAGCTCACCCATACTGCTCATTTCAAACTTCCCTTTCTTAAGTTTGAAAAACTTTTTGCAAAAGTTGTCATCAGTAGAGTCAAAGGTAATATCGTCGACATAGATTTTCACTAGCAAAATCTTGCCTTTTACTTTCCAAAGAAATAATGTCTTATCTATCTTTCCCCTTATGAACATGTTCTCAAGAAAAAATTTAGACATCGTTTCATACCAAGCTCTTGGAGCCTGTTTTACACCATATAATGCTTTAAATAATAAATAAACATAATCAGTATGGTTAGGATCAATAAAACCTGGGGGTTGTATCACATACACTTCTTCCTTTATTTTACCATTGAGGAAGGCTGACTTCACATCCTTTTGATAGATAATGAAACCCATGAGAGCAGCAAATGCGAGGAACAACCTGATGGCTTCGAGTCTTGCCATTGGAGCATAAGTCTGATCAAAATCAATCCCTTCTTCTTGTCTATATCCCTTAGCTACAAGTCTGGCTTTGTTTTTGATGATTGTTCCATCTTCATCCAATTTGTTCCTGTAGACCCACATTGTTCCAATTATATTTTTGCCTTTGGGTTTTGGTATAAGCTTCCATACTTGGCAGCTCTTGAACTGATTGAGTTCTTCTTCCATTGTAACTATCCAAGATGCGTCTTCATTTGCTTCTTCAAATTTCTTTGGTTTAACCTGCGAGAGAAAACTCAAATGCATATTTTCATTAGTAGCACCTCTTCGAGTTCTTATACCATCACGAGGATCTCCTATGATTTGATCAACCGGGTGATCCCTCAAGTGTCTGGGCTCTAGGGTCATTGCATCAGGAGATTCTTCTATTTTTAGAGTGTCTTCCTCAACTCGGATAACTTCTTCATCTTGGTGATCTCCCACTCCAATTGAGGTTGGAGGAGTGATCTTGATAAACTTTTGAGCATTTTCTTCAACTATCTCATCCAAGCTTAACTCTTTCAGCCTTGAACCTGCATCTTCAATGAAAACACTAGAAGAGATGCTTTGTAGCATGCTCGTCTCATCAAATACAACGTTAATAGATTCTTCTACAACCAGGATTTTATTATTAAAAATTCTATAAGCCTTACTATGGCTACTATCGCCTACGAAAATACCTTCAAAACATTTTTCTCCAAACTTTGTACGATGATATTTCCCATTATTAAGTACATTGCATTTGCTGCCAAAGATCCTGAAGTAGGACATAACCGATCTCCGGCCTTTTAGTAGCTCATAGGGAGTCTTACAATGACTCTTGTTGATCAACGCTCTATTTTGCACGTGACAAGCTGTATTGACGGCCTCAACCCATAAGTACTCTGGTAGAGAGGAGTCAGTAAGCATTATAGTATATGGATCAATGAGTGTTCTATTTGTACAACCCCGTATTAGGGGAGTGGGGTCGACAGGAGCCAGGTTGGCCAGATCAAGTAGTCCAAGTACCGTGCAAGCACCTAAGGGGGACAGGAGCTCAGCAACCCCCTGACTCACCCAGGCGGGGTGAAAACATCGGGGGGGGGGGGGGGGGGTTGAGTGGAGCTGGAGGGCTCACACTCACCCCAAGGTACTTGGAAATGCAAGGGGCGAGTGGGGAAGGCCAAGCGCGCACTCGCCCAGGACCAAGGGGAGGCAGAGAGTGCCAGCTCCATCGAGCACTCGCCTCCCCAGGCGAGTGGAGGCTTTAGAGGGCCACTTGCCAAGTTATGTGATGTTTTTTTTCCATTTTTCCCCCTCTTGCCTGCCCATAGCCTTCCAGAACAGTGGAGGTTGGCTATTTGCAGGTCATTTTCAGAAAACTATAAATTGACCCAAAGGGGTACCTTAGAAGGCATGCTTACTAGTGCCCCTATCTTCTTGCGCTTTTTGAGGTGTCCTTAGCTCGACATTTGGCTAGGGAGGGGAAGCGCTCTAAGATCTTTCGGGTGTGTGGTGGGACCTCCACGCCGAGCCCTTGGGTCTGCCCCCTATTCTTTTTCCTTACTCTTTTAGCTTACGAGAGAGAAGTAAGTGTGTGATCACCCCTTCCACAAGGGTGAAATCCATAGGGACCGAATTTTTGGTTTTAACACTATTACTTCTCTCTATAACTCCATTTTGTTGTGGAGTACACGAGGAGGAAAACTTATGAAAGATACCTAGACTTCCACAGAATTCTGTCATGGCACTAGATACGAATTCTATTCTATGGTCACTTCTGATTTTGACCACTGAACGGTTTAATTCGTTCTGAATTTTCCTGAAAAAATTCGTGAACACATCAAAGGTATCTGTCTTTTATTTCATAAAGAACTCCCAAGTAAAACATGAATGATCATCAACAATTTCCAACGTGTATAACTTACCTCCTAAGCTATGAACTTGCATTGGACCGAATAAGTCCATGTGTAGTAAATATAAGCACCATGAGGAATCTATATCAGCAATACCCTTAAAGGTATCCCTTATTTGCTTGCACACTTGGTATGCATGGCATGGACTCTCTTTAATGCACTTAATAATCTGTGCATCACGTACTAGGTCTTGAGAAAATAACATATTAATAGTTTTGAAATTAATGTGTGCTAGTCTCTTGTGCTATTGGTCACAAAGAGATGCACTATCTTTTGACATAAAACACACTGGGGTAGAAGTGTCTAAACATAAAAAATTAAGACAAAAAATATTTCGACTCCTAGTGCCTATTAATACTATCTCCATAGTAGAGGCTGATTTTATCAGGCACTGATCCTTATAGAAAATAACAATGAAGCCTTTATCACATAACTGACTTATGTTAATCAGATTATGTTCTAATCCTTTCATATAAGTCACATCAGTGAATGATACTACGCCATTATAAATCATACCGTAGCCTTTTGTAATTCCCCGGTCAGAGCTGCCAAAGATAACCTTTGGACCGTCTTTGATTGGAGTATAGTTTTGAAGTAAACTTCTTGTCTAGTCATATGTCGAGACCATCCACTGTCCAAATACCAGATAGGAATTTTGTTTGCCTTTGGATATACCTGCAATCATAGATCATTTTACATTAGGAACCCAATAGGATTTGGGTCCTTAGTTCCTTGTTAGCATACTCCCCCTACGAGTGTTAACAGTACGAGTGGTCTGTCTCGTATGATTAACATGAGGATTTTCAATTTTTCTGGGATTAAACAGCCAATCCACAACAAAGTGACTAACTTTGCCGCAGCACCAACAGTTAAACCTATTGTATCTTTTCTAAGTCTCTTGCTTGACCTTTTGAACATGTGGTCTAGCAGGAGCAGCTGACTTGAAGGTAGAAGCCTCATGATGATAGCACTTACATGGCTTCTTCTTCTCAAGTGGATTTTGAACAATGGGTTTCACTATTGAAGCTTTCTTATCATTAGGACCATGAATATAAGGACCATAGCTCTGTAAAGTGATCTCTTTATAAGATACCTTGAAGACACTTACACCGAAGTTTTGGGGACGAGTTCACCCCTTATAGTCCTTGTCAGGTTCAAACTGAATTGGTCTTGTCAAGTGACCATATGAGCTCTCAAAATCAAATTCGTTAGAAGGAAAAATAACCTTCTTAAATGTAGTCTGAATGAGAGGCCCCTTCCCTTTCTCTTCGGCAGTTGCTTTTGTAGCAGCCTTATTTTTCCTTTTAGCCTTGGCCCTCCTAGAAGGTTTACTATGAGCAGCCACATGACCTAAGCCATCTCCTTTGACCTGAGTAGGGAATTCAACAACAAGTGGAAGGACTGTCTTGGGCTTGGAGAAACTTTCAATAAGTCTCTTTTCAGCGGCAAGCTGTCCTTCCAACTTCTCGATGATTTTCTCTTTTAGGTTAAGGAGCTCATGTGAACTGTTGTTGTCATCGGCCAGGGCATGGAGTTCCTCTCTGAGTTAGTTCATTCTTGCGACTTCCTCCCTCAGAGTGTTCTCCTCAGCTTTAAGGGATTTGATCTCCTTGGCCTGAGTTCTAATAACTTTTCTACACCGATCATAGAGCTTGATAAGCTCTTTATACTGAGCCATGAGTTCTTATTAATCATCAGAGGAACAATCCTCACGAACATCGTCTGGAGCATCAGACTCTGAAATAATGGTGTGAGAATTTACCTCCCCATGAAATTGGGGGTCAGCTTCTTCTTCGTCGGAGTGAGCCATGAGCCCGAAGTAGGCTTCTTCATCCTCACTTGACTCGGACGAGTCAGTGCCACCGAAGCTCTTCTACTTCTTTGCCATGAAGCTCTTCTCCTTCTTTTTGCCGTAGGAGGACTTATGCTATTCTCTTCTTCCACCCTCGTTCTTATGAGGGTAGTCGGCGATCACGTGACCTGGCTTATTACATCAATATCACACAATGTTAGTAGAATTATGTTTGTTCTGTTTAGATTTATACCTGTAATTTGTGTAACATTTCTTTTGATGATCACCATCGTGACGTGATCTTCTGTATGAAGAGTCTTTGCCTCTCATCTGTTTATTCTTACTGAGAAACTTCTTGAACTATTTGGAGAGAAGAGATAACTCTCCATCAGATAACTCTGAGCCCGAGGTGCTTGGATTTGAGTCTTCTTCTTCACTTTCTTCCTGAGTGGGAGCAGGAGATACTACTATAGCCTTTATTGAGCTATCTACCTTCAATGCAACAGACTTATTCTTTGATGAAGATCTGCTGCCCTCTTCATCAGCTTTTCTGGAGTTAATTTGAAGCTCATAGGACATAAGCTTCTTGAAGAGGTTCTAGGGGTCAGTGTCAGCCAGTCTCCCAAACTCCCTGATAACAGAAATCTTATTGTCTCATTCCTTAGTTAAGGATCTTAGGAACTTGTCATTTAGTTCTCCATTTTTGAAAACCCGGCCGTAGTTCTTCAGGCCGTTGATGAACTTGAAGTTCTCATATATATCACCTATTGTGTCCTTGGGGCCTTGCTTAAAGGCCTCATACTTCTGGTTCAAAAGAAATTTTCTGTCATCCCTTACTTCTTCTGTGCCTTCCATCAGGACGATCAAAGATTGCCACATTTCCTTGGTGGATTAGCAGTATATCAGGTTCTATAACATCGAATCATTGACTGTACTTGCGATGATATTCTTTGCTTTCTTATCTAGAGAGACAACGACAATCTCATCTTTGTCAAGATCCATTAGTTTCTTCGGTACCTTCTTGGATGGATCGATAGTGGAATCTATAATGGGAACATGAGGGCCTTCTTCCACTATCATGAATATGCGAGAATCAACAGCTTCCATGAAGAATCTAACTCTCTCTTTCTACATGGGAAAGTTAGCCTTGGTGCACACTGAAAGCTTTGCAATGTCCTTGGATCTTTCCATGCTTGATAATCTCTACGACAACTAGAAGTAGATAGGTTCAAGGTGTGAACCTTTTTGTGAACAACCTCCCTCTGATACCTATTGAAGTATCTAGTTGCCTATCTAAATCACCTAGGGGGGGTGAATAGGTGAGTTCTACGTCTTTTGCGGAATAAAAACTTGAGAGTAATCAACACAGAAAATAACCAAGCATAATCCAGATGACACAAGAAATTTATAGTGGTTCCCCAATCTTGGGTACGTCGTCTTTCCACCTCGCCTATCTAGCACAACGGCTAGCCTCAACTACTTCACTAAATCTCGGATTACAACAATCGTACAACTTGAAGCAACGCTCCACAACTCCGAGATAATACACTCCTATAAACTCAGAGCACAAAAATCCTACAAACTCGAAGAACAAAGCTCCTACAAACTCGGAGACAAAGCTCCTACATGAGTTAAAATAATTGTTACAATAACAATAAAAACTTTATACTTTCAGATCTGAAATCTTCAAGGTTCTTCCTTCTTGAAAATTTAAAATCTCTGTGAAGAAGTTGAAGAAGAAATCCCGAGAAAACTTTGATCTGAAATGCTTAGGACACGACACGATCAAGTAGATGTTTGAAGAACTTGAATCTATGATTTGTCGAATATTTTCTTCTTGGAATCGCTGGATCGAGAGAGGAGCGACAATGAAGAACGACGATGTCGGCGCGACTTCTCCTGATCTTAAAATTGTGATTGTGATTCTGAATAATGTTAGGGTTAGCGATTCCTCTGAAAGGACTTCTTATAGGACCTCGTCTAACAGTCTGAAATCATTAAGGAATGATCCACATAGACCAATCATGAGGAACTCAGATTATATCGAAATCCCGTCAAACAGTTTAAAAAGAAGTTTTCTACAACCCTATTTCTCGAGAGGACATATGATTTCTCGAGTAGGATTTGCTTTCTCGAGAAATGGCATAGCCTTCTTGAGAAAATAATTAACGCAAATTATTTGAACTGAAGAACTGATTTCTCGAGAAGGAACTTGACGTCTCGAGAAAAATACTTAGCTTCTCGAGAAACAATTTTGACTTCTCGAGAACTGCTTTGCTTTTTCGAGAACTATACTTGGCTTCTCGAGAATTCTTCAGGGCTTTCTCGAGAAAAAAATTAAAGATTGTTTCTGATAATTTTTCGAGAAGTCTTAAGGTTTCTCGAGAACAGCTTTGCGTTCTCGAGAACTATACTTAGACTTCTTGAGAAATACACTTCATCTTCTCGAGAAAAGTACTTAGTAAATTTTTCTTTGAAAAACTAATTCTTCTTTGTTGAAAACCAGCAACCTTTCTTTTTTTCCATTGCTTTAGTACTTGAAAATGAAGTGCATCCCAATAGAGAGGTTACACATGAGTCAACACCATGGGTCACTCATTGAGGGATTACATTGCATGGTCCTGTGTTTAGTGACTCATTGTAAACTGACATTGGTCTACACTTAGTAATAATGACCTGCAAGCACTCAACTAAAGAATAACATCAAATACATAATTAATTCAACTTAGTTCAAGAGTGACTTCTCACAAATCTAGGTTATTGTGGATACAATACCCAACAGTAACGAACAGAGTACAAAGATTCTCTATAAAGCTTGAGATCAAGGCTATAAAAAATAAACTTCTTTCCATTTCACCGGTCCTTCTACCAAGAACTGGGCGGATATACCATATCTCTCCCTAGATCTTACTACTAGACTCCCTCTAGATCTCACCATGATCTAGATGCTGCTATTAAGGCAGATAAAACTCCCTAAGTCACACAAGGACCTAGACGCCACGCACAAGGCGACGATTTCCTCTGAAGCCATACACGGACCTAGACGCCACACACAAGGCGGGGATTTCTCTATTGATTACGATGATGAAATGAAGAATTACAAAGAATAACTTTCAGAATAAAAACTCCATCTAAATGAAGTGCTGAATATGCCGACGAATCCTTGCCAAGGTTGCTTTAGATGATGCGTAAGAGTCATCGTTTTTTCTCTCATGAACCTTCTTATTAAGATGGAGTTTTTCTGGATGCTAGAGCTCTCTGGACAAGTCGCACGGGAAGAAATACTCAAGAATATGAAAGTCGTGATCTCCACAGAAAAAATGAGCCATATATATGTTTTGGAGATATCATCGGCGATACTGGGTATTTCCTGTCAGTGATATCTTATCCAGCTGCCACGTGTCCCATGATTCTGAAGCTTCTGCAAGATGATCCAGTGCTTGACAATCGTGCCCTATCACATGTGAGATATCGATATCGTCTGGCGATATCAAGGTTAACTGAACTTCGTGGAGATCATACAGTAATTTTTCCACGAGCTATTGCCGGTTGGCGATACTGGATATCGCCAAGCGATATCACCTTAACTTCTCTTTGCAATCCCTAATCCAAGCCAAAAATGATTTGAGTGTTAGACCTATTATATCTGCACATCATAAACACACGATAATACAATACAAACAAGATTTGATATTAACAAACCAAGAAGCATGAAACACATGCTCCAACAGGTGGGATCATCCGTGTCTTTGAGAAGGGATGGTGGTGGTACTCGAGGAGTATACCAAAAGTATGTCATGAGAGCACGAAGCATATGAATGTGCGTCTTAACGTTTGTGATGATTATGCGTATAACATTTGTGTTTGGCTTGTTTGTCATTGCAATTTCTGTCTTATTCCAACATACTCTATTATTGTTGAATGATATGCATGGAAGGAATACCACTCCCCCGGGGATGGGGGGGGAGTCGTTATACCGCGCGTTCGTGGATAGTGGTCAGCAAAAGCTGACTTGTTATCTTCTTTTGTTGCAACAACTTTATTGTTTGTACAGGTACCGTTGCGGATGAGCTGAGCAGGAAGTAGCGGGTAGGAGGCCACACTGTACTGGCCCTCGAAGGACCAAGTTTTGTTATAGCTTTCTCATGTATTGTCGGCCTGCATACCGATGTTTGGAAATCATGTAATAGCTTAAACATTTGATGTGTGTAAGGCCATAAGACCAAAGAAAGACTTTGAAACTATTGTTTTGCCATTCCTATAGTGTGGTGGACATTCCGGTTCAAGTTTTATTATTGCTTCTATTAGTGTGTGTTTCTATTATGTGTGGTTGGTTAGTATAGTTAGGATTGATATTCATTGAGTAACTCTTTCATTTGTTCATTCAATATGGCGCGGGGTCCCAGCAGGACACGCTGTTATATTCCTTGAAACGAGCAGAGGTGTTACAATTTGGTATCAGACTCTAGGTGTCAGTCTGTTATTCGCTAAATTTCTGGACAAATTATTTTTAAGGGGTGGAGCTCACGTGAGTGCGTCACCTTGAAAACGTAAAAATAACCTTTGAATGTCTACTTAGGAATGAAAGAACACACATGAAATGTGTTAAAAACATTATTTGTGGAACCTGAGCATTTCGTTGATTGTTGTTTGTTATGTTTTCAGAGTCACTAAATTGCTTATTGCGTAATTATAGGTGACTAGGAGTGGTACAGAGCAGTCTCAACGTCAACACTCTACGAAAAATTATGCACTTAATGATGTGCCCGCAACCCCTCCTTCTGCTAAAATGGTAAGGTTGGTGGCTGAAGCTGTGTTTGCCATCTTAAATGCCCAACCAGGAAGGAAAGTGAAGCCTCTTGCCCCTACGGTGGCCCCGATGACATTTGCGGTAGTGGAGCCATTAACGACAAGAAGGTCTTAAGAATAACAGATGAAGCACTTCATAAGTTTCAACCCTTCATCTTTTAGGACTGACTCTCTCAGATAAAGAGAACCTTAAATGCTACGGAGATAGAAAAAGCTCAGAAGGTCACCATAGACACTTTCTTATTGGATGGAGAGGCAATGCTGTGGTGGGATGAGATTGAAGCTCATCAGTTAGCAGGGAGACGACTGATGGACGCCTCAATGGATGAGTTCTCAAGGTTATTCCTGGAGCGATATGTCCCCTCAGCATAATGGATTGCATTGGAAAACCAGTTTCTGAGATTGTCTCAAGGTGACCGTTCGGTTGATAAGTACCTACATGAGTTCACTAGACTTGGAAAGTATGATGAATCATATTTGGAGAACGAGTAAAGGAAGACAAATCGATTCTATGAAGGACTACATGATGATTTGCGGTTGCTTTTATTAGGCCCAATGCCGCAAAGGTTTCTTAACTTAGTCAATACTGCGCGGTCCCTTGAGCAGGATTTAAAGAGGGTCCAGAGTAAGAAGGACCTCTCGGTTAGAAATCAAGAGTTCAAGGTGTCAAGCTCTTTGAAGTCTGGATTTTGCAGCAAGTGGAATAAGAAGGCTAGGTCGTCTGGACCAGCTCCTTCTACTAGTTCTAGAGCTACCTTGGGATAAGGTCTGCATACATGTTACAATTACAGCAAAGTGGGACATTATGCTCGAGATAGTTGGAGTCGTCCCGCAAAGTCAGATAGAAAGTCGTATGCTAAGAAGGGGAAAGAAGCGGAGTCATCTGCATCTCACCATATGCCAGTGCAACCTAGAAACTACAATCTTGTCCAGCAGGAGGCCATTAGACAAAGTGACATGGTGATAGGTACGAGCTTTATACAGCTTGTGTATTTTACATACTAAAAGTCTTTGTTTCAAGAGTAGCTATACACCTAGGGGGGTGGGGTGGATAGGTCTTCTAGTCTTTTTTGAACAACCTTTAGTTTTGGTGTGTTGTGTGTATTATTATTATGTTAGCTTTCAAGTACAATAAAAACACACTAGATTTTATAATGGTTCCGCAAGATATGAATACATCTACTTTCCCTCCCACCTTTCTAACAGTGTGTTAGATAAGACAATATTCTTCAAACTCGGCTCAAAGAGCTTCCTATAAGCCATACCTTAAGCCGCAACCCAATACACTCAGAGTAATCTGTACTCCTACAACTCAGTGACCCTCCAGATCACCTACCTCAGGATTATGAGGAAGCCCTACACTCAGAGATAATTAATCTCATACCTCAGATCCCGACCAAATCCTACCTCAAGCACACATACCCTATCTCAGATATATAATAGGATCCTACCACTTAGCCTTTATATATTAGGCTTACAACTTAGATCAATAATGATCCTACAGGAAGAGTAAATGTTTGATGATGATTGACTCTAGAGGGAATATTATCCAAGTCTTCTTCTTCTTGGATTGAGAAAGCCCAAACCTAAATTCATCATAACATTAAGATTATAGATCTTCAAGATTAATCTGCTTGTGCTAAGAATTCAACTGTAGAGCCTTGTTCCTCCAAGCCTTTTGATTTACCAGTGTTGAGTACAATGGCCTTGAAGATGGATAGCCCTTTGAGTTTTCTTTGCTACTTCTTATTGTACAGAAAATAAGTTCTCTGATCATGTTGTTGAAGACTAATGGATTATTTTTCAGTTGATGATTTCTTCAAAATAGCCAGCCTAAGTCTGAATCTCACAGACCTTCTTGTTAATCCGAATATCAAGAATTTTCTTTCTTGACGGAGAGGATGAAGATTACCAAAAGATTCTTTTTTGATTTCTCGGAATGATCCTTTTATGACTTGCCATCCAATGACTCTATGAGCTGTATGGACCAGCCAAAAATAGGTAACTGCAACATATATTTTGCATTAATTGCTGTACTGAAGGCATACAACGCCTTTTGTCAGTTAGCACGCAAGTCCCACAAAATTTGAATTTTTGATGACGTCAACATGACATGCTTGTGGACTTAGTAATTTTTAGTCAATATATAAAGGTGTTGAGTGCAGTCAGGTGACTCAGCACAAAAACACTTAGCAGAAATTCTATTACCAGAGGAGTTGAGTAAACCTTCATCACTCAATGCATTTGAATTTTACAGCCTAACTGAGAAGGCATTGAGTGACCCTTCATCACTTAACGCTTTTTGACTTAGTAGAATTTTCTTATATTTTGGCGTTGAGTGAAACTTCTACACTCAACGCTTCTAGACTTTGCTGACTTCTTGATGAAGCGTTGAGTGATCCGTCTTCACTCAATGCTTCTGTACTTCACCAGAAATCCTTTTGAGTAGGCATTGAGTGAACTGCCTTCACTCAACGCTTCTGTCCTTAGACAGACTTCAATTTTGCAACACCGAGGCTTTGACTGCTTGGTGTACTGTTAACTCTTTTGACCTTCTAATGTTGAGTGAAGTGAGTTCACTCAAAGCTTCTGCACTTAGTTTATTTTCAACTTATCCAACAACCTGTCTTGAGTCTAACTATTATTGTGACCTTGACAACCTGTCTAATCAATGTAACAGTATACAACCTATATACAATGAACTTGAATATATATTAGGTACAAACATGTGTATACCATTGACCTGTAGGCCTTCTTCAAATCTAGGACATTGTGATCAATGGATCCAACAATCTCCCCCTATTTGAAGAAGTCAGAACCCTAGTCAATGATATACACTTCTATAAGAATGGAAAAACATTCACAGCAAACAAGAACAATAATTGACATATAATCAAAATTGTGATTATCATTTAAAGTAATAGTTATAAACAGACAGTGTGCTTATAATAATGTTCACAATCCTAAAGCCCTTAAGAAATACAAAAACATTTAAAGTTTCAGGTTCCTTGATAACTATGCCTCTGCTGGGTTTCTTAACAGCCTTATCATCAGCATCAACCCTCTTTTGCTTCTATCTTTCAAAGTAACTGTAGGGATTTGAGAAGTATTTGCTTGGCTCCAGAGTATCTGGTGGCACTACACCTGTCTTCTTGTCTCTTCTATATTGTCTCCTAGCCTCTTCATTCCTTTCAATTTTAGCCCATTCTAGGGAGCTACGCAGCTTTCCACTATCAGTCTTATTTTCCTTGATTTGATCCCAGGCAGATAGAATGATAGTCCTTGATTGAGGACTCAATTTTTCAAAATCTGGCCTAGTTTCCCTCTCTTCTCTATACCTCTTTTTGCTGAGCCTGACCTCTTCCTCTTCTTTAGCCGTAGACTTGCCTTTGGCTCTTTAGATCTATTCTATAGTGGGACTGAAGATAGGAATATCAGTAACAATAGTAGAGGGTTCAGCCTACTAAGCACCATATTGATCACCATACTGATCATCATACTGAGCACCATCAGTCTATTCTCTCTAAAGAGGAGTAGGAACCACATTATCATTTGAATATTGTTCAAGTCCCCATGATCCCATAATTACATCGGTGACCCAAACAACATTCTCAGTGTTGCTTTGATCATTCAATTCTCCCCCTTTATGACTTATTCAGATACAGTAGCAGTCAGGGAGTTCTTAGCAGTGGAGATTCTTTCATCCAGAAAATTTACTCCTTTGTTAATATGATTTTTAACCTCTAGCATATGATCATCCAGATACTGAGTGCAAGCATTCATCCTTCTCTCCAAAGTGGTCTTGTGTGCTTCCATCAGTGTCTTTTGCACATTATGTACCATTTCCATATTATTAGCAGTGATGCTCTGACTTTCCTTGATATCAATATGCTTCTTCCATATTTCCTCGAGCTTGCTTTTAGTATAGGTTACAGCAGGGGCACTCTCATGAAGAATGAGACTGTGTTGGCCTTTAGCAGGTTTACTTCAAGTCTGATGGACTTTATGTTGGAGTTACCATGGTAATCTAGAAGTGGTCAAACATGTAATCTCACTGCCAACGCGATATGAGCTTGCAGGGTCGCACATAAGAGCATGTGGAGAAGTTGGAAGATTGACTGTGTTGGTAAAGGTTACCAATCACCATACAGAATAGGGTCCGATAAATGTTGCCAAGGAGTATCGTCGACTATAGTTCGTCGAGTATCGTCGACTATGGTTCGTCGAGTATCGTCGACTATGGTTCGTCGAGTATCGTCGACTATGGTTTGTCGAGTATCGTCGACTATGGTTCGTTGAGTATCGTCAACTATGGTTCGTCGAGTATCGTCGACTATGGTTCGTCGAGTATCGTCGACTATGGTTCGTCGAGTATCATTGACTTTAGTTTGTCGAGTATCGTCGACTATGGTTCATCGAGTATCGTCGACTATGGTTCGTCGAGTATCGTCGACTATGGTTCGTCGAGTATCGTCGACTATGGTTCGTCGAGTATCGTCGACCATGGTTCGTCGAGTATCGTCGACCATGGTTCGTCGAGTATCGTCGACCACGGTTCGTCGAGTATCGTCGACTAAGGCAATTCATCGATTATCGAACTGTTCGATAATCGACGAATGTTGATACCCGACGAATTATTCTAGAAACCCTAATTCTCTGCGGTCTGTGGATAGCGATATTTCTAGGTCTGTTTATGCTTCGGGTATAAATCAGAACTTAGGTTGTAGGGTCTGTGTACCCCCCCGGCCCGACGAAAGTGTTTCGACGATTCGCTCGCTCCGCCGACCTCCTCTCTGACGGTAGTCGCCGATGCTTGTCTTCCTGGAGCGGACCTAGCAGTCCGTGGAAGTGCAAGGTGCAGTCGATCTCCCTTCCCGTTTTTCGTGCGACGAAGATCGGCGATCTCTTGCTCGTGTGGATTTCTGCAGAGACGTAGACGCTATTCTACGTGGGACTCGCCGCCGACAAGAACTCATACATTGGAGCATATTTGTTGAGTTGTGACTCAACACCGCAAAGGTAATTTTACCTAGTTATTTCTTAACTTCTTGATTCAATTTTCATGGCCCGATCCGAAATCTCTTTTGGGTTGTTCTTGATTTTATTGTTTCCGCGTCGTGCGCAACTGTTGTGCCTCCACATAGAAAACCCAACACTTTATTTCTATAGATAGATCATTTCTTAGTTCTTTGATGGAATCATCCATATAGTGCTCTAGCTGTCTTCTTTGATCATTTAGCAGACCCTTCAATTGTGCTAAGAACATGGAAGACATTAGATCAGCTTGATGAGATGTCCCTTGGTCACAAACATCCTTATCCTTCTCCCTTACATCTTCCCTTATTTCTGAGTCAGCTCTCATATATTCAGAAGAATGATCATTAGCATCCACAGCTGCCTTATCAGATTCAGATGATTCTATGGTATAAACTGTCTCTTGAGCAGGGAGTTCCGTATGAAATTCCCCCTTAACCTCTGTACTCACTATAGGAGCTTACTAGTTTGTCTCATCTATAACAGGAGCACCATAATTATCTAGAATAGGAGGTTATTGGTTTTCAACAACTGTGTGTTGAGTAACTTCTCCCACTATTGCAGGAACCTGCTCACCCTCATTAGTACTAGAGGCTAACCATAGAGGCTCATCAGGAATCTAATCAATCCTGCTCTGCAGATTCTCTAGAAAGGAATCAAGCTTGTCTTACATTGATTGAACTTGCTCCCCCTCATCAGGAGCATCTGACTTGGTAGCCTCCTCCTCAAGTTTTGCACAAATTTTGTCCACAATACTTCCAGTCACTTATTTAGTTACCTCTGCTGGAATGTCTTCTGATTGTGAGCCACTTGCTTGAATAGTCTCTGCTGCAGGTTTTGAGGATATAGAGACATGAGCACTCATAACTCTTCAAGTTTCTTCAGAGGAGTCAGACAGTTGAGGGTCATGAGGCTCTTCTTCACTGCTCTCAGAAGAGCTACTTCTAGTGCTTTCTTCAGTGATTATAACTTCCTTCTTTTTCTTCTTGACAGTTGATTGTTGGCGTGGAAACAACACTCTGTCCCATCTGTCAAACATTCTTAAGTCTATCCTTCTCATATAATGGATCTTTATTCTTAGCCACATTAAGGATCCCTGGAACAGTAACATATAAGTACAAAGACAAGATTCTTCTCGGGATTTGCTCTGGGAAATAGTCCACCATTCTATCAAATAGTACCTTCCCCCAGTCAGTTCTCTTAGATAGAATTATCTTTGTCATTAGCTCAAACATTCTTCTGGAGATCTTGTGATGTGATCCTATCTCGCAGAGCAGAGCTTTGCCAATGACATATGCCAAAATATTTCCTTTTAAGTTCATCTCCTTTCTCAGAATAGACCGAGTGATATGCTTTGAAAGACCACCCCACTTGAGGGTGGATTTCACATAATCCTTATAAAGTTTGTTTTCTTTATTAGACAGCCTGAACTTGGGCTGATTTAGGGCTTTGCTCAGTCTTCTGGGAGTGATATTAATCTTGTGTCCACTGATAGATGACTTGATTTTGTTGGAGGATGAGTCCACAGTGGCATTTGAATATAGTTCGAGAACTTCTCTCTTCCATTTTGAGGTTTGCTTTGACAGGATAAATTTTAGGTCAGTGACCTGCAGTAAGTGGAGTGATGGATCTAGTGTCCAACCTTGGGGGGGGGGGGGGGGGGGGTGAATAAGGTTTTGGACATTTATTGGAAATTCAAATTATTTTGATCCATAAAAATTAGTTTTGGAAGCTACCACAGGGCGTTAGGTAGCTAACGCGTGGCGATAGGTCACATACCTCGTTTTTCTGGGCAAATTCCTCCTTAGAGATCTATACACCATTTAGAGAATCACATGCTAGCAATCATAATGTCATATGTAAGAAACAAAGCAGAAAATTAATTTCATTACAAACTAAATCAACAACTATTTTAATGATTACAAAAACTTGATCTCCATAACGGCGAAGATCAGAGGTGGTGAATGAAGAAAGACTTTTGGTTTTCTATACTGACCCGCCCCCCGAACCAGTTGAATCTCTCCCTTTCCCTCCAGGAAAGGTCTTCGAGCTGGCTCTTCACCTTCATGCAAGGAAGTGTCTTAGAGCCCCACTAGATTCCCCGATCTAGACATCCCTTCCCTGGGAAAATTTCCTATAGAATCCTCCCTGGAATCCGACGAATTTCACCGGTCAATGTCCTCACCACAAGAATATAGAGAAAAGAAAAAGTACAACAAGGGTATGAAAAGATTAAGGTTTGAAACTCCCTCAAGATGATTTCTCCATTGAGAAATCCGTGAACGGTGCTTGAAATCTTCATGTGCTCGCAACCGATCAACTCTTCGTAGTCGTTGTTGACCTTGGCTAGCCAGAGTTCTTCATGTGTGAATTGGAGGGAGACGTTTTTTTTTTCCTTCGACGAAGATGACAGAGCGGAGCATAGAGGCGACTATCGAACCCTAGGAATCACAGATCTGAGTCTCTATTTGTCTTGGTAAGGAATACAGAAAATGAGATGCCTTTTATATGTCTTTGTAAAAACAGGCTACCGCCGGCGGTAAGACTATCTCCCAATGGTAGGCTCATGTGCTTGATGCATACAGCTGTCCTGCAAGTTTGGAAAAATATTCAAAACGAATATTTTCCTTTTTCCATGCTAACACGGAGCGGTAGGAAGGTATCGCTTGGCGGTGGTCAAGGTATCGCCTGACGGTAGTCCAGGCATCTCGATAAATCCATCACGATGATCATTGAGTGGGCTAGCGCGATGCAATAATAAGTTAACACCTGTGTGGTAGCATCCCGAGCGCCTGGATGAAATAAATCCTCATGCTAGCGCGGGCGATAGTACTAACACGGTGCGGTAGTAACCCAAGTGCCATGACAATTATATTCAGGCTATCGCCTGACGGTAACTACTACCGCTTGGCGGTAGGTCCCAGAGGAGAGCCTGCTTGCTTTGCTTGGACCTGTAAACCTGCACACTCACCAAACACAATATGTGATCAAATACAGCATGGGAATTGATATTATAAAACTGAGGATATGTGAACTGTCGGCTCCAACAAACACCCGCTTTTGATAATAACAAATCTCGTTCATGAGATATAACAATAAGGTGCATGATACATCGTATATATAAGAGATAATCTTTACAACTCAGGTTTCAGGTTACATTGAACTCCCCTACACACACGCTCCCCCTATATACGTGTTCTACACTCTACCCCTATCTACGTGCACACGGTGAAATGAGCTCCCCCTACATGTGATCTGCCCTTACCCATGACTCATGAACAATATATTATCCCACTTTGATATTATTGAAAGGGGGTGGGTTAGACCAAAAATAAACATATGCAAGCACGGGAGAAACAGAATGCAGTATATAGTGAGAGTGATAAAGAAAGCAAACAGTGCACGCTATAGAAAGTGAAACGAGAGGCGAAAAAATAATAGGGGTGACCAAAATGAAATTAGAGAGTATAAAACATAGAGGTCAAACTGATGAGCGGAGTACACAGAGATGGTTCAAATAAGTTTTTAGAGTTAAAAAGTATTGGATAACGCAGGTTAAAGTAAGCACACAATGAGTTAGAGTACAATGTTAAGAAAGTTATAGAATTAATACAGAGGAACATTATACATGCAAAGAATAGAAATCGTGTACTAGTACTTACGCACTATAGAAATATAATGCCGTGTCAGTCCAATTATTATGCATGGAAGCATTAGATAGAGAAATTACATGTGTACGTATAGCATCAAAAGACAAACATCAAGTAGAGTTAACATTCGTTACATGTTTTATCTCAATAATTTACAATGCTTTCACGAGAGGAATAAAGTGAACGATCACGTCACGTTTCTAGCTACGTTATACTAAGACTAGAACTAAGGGCACTAAGCTTAATGTTATAGTTTGTGCACAAGATCAAAATGATTTTTTATACCAAGGTGCTCATCTTCACAATGCTCATAAAGACTTATCAGGAGGAGTGAGTAGTGCTTGGGGGCTATCCTTGACACAAGGCTTGATAACATGCAATTTTTTTTATTTATACACGTTGTGCTATTAATTTTATAGTTTGGATTTCAAGGACCCCGAATAAATTTAAATCTACCCACATAGATAAATACACTTTAACTTGAATACATAAGACTTGACCACTAGAGATTTATCCCAAAGTTCTACCCTTTATAGAAGCACATATGTATCGTGACATTGATTATTCAAGTTATTTCTAACGTAGTAGACACAATATCACAAGTTATAGCATATAAGCATATAATTTTTACAAGAGTGCTCCGTTTAGGGATGTGTGAATAGTGTAAAATCATTCCTCTACCTAAATCCTCACACATACCTAGAGACATATTAAACGAAAACTAACATGTCTAGTCACACTCAGTAGCTAGGCACTTATAGATTTGACACATCATGACATAGGTAGACAATGTTCACAGGGATTAACACGCCTAAGTCCAACATTGTATGTAATCATTATGCTCTAAGTTCTTGCCAAGTTTGTCCCAAGAGTTAACAATCCATAGTTTTTTTGATTTTTGAGTTTTATAAATATTATTTTTTTGTATTTTTCTGGTAAAATAAAATAAACATCACATTTAAGACAAAATAAACAAACACAAAATATTTTAAAGGGAACACTCAAACACACCCCAAAAAAAAACGAATAGCTAGTACAATCAAAGTAAACACACCGAAAAGCTAGTACAGTGAGAAAACAAAGGACACCACGATAGTGTAGTATATAAGATATTGACGAACATGATAATGAGGCATGAAATACTATTTGTGCTATGCAGATGGACCATTAAGAGGATACTCAAGACACAAATGACCCAAGAATATGTCTGCAGTCTAGCCCCGTACTAAGTGACGGATGGGTATGAGGAGCTGCATAAATGCCGTAGCGTGGGGGTGTTAATCCCATGTGAATACAGAAGAACCCACTCAACCTAACACTCTTTCCTCTTAATGCCACACAAGGACCTACTGGAACCCTCCCCGGTTAAGTACAAGATATGGTTTACAGGTTAGCGTCTCTAATGTACACAACCCTACGCCTCCACTATTATGAGACACACCATAGTGAAACTTGTGTTGTCATTTATATTAACTAAGTAATGAAGATACCAGGGCTGATCGTCAGGAAATAGTACAAAAATTAGTTTTACCGCCGACGGTAGAGATACCGCGTCATGGTAGCTCCCAGATCTATAAGAGCACCAGTTCAGGCCCAATTTCTCCATTCCCGCTTGTGCACTCTCCTACCTCTGTATACCAAACTTCTCCCTCCTACACCTCCAGATGCAGGTACCTTATCCACGTTTCCCTTTTGTTTGATGTAGGATTTAATTTAATATGGTTTTCGTGGAGTTTTGGGGACGACCAGTGATGATTTTAGACGTTTTTCAAGTGTGATTTGTGAATTTTCTCTTCAGATCATGGTTATTTTCACAGATCTACTTTGTATGAGCTTGGTTATGGAATCATCTAGCTCCCAGCCATCTCGCCAAAGTTTCTCGAAATGCTCTCAAGTGCTCGCATCTACATTTCCATCTATAGACGAGGCGGTAGTAAGCATGCCGATGGTCATCAATATCGATGACCAGTATGCTCATATCTATGGTTATTTGGAGAACTCGAGCATACTCTCTATGATTTCCTTTAGTGATCCATTTTCCTCGGTCCTCATTCGGGAGTTCTACAACAACCTCAGGGATCCTGCTCACATACAACTAGGTAGAGGAGTGCATTCATGTATCAGGACTGAGATCGTGATGATACTCCATGCGGATCTCGAACGAAAATTTGTCTAGACTCCCAATTCTCCGTACCTCTACATCGTAGAGTCATTTAGAACCAGCTGGAACGGGAAAGATGTCAATGAGGTTCTCCATGGTATGAAGGAGAGTACAGATCTCATAATCACAGCTGATACGCTCATCCCGATGCCCGTATAATCTAAGATGTGCTATGCCACTCCCTAATGTTCAAGGCTGGGGATACAAAGAAGATCACAACCCAACACTCCATGGTGACATACTGTATCATAGCTGAGAAGGCCTTCAGCGACTTGGATCTCATCCTATTGATGATGTGTTATACCTATCACCTCAAATCCCCCGACTACCAGCAGATGAACACACTGCCTTTGGGCGGTGTGATCTAGAGTATCCTAATGGAGAAGTACCCTGCCATCTACTGGTCGGCATACCCTATAAATAGCTACCCATAGATCTACAGAGTAGGTGGGATTCCTACTATCTTACGAGCATGGCCACCTGCATCACAACCTCTGTTACACCATATAGGTCCCTCAGGGAAACCAGTCGGGACATCTACGGTATGGTGGAGGAATAGGGATGGGAGATTAGGCAAATGATAAAGGAGGGAAAGGCATGAAGAAGATGATCAAGAAAATAATGAGCAAGTTCAACATTTCGCCCACTTCTTTGAAGAGTAGCTTCCTAAGTTATTATAAATATATTTTATGTTGTAATACAAACAGGTTGAACACATGTTCAAGTAGTTAAAATCCATTATGTGATTAGTTTTACTTCGTTTAATTAGTTCTACATTAACACCCTGCTTATCATAATTTTTTACAGTCCTTATTTTTTCAAGACTACCTATCGTGCTTAAAAAAATCGTAGAGCAAAAACATAATACGCACTGAAATAAACATTCTTACTAAAACAAAAAAGAAAGAGGAAAGGGAAAAAGATAGTAGGCATATTGTGAAGTAAGATATAGTGTAGTTTGTTTAGACCATACTTCACGCATATTGTGGATGTTATGGGATAGGTGGTTTAGGTATCCATGTGCGACCTTGTGGGGCGGTTCTCTTGGGTACCCAAACACTGTATGATACACCTAGGGATTATACTGGTGAGCATTCCCTATCGAGTAGTGTAGGTCCGTCATTTTTTAACTACGGGACTCCATTCATACTTCAGTTTAAGTTTACGTTTATATTGCAGATTTTCATTTAGCTTTCTATGAGTCTTTATGTGATGATCTTTACTTGAGTAGTATTGCGATAGAGGTTTATAAATGTTGAAATGGTTCTCCAAGTTACAATCTTCTGGCTTAACATAAAAAATCATAGCATAGTAGTTGATTATAGGAAATCTACATTCATTTGTTTTTGAGTGGGGAGTAATTAGTTTTTCAAAGTGAAATTATTTTCTATAGTAAAGAGTTTCACCCGCTCTAGCTTGAGATTTTCTACTCCCTTTGATTAACTCAGCCTTTAGATGGTGATTCATGTTCAACATGCTTTTGGGGTTTACGTGCAACTTAGAAGTTGGGCTTTGCGAGTTTTTATGCATTATTTCCTCAAGCATGTTGATTTTTATAATTAGTTCTTTGTTTTTTAGTTTGAGATTATGTCTAGCCTTGTTGTATGCGATTGTGCTGTTTTTGAGAGTAGAGACTATTGATTCGATATGAGTTTCGTACTTACTCCTAAATTCATCAAACGTCTCATTCGTCTCTTTAATTTAAACTTTATAATTCTTGCATTCAAAACGATCCCTTGTCAATGATAAATTTTCTAAGCATAGTTTATTATTTTGTTCTTTTGCAAGGAGGAGCTCTTTTTTCAGGGAACTTATATTTTTTCTTCTAATTCATTATAGTCTATACACGATGTTGGAATGTTACCTAAAGCGCATGCAGGTGAACTAGACACATCAATGATGGGCTCTATATTAACTCTTGCTTTTAAGCAGTTATTTTCTAAACGTAGTTTTGAGTTAATACTCAACAATTTGTTAATTCTACGCTTTTCCCTATCTAGTTCATTCAATGCAGAAATAGAATTGCATATACGAAGGGAATTCGATTTTATTACAGTGCTCTTGGGTGAGATTTCAGCTTCCATTTCCCGTGACATGGTTGCCATGTCCTTTTCCAAGAGCATGTCTCGACTCGATTCTTCACTTGAATCCATGAGAAATTTCTCTAACTCGTCATCTGCAGAAGGAGGACTATAAGTAGACTCAAGAAATTTCCATATTTCATAGGCAGTGGGAAAACATAGATGAGTTTAAAAATTTCTTGACCAAGCCCACAAAATAAACTATTCATAGCTTTAGCCTTTAAATGGCACTCGTGCTTAGTTAAGTTATTTGGCGGCTTGATACATGTTATGTCCACACATCTATGTCTAGACTTATAAGGAATTTTCTCATTAACAATTTCCATCCTTCATAATTTTTACCTAAAAATAGTGGTGGTGCTAGTGATTTTTCAGTGTACCAATTTCCATCCCCACTAGTCGATTCAAGAATAGGGTTGACCATTATTCCCGGTGGTGAAACAGTTTTGGAATAACCTCCTCTGATACCACTTATTGGATCTAGTGGCCAAACTTAGTGGGGGGGGGGGGGTAAATAAGGTTTTGGACGTTTATTGGAAATTCGAATTATTTTGATCCAGAAAAACTAGTTCTGGAAGCTATCGTGGGGCGTTAGATAGCTAACACGTGGCGTTAGGTCACAGACCACTTTTTTCTTGGCAAATTCCTCCTTGGAGATCTATGCACCCTTTAGAGAATCACAGGCTAACAATCACAATGTCATACGCAAGAAAAGAAACAGAAAATAAATTTCATTACAAACAAAATCAACAACTATTTTAACGATTACAAAAACTTGATCTCCGTGACGTCAGAGATCAGAGGCGGTGAATGAAGAAATACTTTTGGTTTTCTATACCGACCTGCTCCCTGGACCGGTTGGATCTCTCCCTTTCCCTCCAAGAAAGGTCTTCGAGTCGGCTCTTCACCTTCATACAAGGAAGTGTCTTAGAGCCCCGCTAGATGCCCCGATCTAGACGTCCCTTCCCCGGGATGATTTCCCATCGAATCCTCCCCAGAATCTGATGACCTTCACCAGTCGATTTCCTAACCACAAGAATACAAAAAAAAGAAAAGTACAATAAGGGTATAAAAGATTAAGGTTTGAAACTCCCTCAAGCTGATTTCTACGTTGAGCGATCCGTGACCGGTGCTTGAAATCTTCGTGTGCTCGCAACCGATCAACTCTTTGTATTCATTGTTAACCTTGGCTCGCCGGAGTTCTTCGTGCGCGAATAGGAGGGAGATGGTTTTCTTTTCCTTCAACGAAGATGGCAGAACAGAGCATAGAGGCGACTATCGAACCCTAGGAATCATAGATCTGAGTCTCTATTCGTCTTGGCAAGGAATACAGAAAATGAGATGCCTTTTATATGTCTTTGTAAAAACAGGCTACTGCCGGCGTTAAGACTAGCGCCTGGTTTTAGGTTCACATGCTTGTTGCTGATGGTTGTCCTACAAATTTGGAAAAACATTGAAAATGAATATTTTCCTTCTTTTCCATGCTAGCGCGGCGCGGTAGGAAGGTATCGCCTGGCGATAGTCAAGGTATCTTCTGGCAGTAGTCTAGACATCTCGACGAATCCATCACGACGATCGTTGAGTGGGCTAGTGCGGCGCGATAACAAGTTAATTCCTGCGTGGTAGCATTCTGAGCCCCTAGCTGAAATAAATCCTTGAGCTGGCACGGACGGTAGTACTAGTGTGGCACGGTAGTAACCCGAGCTCCATGTCAATTAAATTCAGGCTACCGCCCGACGGTAACCACTACCGCTTGGCTATAGGTGCCAGAGGAGAGCGTGCTTGCTTCGCTTAGACCTGTAAACCTGCACACTCACCAAACACAACATGCGATCAAATACAACATAGGAATTGATATTATCAAACAGAGGATATGTGAACCATCGGCTCTAACATGGAGAACCAGTTGTACTTCTTCGGGAGCATCCTTGAATCCATTTCTGACAAACTCAGAACCCTTGAAATGGAATTCCATTCCTCTTGGCGCCATGGAGCCTTTGAATTTCTAGAGTTTCGCTCGAGCTTTCATCGCAGGGAGTCATAAAGTCAAAAAGGGATATGAATAGTGTATTTTATTTTAAGCACACACACTTCTATTTATTCTTACCCCTATTTGAGAATGTGGAGAGGCGCGTACCAGTCGTGTTTGATACGGTTTGATCAATGGCTGAGATTAATAACGAAAGATAGCCGTAATCAGAACTGCCTGAGTGGATTCGTTGAGTGGACTCGACACATTTGACGCACTCGACGCCTGAAGCTGTCTCAACGCACTCGATGCTTGGACACTTAGTGTTAGCGCACTCTACGTTTAGATATTTAGTCTATATATGTTGAAGCCAAGAAAAATTCCCTGCCTCAAGATCGGACTAGGCTGCCTATGCCAACTGGTCAAGTGATGAAGCTAGACGGCCCACAGAAGCAAGAACAAGAATGAGCTAGTAACAAGACCCCAGGTTGCTATGGCAGGAAGGTCCCACCACGTACCCGGCTGCTTTGAAGAAGCAGCCCCTCCACAACCAGAATGGCCGAGCTAGGTACGAGGGAAATGAGCTTGCAACTAAGTCACAGGTCGCGACTTGGTCTCTAAGGAAAAGGAATCGAAAGGGCTCGCGAGTATCTATCCGAGATTCTTCGGTCCCCTTCCCTCATACCCCTAAGGTCCTATTTATAGGGAAATCCAAAGGGAGGGGGGGGGGGTCATACTTATACCCCCCACCCTGGCGACTAGGAGACTTCCTGGAGAGCTTGCACGGGCTGGGCGAGTAGCTCGACTAGTCGCCAACCTGGCGAGTATGCGAGGGAAGCTTACCATACTCGCTCAGGACTTCTACTGGCTCACGGCTTGATCTTGACTTCAATATTGACTTGTTGACTTTGACTCTCGCTGAGCTGGCTATGGTAGGACCCATCCTCATCGAATATGGGTTGTACACAATCCCCGCTCTTTTTGGGCGACATAGGAGCTCAGAAAGAAACATCCATCACTTATTTGACGAGCTGTTATGCCGAGTATCTGGGTTTCTCACTTTGTCTACTGCTCGACGAATTCTATAAATAGGGGGGGGGGCTGGTTTCTGAGGCGAATCACCGAAGCTCGCCCATCATGATGGATGCAAACACGAAACTTCTTCAAGACAGCATCCCCACCCTTTCTAGTCTCCTCGGCATCGCCAAACCGAAGATACCGCGCAAGACAGATGTCGCCGCCAACTTGCCGCCGTCGAAAAAGATGAAGACCAAGAAGCCAAAGAAACCCGCTTCTTCATCGATCGACCCGCCTTCGCCATCTGAGCCAGTCGCGACGGCGACTGTCGAACCCGCGTCTTCCGCCAGTACCCAGAAGCTTCTCAGCGACCTTGGGATAGACGACGTTCCTGACTTGGCCGTCCTCAATCCTCCTGAGAATCCTGAAGTCACCGAGAAGCCGGCGACATCCCGGATCGAAGTCGTCTCCTTGACAGGTCGCCGCTCTGCCCCCGCCTTCCCCAATAATTGATCGCCGTGTGCTTCTTGCTGACCTGATTTTCTTGTGCAGATTCCCCTCCGGGTGTCGTGGATGTACCGCTGGACTTCTCCCCCCTGATCTCCGCACCGTTGCTCGCCTTTGTAGCGGGTAAGCCATATCGGACCGCGCATACGGTCCGGATTAACATTGGTGCTAAGAAAGCGCCGGAGACTTCCTCGGCGAAAGAAACCCCTCCGGTGAGCAAGGAACTGCCGACGAAGGACCTCCCGGCGAGAAGCGACCCGCCAAGGAGCAAGGATCTTCCGATGAGTAAGGCCGCTCCTACTTCTAAGCGAGGTTCAGCACTGCCAGCGGCGAGGTCTTTCCTGCAACCGCCGCCGCCACTGGACGCGGCTTCTATCCCGTCGGTGAGCACCGTTTTATCGCTGCCGCCACCTTTGTCCGCCCAGCAGAAAGCGGACTTGCAGCGACATCCCCCGCCCCCTCCGCTAAAGACTTTGCAGTAGTCGGCTAGCTCGTCGCAGGCTCCGCCACCGCCGAGGAAGCCGGATAGACCGCGGTCGAGTTACTTCCCGCCACGAGTTAGAGACTCCGACCATGGAGATCGCGGGCAGGGAGATCGCGGGAAGGGCAGATCAGCCGATCACTCGGGTGGTCCATCCTCTAGTCGACGAGATGTTCCCATTCGCGTACCTTCACCGCGTCGGTCCCGGTCTCCTCATCGCGGTAAGTCTTGTCGTCGTTATCCCTGATTGTTTGGATGCTTGTCTAATCTTGCGACTTCTACTTGACATATCGCCCGATGACTCCTGGGGCGGCCTTCATCGACGCCATCGGGTTGCCAGGTAGCGAGTATCGCCATGCTACAGCTCGCGCATACATGGAGCTTGAGAGCAAATTCGACCAGCTCTCCATCTGTGACCCCCATCGCCGGATCTAGGCTCTGGAGGTGCAAATGGAAAAGATAGAAGAACTCTAGACCACCTTGGAGAGCTACGAGGCACGCTTCCATATGGTGAAGGAGAATGATGGCCAGCTGGTGCTGAACAACCACCGCCTGCAGCTAGTCCTCGACGAATTGGCCGGCATCCGGGCGAGTATGGGCTCCGTGGGACGACAAATGAGGATTGAGGAGCAGCTGCGGCTTAGCGATGATTTGATGGCGCTAGAGACGGAGCACTTCCGGCGGGCGGGCGAGATGGGTTGGTCTGGGTGACATCCTCATCCTCCGGAGCGACCACCTAGGACGTAGAATTTATTTTTTCTTTTATGCTGAACTCGCTGTGGGCGACTTTGTAATAAACTTTATTATCTTTATTTTAATAAGCGACTCTGCACGTCGCCGCTTGTTTCTCCCTATTTTATTCTGTGGTGTGCCGAGTCTATTATGCAGGTTCTGGTGAATGTTACGACCTGCGAGGTGGGTTGACGAAGGGTATCTTTCCTCACCGCGACTTCGATCGAAACTCGCCGAGACGGATACCCCCTTTTTTGCCTTTGCCTATAAATAGGAGGGGTAGGTAAGACATAAGTACACTACTTCGGATCTCTCAACACACCTCGCGAGTTACTCCTCTGCTCGCCTCTTCTTTCTTTCTTCTTCTCCTCGCTCCTTTTTTCTTAGCTCGCAAAGATGGTCGGCGATGACACTAATGCTCGCCGACAAGCTCACGCCATCAACTTTGTCGACGCGGCTTTTAAGAAGTCGATAAATTCAGACAAGGACTTGGGGAATTTCAGGGAGCGCCTTCTGTTGTAGGGATACTCGGCGAAGCTCCCTGCTCGCGACGAGTGACTCAACACCTATGTAGATGGCATGATGGTGTTGTCGCTGCGCCATTTTGACGCTGGCCTGCGACTTCCCTTCTGGCCCGAGTTCTGCGAAATCCTCCGCTATTTCAGAATCATGCCCGCGTAGATCAACCCCAACGGGATGGCGATCATCATGGGGTTCCTTTGCTACCTCAAGAAGGAGAGGATTGCCTTCGATCTCTCCGTCTTCCGCCGGATATTCGCCTTCGCCGCGACTTTGGAGGGGGTTGTCTACTTTAGAAGCCACGTTCGCACTCTGGTGGGGACCGTGAACAAAGTTCACTGATGGAGCGAGCAGCTAGTCATCGTGCACGGTGACTTCAGGGGTCTTCTGGGAAGGCCACACAAGCCCTCCGCTGTCGCCTTCCTCAAGCCAATCTTGGAAGGTACTCGCGAGCAGTTGTTTGAATCATTCCGAGGTCGTCGGTTCGACGTTATCTATTGGCGGCTCAACGTCAACTCGCTGGAATCGATCCATCCCCATATGGGTAAGACTTGTGCGAGATGGTGTATGCTCGCCTGCTCGCTTCTATTTATTGAATCTCACACTAATCATGTCGAGTGACCTTTGCAGTGGCAACTGAGCTTCCCGACAAGCCGCTTCCTCCGGCGAAGGAAGTCTCCACCCCTCTCACTGAAGCCCACCCCCCGCTTGATGTTGGGGAGTGGAAGAAAATCGCCAAGGGGAAGGAGAAAGCCTTGTCACCGGGGCCTGCGAGTAAGAAGGTGAGAGTGTCATCATCTCAGTCTGACGACCAGGAGTCGCCATTGGAAGCTCGGGCCCCTCGCTTCCACCCAAACTACAACCTTGGGCGAGGGGTGGTGGATGTCCATGGTCGTCCGCTGGTGACCTGGTCGGCATATGAGCATCTGGTGTCGCTGAGCACAAACCTCCAGTATTGGTCGACGAACTGGGAGGACATGGGGGAGGCCTTCGCCGTCCTCCATGCCTTGTATTGGCGAGTCGATGCCGATTCCATGCTGGAGCTCGGCCCGACGGAGCTCGCCCACCAGTCCGCATGCTCGCTCACGTGAGCTGCCGAGTTAGGGCATTTCACAGTGAGGAAGCTATTGGAGACAACAGAGGCTTTGAAGGTCATCTCTAAGAAGGCTATAGACCTCGGCATACAGTCAGTCCGCTGGAAGGACTATGTGGTAAGTCGCTTTCTGCTGGCTACATTTGATGATTCTCCACTGGGCCTTTGTTGATGTGTTGATATCTCGCAGGATGCCGAGATCGAGGCTGCGAAGAATCTATCCGAGTGTGAGTAGAAGATCGCCACTTCACAAGCCGAGCTGGAGGTGGCCCAAGTTTGTGCTGCCGAGATGGAGACTTGGCTGATCGCCGCAGAGGGACGCGCGAGTTCCTCTGCTCCGTTGCTGGGGGAGCAGCGGCCGGAGGAAGATCTGTAGTGGGCTGTCTAGCGGTCCCGACTTCTATGGGAGGAGAGGTCGTCCGTCTGCCGCGAGATAGTGCGGGAGGCGGGGAACATAATACTCGCGCGGCTGAGAATCAATTGACAGCTCGTCGAAGGAGAAAAGCAGCTCACCGTTGACGAGCTCATCCTTAAGTTACTCGCTGAGGGGACAACCTCGCCCGACCGCATCCCTTCCCCGTCGTCAGGCTCTAGCGGTTCGAGCAGCAGTGGCAGCGGCAACGGCGAAGGAAGCAAAGAGGATGGTGAGGAAGAAGAGGACGATGTAGACGTCGGAGATGATGAATATCAGCCTGATACTGGCAACGACGAGTCCTAGTTGCTCGCCGATATTTGTCATGCTTGGACGTAACAATTGTTGACCCTTTTGTAACTTGTACACTTGATATATTTATACAAGTTTTTTCATTCTATCTTCTTCTCGCATGTTGGTTTGATGTTGCTCGCTAGGCTCATAGGTTCGGGGAGGAGTGCTCGTGACGCGCACTTGTTTTACCAACCCGTATAAGCATGTACGCCTTTACACCAATTCACATACTCGCTGAGACATACTTGCCTTCGTTTCCAAGGAATACTCGCTTGCTCGCTCGGGGCATACTCGCCTACTCGCTCGGGGAATACTCACCTGCTTGCTTGGGGCATACTCGCATACTTGCCCGAGATATATTTGAACCTGCCTAAGGCATATTCGCACCTGCCTAATCAGGATTCGAGAGGTTATGAATAGTCGTCTCTCAGGAGCAAGGCTCGACTAGGGTGGGGTGAGTCGACTCGTTGAGGCAAGTAGTCGGTCTGTGGGAGTGAAACTCGTACAGATTTGACGAACTACAACAACGCTCTGAACGAGGAACTTGATCTACTCGAGGAGGTTCGATGGCCGGTATGCAGGAGAGGAGCTCGTGCAGGGACACAGACTTACGTTTACCTTGCCACCCGAGGGCTTCTTGGAATCGACACCTTGCTGGGAGTCAAGCTCAACCGGGGGTGGAGAGTCGACTCGAGGAGACAAGTAGTTGGTCTGCAGGAGGTGAGCTCGTGCAGAGTTGACGAGCTACGACCTCACTCGCAACGAGGAACTTGATCTCCTCGAGGAGGTTCGATTGACGGTATGTAGGAGAGGAGCTCGTATAGGGACACAGACTTACGTTTACCCTACCACCCAAGGGCTTCTTGAAGACGACACCTTGCCGGGAGTCAAGCTCAACCGGGGGTGGAGAGTCGACTCGAGGAGGTAAGTAGTCGGTCTATAAGAGGAGAGCTCGTGCAGAGTTGACGAGGTACGACATCACTCGCAACGAGGAACTTGATCTCCTCGAGGAGGTTCGATGGTCGGTATGCTGGAGAGGATCTCGTACAGGGACAGAGACTTACATTTACCCTGCCACCCGAGGGATTCTTGGAGTCGACTCCTTGCCGGGAGTCAAGCTCAACCAGGGGTGGAGAGTCGACTTGAGGAGGCAAGTAGTCGGTTTGCAGGAGGGGAGCTCGTGAAGAGTTGATGATCTACGACATCACTCGCATGAGGAACTTGATCTCCTCGAAGAGGTTTGATGGCCGGTATGCAAGAGAGGAGTTCGTGCAGGGACATAGACTTACATTTAACCTGCCACCCGAGGGCTTCTTGGAGTCAACACCTTGCCAGGAGTCAAGCTCAACCGGGGGTGGAGAGTTGACTCGAGGAGGCAAGTAGTCGGTCTGTAGGAGGGGAGCTCGTGCAGAGTTGACGAGCTACGACATCAATCACAACGAGGAACTTGATCTCCTCAAGGAGGTTCGATGGCCGGTATGCAGGAGAGGAGCTCGTGCAGTGATACAGACTTACGTTTATGATAGTTTAACTTTCAAGGCAGCCTAAACACCTAGAGGGGGGGGGGTGAATAGGTTCTGCTTCTCTTTTCAAAACTTCTAGGCAGAATTCAATTTAATAACTAATATAATAAACACAGCAATCACAGAAAACAAAACATCACAGATTGCACTATGTTTTATAGTGGTTCCCCAAGGTCTGGGTACATCCACTTTCCCCCTTCACCTATCTAGCAGTATGTTAGATTCGGCCAAACTTCCACTTATCTCAGATCAATAGATCTTACAGCTCAGAACCCAACTGGTTCCTACAACTCAGGCACAACTGCCCTACCTCAGCCTTGCCCCAAGGCCTACAACTCAGAGAATATCCTTCTCCTACACTCAGGCAAACAGCCCTACCACTCAGAGTTCAACACTCTTACACTCAGCCTTTATAACATAGGCTTACAACTCAGATCTGTATAAACAGATCCTACAGAAATATAGAAAAGATTGTTTTAATTGTCTTGCCAAAGTTGAGAGAGAAAAGGCAATGACAATTCTTGATCAGCTGATGCAATCAACTGTTTCTTAGCCTTCTTCAAAGCTTCTTGAAAATGTACTTAGCTGAGTTGATTCCAAACAGCTTCTTGAGAATCCACTGGTGGATTCTTTCTTCTTCTTCAAATTCTGACTTGATCTCCCTCTATCCAGAACTTTGAATGATTCTTCTGAATTCTGATTAGAACTCTTCTTAGATCTATCCTTAGATAGTCTTCTTAGATCTCCCGGAGAAGATCTTCTTAAGTGCCTAGCACTTTCTTGAAATGAGTAGAATTGTAATCCTTCTCCACTTTCTGATCCAATGTATTTCAAAAGGTCAGTTCTATATGTTGTTGATTATTTCTCCTTCTGAATCTGTCTATTTATAGACATTCTTCATGGTAACCGGCTGATCCGGTTTCTAACCGTTTTCTGTCAAGTCTGACAACTTCAGTTAACCGGTGATAACCCACAGCTATCAAGTCTTTAAACAAGTCCTGTGCCTTAGTCTTGAATCACAAGTTGTTGAAACAGTCTGTCAGAAAGTGTCGAGACAATCTGTCTATTTGTGTCGACATAATTGACTTTGGTGTCGACACAGTCTTCAGTGATGTCGACTAAGTTGCCTTTGAGTCGACACAGCTTCTTCTGCAAATAACTTGATCTTGACTCTTCAGTGTGTCGACACAAGTCCTGTGTGTCGACACAATTGTTGTAGAATCATAACTTTAGTAAGTGTCGACTTAGCCTTCAGGTGTCGACACATTCATTTTTTTAACTCTGCTATAATGTGTCGACTTAATCACAATGTGTCGACACATTCTGCTGGTGTCGACTAACTTGAGGTCGACTATTTTCTTCTGTGTCGACACATTCAGATGATGTCGACAATCTTGAGATCGACTATACTCTTCTGTGTCGACACATTCTCCCAATGTTGAGGTCGACGCTTTTCTTCTGTGTCGACACAATTTCCCAGTATTGTGTCGACTCTTTTCTTCTGTGTCGACACAATTTCCCAGTGTTGTGTCGACTCTTTTTCTGTGTCGACACAAATTCCCAGTGTTGTGTCGACTTACTTCTTCTGTGTCGACACTTTTTCCCAGTGTTGTGTCGACTATTTTCTTCTGTGTGTCGACACTGCTTCCTTTGTGTCGACACTTGGACTTAGAATTTTTCTGCATACTTTATCAATTCTCCACCTGCACATGTCAACTTAAAACAACATCAAATACACTTTGATGTATATCATTGAGCTAAGTTGGGCTTCTTCAAATCAGGTACACATTTTCCAATGTACCCAATAATCTCCCCCTATTTGGAGAAGTCATAACCCCTATAGCCAATGATATACACCATTTATAAACAGTACTAAATGATGATTAATGACATAGCAGGAATACTTTAATATAAACACAACATAACATAGAATAATTCATCACAGAATGCACATTATAATATGCCAAACAACATTTTGTTTATAACAGGGTAATGTTTGATTACAAAGTTTTACATTTGATGAGTACATCACAACATTACAAAATATTTAAAACAAAATCAGGATTGATCAGGCTCTCTAATCATAATCCCTTTGCCAGACTGAATTGTAGCTGTCACAGGAGCTTCTGATTCTTCAGCTATCTTCTTTCCTTTAAGATCAGCCTTCTTCTGAGCTTCTTCCTTGATCCTTTGCCTTTCAAAATAATGAAAAGGCTTTGGGAAGTATTTGCTTGGCTCCTTAGCATCTGATGGCAGTCTTCCCAGCTTGGCTTTCCTTCTGAATTGTACAATTGCCTCTTGCCTTGCCTCATACTTCTGCCATTCAATTTCATTGTACCACTTTCCTCTCTCATGAACTTTATCTTGTACAGCTTTCCATACAGTGAGTATGATGTTCCTTGAAGTAGGACTCCACTGCTCATAATCTGGCTTCAGTACAGCCTGCTCTCTGAATTTCTTCTTTGCCAATAGAGCATCCTGCTGTTCTTTCAGAGTAGCCTCAGGCTTATCAACCTTTCCAAAGACAATGTTAGTAACCTCCTTTGGAGGACTATACATTTCTTGAACTTTCTGATCAATCAAATCAAAATCTGGAGGGGGGTATATGACTTGGGCAACCTCAGGTTGATTGCCTTCAAGTAGATTAGATTGTATTCCTGACTCAGCTACCATAGCATCATCACACAATGGGGGATATCCCAAAGTGGCTCGTATGCTATTGGTCACCCACTTGGTGTGCTCAGAGCCTGCATGAATTAGCATCCTCTCCCCCTTTATGGCTTCTCTTGATACATGATCTCTAAGATCTTCTTTTTGAAATCGAATTTGGCCATCCAAATAATTCACTCCCTCCTTGAAAAATGGTCTTAACTTTTGAAGCTTTTCAGATATTTCCTTTTGAGAGGTTGTGATGGTAGTCTTAACAGATGCAATAGCAGCCTGAAAATTCTTATCAAATTCTTCCATTTCTTTGGCTCTATCTGCAGGCATACCTGGAACAATCTTCTTCACCTCTTTAATGATCTCATTATGAGATTCAGTTAAATTTTCATTCATTCTGATTTGATTTTCCAGAACATAACTTTGCTTCAAAGCAATATCATCCACCTTTGTAGAGATAGCCTCCTGTTGTTTAGCCAGATAAACTACAGCATTGCCACCCTTGTGGAAGCAATCTGTCATTTCAGTTTTATGCAAGTTGACTTGAAATTGGATGGACTTGATATCCTGAGCTAAGTCAAACTGAACTGACTTGCTATTTTCATCAACATACTTCTCCAGAGCCATCCTTTGGTCATCCAATTTTACTTGAAGATCTACCATAAATTTATTGTAATCAAAGGCTGGAGAAACTTGTGGAGTTGTGGTCTGTAATGCCTGCTTATAGTTCTTGCTTCTTCTCTTAAAGACAACAAGTTTTCTTTTCTTTGCCACCCTGGCTTCTTCAGTTTCTGTTTCAGAGGAAGTATCTACATGAATTCTTTCTTGTGGATGATGAATTGTATCTGTTCCAAGGGATTGTTGCTCAGCTTCAACATCCACAGGCTCATCCTCAACCTGTGTTTCCACAGCAGCTTCCTGATCAATGTCCATTCCTATGGACTTCTCAATATCTGGTCCACCTCCTTCTTTATCAGCAGCAGTATCAACATCTGGGAATAACTCCTCCATAGTAAATTCCAGTTGAGTGGTCACTTCTGCAGTAGTTAAATCTTGAGATATGTTTAACTGTGCTTCCTCTTGGACTTGCACCTCAATATTTGTAGTGGCAGGAGTAGGTGTGGACACTAGCTCCCCCTGAACCTGTGCAGAAATAAGAATATGAGCAATGTCTTTTATAGTAAAATACATTAGCTCATCCTATACCTAAGCAGGAGTAGATACCTTTGGAGCAGAAGTGGAAACTGGCTCCCCCTGCATCTGTGCAGGTGTTGATACTTCCTGGACCACAGTTGAGTCAAGCTGTGTCCCTTCTTGTACTTGTTCAGATTCTTGATTTGGTGTAGGGGATTGCACAGGGGTGTCTGGCCTGCTTTCTTCAGGCACATCCTTGGACAGCACCCTATCCCACCTGGAGAATAGTCTCATATCCATTCTTCTCATATGGTTAATCTTACTCCCTTGCAGCTGCTGCATCACATCAGGAATCACTCCAGTGAAGTACAGGCTCATGATCCTAGCCATGTTAGGCTTCTTGATTCCCTCTTTGATCTTGTCAAAGAGCACTCCTGACCAATCAGTAGGAATAGTAAAAACTATCCTGGTCATCAGGCTGAACATATAGGCAGAAATCCTATCATGTCCACCTGTCTTGCAGAGGATTACCTTTCCAACTACTTCAGACAAGAACTTCCCTTGCTGATTCATTCCCTTTCTGTTGAATGCAGCTCCAATCTTCAATCCTGAATCCAGGCCACACCATTGAAGGGCTTCCCTTGTCTTAGATATAGGAACTTCCTCTTCATTCTCAACCACTTGCAGTTGGAAGATCTTTCTTAAACTTCTTTGATTAATCTTTACCTTCGTCCCTTGAACAGTGGACTTAATCTTGAGGCCAGTAGAATGGACTGATGCAGAGATAAAGAACTCGTGCACCTCCTTCTTCCAGATCTTAGTTGGTTCTGAAATGAGAAATTCTAACCCTGATGCAGAGAGAAGGGTGATAACTCCTTGAACATCAGGCGGTGCCTCTGCAAAGGCCTGGCGCACTAACTCATATCCTTCATTGATGTTATCTTCAATCCTTGGCGCCATCGTTGTGTCGAGAAAGCTTGAGAGAAGAGAGAAAGAAAGACTGTCGACACAGGGTTTGAGTCTCGAAAACCTTGAAAGCGTGTCGACACAAAGAGCTTTTGACCTATTTATAGCTTCTGTTGAAAGAAGTTCAAAAGGCGCCAAAAACAGTCTAAATGTGTCGACACAGACGGAATGTGTCGACACAAGCTTCTATTAACTCGACATTTCTTCAGCCTACTATGTGTCGACACCAATTTGTGGTTATGTCGACACCTTGGATACATAGTAGAAAGACAGAAATTCTGTGTCGACACTAAGGACAAGTGTCGACACATATTCTGTAAGTGTCGACACCATAATTCTGGTTGAGTCGACATTACATTTCTGGTTAAGTCGACAATAAAACTCTTAAGTGTCGACACATATTCTCTGTGTCGACACAATATTTCTGACTTGTCGACATAATTTCTCTGAGTCGACACATTATTACTGAATGTGTCGACACATTCTTACTTAGCCAATTTCTGTAACTTCAATGTGTCCTTTTTAACACTTGATTATGTTGTTACTACTTTTACTTACTTATAAACCATTTCAATAGCATTGTTAATGATTTTGTTTAATACATTAATCAATGGTTAACATACCTAATTCAATTTTGAATTTATTGAATTTGGTTTCATCTAAAGGCTTAGTAAAAACATCTGCTATTTGATAATCTGTTTTTACAAATTCCAATGAGATGTCACCTTTTTCTACATGTTCTCTAAGAAAATGATATTTGATTTCTATATGCTTAGTTCTACTATGAGAAACTGGATTATTAGCAATAGAAATAGCACTCTTAGAATCACATAAAAGGGGTGTTCTACTTACCTGAATACCATAATCTTTAAGCTGATGCTGCATCCATAATAGCTGTGCACAGCAGCTTCCAGCAGCAATATACTCTGACTCAGCTGTGGAAATTGCCACACTAGTCTGCTTTTTACTACTCCAAGATATTAGTCTTCCTCCCAGGAATTGATAAGTACCTGTAGTACTCTTTCTATCCTCTCTACATCCTGCAAAATCTGCATCTGAATAGCCTGTTAGTTGAAAATCTCTATTCCTAGGGTACCAAAGACCTAGAGTAGGAGTGCCCTTTAGATATCTCAGAATCCTTTTGACTGCAGTATAATGAGATTCTTTAGGGCAGGCTTGGTACCTAGCACAGACACATGTTGTATACATAATGTCAGGTCTACTAGCAGTGAGATATAGTAGAGACCCAACTATTCCTCTATACAATGATTCATAAACAGGTTTACCTGCCTCATCTTTGCATATTGTCATACTTGTTCCCATAGGAGTTCTCATGGAGGAGGATGACTCCATACCATATTTCTTAATTAATTCCTTGGTGAACTTAGACTGGGATATGGACAATCCATCATCAGTCTGTCTTACTTGGAGTCCCAAGAAGAACTTAAGTTCTCCCATACTGCTCATCTCAAACTTCCCTTGCATAAGTTTGGCAAACTTTTTACAAAGGTTGTTTTCAGTAGATCCAAAGATTATGTCATCAACATAGATCTGGACTAAGATGATCTTTCCTTTGGATTCCCTAAGGAATAGAGTTTTGTCTATCTTTCCTCTTGAGAATTTATTCTCAATGAGGAAGGTAGACAGGGTTTCATACCAAGCCCTTGGAGCTTGTTTTAACCCATACAAAGCTTTCCTAAGCTGATACACAGAATCAGGTTTAAGAGGATCTACAAAACCTGATGGCTGCTCTACATATACTTCTTCTTTAAGATCACCATTCAGAAATGCTGACTTCACATCCATCTGGTATACTTTGAAGTCTTGGCAGGCTGCATAGGCAAGGAACATTCTGATTGCCTCCAGCCTTGCTACTGGAGCAAAGGTTTGATCAAAGTCAATCCCTTCTTCCTGCCTGTATCCTTTTGCAACCAATCTTGCTTTATTCTTTACTATCATTCCACTTTCATCTAGCTTGTTCCTATAGATCCACTTAGTTCCAATTATGTTGTGGCCTCTTTGTTTAGGAACAAGCTCCCAGACTTTGCACCTTCTAAATTGATTCAGCTCCTCTTGCATAGCATCAATCCAGTGCTGGTCTTGGATAGCTTCTTCAAACTTTTTAGGTTCCATTTGGGACAAGAAACTAGAATGCAAAATTGTGCTTTGATTTCTGCTTCTAGTTTGCACTCCTTGTCTTGGATCACCAATTATCTGATCAGTAGGATGATCTCTTAGATATCTTATAGCTGGAGGTAGATTCCCTTCAGGTTGTGCATCTCCAGCTTCTTCATTCTGCTGTTCCTCTTGGTTTTCATCAGCTTCCATTATCTCTTGTACTCCCCCTGGACAGCAGCCTTCATTTTCCAATGCTCCCTCTTCCTTTGAAGCTTCAGCAATGGAGAGCTTGTCCATCTTCTTGCTTATACCTGTTGAGTCATTTGATCTACAAGACAACTCACAATTGATTAATCTTGTTTCATCAAATACAACATGCACAGATTCTTCAACAACTTGAGTAGTTAAGTTGAAGACTCTATAGGCCTTACTATTTGTGCTGTACCCAACAAATATCCCATCCTGGGATTTGGCAGCAAACTTAGTCAAATATGACTTGCCATTGTTAAGTATATAGCATTTGCAACCAAAGATCCTAAAATAGGATAGGTTTGGTTTTCTGCCTTTCACAATCTCATAGGGAGTCTTTCTGTGGCCTTTGGTGATAGAAGCCCTATTGATGACATGACAAGGCAGTGTTAACTGCCTCAGCCCAAAAATATTCTGGGAGAGAGGTGTCACTCAATAGAGTTCTACCAGCTTCAATTAATGTTCTATTCTTTCTTTCAGCAATACCATTTTGCTGAGGTGTTCTAGGTGAGGAGAACTCTTGGAAAATCCCAAAGTCTATACACAAGTTTGTTATGCTTTCAGATTGAAACTCAGTACCATGGTCACTTCTAATTTTGACCACTGTACTATTCAGTTCATTCTGAATTTGCTTTACAAAATTAAATAATACACTTGGGGTTTCAGATTTTTGTCTCAGAAAGAACACCCATGTAAATCTAGAATAGTCATCTACAACCACCAGAGTGTAGACCTTCCTACCTAGACTGTGAACTGGCATAGGACCAAAAAGATCCATATGCAAGAGGTATAAGCACCTCACAGAATCCTTGTTTTCAAGGCTTTGAAATGAGGTTTTTGTCTGCTTGCCCTTTTGACAAGCTGAGCATACCCCTTCCTTTATACACTTAACTTGAGGCCCATTCCTCACTAGTTCTTTACTAAAGAGTTGGCCAATTGTCTTGTAGTTTAGATGAGCCAATCTCTTGTGCCACTTAACACAATGAGAAGCATTGTCATCAGCTACAAGACAAATGGGGGATGCCTTATTCTCACATTCAAAATTAAGGCAATACACATTTCTCTTCCTATACCCAGTCAATATGATCTCTTGATCACTTGACCTTTTGATATGACATCCATCCTTACCAAATGAAATGTCATATCCTAGATCACTCAGCTGGCTTATGCTTATTAGATTATGTTTCAAACCTTTTACATAGGCCACTTGGGTGATAGTAATTAGGTTTGAAGAGATGTTACCAAATCCTTTGATGACTCCTTTTTCAGATCCACCAAAGATCACTTTATGTCCATCTTTGACAGATGAATACTCCTTCAGCAGCCCCTTTGTTCCAGTCATGTGCCTGGAACA
This sequence comes from Platanthera zijinensis, assembly GCA_039513925.1. Taxonomy (NCBI): domain Eukaryota; kingdom Viridiplantae; phylum Streptophyta; class Magnoliopsida; order Asparagales; family Orchidaceae; genus Platanthera; species Platanthera zijinensis. Next base: position 61,777,366 of record CM077098.1, on the reverse strand, counting down.
ACCACTATCCAAGTACCATATAGGGGCATGGTAACTTGGATTCACCTGCAATACAGAATTACTTACCCTTAGAACCCAAGTAAGTCTTGGGTCCTTGGTTCAGGTTAGCCTTAATAAAGTTATCATAACCTCTTCTAACAGGTAGACTCTTATTCTTTATAACACTTGTGTTATACCAGCAGTCCAATGCAAAATGACCCCTCTTGCCACAGCACCAACATTCAAACTTATTGTATCTAGATCTAGATACATCCTTGTCAGAAGCATTTCTGTTCATTGCTGGTGCTGTTGCAACTTCACCTACTGATTTCTTAAAACCATAGGGTTTATGACCATAGGTAGGCCTTCTTGCCTTAACACCCTTGTTCTTCAGAACATTTGTCTTAATATGATCCTGAATGTCTTCATGATCATATATGTTAGAAGGCACTTTCTCCTTACCAAACCTTATGGGGACTGAAACGGTTTAGTGGCTGAATAGGGGCTTTGCCTTTCCTCTTGAATCTGCCAGCCCTGGAGTTACCCTTAAATCCTAATCCAGCCTTACCCTTCTGAGTGACAAATTCATCTATCAAGGGTAAGACAGATTTTGGCTTAGAGTAACTAGCCACTAAATCCCTTTCAATTCTAAGTCTGTCCTCCAGACTCTTTACTTGATCATTAGTATAATTAATTGTGCCCATCTGAATAATAGTTATATTCTTCAGCTTGGCAATTTCAGCTAACTTTTGATCAAGGACTTTTTCTAACTCAGTTGTTGCAACCCTTAGATCAGCAATTTCCTGAGCCTGTGATTTAACCAGGTTCTTGCTTTTCTTAAGGGCCTGCAACAGGTCCCCATACTTGTCTATCAATTGATAGACATCTCCTTCAGATCCAGATGCATCTTCATCACTTGATGCAGATGTAGCTGATTCTTCACTTGTATTACAAACAGATGTACAAGAAGGACAGTTTACCTCATTAGAACCAGACTGATTCTGGCATAGGTCCTCTTCTGATCTTGTCATCAAACCCATGCATTGATGTTCATTGATGGAGTCTAGCAACTGCATAAACTCCTCTTCCTCAGATGCAGCATATAATCCAATATATGCTTCAGCTTCAGATCCTGATTCTGAAGTTGACTGGTCTGACAGACTTTTATCTTTCTTTGCTACAAAGGATTTCTCCTTCTTGCCTTTCTGATAAGTCTTCTTCTTTTCTGAAGATTCCTTCCTTTTGTCAGGACAATCAGCCACTACATGTCCAGGCCTATTGCAACAATAGCAGACAATCTTTGAAGTAGTGGCTTTGCTGGGCTTTGACCTGCTTTTCTCTTTCCTTGATGACCTTCTCTTCTGATAATAGTCATCTACTTGCTGTGATGAGGAAGGCCTAGACTTCCATTGCTTCTTTTTCAAGAACCTTTGAAATTGCCTAGTGAATGCAGCAAAGTCTGCATCTGAATCACAGCTGACTGAACCCTTATCTGAATTTTCAGAACTACCTTCTTCAACTTCCTTAGGAGGAGATGGTGATTTCCTCCTATTCTTTCTAGTGGCTTCAGCATTAAATGCCACAGTCTTTTCTCTATGCTCTCCTCTTGAGTTTCTTTCCTCCTCCTTCCTTACCATAAGTTGCATTTCATAGGATAGCAACTTTCCAAACAGAGTTGGAGGAGATATCTCTGCCAATTTTGCCACTTCTCTTATGGCACAGATCTTTGTATCCCAATCCTTTGATAAGGATCTTAAGAATTTGTCATTCAGTTCATAGGTACTGAAGACTCTTCCATAGGATATTAGCTCATTCACAATTCTATAGAATTTCTTATAGCACTCAGTTATGCTATCAGATTTTCCTTGTCTAAAACTTTCATACTCCTGATTTAGCATAGATTTTCTGTCCAGCCTTACTTCTTCAGATCCCTCCATGTAGACAATCAATGTGTCCCACATCTCCTTGGAGGTCTTGCAGTGAATCAGATTCTGAAATGTTGAATCATCTATGGCACTGACAATGATGTTCTGTGCCCTTTTGTCCATGGTTGCCAAGATGATTTCATCCTTGGTCATTTCAGAATAAGTCTTTGGTGTTTGGATATTTGCATCAAGAACAGATATCTTCATTGGTATGAAGGGGCCTTCCTGTACTGTGATGTAAATCCTTGGGTCAGATGCTTCCATAAACAATCTGACTCTTTCTTTCCAGATCCCAAAGATTTCCTTCTTGCATATGGGTAATTTCATTGACCCTAGCTCCTTATGATTCTCTCCAGAACCCATCTTCTTGATTCTTGAATCTGCCTATCAGATCTACCTCAGACTGTTAAGTCCTTTTTGAGGAACCTGCCTCTGATACCACTTGATAGTTTAACTTTCAAGGCAGCCTAAACATCTAGAGGGGGGGGGGGTGAATAGGTTCTGCTTCTCTTTTCAAAACTTCTAGGCAGAATTCAATTTAATAACTAATATAATAAACACAGCAATCATAGAAAACAAAACATCACAGATTGCACTATGTTTTATAGTGGTTCCCCAAGGTCTGGGTACATCCACTTTCCCCCTTCACCTATCTAGCAGTATGCTAGATTCGGCCAAACTTCCACTTATCTCAGATCAATAGATCTTACAGCTCAGAACCCAACTGGTTCCTACAACTCAGGCACAACTGCCCTACCTCAGCCTTGCCCCAAGGCCTACAACTCAGAGAATATCCTTCTCCTACACTCAGGCAAACAGCCCTACCACTCAGAGTTCAACACTCTTACACTCAGCCTTTATAACATAGGCTTACAACTCAGATCTGTATAAACAGATTCTACAGAAATATAGAAAAGATTGTTTTAATTGTCTTGCCAAAGTTGAGAGAGAAAAGGCAATGACAATTCTTGATCAGCTGATGCAATCAACTGTTTCTTAGCCTTCTTCAAAGCTTCTTGAAAATGTACTTAGCTGAGTTGATTCCAAACAGCTTCTTGAGAATCCACTGGTGGATTCTTTCTTCTTCTTCAAATTCTGACTTGATCTCCCTCTATCCAGAACTTTGAATGATTCTTCTGAATTCTGATTAGAACTCTTCTTAGATCTATCCTTAGATAGTCTTCTTAGATCTCCCGGAGAAGATCTTCTTAAGTGCCTAGCACTTTCTTGAAATGAGTAGAATTGTAATCCTTCTCCACTTTCTGATCCAATGTATTTCAAAAGGTCAGTTCTATATGTTGTTGATTATTTCTCCTTCTGAATCTGTCTATTTATAGACATTCTTCATGGTAACCGACTGATCCGGTTTCTAACCGTTTTCTGTCAAGTCTGACAACTTCAGTTAACCGGTGATAACCCACAGCTGTCAAGTCTTCAAACAAGTCCTGTGCCTTAGTCTTGAATCACAAGTTGTTGAAACAGTCTGTCAGAAAGTGTCGAGACAATCTGTCTATTTGTGTCGACATAATTGACTTTGGTGTCGACACAGTCTTCAGTGATGTCGACTAAGTTGCCTTTGAGTCGACACAGCTTCTTCTGCAAATAACTTGATCTTGACTCTTCAGTGTGTCGACACAAGTCCTGTGTGTCGACACAATTGTTGTAGAATCATAACTTTAGTAAGTGTCGACTTAGCCTTCAGGTGTCGACACATTCATTTTTTTAACTCTGCTATAATGTGTCGACTTAATCACAATGTGTCGACACATTCTGCTGGTGTCGACTAACTTGAGGTCGACTATTTTCTTCTGTGTCGACACATTCAGATGATGTCGACAATCTTGAGATCGACTATACTCTTCTGTGTCGACACATTCTCCCAATGTTGAGGTCGACGCTTTTCTTCTGTGTCGACACAATTTCCCAGTATTGTGTCGACTCTTTTCTTCTGTGTCGACACAATTTCCCAGTGTTGTGTCGACTCTTTTTCTGTGTCGACACAAATTCCCAGTGTTGTGTCGACTTACTTCTTCTGTGTCGACACTTTTTCCCAGTGTTGTGTCGACTATTTTCTTCTGTGTGTCGACACTGCTTCCTTTGTGTCGACACTTGGACTTAGAATTTTTCTGCATACTTTATCAATTCTCCACCTGCACATGTCAACTTAAAACAACATCAAATACACTTTGATGTATATCATTGAGCTAAGTTGGGATTCTTCAAATCAGGTACACATTTTCCAATGTACCCAACAGTTTACCCTGCCACTCGAGGGCTTCTTGGAGTCGACACCTTGCCGGGAGTCAAGCTCAACCGGGGGTGGAGAGTCGACTCGAGGAGGCAAGTAGTCGGTCTGCAGGAGGGGAGCTCGTGCAGAGTTGACGAGCTACGACATCACTCGCAACGAGGAACTTGATCTCCTCGAGGAGGTTCGATGGCCAGTATACAGGAGAGGAGCTCGTGCAGAGACACATACTTAAGTTTACTCTGCCACCCGAGGGCTTCTTGGAGTCGACACCTTGCTAGGAGTCAAGCTCAACCGGGGGTAGAGAGTCGACTCAAGGAGGCAAGTAGTTGGTCTGCAGGAGGGGAGCTTGTGCAGAGTTGATGATCTACGACATCACTTGCAACGAGGAACTTGATCTCCTCGAGGAGGTTCGTTGGCTGGTATTCAGGAGAGGTACTCGTGTAGGGACACAGACTTACATTTACCCTGCCACTTGAGGGCTTCTTGGAGTGCAATGCTACCCTGTTATCTATGAGGGATGACAATCAGATTAACTGCATCGATGTTTTTGGTGAGAAGAAAATCTTTCTTTTTAAGAGGGATGCCCTCGAACCCATGGAATCTGGAAGTCCACATCCGAACCCGTTCCTAATAATTCCTCCAGTCGGAAGAGAGATGCACTCAGGGAGACATAGGATGACATGCAAGGGGTGAGCTGATCTCGGCTGACAATGCAGAGGCTCGGTCTTACAAGAGCGCTTAAAGTCCCGAAGCATCGTCCTATCTTTCGTACTGGGCTATTTAGGAGGAACAGATCGATGACTTGCAGTCCGATCTATCAGCGCTGGTTACTTTCGTCCACGCTTAATGGCTATAAGTGCCAGCATCTGGACGGAGTGTAATGTTTCATCGAGGGTCTTTTAGGACGCACTCGGAACTAACATACACCTTTGGGCTTAACCCTACCCTTTCTTCGGCAGGTCATCCTACTTTGACAATAATTTAAATTCCTCTTATTATGGTTGCTTGACGAGGTCGGCCTCTTCTCGAGTCCGGGAGTTTAGGGTACAAGTTTGTTCCTGGTAGTTCCTCCAGTTGGAAGAGAGATGCACTCGGGGAGACCTAGGCCGACATGCAAGGGGGGAGCTGACCTCGGCCGACAATACAGAGGCTCCATCTTAGAAGAGCACTTAAAGTCCCGAAGCATCGTCCGATCTCCCACCCTTGGCTATTTTTGAGGAACAAATCGACCACTAGTTCCCGGAGCCGACTGAGAGGCGGATCCTAGAAGCACTCAGAAGTCCCGAGGTAGATTAGCACAAAAGAGAGAAACCCATCCGTCATTGTATACCAAGAAATATGCTTACAAAGTAGATATAAGTGTTACCACTAGGGGTAGAACCTTTTCAGATCGTCCCCACTCCAGGTTCCATTTAGCTGCTCTCCTACCTGATCTTGTAGGTAATAGCCTCCCGTGGCCAAGGCTTCTTGGACGATAAAGGGCCCTTCCCAATTGGGATGTAGCTTGCCGGCGGTGGCCCCCCGCCCTGCGGCGTCCACCTTCTTCATAACCAGATCTCCTTCCAGGAAATGCTTGAGGCAGAAATTTTTGTCGAAGTGCTTCGCCATACGCCTCTTTATCTCCTCTTGGCGCATGGAGGCTAAGACATGAAGCTCCTCGACGTAGTCCAGAGAGAGACTTTGGGCATCTTCATTCTCTAGGCGCCATTCTTCGCCGCCGCCTCCCTTAGCAACAACTCTTGGACTCCGCACCTCAAACTCCACCGGGATGAGTGCCTCAGACCCGTGGGATAGATTGAAAGGCGTTTACCCCATGACTGAGTTTGGAGTTGTTCTCAGAGCCCATAGGACCGAGGAGAGCTGCTCAACCCAATTCCCTTTGAGATTGGTGACCTTCTTCAGCAGGTTGATGATAAGCTTGTTGGAGGGCTCTACTTGTCCATTACTCCGAGGATGGTGCACAGAAGCGAACCGAAGGTCCGTTCCTAGCTGTTTGCAGAAGTCCTTCAGCTCCAAGCTGGCAAATTGCGGCCCATTTTCGGTGACGATGGCCAGAGGAATCCCAAATCTGCATGCGATTTCTCCCCAAATGAAGTTCTTAACAATATGGGAGGTGGTCGTGGCTGAAGCCTTAGCCTCGATCCACTTGGAGAAGTAGTCGATCATCACTAGTACAAACTTTCTCTGTCCACTGGCTTGAGGGAAAGGGACGATCAAATCCATCCCCCAGATGGAAAAGGGACATGGAGTGGTGATCGAGCAGAGGGGTTGAGCTGGTTGAAGTTGAAGAGGCGCGAAGAGCTGATATTGAGAACATTTTTTTGGAGAAGGCTTCCACGTCCTTGCGGATGGTTGGCCATAAGTAGCCATGCCTTAGAATTCTTTGCTCTAGAGTATGAGTCCCGGAGTGGCTGCCACACTACCCTGATTGAATTTCCTCGAGGACTCGGGGGACCTCGATCTCTGACAAGCATCTGGCCAAGGGGCCCGAGATGGTCTTGCGGTAAAGCTTGCCATCTTGCAATAGGTAGTACGCGGCCTTATACCGAAACCTTCTTTGATCTTGCCCGTCTGAGGGTAGCTAACCTGTCGTTAAGAACGTAACGAAAGGATCTTTCCATGAGGGTCGCTGCTCGATCTCCATCATTTCCCCTTCCTCGATGGATGGTCGAAACAGCTCGGTGACAGTCCCCCCGACCCGGGAATCATACTTGGCAAGATAGTCAGAATCAGAATTGTCCTCTCGGGGTACATGCTCGACGAAGAAAGATTGGAATTCTCCGATTAGACCCTTAACCATGACAAGGTACCGTTGCAGGGTGGGATCGTGGACTTCGAACTCCTCCTGAATTTGGGATGTGACCACCATTAAATCGGTGAAAGCTCAGATGTATTTGATGGCCAACTCCTTGGCGAGACTCAAGCCAACCACCATGGCTTCGTACTCTGCCTGATTGTTCGTGACTGGAAGAGGATCTCGACAACCTGCCCGATCTTAGTTCCCTGGGGGCTAACCAACGTGACTCCGGCTCCTATGGAATGCTTGCCAGAAGCCCCGTCCACAAACAACTTCCAAGAGACTGGGATGGAAGCACTCACGTCTACCTCCACCTCGGCAGAGAAGTCATCCAGGAAATCTGCCACCGCCTGCTCCTTGATCGCTACCCTTGGAGAGTAAGAGATGTCAAACTCGCTCAGCTCCACCGCCCATTTGGCCAACCTGCCAAAATGCTCCACCCCATCCAAGATACTCCTTAGGGGGTGATCAGAAACTACCTTGATGGAGTGAGCCTGAAAATATGGACGGAGCCTATGAGCCGAAACTACCAAAGAAAAAACTAGCTTCTCCAAAATAGGATACCTCGTCTCGGCTTGCAGCAACACCCAACTTACATAGTAGATGGGAAGCTGCTTCGTTCCTTCTTCTCGTACCAACACTGAACTAAACGCCTCCGCCCCTACTCCCAGATAGAGTAAGAGGTCCTCGCCGCCTTGTGGACCCTAGAGGAGAGGAGCTTGGGTCAGCTGCTGCTTAAGATTTCCGAAAGACTCCTCACACTCCGTGGTCCACTCAAATTTCTGATTACCCCAAAGGGTTTTGAAGAATAGGGAGCAATTCTCCGACCTTGGAGAGAAAATGGCTAAGGCCTGCCAACCTTCCATTTTGCCTATGGACTTCCTTGGAATCTTTTGGGGAGGCCATCTCCTGGATGGATTTTACTTTGTCGGGGTTAGGTTCCACCCCCCGGGGAGTGAGGAGGTGACCTAAGAACTTCCCCCTTCCCGCGTCGAAGACACACTTGGCCGTATTGAGTCACATCTTAGACTTCCTTAGGGTGGCAAAAGTCTCCGCCAGATCCACTATGTGCTCCATGACGCTCTTGCTTTTAACAAGAAGATCGTCCACATATACTTCCAAATTCCGCCCCTTTTGCTCTTTGAAGACTTGGTCCATCATTCTTTGATACGTTGCGCTGACATTTTTGAGCCCGAAGGTCATCATATTATAGCTATAACATCCGTCACTTGTGATGAAGGAAACATCGTGGCAATCAGGGGGATGTGAAAGTGAAGTGATAGATACTACTCTAGAGGGGGGGTGAATAGAGTTATCAAATTTTGCACTAGACAAAACTTAATGGTCTACCCAACTCCCTTGGAGTGAATTGCGGAATTAAAAGATTATAGATATGAAATTAACCCTATAGCCTAACACAAGTGAGGTGCACAAACTCAAGCTAACTGTAATTACAGTTAAGGCCTGGAAAACCTAATCAGCAACTAGCAATCCTAGTTATAACTATTCACAGCCACAATGCAGGAATTAAACAAGGCAATCCAGACGGCACAAGGAATTTATAGTGGTTCCCCAAACAACTTGGGTACGTCCACTCTTCTACCAACAAGGTAGGAATCCACTCAGGTTTTTGATCAGGTGCCCTGCCACCAACAGGATCTGCTTCAGGTAGATCCAGAAACCCTTTAGACTTTTGATCAGGTGTCTAAAAACCAAGCACAGGTTTTTGATCAGGTGCCCTGCCACCAAGGGATACTTTTGAAGGGAGTAATAACCCTGTACAGGAGGGGGAAAGAAGGTTAAGATGTCTTCTCTATTTTACAAAAGATTAGAGAAGCACAAGAACTTGCACTGAGCTAGAAAGCACTAAAGAATCAAGGCTCCCCCTGGCTCAAAGATGTCCAGGTGAAGTCTTGCTTCAGTGCATAAAACTCTTCAGAAAGATCTGAAGGAAAAACTACAAGAAGATAATAAATAATAAAATTAGAGATCTTCAAGCAGCTGTCTTCTTCTTCTTCTTCTTCAAAAGAACTCTGAGTTTGAATCTTCCTGGAAGTAGGAGAACTCAGGTTGAAGAAGAGCAGAAGAGCTTAACACTTCTCAGTTGGATGAGTATTGCTGAGAGCAGTGAACTTGATTTTGAAGAAAGCTTGAATGCTTAAGTGAACAACTGGGTAGCTATTTAGCTAGCTTGAATCCTTCTTCAAAGGGTTCCTTTTATAACAACAACAAGCAACGGCTCTCTTCAATTTGAATTACTTGTCTTCTTCTGAAACTTGAGATCTGGGCTGTAAATATCAAGAAGACAAAACAATCTCTGCAGCAGAAACATTCTATAAAAGGTATAAACCTTTTTCTAGGAAGCTGCAGGAAGCAATCTGATAATAAAGTACTAAATAAAGTCACATCAGAAACAAACTCTTTATAGCAGAAGAAAGACTTTTCAGTCTAACGGCTATAAAGGACTGACAGCAGATAAAGTAAAATACAATGTCAGCTAATAAGACAAACAACTTTATCTGAAAAGATTTTACTCAGGCAAAAGAGATGGAACAGATATTGCCTGGAAATATTATCACAAAACAACTGAAATATCATGCCAGATAATGTATTAATTAATTAAATGTAATAAATAAATACAAAATATAAAGGCAGACAGAAAACGTCGAATGACCCTCGGAGATCGTCGACCTACGGACGGAGATCGTCGAACTATCGGACAGATAGTCGAACGATCCAGATAGTCGAACTATTACAGGAGATAGTCGAACTATCACAACAGATAGTCGAACTATCAGAAGATAGTCGAGCTATCAGATAGTCGACCTATCAACAGATAATCAAGCTATCAAAGCGAAACAGATAGTCGAACGATCAACAGATAGTCGAACTATCAAAAACAAACAGATAGTCGACCTATCAACAGATAGTCGAACTATCAGATAGTCGAACTATCAAAGCAGATAGTCGAACTACCAAGCGAGAACAGATAGTCGACCTATCAACAGATAGTCGAACTATCAACACGAAACCGATAGTCGACCTATCAACAGATAGTCGAACTATCAACGCAGAACAGATAGTCGACCTATCAACAGATAGTCGAGCTATCAGATAGTCGACCTATCCAAGCAGATAGTCGAACTATCAAAGCACACAGATAGTCGAACTATCAACCGATAGTCGAACTATCCTCGCAGACTGAAAGTCGAACAACTGATAGACGATCGTCGAACAGTTAGTCGACGATAGTCGAGCGGCGTTCGACGATAGTCGAACGAACAACTACTTAACCAAATTCTTCATCTGGAAAAGCGAGGACTCTACAGCTAGACCACTAACCATTGACCATAGATATTTCTTGGGTCAAGGGACAAAAGGAGAAGACTAAACTCAAATCAAACTAGGGTACCAACAATCTCCCCCTATTTGAGTTAAGTCTCTCAAGAACTAAAACATAGAACTAGCTAAAGAGCAATAAAATTAATACAGGAAACAGTTAACAATTAACTAGCAGTTATCAAACAGATAAATAACAGTCAAATATATATAACAGCAGTCAAACAAAATTAAGGATCTACAGAGTCTGGCTTAAGGTTAGACGAGCTAGGAATAAAGGAAACTTTCCATAAAGGATCAATTGTCTCTTTCTTAGACATCTTCAAGTCTTGCGCGCCAATAATTTTTAATTCTGCAGCCCTTGGAACAACGGCTTCCGGGTGCTTTTCCATATACTTTGAAGGGTCAAAGAACTCAGGATTAACCTGGAACTTTTCGAACTCCTTCTTTCTGAATGAATACATGGTGGTTAAACCAGTAGTATCTTTTCCTTCAGCTTTTGCTTTCCTGATTTGAGCTGCTCCAACCAATTCGTGAAAACGAGCCATCCTAAAGTTAGGATCAAGCTCAGGACTTTCATAAACAGACTCAGAAGGAGTATCATCTGATTCTTTATCTTGATTAACTAGATAAGACAGGGGAGCAGACTTAGCAAAGTTCTTGCTAGAATTTTTAAACAAAATAAACTACTTACCTTTTGAAACAACTTTTTCAGAATGCACTGGCATTGGAGATGAAACTCTTTTCTTTGGAGAAGGAGGAGGGGAAAAAGTTGGTCTTTGAAACACAACCTCCTTCACTTGTTCTCTTACTGTATCAGTTCTTTGATGGCCAGAATATGATTTACCTTGAAAATCTTGAGAGCTTTTTCTTGAAGAAGACTGAGACGGAGCAGATTTTCCTGACGAAGCAGAAGGATTGGCAGATAAATTCCCAGAGGCTCCTACACCAGGAGGTGGAGGAGGAGGACCACTGGGTGTCCATCTAGGGGTAGGACTATCATATTTCTTAGCTTTCTTTCTCTCTTTCTGCTGGTTCTTGGAGAACCACATCCAATGCTGAAACTCTTTTGACTTGGGGTCAATTCCTTTCAGAATATAGTATGGAGTATCATTATCACGGTTGGGAGGAGGAGGAGCAATAGCTTTTCTTTTCTTCTGAGCAGCTTTCTTTTTCTTTGAATTTTCAGATAAATCAGAATCCTCTTCATCTTCAGAGTAAGATAAAGGAGGATTGTCATATGGATCATAGGCTTCAGAAACAGCCTTTTCCTTTAAAGCAGCTTTCTCTTTTTCCTCTTCTATGGCATCCTGAGCCAGAAGGGAATCCAAATCAAGTCCTAGGGAATCATCCCAAACAGTTGACTTTTCAACTTGCAAATCTTTTTCTTTTTCTTTTAACAAAGATTGAACTCTTTGATTCCAAGCATCTCTTGCTTTCTCTTCTTGATTTTCAGACACATCTTCTATGTCATCTAAAAAAAAAATCCAATTCTGGATCTATTTAAACATCAGGAACATCTGGAGCAGCTTCAGAAACAATTTCTATAACCTGAGCAGCTATATCTTCTTTAATATAATCTGTAGATTTATGAATACAAATCTGCTAAATAAGCTAAAATCATTCCTTCTAGGTATTCACAAGCTAGCAAATTAATTGACTCGTCAATAAAGCAGATGAGTGAATTACCTTCATATTTTACCAACTCTCAGGACTCATCTAGGTAGGATGTAATAATCCCTTCAAGGAAATGGGCAACCACGGGAGTGGTGAGATCTTCTAAGCAAACTTTCACAGCAAATTCAGATAGCATAATTGCATCAGATATTTCTTTGTCAGATAACACTGAACCTGATTCATCTTGAGCTTGAACTGCATCAGTCTCTTCTTGAACTGCTGGAAGAACTGCTGGAAGAACTGCTGGAAGAACTGCTGGAAGGGAGGCTGGAGGCTCTGAGACATCTTCACAGAACATCTCCCCCTGCCTGATTTCAGTGGAAACTGAAACCAGGCCCCTTGAAGAAGAGGGCTCAGCAGATTTAGAAAGTGATTGAATGGAAGCAGTCAAGGTAGCAATAGAGGAGGCAAGTGGAGCAATTGCCTCTTCAATCATAATTTTGATTGAAGGGGTAATTAACTCCAAAATGCTAGAAATGAATTCTGGGGTGATCTCAAAAGATGACAGAATTGCAGTGGATGGAGATGCAGCAGAGATGGTTGTAGTGTTAGGATGAGAAGTGGTGTGAACTGGAGATCGAAATGGAGATGGAGCATGATGTGGAGAATGAATAGGGGACTGAATAGGAGACTGAGGAGGTGTTGGAATCCTCTCAGATCCTAACAGATCAAAACTAGGAGCAGATATCCTAGCCAGATGAGAAGGAAGAGGAGATGCTGGAGGGGAAGGAAGAACAACCGTGGTTGTTTCTCGAACAGGAGAAGGAGAAAGTCGTACTTCAGCTGAAGTTGATGGAACTTCAACTGAAGCAGACTGCATAGCAGAAGAAGATGAGGGAAGGGAAAGAGCTGAGCCAGCTTCTACCGGGTGAGGAGCGACTGAATCAGTCCTAGTGCTCTCTGATGTCGCTGGAGCAACCCCTGTGAGAGCGGGTCTCACAAAAGTCCTCTTCCACTTGGAGAACAGATTTGGGTCCATCTTCTTGCTTGCATTTATGGTTGTTGCAACGGAGACCAGCAGCTGAGGATACTTTTCCTTCAGGAAAATTCCAATAACCCTACCTAGGGTAACCTCTTTCTTACTATTCTTTTTCCTTATCAGATCAAACATTACTCCTGCCCAATCAATCTTTTTCTGATTAACAATTGCACACATCAGTGCAAATTGTTGCCTTGTGATGTTGTCATGAGCAGAGTGCTTCCAAGGAGCACTTTTCCAACTAACTCAGCGAGAAATTTAATCTTAACGGGGAAATTGACCTTGAGCAGCTTCGTGGGAATGCCCTCCGCATGTCCCAGCTCATTCAGCATTCTTCCAAACTCTTGATCATCTTGCTCATAATCATCTTCACCATTTATTAATCCAAAAACATCAGTCAGAACGGCCGGAGTTAAAATTACCTCTTCTCCGCCGATGGTGCCAGTCATCGAATCGTCGGTGGAGGACGAAGTGAAAGCCCATTCCTTGATCTCGAGAATATTTAACTTTATCCTTGTCGACATTAATCTTTCTAGACCTTGATCTCGGCACAACTGAAGAACTTCTACAATCCATGCTTCACAGCAACTGAACGCGTCAAAATCGACGCTGAAGCCTGCATCGAACTTTACAACAGCTAGCACTGCGGGAGAAATCGCCATTGAATTGCTGGAGAATGCGCGAGAAGGACGACGAAGACGAAGGAGACGAAGCAGCAGAAAATCGCAAGCGGGAAGACAGAATGCGAAAAGTCATGCTTCGTCGACGATAAAACAAAAGATCTTTTAACCTAGGTCGACTATCGGCTTTATATTAGACCGGAGATAGTCGATCTATTAAAAAGATACTAGACCCGATAGTCGAACGGCCGTTCGACGATCGGCCCAGAAGCAGAGTAGTCGATCAATCGTTCGACTATTTCTGGCTTCTCAAACAACAAGTTGTCGTCATCCAGAGATCGACGATAAGCTCGACCTGTTCGACGATCTTCGAACGCCGGTCGACGATCTTCAAACAGATAAGCTATCATTAACCAGAGGTCGACGATAGGCTTGATCCGTTCGACGATCTTCGATCATCGTTCGACGATCTTCAAGCAGGTTTCAACACGGGCATATATAGTCACACTTAGTCTCGTCCATTGATCATGCCTAGTTGAACTAAAAAGAACAGATGCTTCTGTTCATCTAAGGGCTTGGTGAATATATCACCTCTCTGAAACTTAGTGGATATGAACTCAAGACAAATCTTGTTCTTTTCCACACAATCTCTCAGGAAATGGTGCTGAATCTCAATGTGCTTCGTTCTAGAGTGGTGCACTGGATTTTGTGCAATTGAGATAGCACTGATACTATCACACATGATTTTGGTATTCTTGTGTGAGTAACCATAATCCACAAGCTGGTTTTGAATCCACAGGATCTGTGAACAACAACTGGCAGCTGCTATATATTCAGCCTCTGCAGTTGAAGTTGAGACAGAAGCCTGCTTCTTACAGAACCAAGAGGCCAATCTCTCTCCCAGAAACTGACAAGTTCCTGAGGTTCTCTTCCTGTCAACTCTGCAACCAGCATAATCAGAATCAGAATATCCAATTAATTCAAATTCTGACTCAGCTGGGTACCAAAGTCCTAGATTTGGACATCCCTTCAGGTATCTCAGGATTCTCTTTAGAAGAATCAGATGAGATTCCTTGGGGTTGACCTGGAATCTAGCACAAAGGCATGTAGCAAACATTATATCAGGCCTACTTGCAGTTAAATATAATAGGGAACCAACAATGGCCCTATAATTCTTTTGATCAACTGGCTTGCCGTGATCATCAGAATCAATAACTACATTAGTAGCCATAGGTGTAGGCATTGCTGAAGCATCAGCCATCCCAAATTTCTTTACCAATTCCTTGGCATATTTGGATTGGGAGATGAAGATACCATCAGCATCTTGCTTAACTTGGAGACCAAGAAAGTAAGACAGCACACCCATACTACTCATCTCAAACTTAGAGTGCATCAGGTCTGAGAACCTTTTGCAAAGTTTGGGATCAGTGGAGCCAAATATAATATCATCTACATACACCTGAACTAACAGGATTGTGTCCTTGTGATGCTTGACGAAAAGGGTTCTATCAACTACTCCCCTAGTAAAGTTGTGCTCTAAAAAGAAACTAGCTAGAGTCTCATACCAGGCTCTGGGAGCTTGCTTTAGTCCATAAAGAGCTTTCTGCAACTTAAATACATGTGAGGGCTGAGTTGAAGAAACAAACCCTGGTGGTTGTTCAACAAACACCTCTTCCTTAAGCTCACCATTCAGGAATGCACTTTTGACATCCATTTGGAACACCTTAAACTTCATGTAGGCTGCATAGGCCAAGAAGATCCTTATTGCTTCTAGCCTTGCAACAGGAGCAAAGGTTTGGTCATAGTTTATGCCTTCCTCCTATCTGTAGCTCTGAGCTACAAGCCTTGCTTTATTCCTTACAATAATTCCATTTGCATCCAACTTGTTTCTATACACCCACTTGGTGCCTATGATCAGTTGGCCTTTAGGTCTTGGAACTAAAGTCCAAACTTTACATCTCTCAAACTGATTGAGTTCCTCTTGCATAGCAATGATCCAGTGGGGATCTAGCTCTGCATCTTTAAAGGTGAGGGGCTCAACCTGTGAGAGGAAACAAGCATGCATCACATCCTGTCTTAACTGGTGTCTTGTTTGCACACCAGCTGATATGTCTCCAATCACTTGAGATGTAGGGTGATCTCTAAGTGTGACAATATCAGCAGGTGGGATGTGATCATCAGCAACAGTTGGGATTAATTCCTCAGGAGGAATTTGATCTACTATTGGTGGTACAACAACAGCTTCTGCAATGTCTTCATCACTGTCTGATTCAGTGATCTGAAGAGTTGATAGTTGAAGAATCTCTTGAGGGGCATCAGGTACCTGCAATGAACTAGAGGGAGGAGAATTTTCCTTCTCCTTGTAAAACATCTGAGACTCATCAAAAGATACATGCACAGATTCTTCAATTTTACAGGTTGATTTGTTATAAACCCTATAAGCTTTGCTTACTTGGGAATATCCAAGCATGATTCCCATTGAAGCTTTTGCTTCAAATTTTCTAAGATATTCTTTATTGTTATTATGAATATAAACAATACAGCCAAACACTCTAAAATAATTAATTTTAGGTTTCTTTCCTTTAAGCAATTCATAAGGAGTTTTACACTTAAGCTTGTGTATCAAACTTCTATTTAAGACATAATTGGCTATACTAACAGCTTCTGCCCAATAGGAGAGAGGCATGTTAGCATCTGCCAACAATGTGCTAGCAGCTTCAATGAGTGTTCTGTTCTTCCTTTCAACTACCCCATTTTGTTGGGGAGTTCTAGGAGCTGAGAAGCTATGTTTGATACCTTCTCTCTCACAGAATTCTTGCATGAGAAGAGAGTCAAACTCAGTACCATGATCACTTCTGATCAAGGCCACATGAGTAGAGTACTCAGTCTGCACACATAGTAGAAAGTCTGTAAGGGCTTTGAAGTTATCAGCCTTAGTTCTCAAAAAGAAAACCCAACTGAACCTAGAGAAGTCATCTACAATTACTAAGGTGTAATACTTCCCTCCTAAACTCTGTACATTTATTGGGCCAAATAGGTCCAAATGTAATAGATACAGGATTCTAGGAGAATCACTTTTATTTACTGATTTAAAAGAGTTTTTGGTTTGCTTGCCTAGCTGACAAGCCTTGCATAGGCTCTCCTTCTTGTAGGGGCAAGAAGGTAAACCTCTAACAAGGTTGTGTTTAGATAACCTAGATATATTTTAAAGGTTAATATGACTAAGCCTCTTATGTCACAAAGAATTATTATTAATTGTTACTTCATTAAATAGACAGATTTCAGAATGAGTTGAATTGAAATCTACTAAATAAATATTACATATTCTAATGCCTACTAAAACAACATTATTATTTAAAGTAATATTACAAGAAGAGTTAGAAAATGAAACCTGGTAGCCAGCATCACATAGCTGGCTGACTGAAATCAAATTGTGCTTCAGTCCTGTCACATATGCAACTCTCTTGAAAGTAACATCTCCAATTGTGATCCTGCCATAGCCTTCTGTCTGACCACAGCTTGAATCTCCAATTCATTCTGCTGTTCCTCTTGGTTTTCATCAGCTTCCATTATCTCTTGTACTCCCCCTGGACAGCAGCCTTCATTTTCCAATGCTCCCTCTTCCTTTGAAGCTTCAGCAATGGAGAGCTTGTCCATCTTCTTGCTTATACCTGTTGAGTCATTTGATCTACAAGACAACTCACAATTGATTAATCTTGTTTCATCAAATACAACATGCACAGATTCTTCAACAACTTGAGTAGTTAAGTTGAAGACTCTATAGGCCTTACCATTTGTGCTGTACCCAACAAATATCCCATCCTGGGATTTGGCAGCAAACTTAGTCAAATATGACTTGCCATTGTTAAGTATATAGCATTTGCAACCAAAGATCCTAAAATAGGATAGGTTTGGTTTTCTGCCTTTCACAATCTCATAGGGAGTCTTTCTGTGGCCTTTGGTGATAGAAGCCCTATTGATGACATGACAGGCAGTGTTAACTGCCTCAGCCCAAAAATATTCTGGGAGTGAGGTGTCACTCAATAGAGTTCTACCAGCTTCAATTAATGTTCTATTCTTTCTTTCAGCAATACCATTTTGCTGAGGTGTTCTAGGTGAGGAGAACTCTTGGAAAATCCCAAAGTCTATACACAAGTTTGTTATGCTTTCAGATTGAAACTCAGTACCATGGTCACTTCTAATTTTGACCACTGTACTATTCAGTTCATTCTGAATTTGCTTTACAAAATTAAATAATACACTTGGGGTTTCAGATTTTTGTCTCAGAAAGAACACCCATGTAAATCTAGAATAGTCATCTACAACCACCAGAGTGTAGACCTTCCTACCTAGACTGTGAACTGGCATAGGACCAAAAAGATCCATATGCAAGAGGTATAAGCACCTCACAGAATCCTTGTTTTCAAGGCTTTGAAATGAGGTTTTTGTCTGCTTGCCCTTTTGACAAGCTGAGCATACCCCTTCCTTTATACACTTAACTTGAGGCCCATTCCTCACTAGTTCTTTACTAAAGAGTTGGCCAATTGTCTTGTAGTTTAGATGAGCCAATCTCTTGTGCCACTTAACACAATGAGAAGCATTGTCATCAGCTACAAGACAAATGGGGGATGCCTTATTCTCACATTCAAAATTAAGGCAATACACATTTCTCTTCCTATACCCAGTCAATATGATCTCTTGATCACTTGACCTTTTGATATGACATCCATCCTTACCAAATGAAATGTCATATCCTAGATCACTCAGCTGGCTTATGCTTATTAGATTATGTTTCAAACCTTTTACATAAGCCACTTGGGTGATAGTAATTAGGTTTGAAGAGATGTTACCAAATCCTTTGATGACTCCTTTTTCAGATCCACCAAAGATCACTTTATGTCCATCTTTGACAGATGAATACTCCTTCAGCAGCCCCTTTGTTCCAGTCATGTGCCTGGAACAACCACTATCCAAGTACCATATAGGGGCATGGTAACTTGGATTCACCTGCAATACAGAATTACTTACCCTTAGAACCCAAGTAAGTCTTGGGTCCTTGGTTCAGGTTAGCCTTAATAAAGTTATCATAACCTCTTCTAACAGGTAGACTCTTATTCTTTATAACACTTGTGTTATACCAGCAGTCCAATGCAAAATGACCCCTCTTGCCACAGCACCAACATTCAAACTTATTGTATCTAGATCTAGATACATCCTTGTCAGAAGCATTTCTGTTCATTGCTGGTGCTGTTACAACTTCACCTACTGATTTCTTAAAACCATAGGGTTTATGACCATAGGTAGGCCTTCTTGCCTTAACACCCTTGTTCTTCAGAACATTTGTCTTAATATGATCCTGAATGTCTTCATGATCATATATGTTAGAAGGCACTTTCTCCTTACCAAACCTTATGGGGACTGAACGGTTTAGTGGCTGAATAGGGGCTTTGCCTTTCCTCTTGAATCTGCCAGCCCTGGAGTTACCCTTAAATCCTAATCCAGCCTTACCCTTCTGAGTGACAAATTCATCTATCAAGGGTAAGACAGATTTTGGCTTAGAGTAACTAGCCACTAAATCCCTTTCAATTCTAAGTCTGTCCTCCAGACTCTTTACTTGATCATTAGTATAATTAATTGTGCCCATCTGAATAATAGTTATATTCTTCAGCTTGGCAATTTCAGCTAACTTTTGATCAAGGACTTTTTCTAACTCAGTTGTTGCAACCCTTAGATCAGCAATTTCCTGAGCCTGTGATTTAACCAGGTTCTTGCTTTTCTTAAGGGCCTGCAATAGGTCCCCATACTTGTCTATCAATTGATAGACATCTCCTTCAGATCCAGATGCATCTTCATCACTTGATGCAGATGTAGCTGATTCTTCACTTGTATTACAAACAGATGTACAAGAAGGACAGTTTACCTCATTAGAACCAGACTGATTCTGGCATAGGTCCTCTTCTGATCTTGTCATCAAACCCATGCATTGATGTTCATTGATGGAGTCTAGCAACTGCATAAACTCCTCTTCCTCAGATGCAGCATATAATCCAATATATGCTTCAGCTTCAGATCCTGATTCTGAAGTTGACTGGTCTGACAGACTTTTATCTTTCTTTGCTACAAAGGATTTCTCCTTCTTGCCTTTCTGATAAGTCTTCTTCTTTTCTGAAGATTCCTTCCTTTTGTCAGGACAATCAGCCACTACATGTCCAGGCCTATTGCAACAATAGCAGACAATCTTTGAAGTAGTGGCTTTGCTGGGCTTTGACCTGCTTTTCTCTTTCCTTGATGACCTTCTCTTCTGATAATAGTCATCTACTTGCTGTGATGAGGAAGGCCTAGACTTCCATTGCTTCTTTTTCAAGAACCTTTGAAATTGCCTAGTGAATGCAGCAAAGTCTGCATCTGAATCACAGCTGACTGAACCCTTATCTGAATTTTCAGAACTACCTTCTTCAACTTCCTTAGGAGGAGATGGTGATTTCCTCCTATTCTTTCTAGTGGCTTCAGCATTAAATGCCACAGTCTTTTCTCTATGCTCTCCTCTTGAGTTTCTTTCCTCCTCCTTCCTTACCATAAGTTGCATTTCATAGGATAGCAACTTTCCAAACAGAGTTGGAGGAGATATCTCTGCCAATTTTGCCACTTCTCTTATGGCACAGATCTTTGTATCCCAATCCTTTGATAAGGATCTTAAGAATTTGTCATTCAGTTCATAGGTACTGAAGACTCTTCCATAGGATATTAGCTCATTCACAATTCTATAGAATTTCTTATAGCACTCAGTTATGCTATCAGATTTTCCTTGTCTAAAACTTTCATACTCCTGATTTAGCATAGATTTTCTGTCCAGCCTTACTTCTTCAGATCCCTCCATGTAGACAATCAATGTGTCCCACATCTCCTTGGAGGTCTTGCAGTGAATCAGATTCTGAAATGTTGAATCATCTATGGCACTGACAATGATGTTCTGTGCCCTTTTGTCCATGGTTGCCAAGATGATTTCATCCTTGGTCATTTCAGAATAAGTCTTTGGTGTTTGGATATTTGCATCAAGAACAGATATCTTCATTGGTATGAAGGGGCCTTCCTGTACTGTGATGTAAATCCTTGGGTCAGATGCTTCCATAAACAATCTGACTCTTTCTTTCCAGATCCCAAAGATTTCCTTCTTGCATATGGGTAATTTCATTGACCCTAGCTCCTTATGATTCTCTCCAGAACCCATCTTCTTGATTCTTGAATCTGCCTATCAGATCTACCTCAGACTGTTAAGTCCTTTTTGAGGAACCTGCCTCTGATACCACTTGATAGTTTAACTTTCAAGGCAGCCTAAACATCTAGAGGGGGGGGGGGGGTGAATAGGTTCTGCTTCTCTTTTCAAAACTTCTAGGCAGAATTCAATTTAATAACTAATATAATAAACACAGCAATCATAGAAAACAAAACATCACAGATTGCACTATGTTTTATAGTGGTTCCCCAAGGTCTGGGTACATCCACTTTCCCCCTTCACCTATCTAGGGTAACCTCTTTCTTACTATTCTTTTTCCTTATCAGATCAAACATTACTCCTGCCCAATCAATCTTTTTCTGATTAACAATTGCACACATCAGTGCAAATTGTTGCCTTGTGATGTTGTCATGAGCAGAGTGCTTCCAAGGAGCACTTTTCCAACTAACTCAGCGAGAAATTTAATCTTAACGGGGAAATTGACCTTGAGCAGCTTCGTGGGAATGCCCTCCGCATGTCCCAGCTCATTCAGCATTCTTCCAAACTCTTGATCATCTTGCTCATAATCATCTTCACCATTTATTAATCCAAAAACATCAGTCAGAACGGCCGGAGTTAAAATTACCTCTTCTCCGCCGATGGTGCCAGTCATCGAATCGTCGGTGGAGGACGAAGTGAAAGCCCATTCCTTGATCTCGGGAATATTTAACTTTATCCTTGTCGACATTAATCTTTCTAGACCTTGATCTCGGCACAACTGAAGAACTTCTACAATCCATGCTTCACAGCAACTGAACGCGTCAAAATCGACGCTGAAGCCTGCATCGAACTTTACAACAGCTAGCACTGCGGGAGAAATCGCCATTGAATTGCTGGAGAATGCGCGAGAAGGACGACGAAGACGAAGGAGACGAAGCAGCAGAAAATCGCAAGCGGGAAGACAGAATGCGAAAAGTCATGCTTCGTCGACGATAAAACAAAAGATCTTTTAACCTAGGTCGACTATCGGCTTTATATTAGACCGGAGATAGTCGATCTATTAAAAAGATACTAGACCCGATAGTCGAACGGCCATTCGACGATCGGCCCAGAAGCAGAGTAGTCGATCAATCGTTCGACTATTTCTGGCTTCTCAAACAACAAGTTGTCGTCATCCAGAGATCGACGATAAGCTCGACCTGTTCGACGATCTTCGAACGCCGGTCGACGATCTTCAAACAGATAAGCTATCATTAACCAGAGGTCGACGATAGGCTTGATCCGTTCGACGATCTTCGATCATCGTTCGACGATCTTCAAGCAGGTTTCAACACGGGCATATATAGTCACACTTAGTCTCGTCCATTGATCATGCCTAGTTGAACTAAAAAGAACAGATGCTTCTGTTCATCTAAGGGCTTGGTGAATATATCACCTCTCTGAAACTTAGTGGATATGAACTCAAGACAAATCTTGTTCTTTTCCACACAATCTCTCAGGAAATGGTGCTGAATCTCAATGTGCTTCGTTCTAGAGTGGTGCACTGGATTTTGTGCAATTGAGATAGCACTGATACTATCACACATGATTTTGGTATTCTTGTGTGAGTAACCATAATCCACAAGCTGGTTTTGAATCCACAGGATCTGTGAACAACAACTGGCAGCTGCTATATATTCAGCCTCTGCAGTTGAAGTTGAGACAGAAGCCTGCTTCTTACAGAACCAAGAGGCCAATCTCTCTCCCAGAAACTGACAAGTTCCTGAGGTTCTCTTCCTGTCAACTCTGCAACCAGCATAATCAGAATCAGAATATCCAATTAATTCAAATTCTGACTCAGCTGGGTACCAAAGTCCTAGATTTGGACATCCCTTCAGGTATCTCAGGATTCTCTTTAGAAGAATCAGATGAGATTCCTTGGGGT
Organism: Platanthera zijinensis; assembly: GCA_039513925.1. NCBI lineage: Eukaryota > Viridiplantae > Streptophyta > Magnoliopsida > Asparagales > Orchidaceae > Platanthera > Platanthera zijinensis. The sequence continues at coordinate 61,754,665 of CM077098.1, read as the reverse complement.
TGACCTGGAATCTAGCACAAAGGCATGTAGCAAACATTATATCAGGCCTACTTGCAGTTAAATATAATAGGGAACCAACAATGGCCCTATAATTCTTTTGATCAACTGGCTTGCCGTGATCATCAGAATCAATAACTACATTAGTAGCCATAGGTGTAGGCATTGCTGAAGCATCAGCCATCCCAAATTTCTTTACCAATTCCTTGGCATATTTGGATTGGGAGATGAAGATACCATCAGCATCTTGCTTAACTTGGAGACCAAGAAAGTAAGACAGCACACCCATACTACTCATCTCAAACTTAGAGTGCATCAGGTCTGAGAACCTTTTGCAAAGTTTGGGATCAGTGGAGCCAAATATAATATCATCTACATACACCTGAACTAACAGGATTGTGTCCTTGTGATGCTTGACGAAAAGGGTTCTATCAACTACTCCCCTAGTAAAGTTGTGCTCTAAAAAGAAACTAGCTAGAGTCTCATACCAGGCTCTGGGAGCTTGCTTTAGTCCATAAAGAGCTTTCTGCAACTTAAATACATGTGAGGGCTGAGTTGAAGAAACAAACCCTGGTGGTTGTTCAACAAACACCTCTTCCTTAAGCTCACCATTCAGGAATGCACTTTTGACATCCATTTGGAACACCTTAAACTTCATGTAGGCTGCATAGGCCAAGAAGATCCTTATTGCTTCTAGCCTTGCAACAGGAGCAAAGGTTTGGTCATAGTTTATGCCTTCCTCCTGTCTGTAGCTCTGAGCTACAAGCCTTGCTTTATTCCTTACAATAATTCCATTTGCATCCAACTTGTTTCTATACACCCACTTGGTGCCTATGATCAGTTGGCCTTTAGGTCTTGGAACTAAAGTCCAAACTTTACATCTCTCAAACTGATTGAGTTCCTCTTGCATAGCAATGATCCAGTGGGGATCTAGCTCTGCATCTTTAAAGGTGAGGGGCTCAACCTGTGAGAGGAAACAAGCATGCATCACATCCTGTCTTAACTGGTGTCTTGTTTGCACACCAGCTGATATGTCTCCAATCACTTGAGATGTAGGGTGATCTCTAAGTGTGACAATATCAGCAGGTGGGATGTGATCATCAGCAACAGTTGGGATTAATTCCTCAGGAGGAATTTGATCTACTATTGGTGGTACAACAACAGCTTCTGCAATGTCTTCATCACTGTCTGATTCAGTGATCTGAAGAGTTGATAGTTGAAGAATCTCTTGAGGGGCATCAGGTACCTGCAATGAACTAGAGGGAGGAGAATTTTCCTTCTCCTTGTAAAACATCTGAGACTCATCAAAAGATACATGCACAGATTCTTCAATTTTACAGGTTGATTTGTTATAAACCCTATAAGCTTTGCTTACTTGGGAATATCCAAGCATGATTCCCATTGAAGCTTTTGCTTCAAATTTTCTAAGATATTCTTTATTGTTATTATGAATATAAACAATACATCCAAACACTCTAAAATAATTAATTTTAGGTTTCTTTCCTTTAAGCAATTCATAAGGAGTTTTACACTTAAGCTTGTGTATCAAACTTCTATTTAAGACATAATTGGCTATACTAACAGCTTCTGCCCAATAGGAGAGAGGCATGTTAGCATCTGCCAACAATGTGCTAGCAGCTTCAATGAGTGTTCTGTTCTTCCTTTCAACTACCCCATTTTGTTGGGGAGTTCTAGGAGCTGAGAAGCTATGTTTGATACCTTCTCTCTCACAGAATTCTTGCATGAGAAGAGAGTCAAACTCAGTACCATGATCACTTCTGATCAAGGCCACATGAGTAGAGTACTCAGTCTGCACACATAGTAGAAAGTCTGTAAGGGCTTTGAAGTTATCAGCCTTAGTTCTCAAAAAGAAAACCCAACTGAACCTAGAGAAGCCATCTACAATTACTAAGGTGTAATACTTCCCTCCTAAACTCTGTACATTTATTGGGCCAAATAGGTCCAAATGTAATAGATACAGGATTCTAGGAGAATCACTTTTATTTACAGATTTAAAAGAATTCTTGGTTTGCTTGCCTAGCTGACAAGCCTTGCATAGGCTCTCCTTCTTGTAGGGGCAAGAAGGTAAACCTCTAACAAGGTTGTGTTTAGATAACCTAGATATATTTTTAAGGTTAACATGACTAAGCCTCTTATGCCAAAAAGAATTATTGTTAATTGTTACTTCATTAAATAAACAGATTTTAGAGTGAGATGAATTGAAATCTACTAAATAAATATTACCTATTCTAATGCCTACTAAAACAACATTATTATTTAAAGTAATATTGCAAGAAGAGTTAGAAAATGAAACCTGGTAGCCAGCATCACATAGCTGGCTGACTGAGATCAAATTGTGCTTCAGTCCTGTCACATATGCAACTCTCTTAAAAGTAACATCTCCAATTGTGATCCTGCCATAGCCTTCTGTCTGACCACAGCTGGAATCTCCAAAGATAACCTTTGGGCCGAGCTTAGCTTTGAATTTTGACAGATGATCTTTATTTCCTGTCATATGCTTGGAACATCCACTATCCAAATACCACTTATTTTGAGTGATTGGATAGGCCTTCACCTGCAAGACATTTATTTAGACAGAGTGGACCCAGGTAACTTTGGGTCCCTTGTTTTTCACATAAGAAAAACTGGAAATATATGAAAATGCAGGCTGAGGGTGATAACCTAATGGGTGAGATCTCCTAGGTGGGATTCTCCATGCAGATGATGGGTCAACAAACCTAGGGTTTCTATTTTCATTTAGGTTTCTATGGTACTGATGATGATTTTGAAAATCATATTGAAAACGTCGATCGACGTTCGACGATGGGCGCTCAGATCGTCGAGCTTCGTTCGACCATTGAGCTTCCGATCGTCGAGCGGCGTTCGACGCTCTTTGCATTTCTTTAAAGAATTTCTTTCTTTTCTCTCTCTTAGCCTTATTTAAAGTTTTGTTAACTTGGTTTACTTGCTCAGTGTTCTTCATTCCACTAGCTGAAATGAAGTTCACTGGAGTTGAAAGATTATTTTTAAGAAGAACTGGGGGTTCACTGGGAGAAGCTCCTAAGCCTAGTTTGTTGTTACCTGACCTAGTGTTAGTCATGCTGGTTATCTCTAACAGCTTAAGGCTCCTACCATTAAGTGATTCTTCTAACCTCTTAACTTAGCTAACTCCATTTTAAGAAATTTAATTTCTTCACTACAAGTAGTGAGATCTTCCTTTAACCTAATATTTTCTGTAGCAATTAATTCTGAGTCAGCTAACTTATTTCTAAGTTCTTTTATCTCCTTTTCTGAGCTAATCAAATCTAAGCATAAAGATTTAAAATCTAATTTAAATTCTTCAGAAGTGAAGTCATAAGAAGATAGTACCTCATCTTCTGTTGGCATCTCTTCATCTGAATCTGAACTCTCTGCAGCTGAGTGGTTGCTGCAGGCATCTATTGCCATGAGGCAAACTTCTTTTGCCTTCTTTTCTTCCTCATCCTCACTGGAGCTTGAGGAGGAGGATTCTTCATCAGAATCACTCCAGGTTTCAGCAATGAAACCTCTCTCCTTTTTCTTGTTCTTGTAGGAGGATGGCTTGGAGTGCTTCCTGTGCTGTTCCTTTTCTTTCCTCTTGTCTTTGTTCTTCTCCTCTAGACACTCTGGTAAGATGTGTCCAGGCTTCCTGCAACCATAACATATAATTTCTTTAGTAGGTGAACGGTCATACCTTGGTTTGTCTTCATAGCGTGAAGACTTCTTTCTGAATTCCTTTCTCCCCATCTTGAGAAACCTCTTGGCAAACAATGCCATTAGTTCCTCATTTGATTGGCTGCCTTCAGAAGCATCAACATCCTTAAGAGCTAGAGATTGCTCTTTTCTTGTTGGAGTAGGGGTCTTTGCTTCTGCTTCTGCTTCCCTTGTCTTCAGCACTTGCTCAAAAGACTTGAGCTTGCCGAGAAGGGCTTCAGTGGAGATCTCATTTGTACTTATGGCTTCCTTGATGGGCCAGATCCTTAGATCCCATGTGCTAGGGAAGCACATTAGAATTTTATCATTGACCTCTGTCAATGATATGTCCTTGTCGAGGGTCCTCAGCTCATTGATGATTGAGCTGAGCCTGGTGTACATGGCTTCAACTGATTCAGCATCAGTTTTCTTGAAGTTCTCATATTATGAGATAAGGTTGGACCTTCTATCCTTCCTTTCATCAGCTGAACCAGCTACAATCTGGTTCAGTGTATCCCACATAGCTTTTGCTGAAGAGCAGTCAGCTACCTTCTGGAATACCTCATCAGACATTGTCTGAGCCAGTATATTCATTGCCTTGGCATCTTCTATCTTGTCCTTCTTGTACTCATCGTTGTAATCTGGAGGAGGCACTGCACTCATATCAGTTGATGATGAGGCAGTGGCAGCAGCAGGTGCTCTTGGGGGTCCTGACAAAATAGAAGCAAAGATGATTTCATCAATAGAATTCATATATAATTTTATCCTTGCCTTCCAGATGCCAAACTTAGCTAAGTTGCATGCTGGAGGTCTGGTGCTAAAATAATCCTTGGACTGGGCCATGATAGTGATAGTGAATATCTATAAGCTTTGGTATCTATCAGAATCTTGTGACTTAGGTGTTAGCCTATTCAGTCAGTCAACCTCCCTCTGATACCAATTGAAAGTGAAGTGATAGATACTACTCTAGAGGGGGGGGGGTGAATAGAGTTATCAAATTTTGCACTAGACAAAACTTAATGGTCTACCCAACACCCTTGGAGTGAATTGCGGAATTAAAAGATTATAGATATGGAATTAACCCTATAGCCTAACACAAGTGAGGTGCACAAACTCAAGCTAACTGTAATTACAGTTAAGGCCTGGAAAACCTAATCAGCAACAAGCAATCCTAGTTATAACTATTCACAGCCACAATGCAGGAATTAAACAAGGCAATCCAGACAACACAAGGAATTTATAGTGGTTCCCCAAACAACTTGGGTACGTCCACTCTTCTACCAACAAGGTAGGAATCCACTCAGGTTTTTGATCAGGTGCCCTGCCACCAACAGGATCTGCTTCAGGTAGATCCAGAAACCCTTTAGACTTTTGATCAGGTGTCTAAAAACCAAGCACAGGTTTTTGATCAGGTGCCCTGCCACCAAGGGATACTTTTGAAGGGAGTAATAACCCTGTACAGGAGGGGGAAAGAAGGTTAAGATGTCTTCACTATTTTACAAAAGATTAGAGAAGCACAAGAACTTGCACTGAGCTAGAAAGCTCTAAAGAATCAAGGCTCCCCCTGGCTCAAAGATGTCCAGGTGAAGTCTTGCTTCAGTGCAGAAAACTCTTCAGAAAGATCTAAAGGAAAAACTACAAGAAGATAATAAATAATAAAATTAGACAACTTCAAGCAGCTGTCTTCTTCTTCTTCTTCAAAAGAACTCTGAGTTTGAATCTTCCTGGAAGCAGGAGAACTCAGGTTGAAGAAGAGCAGAAGAGCTTAACACTTCTCAGTTGGATGAGTATTGCTGAGAGCAGTGAACTTGATTTTGAAGAAGGCTTGAATGCTTAAGTGAACAACTGGGTAGCTATTTAGCTAGCTTGAATCCTTCTTCAAAGGGTTCCTTTTATAACAGCAACAAGCAACGACTCTCTTCAATTTGAATTACTTGTCTTCTTCTGAAACTTGAGATCTGGGCTGTAAATATCAAGAAGACAAAACAATCTCGGCAGCAGAAACATTCTATAAAAGGTATAAACCTTTTTCTAGGAAGCTGCAGGAAGCAATCTGATAATAAAGTACTAAATAAAGTCACATCAGAAACAAACTCTTTATAGCAGAAGAAAGACTTTTCAGTCTAACAGCTATAAAGGACTGACAGCAGATAAAGTAAAATACAATGTCAGCTAATAAGACAAACAACTTTATCTGAAAAGATTTTACTTAGGCAAAAGAGATGGAGCAGATATTGCCTGGAAATATTATCACAAAACAACTGAAATATCATGCCAGATAATGTATTAATTAATTAAATGTAATAAATAAATACAAAATATAAAGGCAGACAGAAAACGTCGAACGACCCTCGGAGATCGTCGACCGACGGACGGAGATCGTCGAACTATCGGACAGATAGTCGAACGATCCAGATAGTCGAACTATCACAGAAGATAGTCGAACTATCACAACAGATAGTCGAACTATCAGAAGATAGTCGAGCTATCAGATAGTCGACCTATCAACAGATAGTCGAGCTATCAAAGCGAAACAGATAGTCGAACGATCAACAGATAGTCGAACTATCAAAAACAAACAGATAGTCGACCTATCAACAGATAGTCGAACTATCAGATAGTCGAACTATCAAAGCAGATAGTCGAACTACCAAGCGAGAACAGATAGTCGACCTATCAACAGATAGTCGAACTATCAACACGAAACCGATAGTCGACCTATCAACAGATAGTCGAACTATCAACGCAGAACAGATAGTCGACCTATCAACAGATAGTCGAGCTATCAGATAGTCAACCTATCCAAGCAGATAGTCGAACTATCAAAGCAAACAGATAGTCGAACTATCAACCGATAGTCGAACTATCCTCGCAGACTGAAAGTCGAACAACTGATAGACTATCGTCGAACAGTTAGTCGACGATACTCGAGCGGCGTTCGACGATAGTCGAACGAACAACTACTTAACCAAATTCTTCATCTGGAAAAGCGAGGACTCTACAGCTAGACCACTAACCATTGACCATAGATATTTCTTGGGTCAAGGGACAAAAGGAGAAGACTAAACTCAAATCAAACTAGGGTACCAACAGGATGCATCCGGATTTGGTGATACCTTGAAAAAGCATCAAGGAAACTCATCACAGGAAACCCGATAGCAGAATCAACCAGCACGTCGATCTGAGGCAAGGGGTAACAATCCTTTGGGCAAGCTTTATTCAACATAGAAAAATCAATACATAGCCTCCAGCCCCCTCCAGATTTCTTTACCATTACAACATTGGAGACCTAACCTGCATACGAGATCTCAGAGACAAACCCCGCCTCTAGCAGCTTCCCTACTTTCTCCCGGATCGGCCCAGCCAGCGCGGTGGCACTCTTCCTTTGCTTTTGGCAAACTGGAGCTACCGCGGGATCTAGGTTGAGGCGATGACGAGCAATATCAGCGTCAATCCCCGACATCTCGGCGGCGCTCCAAGCGAAGATGTCAGCATTCTCCTGTAGGCAAGTAGCCGTCTCCACATTCCCTTCCAGGGGCAAGGATCCTCTGTCCTTTAGCAGCTCGGGCTCTCATGTCGGGGAGATCACCTCCACTTCCTCTAGCTCCTCAGCAGCTTGCAGGCCCTCTTACTCCATCATCCTCTCCAACCTTTCCGCATCATCCATCCAACTGATGGTGCTGACCGCGTTCAGGTAGCACTCCCTGGAGGCCTTCAGATATCCCCTGATCCTTACTTAGACGTCATCTACACAGTACTTCAGGCACTGGTGGTACGATGACGGGACGACCTTGAAATAGTTGATAAGGGGCCGCCCGAAGATGGCGTTGTAAACACTGGGCGCGTCGACGATGATGAATCGGCATCAGATTGAAGTACCCCCGAGAGTGACCAGCAGCTCCACTCCCCCTTCCACCTATTTCTTCTCTCCTGAGAAGCCAAAGAGAGGTCCATCCATAGCCTGGACCTTGGATGCCTGCACCTGAAGCCCGACAAAGGTTCTCTTGAAGATGACATTCACCGAACTCCCGTTATCTGCGAGGATCCGGTCGTCAGTGAAGTCTTCGATCACAGCTTGTATCACTAGCGCGTCATGGAAGGGATTCTCATTCCACAACATATCCTCCTCCGAGAAGGTTATCTAATTCAGAAGCGGAGGAGTCTGTGATGTCGAGGAGACGCTCCTCTTGTAGATCTGGTGGAGACTACCCTTGCGGGAAGCTCCGAGCCCGGCACCTCCATTGATCACCCCGACGTGTCCGCCTCCCGGACCGGTAATAACATGCCCTCGATCTCCTTAGTCGACCATATCCTTGTTCCTCCTCCTCAGCAGAGCTTGGAATGCTACTTGCCCCACTGGGGACTCCTGCCTCGGCTGTTCTCTCTCTGCCTCCGTTGCTTCTAACCTCCTACTTTCTTCCCAAAACTCTGGGCAAGCCAAGGTCTCATGCCCCTCTACCCAATGGATATCGCAGTAGATGGGAATCACCGCTTCCTGTCGCCTCTCCTGATGCTCCTTTCGCCGACGCTTATTGGCCTATCGTGTGACAGCCATCGTCTCCCTTCTTCCTCCACCTTGCCCCCTCGGATTGTTATCCCTCCTCTCCTTTTGCCGGACCGGACGCCTCCACTGGGGGAGATCTCTCGGATACTGGAATCTTCTCTCCTCCCCCTTCCTTCCGGAGCCCCGACGGGCCTCCTCTCTTCCTGTCTTTGAGGCCTCTCCTGCCTTCTCTCCTCCACCCTCCTGGGCTCTTCTCTTCTCTTCCTTTCTTCCTTCCTCTTCGGCTCCTCCCGCCTCCTATCCTCACGCCTCTCTAGCTGGCTCTCCTTCTCCAGCAATCTTCCCCCGTTTTCCCCTAACGGCTTATCCCCGTCCAGCCTTGCTAAGAACTCCTTGTTCCTCTCCTCTCCTTGGATGAAGACGTTCGCCCTCTCCACCATATCCTCGAACGATTTGGGCAGCCTATGCCCCAACTCCATATTGAACAACCCCTGCTTTAGGCCGAACTTGAGGGCTACCATCAAGGTGAACCCATCTACCTCCTCCACCTCCAAGACCTCCTCCTGGAACCTGTCGATGTAATGACCCAAACTTTCGTGCTGCCTCTGCAAGATTTTGAAAAGGGTCATTGCTTCCTTCTTCCATTTCTTGGATGTTGCAAACCTCGCCATGAGGCCCCGACGAAGGTCGGATAAGCAGTAGATAGAACCTGCTGGTAGCTGGTGGAACCAGTCTCTCGCACTACCCTTGAAGGTGATGGAGAAGAACCGACATTTGAAGGCATCGTACATGTTGTGGATGGAGACCACGTCCTCGAACCACTGAAGATGCCTTACCGGGTCATTTTTGCCGGAGTAGTAGGTGAGGGCGGGCTCTCGAAAATTGTCGGGGATGAGGGCCACGAGGATCTCATCGCAGAAGGGGCTCCTCCCCTCCTGGCGATGACGAGTATCCTTGCTGCTTGAGTAATCATACTCGCTCCATCGGCGAGTATCCATACACCTCGTCAAGAGTTCAGGATCTCGGAACCTGATGCCCTGGCTGCTCGCAGGGTGTTGACGCGACGACATCGATCATTCCTCTCTTGCCCAAGCGGGCTCCTTCCCTGCTCGTCGGGTTGGGACTTCCTCGCCCGGTGGGGTCAGGAGACGGGGAGAGGTCGCCGTGACCTCAGGGGGGTTGGAGAACCCGACGAGTATCACCCTCTCCATCCTCTTCGCAAAATCCTCAAAAGTAGCTACCGTTACAAACCCGCCACCTCACTCCGAGGTGCCAACTCCCGCCGAGTTGTCCGCCTACTCACCCTGATCGCCGCCATTGACCATATTTCTCAACCACAAAACTTTCTTCCTTGGCTGCTATCCACGCTCACCGCACCAAGTGTTGAAGCTAAGAAAAATTTCCTGCCTCAAGATCGGACTAGGCTGCCTAAGGCTACTGGTCAAGTGATGAAGCTAGACAGCCCCCGGAAGCAAGAACAGGAATGAGCTAGTAATAAGACCCCAGGTTGCTGTGGTAGGAAGGTACCACTACATACCCGGCTGCTTGGAAGAAGCAGCCCCTCCACAACCAGAATGGCCGAGCTAGGTACGAGGGAAACGAGCTAGCAATTAAGTCGCAGGTTGTGACTTGGTCTTTAAGGAAAAGGAATCGAAAGGGCTCGCGAGTTTCTATCCGAGATTCTTCGGTCCCCTTCCCTCGTACCATTGGGGTCCTATTTATAGGGAAATCCAAAGGGAGGGGGGGGGTCATACTTATACCCCCACCCTGGCGACTAGGCAACTTCCTGGAGATCTCGCACAGGCTGGGCGAGTAGCTCGCCTAGTCGCCAACCTGGCGAGTATGCGGGGAAGCTCACCATACTCGCCCAGGCCTTCTGCTGGCTCGCGGCTTGATCTTGACTTCGGTCTTGACTTGTTGACTTTGACGCTCGCTGAGCTGGCTATGGTAGGACCCATCCTCATCAATTACGGGTTGTATAATATCTTCTTTGATAACCTGTAAGGGTCAATTCTTCCTGCAATACCTATACATGGACAGACAATGAAGCTATACTAAGTTCAATATGCCAAACTCAATTTTGAAGGTGTTGAACTTGGCTTCATCTACTGACTTGGTGAAAATGTCAGCCACCTGTTTGTCAGTGGGGACAAACTCAAGACAAATGTCTTCTCTTTCTGCATGCTGAGATATACTCTAATTTAGCTGTTGAGATGACAACACTTTTTTGTTTCTTGTTGCTCCAAGATACTGGTCTTCTCCCTAGAAATTGATAGGTGTCTGATGTGCTTTTCCTTTCTTCTTTACACCCTGCAAAATATGCATCTGAGTACCTAATTAGTTCAAAATCATTATTCCTTGGGTACTGTTGAAACTAGTCGAACTAGTTTCTCCTAAAAGCTCGGATCTAAGGCTGCAACCCACGCTTACTTTCTTTGAACCACGCTCCCAACAAGACACCTAAAGGAACAGACCGGGAGCTTCAGCTCGGAGGTCCCACCGCTCACCCGGAAGGACTAGAATCCTTCCCCTCCCTAGCCAGTGCTGAGCTAGGTGCCTGAGTGAGAAGGAAAAAGAAGGTTCCACATACCCCCTTCTCAGACACCTTACCGGTCTATTTATAGGCTTCAGGATTTGAACTGCAAATAACCAAAACAAGCACCTGTGAAATTACCTGAATACCCTGGGGCTGGGTCTGCCAACAGCCAAACTCCACTGTTCTGAAGGGCTATGAGCAGACCACCGAGGGTAAAAGAGTAAAAAAGGCCAAAAAGGATGAACCGCTGGCTAAGTGAACCAGTTCCCACCCAATTGCTGAACCGACCTTATCTCTTCCTGCCGACCCGATGCTTGGTGAGAGGACCACCTTGCGGCTGAAAAGGATTACCTCGCAGGCGAGACCCTCAGACGGCATATAGACAATCTTCCTTTGACCCCCACCTGCCAGGCGAATGGACCCACGTTTTGGCTCCTCTCGCCTATTGCGAGTGGACCCTCTTTTGGGCTCCTCTCGCCTATTGCGAGTGGACCCAGCTTTTGGGCTCCTCTCGCCCATTGCGAGTGGACCCAACTTTAGGCCCTTCTCGCTTAGTGCGAGTGGTCTTTGCGTCGGGCCCCTCTCGCCTAGGGCCTTATCTCCTTTTGAGGATTCTTCTAATTCCCTCTCTGCGGGGTTCCCTCCTGTGAGCCCGAGGTTGTACACAATCCCCGCTCTTTTCGGGGTTGTCTAAGCCCGAAAAGAAAAGTCCAACCGAGGCTCACGTCACCTCAGCGACTTTAAAGCGGAATCTTTTCCGGGTGAGATTCCCCCCCCATGAGTCTATAAATATTGGGATCCTCCCCAAGTGCAACAGGCCTCCTTTCTTTGTTACAGCTACATCCACTTTGCTGCTATGTCTCTTAGCAAAAGCTTTCGTGATCGTATCGCGCTGGTGCGCCAGCGGAACAAGGCGAGTGCGGCTGCCTTGAACCTAATTCCCGCTCGCACTTTTTCCTCACCCCCGCCCTCTTCTTCTCGCCCGAAGAAGGCGAGAACAAACGATCTGGTTCCCCCGTCGGGAGGACTCTTACCGGATCCCCCGGAGAGACGCATCCCTCCTACACCATCGCTTCCCCAAGAAAAAGAGGTAAGGTCCTTGTATACCTCACCTGTTCGTTATCTATCTTTCATTGCTCCTTTTGCTGTTGGTTTTCAGAAAAGTCACGCACCCCTCGGTCAGTCTGGTAGCACACAAACTCATCTCGCCAGCCATCATCTAAACCCTGTCTCGCCTCCTCCTTCTACTCCTCCTTCTACTCTTGGTGGGAAGAATGGTGAGCCTTCCCATGTCACTGGGACCTCTCGCCACTTTGGTTAGGAATCCCCTACCCTTGGTTCTAGCCTCTCTGGCCGCCCACCTTTTATTATGTCCTTCCTTCTGTTTTTGCCTTTGCAGATGTGCGAGTAGACTCATCTGCCGAAGACTCGCCTGCTGAGGAGCGCCCGAGGCGAGCGGTCTCCTCGCCTCCTCCTCCTATGGATGAGATAGAAGATTACCTTGGCGACCCTATGGATCCGCTGGCGATGAAGCGCAGGGTGGCCGAGATGTTCCGAAAACACGCGATCATGATTCAAGAGTTGGAGAAAGACAAGCAAACGGCCGACCGGCAGATTGATTGGTTAGAGGTGGAGGTTGCCCGCTTGACCTCTGAAGTTGATGCTGACATTGAGATAGACGAGACCGATCCCCAGGCGATTCTGAACGAGGTCGATCAACAACTCCGTCTCGCGCGCCGTGGCGTAGATGCGGCTCGTGCTTTTCACCTCCCCCACCGTCCTCCCTGCGCGAGGTCTCGCGGTGGGGGGCGCTGGCGGTGGCATAAGGATTGAATCCCTCGCGCCGCCCTACGCCTTTATTTTCTTTGTACCGCTCTTCGTTTTGTAATAACGTTTCCTCTCGCGGCTACCGCCCGAACTCTTTGGATCTACTGAATGGGTCTGCTTAATAACATCTTTTAGTAGTTCCTTTGATAATTTTTACCTCTAGTACCGTGCTTTTCTACATTGTGACTCGCGCGTCACATCTACGCTTAAATCATTACTTTTTCTTTTTGTTTTTATTGTATTTTTATGATACTGTCTCGTCCCCAGCCTGGGACTTACGTTAGGTTACACCCATCGAGACTAGGAGAGAGAGAAGGACGGCCGACTCCTTGTAACGCCCCGCCTTTTCAGCGATTATTTTTATTCTCATTTGGCGTTACGATGACGCGTTTCCGTGGCTTGTGTCATGTGTGGAGTATGGTTTAGCTCCTTAGAACTGAGTGCCCTGTTTGGTAGCCTGTTGGCAAGATCTCCCTAGCAACCGAGTCGTTTTGGTGACCCGGTGTGGCCTCTCGGGGGGATGTTTGTGTTTGGCTTTGCTTGGGTATAACTCGTGTTCTGTTCGTCGAAAGTTAATTTCGACTTCGCCGTTGTGTTCGTAGCGTGGGTATTTAGCTACGGTGCGAATTTCGTCGAATTCCGAGGTGAATCGGTTTTCGCATCGAGTTGGTGTTTTAGGTAATTTTGTAATTACTTATATAATTATATAATTATATATATATATATAAAGAATGAAAAGGATCGGCCCCTTCCTTCATCTTCTTCACGATAGAAACCGCCGGCCCCCTTTTGTACGAGAGAAAATAACCGCCGAGCCTTGCCTTCGGACACCGATTCCCGGAGCGTTTGTGGACGGAATTCGATTCCGAGAGTGGATTCGGATTGCTCTCGTCGAGACCTTCATTCCTGCGGTAAGAAATTCGATTTTCGTAGAGTTTTCGAAGGATTGGAATTTTTGGTTTTGGAGTTTTCCGCCATTAATGGCCGAGTCCTTGTTCTAGGTGTTGCGGCCGTTTTGATCCGTGCGAAGAGGAGGAAATCAGTCCAAAGCTTCGCTGTGAATTGAGGCAAGTGGTATTCTTGCCCTTGCCAAGTGTTTTCTTCGAATTTATTTACTGAAATTGAACTCCCGGTTAGCCTAGGTTAGAGGCCTTGTTATTCTCATTTTTTTTCTTGCTAACTATAGGGCTTAGTTCTTCCTACTGAAACCCCCCCCTATGTGGTGATGTTTGGAATCCAAATTGTCGGCGTGAAGCCGCTGTTTTTCCTTAATTTTGATTGTTGCTCCGGTTCGGGCGTAGCCGAGTGGGAGAGTTAGGAGGGGGTGTGGTTGCCAATTTCCTTCGTTTTGGTATCATTCGAATGGTTAGGCATAGTTTGAAAGGTAGTAGCGTGCGAAGTTGATAGTCGTCTACTGCTACTGCAGTGGCGTGAGTCGTGTGCGCGTTCCGGTGTCGTTCGGAAAATTCCAAACGGTACAGGTTTGCCGCGCACGGTCATCAGCCTTTAGGGCGCACGACCACTGGTCGTGTGCCTCTGTTCGTGCGCGTATAAATTTCATTTTCCAAAGTTCTGTCTCGGGCAATCGCACGAGCGCTGGCAACAGCGCGCACGACCAGTGATCGTGCGACAGTGATCGTGCGCAGTTGCTAGGTTTTCTGTCAGGTTTCCAGGTTCGTTTCGCACGATCATCAGCCAATGAGTGCGCACGACCACTGACCGTGCGCCACTGACCGTGCGTTTTGTATATTTCCTTTTGCTAGGCTAATTTAGCTGATTTCGAGTGCGGGGGTTTAGATACTCAAGTGGCAGGTAACTACCCGAGTTCTGGATCTTCTGCCTTGGTCGTTCGACTATTGTCGAGCCCCGTTTTCCTTAGTGGGTTTTGTGGGTAGTAACTTTATTTTGGCGGCGAGTGAGGCTAGCTCACTCAACGCCAAGGTTTAGGTAGGCACTGAGTGGGTTTCACTCAGCGCCTAGTCGTGTTGGTTCATTTCAACATTTCTTCCTTTACGTTGTATTTCAATTCCGAGTGGATTTCCAGTTGTATATCTGGATTTTTCCTTGTCGGCCGTTTTCTTGATTTTCCTAGAGGCCGAATCGTGGGTCGTGGATAGTAGTGGTGGTTATAGCTCTTTATGGGGGTGGAGTTTTGTGATATAGCCAAGGCCACCCATGGATTTCTTGCTCCAGGTACGGGCTGGGCATTTCGGGTGGGAAGATCCCTTGTGTTTTCACGTTTTGACCCTCGAGCTTTTGACTTGGACATGGTGGATTGGAGGACTGCGTTTGCCTTCGATCCGGTTCCTCGTTGTTGTTTTGCTACTATCACTTCCCACAGTTTAGGGTGTTAGAAGTTTCTTCCGTGGTAGTTTTGCAGCATTTTAGGCTCTTGGCAGCCTAGTAGGCCCTGCAGGATGTGGTTCCTGGGCTGGGTTGTTGCTGTTTCTTTGCACGTTGTGCATTTTCTGATGTCCTGTTTTGGGCAGTTGTGACTCTTTCTTCTGCATGTTTTCAGTTACTTGTCCTTTTGGTTGACTCTTACATGCAGTTGTTTTTACCTTGATTTTGCTTGCTGAGGTATTCTGTTTTCTTTTGGAATGCCTCAGGTTCGGAGCTGTAGCCAGTCTGGTGGCTAGTAGGTGGTGTTGTTGGTGGACTCCCGGACTTTGAAGTTTTGTTTTCCTTGTTAGTGAGGTAGTTTTCAGTACTTTCTTACAGACATATATATGTGCTAGTGGGTTCGTGTCAGGTTGTTGGCGCCCACTAGTAGTTTTTACCTTGTAATAGATATATATACTATTGCTGCTACCATTTTCTGGAGATAGTCTACTTGCTTTGAGAGGATTTATGCTAGGTTGCTAGGTATTTTCAAACTATAAATGCTATTGTAAATAAATCTCATGATCAGCATGTTTTGCAAACTTAAACACTACTTTCCAAATCACGTATGAAAACCGTTTTCTTATATATATTATATAAACTGAGTGTAGTGTCTTGCATAGTATGAGTGGTTCTCTTGGGACCCTTATGCGCTCTTTAGGGTGTAAAACCTAATTAAAGTATTTTCCGCAGCGTTTAAATATAGTTTTCTTTTGTGGACTAGATGATCCACTGAGCCGAGGGATACGGACTCTAAACATAACTGATTTTCTATTCATTAAGCGCACAATTTTCTTGCATAAAGGTTGTAGTTGGTTTTTGCCTGAGCGTCAGCAGTTATCCCCTGCTTGACGTGGCATCATGACGCGCGTTTTCTCTTACTCTGATAATTCTTAATTCGGAGAAAATGCGGGTTGTGACAGTTGGTATCAGAGGGAGGTTGCTTGACAAGTTAGTTGGGCAACCTTCCTTGGATGCTGTTAGTAGTTCAGCATCATGTCATTCACACACCGATATGTCATCAGCACGTCTTGGCAAAAGCACGAACACTACACTCATAGCATAACATGAAGTATACGGGGCATATTATGTAGTATGGGATGCATAATATGTGTTCGTATATGGATCCACCATAGGGGCTACATGTGAGGGTTATGTAGTATGGGATGCATAATCTCACCACATGACTGCGACTAGCACGTTTCTTTTTTCGTTGCATGGAAATGTTATGTAGTATGGGATGCATAACATTTTCATGTGTACGCCGCTCATATCATGCATTAGGGCCTTTGTTTTTAGAATGCATAGCACAATCATGCATATCATAACATTGCATAAGCACAACGCGCCAAGCTAAAGATTTGCAGGATGACATATGTACACACATAAGTTTTCAAACTAACATAAGTTCATGCATCCGATCTAGGCACAAGAGTTAGTGAGGTGGTGGTTAACCATCCTAGGATAGGGCATATCATCTAATTTTTGTGAAAAAGATAAACTCTCAGAGCAAGTTTAGCAGCTTTAAGTCTATATCTACATATGTATTGTCTGTACTGGTAGTCGGTTCTAGTCGTGGGATTTGGATCTGATTTGCGTTGTATTGATTTTTTTTTAGAATGGCTAGGCGTCCTGCGACTCGATCGACTCCCCTGTCTGAGGGTGAATCTTCTGGAGCTCAGAACGATGCGGTGATCGAGGGTCTGCGTCAGAGTAGCGAAGCTATGGGCAGGCAGTTGGAGGAGGTGCAAGCCCAGATTCAGTCTTTGGTGGCAGTTGTGGCAGGCCAGGCTCAGGGTGCGCAAGTTCCTGCTGGGGGGTTAGCTGTTCCTCCTCCTCCTGCACCCTTGAGACCTCCAGTGGTGGTGCCAGCAGAGATGGCCTTCATCTCGCAGTTTCAGAGGCTGAGCCCTCCCACTTATGATGGGAAGGCAGATTTCATGGTGATAGAAGACTGGCTGATCTCCATGGAGGAGATGTTCTCGTACTCTGGGATTTCAGATGATCAGAGGGTGATGATAGCCGCCTATCAGCTTAAAGGTTTGGCTAAGAGTTGGTGGCTGAGAGAGAAGGAGAGCCTGGTAGCCGGATGCTCTTGGGAAGTGTTCAAGGAGATGCTGTTGAGGAAGTTCTTACCCTCGGTCGAGCGTGACCGCCTCATGAATGATTTCCTCTATCTGAAGCAAAGGCAGCTCACGGTGGGTGAGTATGAGATAGAGTTTAGTAAGTTGAGCCGTTTTGCCCCTGGATTGGTCAGCGTTGAGGCTGATCGAGTTAAGCGATTCCTCGGTGGTTTGAGGAGTGAGGTGCAGCAGTTGGCCAGTGCTTATGGGTCAGTGACTTATGCTGGAGTTGTAGAGGCTGCTCTTAAGGTTGAGGCCATTGAGGCGGCGAAGAGCAGAGGCCAGCAGTTGAAGAAGGATAAGAGGAAGTTGGTAGAGGAGAAGAAACCCCTGGTACCCGATGCTGTTCCGGGAAAGAGGAGCAGGGTGGTGTGCAGTTTCTGTGGCCGGTCAGGCCATCCTGTTGAGAGGTGTTTCAAGAAGGCGGCAGCTCAGAAGAAGGAGCAGGTTCATGCGATTCAGGGTGCTCCTAGGAGAGATGTCTCCTGTTCAGTTTGCAAGCGATCCGGGCATGATGCAGCCCAGTGTTGGTCCAGAGATAGAGTCTGCTTTCAGTGTGGGCAGAAGGGACACATTAAGTCGAGGTGTCCTCAGGTCCAGTCAGCTCTTCCTGCAGTTCCGTTACAGGCTTTACCTCCACCTCAGCGTGTGGACAAGGGAAAAGGGAAGCTGAACGTGATTTCTTCCGAGGAGGCTCAGACTTCGACCCAGGTGATCTCAGGTTAGTTGTTTGTTGTTTTTCTTTTCTTTCTAGCCTGGTAGTTTAGTTGCTAGATTGTTTGCGGCACTGTTGTGCTAGTTCCTTAGCTTTGTGCGTTCCTATAGGGAAATTTAAGGTGAAGAACCGTTGGGCGCGTGTTCTGTTTGACTCCGGCGCTACCCACTCGTTCGTGGCTAGAGCCTTTGTGGAGCGTCATCGGTTGTCTCTAGATCGTGTTCGGGATTCCTTCCGTGTCAAGTTTCCCTCTGGTGAATCTGTGTTGTCAGATAAGGGTATTTTGGATTGCCCGGTTTTGTTGGGGGATTTTCTTGCGAAGGCGGATCTGAAGATGATTGATCTAGAGGATTTCGATGTCATTTTGGGCATGGACTGGCTCTCTCGGTATGATGCGGTCATTCAGTGCAAAGGAAAGCGCTTGGACTTCATCAGGGACGACGGTCAGCCCGGCAGCGTGTATGCTGATCCGTGTCAGGATTCTCCTGTTCTCTCTGCGGTATGTGTTCAGAGATTGTTTCTTTCTGATAGTTGTGTTTGTTTAGTATCGGCGGTTGGAACCGTTGTTAGCGGGCCACGCTTGGAGGAGATTCCTATTGTTCGTGGTTTCGCCGATGTTTTTCCTGATGATCTTCCTGGTATCCCTCCTGAGCGGGATGTGGAGTTTGTTATTGATTTGGAGCCGGGTACGCGTCCTATTGCTAAGGCGCCGTACCGGATGGCCCCTCGCGAGTTAGAGGAGTTGCGAATTCAGTTAGATGAGTTGTTGGCTAAAGGTTTTATCAGGCAGAGTTCGTCGCCTCGGGGTGCTCCTGTTTTGTTCGTAAAGAAGAAAGATGGGTCGATGAGGCTTTGCATCGACTATAGAGAGTTGAACAAGGTCACTATCAAGAACAGGTACCCTCTGCCGAGGATCGATGATTTATTTGACCAGTTGCGTGGTAGCACGGTGTTCTCCAAGATCGATCTTCGTTCGGGCTATCATCAGCTCAGGATCCGTGAGGCGGATATTCCACGGACTGCGTTTAGGTCGAGGCATGGGCACTTTGAGTTTCTGGTGATGTCGTTTGGTTTAACCAACGCACCATCAGCCTTCATGGATATGATGAACATGGTGTTCAAGGATTTTCTCGACAAGTTCGTTGTGGTCTTCATTGATGACGTGCTAGTTTATTCTCGCAGTGCTGAGGAGCATGAGCAGCATTTGCGTTTGGTCCTGTCAGAATTGAGGAACCACAAGTTATTCGCCAAGTTGAGCAAGTGCGAATTTTGGTTGCCTCAGGTTTCTTTTCTAGGCCACGTGGTGAACAAGGATGGGATTTCGGTTGATCCAGAAAAGATTGCAGCAGTGACGGATTGGAGTAGGCCGAATACTCCTAAGGAGATCAGAAGTTTCTTAGGGTTGGCTGGCTATTACAGGAGATTCGTGGAGGGTTTCTCTTCTCTAGCCGCACCTTTGACCAAGCTAACTCAGAAGAATGTGGCTTTTGTTTGGAGCGAGAAGTGCGAAGAAGCTTTTCAGGAGTTAAAGAGGAGGTTGTGTACTGCTCCCGTTCTGACCCTTCCTATTGAGGGCGTAGATTTTGATGTGTATGTGGATGCGTCGCATATCGGTCTGGGATGCGTATTAATGCAGGACGGAAAAGTAATTGCTTATGGGTCAAGGCAGTTGAAAACTCATGAGCGGAATTATCCTACGCATGACCTTGAGTTTGCAGCGGTTATCTATGCGTTGAAGTTGTGGAGGCACTTACTTTATGGGGCTCAGTGCAAGATTTTTACGGACCATAAGAGCCTGAAGTACGTGTTCACGCAGAAGGAGTTGAATCTGCGTCAGCGGCGGTGGCTCGAGTATGTGGCGGATTATGATGTGGAAATCCAGTATCATCCGGGCAAGGCCAATGTGGTGGCCGACGCCCTGAGCCGAAAGACGGGAAAGATCTTTAACCTCTCCGCCGATCGTTTAGTTGAGGAGTTCCTCCTTATGGATATTTCAGTGGGATGCTGTAGTTTGCAGAATAGCTTATCAGTGGAAGAGCCGTCCTGGATTTCTTTGACTAGACTGCATCAGAAGGACGATCCGGATCTGTTGCACCTTTTTACCAGGACAGAGAAGGGAGAGTTGCCAGATTTTTCTATTGATGATGCGGGTACCTTGAAGTACCGCGGCAGGTTTTGCGTTCCCGCTGTTGGGAACATTAGGAGTAGGATTTGCAGTGAGGCTCAAGGTTCCAGCGTTGCCTACCATCCAGGATCTACGAAGATGTACCGTGACTTAAAGCAAATTGCTTGGTGGTATGGTATGAAAGGAGATATAGCCCGATATGTTGCTGAGTGTCACACTTGCAAGCGTGTGAAGGCCGATCATGGAAGGCCTGGTGGTAAGTTGACTCCGCTAGATATCCCGACTTGGAAGTGGGAGAGTATATCTATGGACTTCATTACGGGTTTGCCAAAATCCCCGAGAGGATTTGATTCTGTTTGGGTTATAGTGGATAGATTGACGAAGTGTGCTCACTTCGTGCCTTATAAGATTGATTACTCGATGAAGAAGATAGCGGAGTTGTACTTGAACGAAGTCATCCGACTCCACGGTGTGCCGGTTAGCATCATTTCAGATCGAGACTCCCGGTTTACTTCTCGTTTTTGGCAGAGTCTGCAAGAGGGTTTGGGTACGGATTTGAGGTATTCTACTGCGTACCACCCTCAGACCAATGGGCAGACGGAGCGGGTCAATCAGATTGTTGAGGATATGATCAGGTGCTATATTTTAGACCACGGTGGAGCGTGGGATGAGCGACTGCGACTCATGGAATTTGCTTACAATAACAGTTATCAGGAAAGCTTGCAGATGGCTCCGTTCGAAGCCTTGTATGGGAGGCGCTGTAGGACTCCGTTGTTTTGGGCTGAGGCTGGTGAGAAGCCTTTGTTGGGTCCTGATGCTCTGGAAGAGATGGAAGTTGCCGTGAAGCTTATTCGTGAAAAGCTTCGTTTAGCCCAGGAGAGGTATGAAAAGAACGCCAATCGGCGTAGGTCCGCATTGGAGTTTTTAGTAGGGGATCATGTATACCTCAAGGTTTTTCCAATGGTTGGTGTGAAGAGATTTGGTAAAAATCGGAAATTGGACCCAAGGTTTGTGGGCCCGTTCGAGATTTTGGAGCGGATTGGTGTGTCGGCATATAGGTTGGATTTGCCAGCGAACTTCCCTGGTGTTCATAATGTTTTTCATGTTAGCCAATTGCGGAAATGTGTGCGCAGCAGTGGGCAACTCTTAGATGTTGTGCCCCAGTTGGAGCCCAACCTCTCTTTTGTTGAGATGCCAGTTCGTATTTTGGATACTCAGGAGCGTGTGCTGCGAAAGAAGTCCATACCGATGGTGAAAGTTCTATGGAAAAATCAGGATTTGGAGAGCGCGACTTGGGAGCTAGAGCCGGCCATGAGGAGGGCGTACCCTCACCTGTTTCGCTGATTTGATCGGTATGTTTCCCTTTGTAACTTCTGTTTGTTACCTTTTCCTTCTTTAGTAGAAGGGTTGTGCGTAAAGTTTCGGGACGAAACTTTCTTTTAGGGGGAGTGACTGTAACGCCCCGCCTTTTCAGCGATTATTTTTATTCTCATTTGGCGTTACGATGACGCGTTTCCGTGGCTTGTGTCATGTGTGGAGTATGGTTTAGCTCCTTAGAACTGAGTGCCCTGTTTGGTAGCCTGTTGGCAAGATCTCCCTAGCAACCGAGTCGTTTTGGTGACCCGGTGTGGCCTCTCGGGGGGATGTTTGTGTTTGGCTTTGCTTGGGTATAACTCGTGTTCTGTTCGTCGAAAGTTAATTTCGACTTCGCCGTTGTGTTCGTAGCGTGGGTATTTAGCTACGGTGCGAATTTCGTCGAATTCCGAGGTGAATCGGTTTTCGCATCGAGTTGGTGTTTTAGGTAATTTTGTAATTACTTATATAATTATATAATTATATATATATATATAAAGAATGAAAAGGATCGGCCCCTTCCTTCATCTTCTTCACGATAGAAACCGCCGGCCCCCTTTTGTACGAGAGAAAATAACCGCCGAGCCTTGCCTTCGGACACCGATTCCCGGAGCGTTTGTGGACGGAATTCGATTCCGAGAGTGGATTCGGATTGCTCTCGTCGAGACCTTCATTCCTGCGGTAAGAAATTCGATTTTCGTAGAGTTTTCGAAGGATTGGAATTTTTGGTTTTGGAGTTTTCCGCCATTAATGGCCGAGTCCTTGTTCTAGGTGTTGCGGCCGTTTTGATCCGTGCGAAGAGGAGGAAATCAGTCCAAAGCTTCGCTGTGAATTGAGGCAAGTGGTATTCTTGCCCTTGCCAAGTGTTTTCTTCGAATTTATTTACTGAAATTGAACTCCCGGTTAGCCTAGGTTAGAGGCCTTGTTATTCTCATTTTTTTTTCTTGCTAACTATAGGGCTTAGTTCTTCCTACTGAAACCCCCCCCTATGTGGTGATGTTTGGAATCCAAATTGTCGGCGTGAAGCCGCTGTTTTTCCTTAATTTTGATTGTTGCTCCGGTTCGGGCGTAGCCGAGTGGGAGAGTTAGGAGGGGGTGTGGTTGCCAATTTCCTTCGTTTTGGTATCATTCGAATGGTTAGGCATAGTTTGAAAGGTAGTAGCGTGCGAAGTTGATAGTCGTCTACTGCTACTGCAGTGGCGTGAGTCGTGTGCGCGTTCCGGTGTCGTTCGGAAAATTCCAAACGGTACAGGTTTGCCGCGCACGGTCATCAGCCTTTAGGGCGCACGACCACTGGTCGCGTGCCTCTGTTCGTGCGCGTATAAATTTCATTTTCCAAAGTTCTGTCTCGGGCAATCGCACGAGCGCTGGCAACAGCGCGCACGACCAGTGATCGTGCGACAGTGATCGTGCGCAGTTGCTAGGTTTTCTGTCAGGTTTCCAGGTTCGTTTCGCACGATCATCAGCCAATGAGTGCGCACGACCACTGACCGTGCGCCACTGACCGTGCGTTTTGTATATTTCCTTTTGCTAGGCTAATTTAGCTGATTTCGAGTGCGGGGGTTTAGATACTCAAGTGGCAGGTAACTACCCGAGTTCTGGATCTTCTGCCTTGGTCGTTCGACTATTGTCGAGCCCCGTTTTCCTTAGTGGGTTTTGTGGGTAGTAACTTTATTTTGGCGGCGAGTGAGGCTAGCTCACTCAACGCCAAGGTTTAGGTAGGCACTGAGTGGGTTTCACTCAGCGCCTAGTCGTGTTGGTTCATTTCAACATTTCTTCCTTTACGTTGTATTTCAATTCCGAGTGGATTTCCAGTTGTATATCTGGATTTTTCCTTGTCGGCCGTTTTCTTGATTTTCCTAGAGGCCGAATCGTGGGTCGTGGATAGTAGTGGTGGTTATAGCTCTTTATGGGGGTGGAGTTTTGTGATATAGCCAAGGCCACCCATGGATTTCTTGCTCCAGGTACGGGCTGGGCATTTCGGGTGGGAAGATCCCTTGTGTTTTCACGTTTTGACCCTCGAGCTTTTGACTTGGACATGGTGGATTGGAGGACTGCGTTTGCCTTCGATCCGGTTCCTCGTTGTTGTTTTGCTACTATCACTTCCCACAGTTTAGGGTGTTAGAAGTTTCTTCCGTGGTAGTTTTGCAGCATTTTAGGCTCTTGGCAGCCTAGTAGGCCCTGCAGGATGTGGTTCCTGGGCTGGGTTGTTGCTGTTTCTTTGCACGTTGTGCATTTTCTGATGTCCTGTTTTGGGCAGTTGTGACTCTTTCTTCTGCATGTTTTCAGTTACTTGTCCTTTTGGTTGACTCTTACATGCAGTTGTTTTTACCTTGATTTTGCTTGCTGAGGTATTCTGTTTTCTTTTGGAATGCCTCAGGTTCGGAGCTGTAGCCAGTCTGGTGGCTAGTAGGTGGTGTTGTTGGTGGACTCCCGGACTTTGAAGTTTTGTTTTCCTTGTTAGTGAGGTAGTTTTCAGTACTTTCTTACAGACATATATATGTGCTAGTGGGTTCGTGTCAGGTTGTTGGCGCCCACTAGTAGTTTTTACCTTGTAATAGATATATATACTATTGCTGCTACCATTTTCTGGAGATAGTCTACTTGCTTTGAGAGGATTTATGCTAGGTTGCTAGGTATTTTCAAACTATAAATGCTATTGTAAATAAATCTCATGATCAGCATGTTTTGCAAACTTAAACACTACTTTCCAAATCACGTATGAAAACCGTTTTCTTATATATATTATATAAACTGAGTGTAGTGTCTTGCATAGTATGAGTGGTTCTCTTGGGACCCTTATGCGCTCTTTAGGGTGTAAAACCTAATTAAAGTATTTTCCGCAGCGTTTAAATATAGTTTTCTTTTGTGGACTAGATGATCCACTGAGCCGAGGGATACGGACTCTAAACATAACTGATTTTCTATTCATTAAGCGCACAATTTTCTTGCATAAAGGTTGTAGTTGGTTTTTGCCTGAGCGTCAGCAGTTATCCCCTGCTTGACGTGGCATCATGACGCGCGTTTTCTCTTACTCTGATAATTCTTAATTCGGAGAAAATGCGGGTTGTGACACTCCTCCCCTTCCTTTACACTATATATTTTTTTACCTCTTCGTATTTTTCTCTTTACCCACCGGGCTATAAATACCCCCCTATCCCTGGGGCCCGGATCATGCTCTCGATTTGTCTCGGCGCCCTAAACCTCACCTCTCTCTCCCTTCTCTCGCGAACTGATCCTACTGGTGCCTCGTCTCGCCTGTTCTTCTCGCATCCTCCTTTTCGCTCTCTTTGTCCCGAATGGGGAAAAGGAAGGCTGAAGAAGGCGAGGGGCGAAGCCGATGCGGGAGGCGGTTTGGTGACCATGATTTTCCTCCCGGCCGGATTTCCGAGGAGGACTACCACGCCTTTACTCGCGATTTCTTGCTGGAAGGTTTTGAGTCACGCCCTCCAAAGGTGGGCGAGTCAATCAACACTTTTTATCCCAGTGAACTCGCCTTCCCCGTCCCGCATTTCGAAGCGGGGCTGAGGTTGCCCCTCTGGCCAGAAGTGAAACAGGTTCTCAAGTACTTCGGGACTGTTCCTGCGCAGCTGAATCCAAACGCTATCTCGGTACTCGTTGCCTTCGCCTGCTACATGCGCCGGGAGCGAATCGAGTTCAGCCTGAACTCCTTCCGCAAGCTTTTTGTCTACCATGCCAATGCCGACGGCGTTTCCTATTTCACGGGGCAGGGTCTCAAGGTTTGCGAGACGCCTAACAAGAATCATCACTGGCTTACTCGCTTCGTCTTTATTCGCGGCAACATGGGTGGCATTCCGCTGGCGCCCGTGTCGCCAGCCGAGGTGTTCTATACCACTCCCAAGGTTAGTGGCACGGACAAGCTTCTCTGTGACTTCTTTATCGGCAAGAACTTCGAGGTTCAGTTCCTGAGGCGGGGCCTCGACTCCCTCCTTCCCGTGCTTCTAGGCGAAGGTAAATGCTGGGGCCTTTTATTTTCGTCTAGGTCTAACGAATAGTTTTTGTAAACGCATCGTCTCACCGTTTCCAGGAGAAAGAAATGTTCCCGTTCGCCCGCCTTATAAAAGCAGCATCAAACCTTCCAAAGATGTCGCCCTCGCCACGATGGCAGCTGAGGCGGCGAGAGAAAACCTACCCCTCTCCCTGAAGAAAAGGCCTGCAGAAGGCTCCGCCCCGTCTCGCCAGAGTCCTTCAAAGAAAGCAAAGGTCAAGAAAGGAGCGCCTCTTCCCTCTGGAAAGGCGAAGCAAGTTCCTGCCGAGATGGTAGATGTGTCGGGATCCTTATCCCCCATCTCTTTGGGTTCCCAATCTCCCCAATCCCCTTCTCGGCTTCTTGGTCAGCGGACCGTCTCGCCGATTGGCGGGACGGGTCAACCTGATTCTCTTGCTGACAACCTCCCCTCTAAATCTCCTACTCGCGAGGTGGGCTCTTCCAGCCGCCCGGCTCCCTCCACTCATCTGAACTTCAATATGGGCCCAGCGATCCCGGATGCTGTCGGTGAGCCAACCCAGATATGGGACAAGGAGGCGAACCGGGTCTCTATCTCTACCCTCCTTCCTCCCTGGATAGAGCGAGACCAACCTACGGCTCACACGTTTTCTCTGGGCTTTGGCCTTTACGGTGGCGCAGAGCGAGAACCTGCCGCTGAGCCTCCCTCGCGGGATTTGATCCTGAGGGCCGCGCAATCCCAGCTGCGCTCGCTAGAGCTATCGCACCAGGTCTCACGCCGTCTGATTTACAATAATAAGAGCTGGAGGGATTCAGAGGCAAGCCTGGCGGCTGAGCGCGAGAAGTCTACGGATCTTGAGAAACGGTTGGCCGTGGCCGAAAACCTTCTCGCCAAAGCTCGGGGTGGTGTGGTGAGTTTTCCCCATTCTCAATTCCTTCCCTTTCTTTGTTCACCTTCAACTTCCCCTAATGAATAAACCTCTCGCAGGATGCCGAGACGGCCGACAGGATGCACTCGCGCATAGCTACTCTGGAAGGGGAGGTTAAAAGCATGGAGTCCGAGATCACTCGACTTCAGGAGGCTGCCCTCTCGCCTTCTCGCGTGGTGATTCCCCAACCTCCTCCCTCTCATTATTCTCATGCCGAGGTCATGGGACTCTGCAAAGACGCCAATATCCGGACCGCCGAACTAATCGTGAAGATGATGAAGGAGATGGAAGTTATCAGGGAAGGCTGCGAGGAGGTCACTGCCCGCGACCTGGTACCCGAGATTTATGGCGAGGAGGAAGACGGCCCGTCCTCCAGCGCGGAAGAATAGAGGATTTATTTTACAGTGTTTTTTGTATACTCCTCTTCTCCCCCCTTTTTCTCTTTTGGATACTTGTTGCTGAGGCATTTTTGTATTACGGCCTCTTTTTGTGGATGACATATATATTTTATTTTTAAGGCCCTTCTTTTCATCTCTCCTGTATGCCTACCCTCTCTTCACTTTGCGGAACGAGATCACGACTTGTCTCGCCTACCGATGGAGGGTCTAGCTTTACTTGTGGCGCGAGTGGGCGGGCCCTCAGTGCTCTCGCGCAGGGACGTATCACTCCCTCTCGCCTTATCTCTGGACACCCCAGGCGCGAGTGGGTCTCGAATCGTTATTATGCTTGGTTTCGTTTGCGAGACGAAGGTACTCCTCTTCTCGCCCTTTGGCCGAAGAGCAGACCCCTTACTCTAGGTGCGAATAGCCATGTACCCTTCCACTCGCCTTGCCCCTGGGCACCCTTGGCGCGAGAGGATCTTGAGGGACCGACTCCTTCCTCCTCTTCTTCCTTTGGGATAAGGATCTTGCTTTTGATCAAATTATGAAACTCCCATCCATATGCTGCCCCTTTACCTAACCTCCGAGTGAGCCTACCGACCTGTCAGCTCGATGATAGCCCGGGTAGCGGGTCTTCTCGGGGGCCTCCTCTTCAAAACCAACTCCAACCACCTAGTGAGCCTACAGACCTGCCAGCTCGATGGTAGCCTGGACAGCGGGTCTTCTCGGGGTCTCCTCTCCAAAACCAACCCCAACCACCGAGTGAGCCTACAGACCTGCCAGCTCGATGGTAGCCTGGACAGCGGGTCTTCTCGGGGTCTCCTCTCCAAAACCAACTCCAACCACCGAGTGAGCCTACAGACCTGCCAGCTCGATGGTAGCCTGGACAGCGGGTCTTCTCAGGGTCTCCTCTCCAAAACCAACTCCAACCACCGAGTGAGCCTACAGACCTGCCAGCTCGATGGTAGCCTGGACAGCGGGTCTTCTCGGGTCTCCTCTCCAAAACCAACTCCAACCACCGAGTGAGCCTACAGACCTGCCAGCTCGATGGTAGCCTGGACAGCGGGTCTTCTCGGGGTCTCCTCTCCAAAACCAACTCCAACCACCGAGTGAGCCTACAGACCTGCCAGCTCGATGGTAGCCTGGACAGCGGGTCTTCTCGGGGTCTCCTCTCCAAAACCAACTCCAACCACCGAGTGAGCCTACAGACCTGCCAGCTCGATGGTAGCCTGGACAGCGGGTCTTCTCGGGGTCTCCTCTCCAAAACCAACTCCAACCACCGAGTGAGCCTACAGACCTGCCAGCTCGATGGTAGCCTGGACAGCGGAGTCTTCTCGGGGTCTCCTCTCCAAAACCAACTCCAACCACCGAGTGAGCCTACAGACCTGCCAGCTCGATGGTAGCCTGGACAGCGGGTCTTCTCGGGGTCTCCTCTCCAAAACCAACCCCAACCACCGAGTGAGCCTACAGACCTGCCAGCTCGATGGTTGCCTGGACAGCGGGTCTTCTCGGGGTCTCCTCTCCAAAACCAACTCCAACCACCGAGTGAGCCTACAGACCTGCCAGCTCGATGGTAGCCTGGACAGCGGGTCTTCTCGGGGTCTCCTCTCCAAAACCAACCCCAACCACCGAGTGAGCCTACAGACCTGCCAGCTCGATGGTAGCCTGGACAGCGGGTCTTCTCGGGGTCTCCTCTCCAAAACCAACTCCAACCACCGAGTGAACCTACAGACCTGCCAGCTCGATGGTAGCCTGGACAGCGGGTCTTCTCGGGGTCTCCTCTCCAAAACCAACTCCAACCACCGAGTGAGCCTACAGACCTGCCAGCTCGATGGTAGCCTGGACAGCGGGTCTTCTCGAGGTCTCCTCTCCAAAACCAACTCTAACCTACCGAGTGAGCCTACAGACCTGCCAGCTCGATGGTAGCCTGGACAGCGGGTCTTCTCGGGGTCTCCTCTCCAAAACCTAACTCCAATCCACCGAGTGAGCCTACAGACCTGCCAGCTCGATGGTAGCCTGGACAGCGGGTCTTCTCGGGGTCTCCTCTCCAAAACCAACTCCAACCACCGAGTGAGCCTACAGACCTGCCAGCTCGATGGTAGCCTGGACAGCGGGTCTTCTCGGGGTCTCCTCTCCAAAACCAACCCCAACCACCGAGTGAGCCTACAGACCTGCCAGCTCGATGGTAGCCTGGACAGCGGGTCTTCTCGGGGTCTCCTCTCCAAAACCAACTCCAACCACCGAGTGAACCTACAGACCTGCCAGCTCGATGGTAGCCTGGACAGCGGGTCTTCTCGGGGTCTCCTCTCCAAAACCAACTCCAACCACCGAGTGAGCCTACAGACCTGCCAGCTCGATGGTAGCCTGGACAGCGGGTCTTCTCGGGGTCTCCTCTCCAAAACCAACTCTAACCACCGAGTGAGCCTACAGACCTGCCAGCTCGATGGTAGCCTGGACAGCGGGTCTTCTCGGGGTCTCCTCTCCAAAACCAACTCCAACTACCGAGTGAGCCTACAGACCTGCCAGCTCGATGGTAGCCTGGACAGCGGGTCTTCTCGGGGTCCCCTCTCCAAAACCAACTCCAACCACCGAGTGAGCCTACAGACCTGCCAGCTCGATGGTAGCCTGGACAGCGGGTCTTCTCGGGGTCTCCTCTCCAAAACCAACTCCAACCACCGAGTGAGCCTACAGACCTGCCAGCTCGATGGTAGCCTGGACAGCGGGTCTTCTCGGGGTCTCCTCTCCAAAACCAACTCCAACCACCGAGTGAGCCTACAGACCTGCCAGCTTGATGGTAGCCTGGACAGCGGGTCTTCTCGGGGTCTCCTCTCCAAAACCAACTCCAACCACCGAGTGAGCCTACAGACCTGCCAGCTCGATGGTAGCCTGGACAGCGGGTCTTCTCGGGGTCTCCCCTCCAAAATAAAATCTTCCTGCTTTGAGGAGACAGCTATTTGAAACTGTATGGCGGTACCAGAAGGCCTTGCCAGGTTGGCTAACATTGAAAAGTGAGAGAAAAAACAAAGGAAACCACATCTCATTCCGCATAGATAATGAACATGAACAAAAGTATTAAGGATAGAAACGCTTTAGGTCGTCGCCGCTTCGGGCGCGATCTAGGGGTGTCCCGTCTACATCTTGGAGGTGATACCCTCCTGATTTCAAGACCTCTTTTACAATAAAAGGACCTTCCCAGTTGGGGTTGAGCTTCCCTACCGAAGCCCCTCTCCCTGCTGCATCCACTTTCTTGAGGACCAAGTCTCCCTTCTCAAACTGCTTGACTCTGACGTGCTTATCAAAATATCTTGACATCCGGCGCTTGACCTCCTCCTGTCGGATAGATGCCAGCTCTCTAAGCTCCTCCACCAAGTCGAGGGAGAGCCTTTGCTCTTCGTCATTATCTACCAGCCACTTCTCATCTCCCTTCCTTGCCGCAGCTACTCTAGGTGACTCAACCTCGAACTCAACAGGTATGACGGCCTCAGAGCCATGGGAAAGTTTGAACGGTGTCTCCCCCGTGGCGGAACTTGGCGTGGTCCTTAAGGCCCAGAGGACGGAGGGGAGCTGCTCCACCCAACTTCCCCTCAAGTTTTCCACCTTTTTCTTTAAGAGATTCACGATGACCTTATTCGCGGCTTCCACCTGCCCATTGCTTCGAGGATGATGCACTGAAGCAAACCGAAGGTCTATACCTAGTCGTATACAGAAATCCACGAACTCTCTGCTGGCAAATTGCGGTCCGTTATCCGTGACAATGGCCAGAGGGAGCCCATGCCTACAGATGATTTCCCCCCATACGAAGCTTTTGACCACTTGAGACGTCACCTTCGCCAATGCCTTCACCTCCAGCCATTTTGAGAAATAGTCTACCATGACCAGCAGGAACCTCCTCTGGCCACTGGCTTGAGGGAATGGACCCACCAGATCTAGCCCCCATATGGCGAAGGGCCATGGAGCTGTGATCGTGCGCAACCTTTGGGCCGGGAGGAGCTGAAGAGGGGCAAATTCCTGGCACTTTCTGCACTTCCTTGCGAATTCCTCGGCATCCTTCCTAAGGGCGGGCCAGAAATAGCCTTGCCTCAACACCCTTCCTTCCAAGGTCCGACTCCCGGAATGGCTGCCGCACTCTCCAGAGTGAATTTCTTCCAGCACCCTCGCAACCTCCTTCTCGGATACGCATCGAGCCAACAGCCCCGACAACGTCTTACGGTATAAGATCCCTTCTTTTAGCAGGTAGTACGCCGACTTGTACCTGACTTGCTTCTTCTCGAGCTCTCCCTCGGGCAGACGTCCCGTCGTCAAGTAGGTGGTAAATGGATCCATCCAGGATCTCTGCTGATCTACTTCCATCAGTTCTCCCTCTTCGATGGAGGGCCTAAAGAGCTCTGTCATGGTTCCTCCGGCCCGAGGACCGTGCTTGGCGAGCAGGTCTGCCCGAATATTTTCTTCCCTTGGGACGTGTTGAACTGAGAAACTGCGGAACTGCCCAATGATTCTCTTTACCTTTGTTAAGTACAACTGGAGGGTGGGCTCTCTTACCTCAAATTCTCCTTTTATATGCCTTGCCACTA
This sequence comes from Platanthera zijinensis, assembly GCA_039513925.1. Taxonomy (NCBI): domain Eukaryota; kingdom Viridiplantae; phylum Streptophyta; class Magnoliopsida; order Asparagales; family Orchidaceae; genus Platanthera; species Platanthera zijinensis. Next base: position 61,723,545 of record CM077098.1, on the reverse strand, counting down.
TCATAGAATCCGTGGAGACCTTAATATCTTGTATACCGAGCTCACGAGCCAACCTCAGCCCTGCTATAATGGCCTCGTACTCCGCTTGATTGTTGGTGAGGATGAAATGAACCTTCAGGGCCTGTTCGATCCGTGTTCCCTCAGGACTTACCAAAACCATCCCTCCTCCAAAAGAATTCTTTCCCGAGGCCCCATCTACAAGCATCTCCCAAGCTACTACGGGAGACGTCTCGGCCTCCTTGACCTCCACCGTGTAATCTACCAAGAAATCTGCTACAGCTTGCGTCTTGATAGCCAACCGAGGAACATAAGAAAGGTCAAACTCACTGAGTTCTATTGACCATTTAGCTAATCTCCCTGAGTGCTCTACCCCTTCCAAAATACGGCGGAGAGGGTGGTCCGTCACGATCTGGATGGAATGGGCCTGAAAATAGGGCCTGAGCTTTCGAGCTGAGATAACGAGGGCGAAGGCTAGCTTCTCCAGGATAGGGTACTTTAGCTCTGCCTTTTTGAGGACTCTACTTACATAGTAAACCGGGAATTGCTTTTTACCTTCTTCCCGCACGAGGACCGAACTCACTGCCCCTGCCCCTACCCCTAGGTACAAGAATAGAATCTCTCCTTCTCTCGGGCCTTGGAGTAGCGGTGCCTTGGTGAGCTGCTGCTTCAAGGCTAGAAAAGCACTCTCGCACTCGGAGGTCCACTCGAATTTCTTCCCCCCCCTCAATGTCCGAAAGAAAGGTGAGCACCTCTCTCCTACCCTGGAAAGGAATCTGCTGAGCCCCGCCAACTTGCCGGTAAGGCGCTGGACCTCTTTGGTATTCGTTGGAGGCTCTAGTTCTAGGATAGCTCTTACCTTATCTGGGTTAGGCTCTACTCCTGCTGGGGTGAGGAGATGTCCTAAGAACTTTCCCCTACTAGCCCCGAATACGCACTTTGACGGATTGAGCCTCATCTTGTACTTCCTTATAGTTGCAAACGTTTCTTCAAGGTCCGCAATATGAGACTTGAGATCTTGGCTCTTGATCATCAAGTCGTCTACGTAGACTTCGAGGTTCCGTCCCTTTTGTTCTCGGAAGATCCGATCCATCATCCGTTGGTAGGTCGCCCCCGCATTCTTCAACCCAAAAGGCATCATGTTATAGCTGAAGCATCCATCCTCGGTGATAAAGGTGACATCCTTGATGTCCGGTGGATGCATGCGTATTTGATGGTATCCTGAAAAGGCATCTAAAAAACTCATTAGTGAAAAACCGACGGCTGAATCAACCAGCGCGTCGATTCGAGGCAGAGGGTAACAATCCTTGGGACATGCTTTATTCAAAAGAGAGAAGTCAATACACATTCTCCACTTCCCTTCCCCCTTCTTTACCATCACAACATTGCTCACCCACCCCGGATACTTGTTTGCGGATATGAATCCGGCCCGGAGCAGCTTTTCCACCTCCTCCCTGATAGGCTTGGCCATCCTGGAAGCGATGGCCCTTTTCTTCTGCTGGATGGGACGAACCTTGGGGTCCAGGTTGAGACGATGGCATGCCACGTCTGCGTCAATCCCTGGCATGTTGGCCGCGCTCCAAGCAAAGATATCAATGTTTTCCTGTACGCATTTTCGGATCTCCTCCTGGTCCTCAAGACCGAGCTCTCCGCTGATTCTGATCTTTTCTTTCCTTCCTTCTTTTGTTAGGATGTCCACCTCCTGTAGCTCGACTGCAGCCTTCAGCCTCGAGGGCTCTTCTTCTTCCTCCTGATCTTTCGGAATCTCCTCTTCCTCTCCCAGCCCTTCCTCCTGGTTTCCGAGCTCTTGCTCTCCACCCTCTTTTTTCTCCACTGCCATGTCTACTTTCTCAACGAACCTCTCCTCCACCCGCACCGGGCCTCCTCCTAGCACTGACTCTTCCATCTCTCCTATTTTTCTTTTCCTTCCTCTCTCCTCTTTCCCTTCTCCTCCGACCCTTAACTCCCCTGCCATTACTGGCTCCTCCGCAATGCCACCTCCCCACTCCTCAACTCTACTCTCCTCTTCCCCTTCTCTTCCGACCCTTGACTCCCCTGCCATTACTGGCTCCTCCGCAATGCCACCTCCCAGCTCCTCAACTCTATTCTCCTCTTGTTCCTCCCGTTCCAGTCTTCTCTCTAACTCTTCCGCATCCCCCCCTCCATGAGATAGTGTTTACTGCCGTCACATAACATTCCCGGGCCGCCTTTGGATCTCCTCTCACCCTGATCTGGGTCCCTCCTGAATTGAGTTTCAAACATTGATGAAAAGATGATGGTACACACCTAAAGGCACTAATCAAAGGGCGCCCGAAGATGGCGTTGTAACTGCTGGGAGCGTCCACTATCACAAAGCGGCAGTTCCTGGACAGCCCTCCCAGGGTTACCTGGAGACTGACTCCCCCCTCTACTTCTTTCCTTTCTCCTGAGAATCCGAACAGCGGTCCATCCGCTGCTAACACCCTCCTGGCTTCCACCCTCATCTCATTGAATGCCTTTTTGAAGATAACATTAACCGAGCTTCCATTGTCCACCAAGATCCTTGATACCGTGAAACCCTCGATAGCCGTCCGAATCACCAGCGCATCGCAGAACGGGTCTTCGTGATCCGGCAAGTCCTTCCTGGAGAAGGTGATCTTCTCGTCCGGGGGCGGAGCTTGCGATGTCGAGGCGACACCTCGACGGTACATTGTATGAAGGCTGGCCTTTCGGGTAGCCTCGATTCCCACCCCACCATGAATCACCCCGATCCCCCCTCTATCCCCCACATCTGACCGATCTACACATCTATCCTCCTCCCCTACTCCGGTCATCTCTACTATCCGCGCTGGTGGTTGCTGCTCTCCCGCTCCTCTTCTCCCCTTCAGCTCCAGAAACTCTGGACATGTAGCTGTCGCGTGACCTTCCTCCTCATGGAAGTCACAGAATGGTATAGCTACTTCTCCCTCCTGCCTCCCTTCTTGGTGATTCCTTCTCCTCCCTGCTCCGGCTCCCCCCTTCCTCGCTCTCTTCCTCTTCCTCTTCCCCGGCCTATAGCCATAGCCTGCTGAGGCGGGGGTGGGAGTGGCCTAGGTCCCTGTCTCCACCCCAGCTGTGGCAACCTTCCTGCTCCTCCATGGTAGTAGCTCCTTCCCCCCGGGGGAAGACCTCTCCATTGCCCTTGAACTGGGCCTTCCAGTTGCCTCCAACCCAACTCCTGCTGTGCCGGCCCCCTTGGCTCCTCCCTTCTCCTCCCTTCCTGCTGCCTCGCTCCTCCTGGTTCTCTGGACTCTACCTCCGTCAGCCTTGCTAGTTTCTTGGCAAAAGCCGGGTTTGCTGCCTCCATCGCTATCTCCTTGGCTGCCTTCTCCATCAACCCTTCAAATGATAAGGGTGCCTTCCTGGTGAGGCTCATTTTGAAGAAGCCTTCCCTGAGACCCACAGTAAAGGCCATTTGGAGAGCAAATCCCGGTACCTCCTGAATGTCCAGGATTTCCTCTTGGAAGCGATCCACGTACTGGGCTAAGGACTCGTCTGCCTTCTGCTTGATCAGGAAGATGGACTCCGGGTTTTTCTTCCTCTTCTTCGAGGTCGAGAAGCGCAACTGGAAGCTCCTACTCAAATCTTCAAAGCCATATATTGACCCTGCTGGGAGTTGATGAAACCAGTCCCGGGCCTTGTCCTTCAAGGTGATCGCGAAAAGGCGGCACTTGAATGCATCCGTCATCGGCCTGATGGAGACCGCATCTTCGAACCATTGCAAGTGTTGGAGGGGATCATCCTTCCCCACATAATAAACCATCTCAGGCTCGCGGAACCCCTCTGGGACGGGAGCCGAAAGAACCAGCTCGCAAAAGGGGGATCCTCTCGCCAGGGGTCTCGCCGTCTCCACTCGCGCGACGAGGTCTACTGGCGAGACGGCGCTCGTCGGGCTGGGGAACAACTCCCTTCCTGCCAGATCTCGCCCGTTTCCTTCCACCACCTTCTCCTTTCCGGGCCGCCCTCCTGGCGCATCCTCGCCCACCCTTGCCGAGATGGCTCCTTCCGGAGGTGAGAGGCCCGGCCCCTGAGGTAGAGGGGTCACGCACTCGCCTCGCTGCGAGATCTGCTGCAACATCCCCATGATGCCCTCGATGGACGCCATGAATTCTTCCCTCCCAATATATCCTCCTGGGTTCTGGGACCCGCCCTCATTTCCTCCGCCCTCATCTCCTCCTCCTAGATCTCCTGCCATGAGATGATCCAAAGTTCTTCGACGCTGGCTGCGATCCACGCTCACCGCACCAAAAATGTTGAAACTAGTCGAACTAGTTTCTCCTAAAAGCTCGGATCTAAGGCTGCAACCCACGCTTACTTTCTTTGAACCACGCTCCCAACAAGAAACCTAAAGGAACAGACCGGGAGCTTCAGCTCGGAGGTCCCACCGCTCACCCGGAAGGACTAGAATCCTTCCCCTCCCTAGCCAGTGCTGAGCTAGGTGCCTGAGTGAGAAGGAAAAAGAAGGTTCCACATACCCCCTTCTCAGACACCTTACCGGTCTATTTATAGGCTTCAGGATTTGAACTGCAAATAACCAAAACAAGCACCTGTGAAATTACCTGAATACCCTGGGGCTGGGTCTGCCAACAGCCAAACTCCGCTGTTCTGAAGGGCTATGAGCAGACCACCGAGGGTAAAAGAGTAAAAAAGGCCAAAAAGGATGAACCGCTGGCTAAGTGAACCGGTTCCCACCCAATTGCTGAACCGGCCTTATCTCTTCCTGCTGACCCGATGCTTGGTGAGAGGACCACCTTGCGGCTGAAAAGGATTACCTCGCAGGCGAGACCCTCAGACGGCATATAGACAATCTTCCTTTGACCCCCACCTGCCAGGCGAATGGACCCACGTTTTGGCTCCTCTCGCCTATTGCGAGTGGACCCTCTTTTGGGCTCCTCTCGCCTATTGCGAGTGGACCCAGCTTTTGGGCTCCTCTCGCCCATTGCGAGTGGACCCAACTTTAGGCCCTTCTCGCTTAGTGCGAGTGGTCTTTGCGTCGGGCCCCTCTCGCCTAGGGCCTTATCTCCTTTTGAGGATTCTTCTAATTCCCTCTCTGCTGGGTTCCCTCCTGTGAGCCCGAGGTTGTACAGGTACCATAGACCAAGATCAGCTGTGCCCGTGAGATATCTCAGAATTCTTTTTGCAGTAGAATAATGAGACTCCTTAGGGCAAGTTTGGTATCTAGCACAAATACATGTAGCATACATGATGTCTGGCCTGCTTGCAGTCAAATAGAGGAGGGAGCCAATAATGCCTCTATACAAGGTTTCGTCAACAGGTTTTCTAGTCTCATCTTTATCTATTGACACACTTGACCCCATAAGAGTTTTCATTATGGAGGCACTCTCCATTCCAAACTTCTTGATTAGCTCCTTGGTGAACTTAGACTGAGAGATGAATAGACCATCCTTTGACTGTCTAACTTGGAGGCCCAAGAAGTACTTGAGTTCACCCAAACTCTTCATCTAAAATTGCCCTTACATAAGTTTAGCACACTTATTGCAGAGGCCATCATCAATAGATCCAAAAATTATGTTATCTACATAAATTTGGACTAGAATGATCTTACCCTTGACTTTCCTAAGGAATAATGTTTTCTCTATCTTTCCCCTTGAGAATTTGTTCTTAATGAGAAAGCTAGACAAGGTTCCATACCATGTCCTAAGGGCTTGCTTCAACCCTTACAAAGATTTTCTAAGTTTAAATACATAATCAAGAAAGTTAGGATTAACAAAACCTGAGAGTTGCTCAACATAGATCTCCTCTTTTATGTTACCATTTAGGAAGGATGACTTAATATCCATTTGGTAGACCTTAAACCTTTTATGTGCAGCATATGCAAGGAATAATCTTATTGCCTCTAGTCTAGCAACTAGTGACAGGTTTGATCAAAGTCAATACCTTCCTCTTATATGTATCTCTTGGCAACTAGTCTAGCCTTATTTTTGATAATAACTCTAGTATCATAAAGTTTATTCCAATAGATCTACTTAGTCCTAATGATGTTATGTCCATGTGGTCTTGGAACTAGCTTCCAGACCTTGCATCTCTTGAACTGGCTTAGTTCTTCTTGCATTGCCACAATCCAAAATGGGTCTATGTTGGCATATTCAAACCACTTTGGTTTAACTTGAGATAGGAAGCTTGAATACATTGCAATGTTGAGGCTTCTGCTCCTTGTTTTAACACCTTAGCTTGTATCTCCTATAATTTGATCTCTAGGATGATCTCTCAAGTGCCTAACAGTTTCTTACATTCTATTTTCAGCCACTTGAATCTCAATTTCTGGATCCTGCTGGTCTTCTTCTATGTCCTGTGTATTTAGGCCTTTATCAGGAATAAATACACTATCATCTTCCTCTTGGGTAGTAGGAGGAGTATCCTTGACTGTCAATTTATTTATCTTAAACTCTACACCTGCAGATCTAGAGGAGCTTGACAGCTTACTGTTAATCATAGATGATTCATCAATTACTACATTCACAGACTCTCTTCCAACTTGATTCTTCAAGTTATAGACTCTATAGGCTTTATTATGGTTGATGTACCCAACAAAATTCCCTTATAGGATTTCGCAGTAAACTTAGTCAAGTAGGACTTCCCATTATTCAGCACAAAACACATGCTTCCAAAAATCCTGAGATAGACAAGATTTGGTTTTCTGTCTTTCATAATCTCATAGTGAGTCTTCATGTGACCCTTGTTGACAGAAGCTTTATTCAGTACATGACAGGTAGTGTTTACTGCCTCAACCCAGAAGTACTCTGGGAGAGAAGTATCACTGAGTTGTGTCCTACCAACCTCTATGAGAGTCCTGTTCTTCCTCTCAGCAATCCTCTTTTGCTAGGGTGTTCTTGGAGAAGAAAACTCCTGAAGAATACCTTGCTCTCCATAAAACTTTGTCATGCTTTCAGACTAAAATTCAGTACCATGATCACTTCTGATTATAACCTCAGAGCTGTACTTTTCATTCTGAACTTGCCTAATAAAGGTCATAAGAATCAAGGGTTTTAGACTTTTTCTTAAGAAAGAAAACCCAAGCAAATCTAGAACAGTCATCAACAATCACAAGTGTGTAGACTTTTCTACCTAGACTATGAACTGGCATAGGACCAAACAAGTCCATATGCAAGAAGTACAAACACCTCTTAGAATCTTTGACCCCAATGCTCTTAAATGATGGTTTTGTCTGTTTGCCCTTTTGGCATACATAGCAAATGCCCTCTTTGGTGCATTTCAGATTGGGTCCATTTTTGACTAGCCCTTAACTGAAGAGCTTACTAATTGTCTTATAGTTCAAGCGAGCAAGCATCTTGTGCTAATGCACATAATAAGAGACTTTCTCATTTACTACAAGACATACTGGTGAGTCTGTACTCAAGCATAAAAGTTTAAACAATAAATATTTCCACTCCTAGTGCCTGTCAAAATGACCTCTTGGTCACTTGACCTTTTGATCAGACACTCATCCTTGTAGAAGACAATGACATAACCAATATCACATAGTTGCCATATGCTAATTAGATTGTGTTGCAATCCTTCCACATAAGCTACCTTTGTGATAGAGACTCTGCCATTAGTAATCATACCATGGCCCTTGGTAACTCCTCTGTCTGAAACTTCAAAGATCACCTTTGGTCCATTCCTCACTGGAGTATAATCTTTAAGATGGCTCCTTATTCCAATAATTTGTCTGGAACAACCACTGTCCAAGTACCATATTGGCATTGTATGTGTTCTTGGACTATCCTGCAAACATAGATTAGTTTACCTTAGGAACCCAAAAGGGATTGGGTCATTGGTTCATGTTAGCCTGAAAATGAACATGTCTACCTGCAATAGCCCTGATAAGAAGACTCACCTTTGCCCTTGACACACTTGGGTTGTGCCAACAGTCTATGGCAAAATGACCCACTTTGCCAAAACACCAACACTCATGAATAATATATCTCCTCTTCTGAACAGTCTTTGGAGCGAGCAAGCTTTTTGTCTGTTCAGAGGGAAGAACAACAACCTTCTTCCTGTTTCTTTCAACAAGAATTTGACTGAAGGAAAGTATGCTAATAGATGTACTTGGCTTACTCTGAGTTACCCTAATAGATGTCTTTGAAAGTGAGGGTATGATCTATCTTAACTCTAGAGGGGGGGGGGGGGGTGAATAGAGTATTTTAAAGTAAATTTACAATTTAAAAATGCACAGCAGTAAAGGTTTAATTTATGTATAGGTGTAAGGTGCTTTGATGTAGAAAATAAAACTAAAGCAGTAAAACAAAAACCACATCACACAACAAAGAATATCCACAAGAAACGAGAAGACACAAGGAACTATAGTGGTTCCCAAAAACCTGGGTACATCCACTCTTCTACCACCCTTGGTAGGAATCCACTGCAGGATGAGTTGATCAGGTGTCCTGGGCACCAATGAGCTTTTGATAAGGTGCTCAAAAACCAAACTAGATTTTTTGATCAGGTGTCTTGCCACCACTGAGTTTTGATAAGGCTCTCAGAACCAGAATCAAGACTTTTGAAGGGAGTTTTGATAACCCTTTTACAACAGGAAAAGAAAAAGGAAGAGGTGAAGTTGTCTTCTCTATCTCAATCATTGAGAGAAGACTTAGTGGATTGATTGTGTTGTCAAAGCTCCCCCTGAGAAAGATGAGAGCTTTGCTAGGGTGATAGGTCTTAAGAAGCTTCAGATCTCCAGCAGAAGATGGTTTTAGCAGAGGCTGAAATATGAATTGTCTGGAGTCCTTGATGTCGAAGCTATGATCACTTTTCAGTATTCCAATATTCAACTAATTCTCCAGGATTGATCACTTGATTTTTTGAATTGATCTCACTATCCTGTGAATCTGTACTGAGAGTTTCTTGTTGTAGATAGTCTATTCTTGTGTAGTCTCTTGTTGTATATCTGTCAGACTAGAAAAGATGATTTATTCTCTGAAGATCCTCTATCCAAGATAGCCGTTAGCAGTCAATAAATGTCTTCCATTAATGTTTTGTCTTCTGGAGGAAAGTCCAATAAACATTCTCTGATAAATCCCTTGAAACTTGCTCTAGAATAAATGAAAACGGCTAGCAGATCTCTTGAAATAAATGCTGAGAGAATTTGACAAACATTCCAAAAGCTGACTGAATTTGAATCCTCAAAGTCGTCGATCTCTCAGGAAAAACGTCGATCTGAGCTCTACGATCGACGACCTGAGCTCAGAGATTGGATTGAACATCAGACAGAAAACATCGACCTGAGCTCGAAGATCGTCGACCGGAGCTCGACGATTTAGCAGAGTTGAGCTCAGAGAGCGTCGAACGGAGTTCGACGTTTCGTCGACCTAAGCTCGACGATAATTGTCTTTGCCTCAGCTCTAAGTCTGAATCCTTGAATGGTCCTGGGGGCAGCTTCAAACCTAAGTTCTAAGCCCTAGACTCATTCTAACTTGACCTTTTCAACTATACATTTAGGTCAGACTGATTTCCTAAAAACATAGTGATCCTTGCCCAAATTAGTAATAGGGTGTTCCAACAGTCTTCTTTGTAGTTGATAAGCTGTTGATGGAATCAGAGACAGTCAAGTGAGGCTTACTGACTGACTTACCCTTAGTCAACATTTTTGCTGAAGGAATTTGAGAATAGTCCACTGCCTTATCCTTGAGAGTGGGCGTTGGAGCACCAAACACAAATGGTCCATAATGGGTCATTTGGATTTCCTCATAGGGAGCTTTCAGTCACTCAATCCCATGCCCTTTCTCCTTTAATTATAAGATACACTTGTATCCATACAAGATGAGTTTCCATTTTTCCAGTGACTGTACGTGTTGTCCTGGTTATACCTATTAAAGGGAAGGATTACCTTTTGAAAGGTATTCTGAGGCACAGTAGGAGCCTTGCATTTTCTTTTGGAATGGGCAGCTCTGGAGTTCCACTTAAACCCCAAACCTCTTGTATCCTTTTAAGAGGTGAAGGAGTCAATAAGTGGAAACACTACTTTGGGCTTTGAGAATTCAACCATAAGCTTCCTTTCCTTGAGGAGCTTTTCTTCAAGATCCATGATGATCTTGTTCTTATGGCTAATGGTGCCAATTTGGTAATTGAGATTGTCTTCAGCTGGCTGACTTCTCTCCTCATCCGAGCTAGCAAAGGTGCTAACTTAGACTACTGAGAAGCAACCTGCTGAAGAGAGTCAATCTCCACTCCTTGTCTCTTGACAAGACTCTTAATCTTCTTTAGAGCTTCTAAAATTACACCATACATGTCAATCAATTGATTGACATCATCTTCAGTTTTTTATCTATCATCTCCACTGGATGAGGTGGAAGATTCAGAGTCTTAGCCAGACTCATAGATAGAGGGAGAGCTGGGGATAGAGTGTTCCTTATCAGGAATAGAATTGTCCTGATTATCTTTAGTCAGGGCCATGAGGCTGAACGCATCATCCTCTTCAAGATCACTATCAACAGAGGATAGTGGATCTTTTATGCCAATTATGGTAGCTGGGTGATTAAACTCTACCTCAATGGACATGAGACAAATGTAGGCCTCCTATTCATCTGATTCTGAGGATTCGAAATCACTATCTGATAGACTGATTTTCTTGTTAGCCAAGAAGCTCTTTTCAGCCTTCTTGTCCTTGTAATGCTTTTTGTCTTCAAACTTCCTGTGCTCCTTCCTCTTAATTGGATAGTCAGTATTGACATGTCCACTCCTTTACCCAGAGGGCTCTTTTCTGGAATTGTCCTTGCTGGAATAAGGCTTTCTTGATGTGGTGTAATATCCCCATCTGTCGTATGGTATATAACAGAAGGTCCAGCTGGAACCCGACGCCATATACCACGGACAGTCGGAGGGGTTATAGAATAATACCAAATACTCAACTATTCATCCTAACACAGAGCATTCTAGTGAAAGCTTTTAAACGGTTAATAGAACCCATAATTTGCACAAACATGGCATGAATGTCCACTAACCAAAATAAAAATGAAATAAAATGAATACATAAAAGAGTACATGGCCTTATAAAGTTTCTCTTAACAAGGTAATGTCTTATAAACATCGGCTCGTAGGCCGGCCACACATGACAAAATAAAAATAGCAGTTCACTTCGGCCTTCGAGGTCTTGCACAGCAGCTTAGGCTTCAACCCGCTACTTGGCGCTTGGTTCCGCAGCACCTGCAACCAATCATTCCACCGTATGGTGGCAAACAGAGCAACGGTCAGCTAAAGCTGACCAAAATATAACAACCCCGCCCCCTTATTCGGGCGGCGGTGCTCCTTCCCTACATAACGTTAGCCCAACTAAATAATAAAGTGCATAAAAAGACATTCACCACAGGTGTAGGCTCGCTCGGCCAAACACCCCATGCACTCAGGGCACATTCACGGTGAATCCGGTCAATTCCGTGGCTTCACCACCATCCTTAGGATGGCAAGCTATGTGAACATTTTTGAGTCCTTCCGACCGTAGTCCAAGACTCCTGACTATGCCAACGGCCAGTTCCACTTTAGAGCCTCTAGCACTGAACCACATAGCCCAGGTCCGTTTCCACCCGTCCGTTGCTCTCGCCTCCTAGTCACTTTAAGAGGCACACCCGGACCAAGCTTCACCCGGATCCTAAATCATTACCGAACAACACATAACCCAGTTATGTTCAAGGCTAACTCCCCGGCCGCCAAGTTAGCAGAATAACGTTTCCGCCTAGTTTTTCGGGTGCGCCTTGGAGTTAATCTCCAAGGATCCCTGCCGATATCTACCGCGTAGAAACCCGAAAACAATGCATGGAGTCTTCTCCAGCTATTCATGCAATGAAACATCACTGATCCAGACAAACACGTCTGGGTAGGCTTCACACACAATGCCTATGCCCGTACTTCGATTCCGGACTCTAACAAGGGGGACTTCACATATCTACCCCAAGGAACACCGCACACTCACCGCACACTCGCGGGAGCGGGTTTTTCCCATGCAAAGGAAGAAAAGCTTCAAGTACTCAAGTTGAAAATCGTTACCCTTGAAGTCCGCTTCGGCGCCATGAAAAACTAGTCGGATAGAAAGCTTCGCAAAAGAATTCTCTCCACGGATCCGGTCTCGGTTCTCAGATTGGTGCTCCGATGCTCCGCCGACGGCCGGATTCCTCCCTTCCTTCTTCCTTGATCTCTTCTCTCTCTAACTTCTTAGAAAGAGGGAGTTAAGGATGGAATGAGGAAATAAAACCTCTAATCCCGGACTAAACACAAGTAGGAACCCATCTGGGCCGTTGGATCTTATTTAGAGAAAAAAACGGCTCAGATTAGCTTGAAATCTTTAATCCTGGGCTGAACATGGCTTTGCACACAGCCATGTTCCAGGCTGTGTGCCTCGATCCAACCAACCAAATCGAGCACAGAAAAGGACACGGGTTGGGACACGCCCGTGTCCCAACCTGACACGCCCGTGTCGGGTCCTTGACACGCCCGTGTCCAGGGGCTGTGTCACCAATAACCGCCATGCCAACCATCACGTCGCTTGATGGACACAGGTGACGACACGCCTGTGTCGGATTTGACACGCCCGTGTCAACCAGTATACGGCCGTGTTCCACAGTCGACCCAAAACCCCAAAATATTCCAGAGAAGTACACGACCATGTGACACGCCCGTGTCCCATGCCGTGTGCACTGACACGCCCTAGGACACGCCCGTGTCCCAGGCCGTGTCCTTCACTGGACGACCTGAGCATGACACGCCCGTGTGACACGCCCGTGTTTACCCTACTAAGGTCCAAACTTGGTACAAACGCCGCCCGATTCAACACTAAATTTCGGGGTGTTACAAATCTCCTCCCCTTAAAGAATTTTGTCCACGAAATTAAGAAATAGGGTACACAAAACAATTTAAATATTACCTGCGTTGAATAGTTCGGGATATTCCTTCAACATAGCCCGCTCTCGCTCCCAAGAAAGCTCCTCACGTCCGCAGTTGTCCCAACGGACCTTAACCATTCGAATTTCCTTATTGCGGAGCCTTTTGACTTCAAAGTCTTCAATGCAAACTTGCTTGACCTTTGTCGTCAACCCACTATCAATCGACACTTGATCGAAAACAATGACTTGTGAAGGCTCTTGAACCACCTTCCGCAACACCGATATGTGGAATACATCGTGTAGTCCACTCAGCTCCACCGACAGCTTCAATTTATACGCTGCTTTGCCAACACGCTTAAGGATCTCAAACGGCCCAAGGTATCTTGGACTCAGCTTCTTCAAGCGTCGAATCCGCGAGACACCCTTGAACGGCTTGATTTTTAGATACACCCAATTGCAAACACTGAACTCCACATTCCTATGCTTGGCATTATAGTATTTTGCCTGCCTGTCCTGGGCGATCCTTAACCGTTCTTGAATCGTACGTACCATTGAAGTGGCTTATTCTACCGCCTGACATTTGAATAACTTTGGCTCATCTGCTTCCAACCAAGTCAACGATGTGCGGCACCTTCCCCCATAAAGGGCCTCGAAAGGCGCCATTCCAATAATTGCTTAAAAACTGTTATTATATGCAAACTCTACCATGAACAGGTGATCCTCCCAGTGTTTTATGAAATCTAGGACGCACATGCGGAGCATGTCCTCCATCATCCTATTGACCCTCTCGGTCTGACCATCCATTTGCGGATGGAAGGCTGCGCTGAAACTCAGCTTAGTTCCCAACAACTTATGCACCAGCCTCCAGTCATTGGACGCGAAGCGCCCATCTAGATCACTAACAATACTGCGGGGCACACAATGAAACCGTACAATATTATCCACATAGAGCTTGGCTAACTTTTCCACCGGATCTTCCTTCTTATTCGGAATGAAATGCGTCACTTTTGTCAATCTATCTACGACTACCCAAATGAAGTCATTTCCCTTCTGCGACTTTGGAAAACCGTGCACAAAATCCATGGATATGTCGTCGAACTTCCATTCCAGGATAGGCAAGGATTTTAAGAAACCTCTGGGCTTTTGGCACTCCGCCTTTACTAAGGCACATGTTTGTCACTTTGCCACATACAGTGCTACATCCTTCTTCAGCCCTGGCAACCAGAACAACTTCTTTATGTCCCTATACATCTTCGTGCTCCCCAGGTGGATTGAGTACTTGGTATGATGAGCCTCGTACATCAACTCCTCCCGAAGACTATCCGCACTAGGAATGCATATGCGACCGTCCTTCCTTAGCAGTCCATCCACAACTACAAACTGGGAATTTGACCCATCCAACGATTCATCCAATGCCTGCTTTATAGTGTTATCTTGAACCAAAGCCCGCTGAATCCTACTGTTGGGTACATTGGAAAATGTGTACCTGATTTGGAGAAGCCTCACTTAGCTCAATGATATACATCAAGTTGTATTTGATGTTATTTTGAGTTTATATGTGCAGGTTAAGTATTGGCTAAAATGCAGAGAATAGTTGCTAAGTCCATGTGTCGACACTTAAGCAAGCCTGTGTCGACACTTGGGGAAGCAGTGTCGACACCAGAAGAAACTGTGTCGACACACAGAAGATTATAGTCGACATCAAATATGTCGACACCGGGAGGCAGTGTCGACACACAGAAGCAGAGTCGACATCAACTGTGTCGACACCTGAAGGCAGTGTTGACACACAGAATTCTTAGTCTACATCAACTGTGTCGACACACAGGACTTGTGTCGACACTCAGTAGAGTTTCAACAATGTCGAGTGCTGTAAAATGAAGAAGTGATTGTGTCGACACAAATAATCTATGTCGACACATTCTTAAGATGCAGTGTCAAGAAGCTGTGTCGACATCAAGGTAGCTATGTCGACATCACCAAAGTCTATGTCGACACTTAAGTCACTTGTGTTGACACATATTGACAGATTGTCTCGACACTTTATGACAGCCAATCTCGACGCTTTGCTGACAAAGACAAAGGTTCAAGAACTGTCTGAGTGCTTGATAGCTGTGAGTTACAACAGGTTTACTGAAGCTGTCAGACTTGTCAGAAGTTAGTTAGAAACCAGATCAACCGGTTACCATGGATGAAGTCTATATATAGATGGATTCAGGAGAAGAAAGATGTTGATCATACACACAACTAACACAACTATTGTGAGATTAATCTCTGATCAAGAAAGTGCAAGTCACAGAAGAAGATCTTCGTGAGAAGATCTAAGAAGACATTCTGGAGTGATTATCCACTCAGATTTTGTCTAAGGGGAATTCATTCAGAATTCAAAAGGAACTTCAGAAGGTTTGGGGAGAGAGTGCTCCAGCTGTTTTGAGGTCAAGAAGGAGACAATCACAAGTCTCTTAAGAAGTAGATCCTGAACTTTTTTACAAAGAAGATCCAGATCCATATCTGGAATCCAAGAAGGAAGCTGCCATCAACTTCTAAGGAGATCAACCCTACTAAGTTCAGATTCAAGAAGCTTTGAAGAAAGCTAAGAACAGGTTGATTTCTGTCATCAACTTCATCAAGAAGTTTATCAAGAATACTCTTATCCTTTCTCTTTCACCAAGGGTAAGAGTCCATCAAATTACTTATCATATTCTGTAGGATCTTTTCAAGATCTGAGTTGTAAGCCTGTGTTATAAAGGCTGAGTGTAGGAGATTTACATCTCTGAGTGGTAAGGCTGTTTGAGCCTTAGTTGTAGGCCTTGGAGCAAGGCATAGGTAGGGCTGTTTGAGCCTGAGTTATAGGCCTTGGAGCAAGGCTGAGGTAGGGCTGTAAGCCTGAGTTGTAGGCCTTATGGCAAGGCTGAGGTAGGGCTTATTAGCCTGAGCTGTAGGAGTGTGGATATATTCTGAGTTGTAGGAATCCTTCAGGATTCTGAGCTGTAAGATCTGTGGATATGAGAAGAAAAGGAAGAAGTGAGGCCGAATCTAGCACACTGCTAGATAGGTGAAGGGGGAAAGTGGATGTACCCAGACCTTAGGGAACCACTATAAATCTGTGTGCAATCTGTGATTTGTGTTATTATAGTTTCTGTGATTGTATGTGTTGTGTTAGCTGTAGAGATATCTGATTTATATCAAAGAACTATATTTAATTTCTGCCTTAAGTTAAAATAAGGATAAGAACCTATTCACCCCCCCTCTAGGTGTTTAGGTTGTCTTGAAGTTAAAACTATCACTTATCAGCTAGGTCATACTTCACCTCCGTCTAACACAATATTGCTTCAGCACGAGATTGCTTGTTGAAGCAAGAGATCTCCAATGCCTCCAAATCACGGACTAATCTCTCATCATGTACCGCCAATAAGTTGGACTGCGTCGGAGCCCTACGACTCAAAGAACCCGTCATTGCATTTCCTTTCCCAGGCACATAATGTATCTTGAAAGTGTAGTCCCCCAAGAACTCCATCCACCTTCGCTGCCTCATGTTCAGGTCCTTATGATCTAGTAAATACTTCAGGCTCTTATGATCGGTGTAAATGTCAACCTTTACACCGTACAGATAGTGCCTCCACAGCTTTAGAGCGAATATCACGACCGCTAATTCCAAATCGTGGACCGAATAATTTCTCTCATGGACCTTCAACTATCGCGATACGTACGCTATTACTCTCCCATGCTATAGCAGAACACATCCCAAACCACTGCCCGAAGCATCACTATAAATTTCAAATCCTTCGGACCCACTCGACGAACACAAGATAGGTGCCGAGATTAACCGCCTCTTCAACTCTTCAAAAACCTACGCGCACTCCAGCGTCCATACAAACTTCTAATCCTTCCTTGTCAACGTCGTGAGTGGTAGCGCGATCCGTGAGAAATTCACCACAAAGCGCCTGTAGTAGCCGACAAGCCCCATAAAGCTCCAGACTTCCGCCACCGTAATCAACTCTGGCCACTCTTGAATTGCCGCTATATTCGCCGGATCCACCGCAATCCTGTTACCACTAATAATATGCCCAAGGAATGCTATTGAGGACAACCGAAACTCACACTTTGAGAACTTAACATACAACTGATTCTTCCTCAACATCTCCAACACTATATACAGATGCTTGTAGTGATCATCCTCACACCGCGAGTACACCAAGATGTCATCGATAAACACTATCACGAATTGGTCCAGGTACTCTCTGAACGTCCTGTTCATTAGGTCCATAAACACGGATGGCGCATTGGTCAGCCCAAACGGCATGACCGTAAACTCGTAATGTCCAAACCGCGTGTTGAACGCTGTCTTAGGGATGTCACATTCCCTTATCCTTAACTGGTAGTATCCGGATTTCAGATCTAGCTTTGAATATACTGTTGACCCAACTAACTGATCAAATCGATCGTCAATCCTTGGGATCAGATACTTATTCTTTACCGTAAGTTTGTTCAACTCCCGATAATCAATACAAAGTCGCAAACTCCCATCTTTCTTCTTAACGAAAATGACCGGTGCGCTCCAAGGCGACGAACTTGGACGCACATACCCTTGCTCTAACAACTCTTGCAGTTGTACCTTCAACTCCACCATCTCCTTAGGTGCTATCCGATACAGAGAGCGTGACACCGGTTTGGCACCCGACACCAGCTCAATTGTAAAATCAATCTCCCGTTGAGGAGGGGCTCCCGGGAGATCGTCTAGAAATACATCAGGATACTCGGACACCACTACAATACTGTCTAGACTAGGATTAGGCATTGAAGTCTGTACTGAAATGACAAACAGCTCAGCACCATACCGAACTGCCTTAATCACCTGAAGAGCTGACATCATAATCTTTCTCGACCCTTTCATTCCTGCAAACGTAGTCTCCCGCTCAGTATTCAGTCCTAACCTAACCTCTTTTCGGTTACAGTCAATGCAGGCTCGCTGCTCTGAAAGCCAGTCCATTCCAAAGATTAGGTCGAACTCTACTAACGGCAGCACCGACGCTTGGAAATCGAACTCCTGATCCCCAATCCGCAACTTTAGCACACAGACTCTATCCGCGCGCATTGATCACCCATTGGGCAACAACACATCCAACTTGTCCTTTTCCATCGAAGAAGGGACTCCGTTGAGCGATACGAATCTTTCAGACAAGAAGGAATGCGATGCTCCCGTATCGAACAGGGCTCTCGCCGGATGATCGAGAATCAATACAAAGCCTAGCACCAACACTAATAAGCTAACACATACAAAGGTAACAGTTACAACAAAAAGCTAAACTATAATAAATTTAACTCATACCTGTCACCACGTCAGCTTGTTTGATGGCCTATTGCAGACCAAGGTTATAAACTCTAGGCTGGGCCGGAGCATGGTGGGATGCGGTCGACTCCGCCGCCTTCCCGTTTTCCTCATAAGTTGCTCCTTGCCTCCTTTCAGACTTTGCACGTCCGCTCCAACAATCTCTTGAAAAATGTCCCACCTTTCCACAGTTATAACAGGCTCCTGGGGCTCGACTAGGGTTTGCCCCCGTCGTACCAGACGAAGGGGTTGAGCTCGAAGTCTTCTGCTTCTTGTTCCATCTACGGAAACTTGACTTTGAATTTGGCACTTTAAACTCTGACT
Source organism: Platanthera zijinensis (assembly GCA_039513925.1). Taxonomy (NCBI): domain Eukaryota; kingdom Viridiplantae; phylum Streptophyta; class Magnoliopsida; order Asparagales; family Orchidaceae; genus Platanthera; species Platanthera zijinensis. Next base: position 61,705,044 of record CM077098.1, on the reverse strand, counting down.
TCTTCTCCACTTGGTCCTTCTTATCTTGAACTTTCCTTGCAACCCTTTCCAAAGATCGAGCCGCATTTACCAAGGCTAGGAATCCTTGCGCCTTAGGCCCAGCAAGGACTAGCTGTAGGTCGCTCCATAGACCCTCATAAAATCGGTTCATCTTCCTCTCTTCTTAAGTAAACATAGCACCAGCATAACGACCTAACCGAGTAAACTCGTGGAGATACTCATCTACGCAACTCGCTCCCCGAGTCAATCCAAGGTACTTATTCTCCATATCAAGCTTCTGTGCAGAAGGTAGGTATCAGACCAAGAACAATCTTGAGAATTCCTCCATCGACACGTCAACAAGTTGTCTTCCCACTAATAGATGAACCTCCAACTCATCCCACCACATACTTGCCTCACCGACCAATAGGAAGGTCGCTATTTAGGTCTTCTGCCACTATGTAGTTTCTGTGGCGGTCATGACCCTCTTCATCGTAGAGAGCCAATCCTCAGCTTGAGTTGGCATTCCCAACCCATCGAATACCAGAGGATTAAAGCTCATCACGTGCTTGAGCCGTTTCTCCGTGGCTCTTCTTGGTGCTACTGGATCAACTGCCCCACGCTCTACTACTCCCTGCACTGCCACTCTAATCGGTTCTTGCTCATTAATAGGTGGTGCGTGCTGCACTTGCTGGGCATTTATCATGACAAAAACTGCTTCAACCACCAATCTGATGGTTTCTGCTGAAGAAGGTGTTGTAGGCACGTCTCTTGGTGCACTACTTTCCGCTGATTGCGGATGCTCTGATTGCCCTGCACAGCTTCTAGACACCTATAATAGCATAAACCCTTGATTAGGCGACACAAAAAGTTGCTAAAAGCAATCATTGAAACACTAAGGTTCCCAAAACAAGTGCATTTTTCATTACTAAGTGGACATTCATGGGTTCTTTTATGTTATAACGATGACGCACATACATGTGCTCACCACCCCTTAAAATAATTCGCCCACGAATTCGATTACAGACGACCGTCACCCTAGTCTGATATCAAATTGTAACGCCCCCATCCGTAGTATGATATATAACAGAAGGTCCAGCTGGAACCCGACGCCATATACCACAAACAGTCGGAGGGGTTACAGAATAATACCAAATACTCAACTATTCGTCCTAACACAGTGCATTCTAGCGGAAGCTTTTAAACAGTTAATAGAACCCAGAATTTGCACAAACATGGCATGAATATCCACGAACCAAAATTGGAATGAAATAAAATGAATACATTAAAGAGTACATGGCCTTATGGCCTTACAAAGTTTCTCTTAACAAGGTAATGTCTGACAAATATCGGCTCGCAGGCCGGCCATACATGACAGAAAAAAAATAGCAGTTCACTTCAGCCTTCGAGGGCCTACACAGTAGCTTTGGCTTCAACCCGCTACTTGGCGCTTGGTTCCGCAGCACCTGCAAGCAATCATTCCACCGCATGGTGGCAAATAGAGCAATGGTCAGCTAAAGCTGACCAAAATATAACGACCCCGCCCCCTTATTCGGGCGGCGGTGTTCCTTCCCTGCATAACGTTTGCCCAGCTAAAAAATAAAGTGCATAAAAAGACTTTCACCACAGGTGTAGGCTCGCTTGGCCAAACACCCCGTGCACTCAGGGAACATTCACGGTGAATCCGGTCAATTCTATGGTTTCACCACCTGTTGGATCTTGTAGCCAACCTTAGAGGGGGGGGGGGGGTGAATAAGGTTCGACGCGTTTCTTGAAATTTAAGCGTTAATTTGTCCACAGAACCAGAGCTTAGGAAACTACTGCAGAGCGTTGGGTAACCAATGTTCTGCGGTACGTTATTCACTCTTTTCCTGTACAAATTAGCTTGTGCGCACACACGTGAAACTAGACTTATCATTCACAAGTAAACATAAGAGGCAATGATATGAAGAAAATATCTCATATGAATCATTAAGTCACACACAATGTTACACTTGTAATTAGGATTGATTTAAAACATGTTTACACACAATACATACAACTTGGATCTCCATGACGCCGGAGATCAGAGGCGGTGAATAAAACTCTTGGGTTTTCTATACCAACCCAACACCCGGACCGGTTGGCTCTTCACTTTCTCTCCGAAAGGTCTTAGAGCCGCTCTTCACCTTCACACCCGGAAGGGTCTTAGAGCCGCTCTTCACTTTCTCCCCGAAAGGTCTTAGAGCCGCTCTTCACCTCCACAACCGGAAGGGTCTTAGAGCACTGCTAGATCCCCGATCTAGACGCCCCAAATCCCGGGACGATTTTCCACGGAATCCAACCCAGATTCCGACGACCTTCCCCGGTCGATTTCCCTTACCACTTACAACAATAGAAGAAGAAAAAGATACAAAAAGAGATTACAAAATATATTCATTAAAGTTTAGGTTCTCCCTCTTGAGAAGTTCTCCGGATAGATCTACGGCCGGTGCTTGTGATCTTCGATGGAAAGCACCCGGTCGCTAGACGTAGACGATGCGAAGCCTTGATCGCCGGAGTTCTTCGATCTCGAATGGGAGGAAGAAGCCTTGCTTTTTCTTTGACGAAGACGAGTAGAACGGACGTAGGAAGACGGCCGAACTTGGTATTCCTGGAGCACTTCGTCAATAATCTCTGGAGGCTTAGGTCTTGAGGAAACGGCGCTGCTTTTTATACGTCTTGGAGAAAATAGACTACCGCCTGCGATAACTCTATCGCCGAGCGGTAAGTTCGCGCGTAACGCCTGCCAGCTGTCTCCACACGTCTCCCGAAACGGCAACTATAACTGCTCATTAAGGAAACTACCGTTTCAAGAGAGCTATCGCCGGGCGGTAATGGTTACCGCGCCCAGTCAGAGCGATAGCGCCATTTCGCCAAATAATTCTACCGCCTGCGATAAGACTATCGCCTGAGCGGTAGGTACCATCGTCGACGATCGTCCCCTTGATGCACGTCGACCGGATACCGCCGGCGGTAGCGTCCTGTCGCCGGGCGGTAGCTTTTGATTGTCGACGATCCTTCCTTAGCTGATAATTGGGCCGTCGACCATCGAACCGATATGCGTCGATCCAGATGGTTACCGCGCTGCGATAAGGTTATCGCCGGGCGGTAGTAACCTTTTGAAGCTCTTCTCCTTTCCTTTCACCTGTCAGCCTGCACACTCTATCACACAACTAATCTCATCAAATACAAGCAGGGAGTTGATATTCTCAAACCTAAGGAGTGTGAAACCATGTTCCAACAAACTCCCCCTTTTGATAATATCAATCCCGTTCATGATAAACCAAAATCAAGTAGATAGAGTGCCAGAATAGATGTATGTAGCAACGTAGAACAGTATAAAGTAGAGTATCAGAGTAAAATGAACATAGAACAGTATAAAGTAGAGTATCAAAGTAAAATGATATTGAACAAATAAGCAATACACACCTATATCGATCCCGTTCAATCCTGTTCTATCCTACTACATACTCCCCCTATCGGTGGGACGCTCCCCCTATCTATGAGCACACACACCTCAATACGCTCCCCCTATCATGAACACTACCTCCAATACCTTCTCCCCCTTTGATAATATCAAAAGAATGGGCGAGGCCAACCGACCAAGGAGGATGAAAATTGTAGGCGAGAGATAACGTAATATAGACCCACAAAGCACTTGAAATCAGAGAATTGTAAAACAGGGTCAAAATCAGGAGCAAACACTAATCAGAGTGAAGAAATTGGACTATATGCACGAGACATAGCACACATCAAGTATGACATGAATGTTTGCAAGGTTTAGATAAATAGAGAGAAAAATAGGCAAACACAAATATCGTCATGAGAGAAAAAAATGTGCCAGTACGTATTGTGCGAAAAGCATCGAATGTAGTTGAGGTCCAATTCTTATGCGCGGAAGATTTAAATAAGATAATGACATGTGCACGTGTAGCATCAAGATACAAAACATTCAATAGAGATATCATGCAGACATGTTTTATATCAAGCAAACTAACGATGCTAACACCAAAGAGATATAGTGAAAAATCACGTCACATGACATAGTGCGGCATAAAGAAATTAAATCAAGGGCACAAATCATAAAGTGTAGTCCATGCACAAGATCGAAACGACTTTGTAATCCAAGGTGCTCACCCTCACAACGCTTATGAAGACTTATCAGGAGGGATGAGTAGTGCTTGGGGGGTCTGTAAGCGGGATTTGATGGCAATCATTTTATTTTGAGTTAGGCCATCAATTTTATACATAATCAAAGCAGAACAAGACCCCAAGTCAATCGAAATCTACCCACATAGGTAGATCCACTTTAACTTGTTTACATTGGACATATGCGTTTCTAGTTTTGGCCCAAAAATTTAATTAGCATAGACATGCGCAATTTGATTTCATGACATTGATTGTTCAAGATATATCAGATATGTTAAATTTAGTGTCACGATTTATAACATGTCAGCTTATTATCTCAGGTTGAGTGCATGATCAAGTGGTGTGTGAGTGGTGTAGTCATTATCGTAAATAAATCCTCACACATACTTAGAGGCGTAGACAACGTACACCCACATTAATTTTCGCACTCAATAGCTAGACAAAAATTTAACTTCGCTCATCATGACCGGATACCAATGTGTCGTACAAATTGACAAGAAGATTAGCAAACATTGTATATACTTGAAAATATACCACGACTCGGTCATATGAGCCCCAAACCAACTTGTCAGTTTTTTTTTTAAATTTTTGAAAACAATTTTAGCCACAAACAGGGAACAACCAAAAACAACACGAGTAGGGAATAAAAAACGAACAGAACAAATTTTTTTTTTGTTTTTAGTGTTACAACTTTGAACAGAACAAAAACGAAACCAAAAAAAACAAAACTACAAACACACAAAAAAAACACATATAACAAAAAAATTAGGACGATAAATCAAGAATCCCAAGTTCGAGTCGTAGACGTGAAAAACGAGCATCCGGAAGCGGTTTAGTAAGAATGTCCGCGAGTTGATCATCGGTCCCAATAAAGACGACACTCACATTCTCTTTCTTAATGTGGTCGCGAATAAAGTGATGTCGAACGTCTATGTGTTTGGACCGAGAGTGATGCACCGGATTATACGTTAAGTCTATCGCACTCTTGTTGTCGCACCTAAGTGTAATGTTGCGAAAAGAAAGACCAAAGTCTTCTAAAGTTTGCGACATCCAATGTGCCTGTGCACAGCAACTTCCTAAGGCGATATACTCGGCTTCGGCGGTCGAAAGAGCCACCGAGTTTTGCTTACGACTTGACCACGAGACAAGTGCCGGGCCTAAACAATGACAAGTACCGCTAGTGCTCTTGCGGTCAAGAGAGCAACCGGCATAATCGGAGTCAGAATATCCATGAAGGGTAAAATCATCCGAGTGAGGGTACCACAACTCGAGGTGTTGCGTGCCAAGGAGATAGCGAAAAATATGTTTTACCGCTTTAAAGTGAGACTCCCTAGGGTCAGCTTGATAACGGGCACACATACCTACCGCAAACGTGATATCGGGCCGTGACGCACTCAAGTATAACACAGATCCAATCATGCCCCGAAACATTGTTTGATCCACAGAGATTCCACTCTCGTCTTTTCCTAATTTAAGGGACGCACTCATCGGAGTTTTGACTTGTTTTAAAGACTCAAAACCAAAACGTACAAGCATATCTTTTATATATTTGGATTGATTTATGAAAATTCCGTCTTGTCGTTGAGAGATTTGAAATCCTAAAAAATAATTGAGTTCTCCCACAAGGCTCATTTCAAATTCAGATTTCATTAAACTCACAATCTCTTCAACCAACTTCTCATTAGTCGCTCCAAAAATAATATCGTCAACGTAAATTTGGAGGATAACGAGATCCGAATTTTTGGCTTGTACAAAGAGAGTTGTGTCCGCACTACCCATCTTGAACCCATGATCTAAGAGGAACGTAGTTAGCCTATCATACCAAGCACGGGGTGCTTGTTTCAATCCATACAGGGCCTTTACTAATCTGTACACATGATGAGGGTGGGCGGCATTTAGGAAACCGGGTGGTTGCTCGACATACACTTCTTCTTTTATATAACCATTTAAAAATGCGCTCTTAACGTCCATTTGAAACAACTTTATTTTCTTATGGCTTGCGAATGCCAAAAACATTCGAATGGACTCAAGACGAGCAACCGGTGCAAAAGACTCCTCAAAATCCACACCCTCAATTTGTGAATATCCTTGTGCTACCAACCGAGCTTTATTCCTCGTGATCCTAGACTCACCATCAAGTTTATTCTTGAACACCCACTTTAAACCAATCACGGGATGGTTGTCCGGACGATCAACTAGAATCCAAACTTTGCTACACTCGAATTGGCTCAATTCCTCATTCATGGCAAGGGACCATGATTCATCTTGAAGAGCCTCGGACACGTTTTTGGGCTCAATATCCGATAGAAAGCATAAGTTGGAGAACGCCTCATGAAGAGTAGATCGAGTTCTAACTCCATGGGATGGTTCTCCAATAACTAGATCACGAGGATGTTGTTTCGTAAACGTTAGATTCTTAGGAGGCACATATGCGTGCGACTCACTCTCCTCGTTACTCTCAACCGGAACACTCTCCTCAACCTCTTCTTCGGGCATCCTAGGCTCACTAGATGGTGGACTCTCATCAAAATGCACATGAGCCGATTCTTCAACCACTAAGGTTCTCTTATTATAAATCCTATAGGCTCGACTTTTGCTAGAATATCCTAAGAATATGCCTAGATCAGATTTTTCATCGAATTTTCCTAAGTGATCCTTAGTGTTCAGAATATAGCATGGGCACCCAAAAACTCTAAAGTACGAGACGGAGGGTTTTCTATCAAAGTAGAGCTCGTAAGGGGTTCGCTTAAGAAGTGGGCGAAGCATGACACGGTTCATCACTTGATTATGCGTGAAAAGTGGATTTTGATCAGTATTAATTTGCTCCTAAGCTCTTTGAGTCCCGCACAACTAAAACAGACGTACGATGTGAAGTAGGAGATAGTCATGACGTGATCAAGTGTGTCATTCTACTTCACTAACGGGACATACTTAGGAGTTGAGAGGTGTGGGTATCCAGAAGGAGCCGAGAATGACTTTCCTTTTGGGAACCCAACGATGTTGTGATACAGTTGAACCCGGTGAAGGAGGGTTCACCCGATCTATCGGACTGGGCGTGCTACGTCGCGTGACTGGTCTCCATTCATACCTTGGTTTGATGTTTTTCTTATGTTGCAGATTCTCTTTTGGATGTCTAGGAGTCCTTACGTGAGAGATTGTAGTTGGGCACAATTGTCTTTGTGAATTAATCATGTTGAGATTACTTTCTGACATGAAATACTTCTTGTTACCATACTGACTCATAGCATAAAGACTTTTTGAAGGATATCTGCGTTCAATTGGTTTTGTAAATGGAGTAGTTGGTTTTCGCCAGTGGATATGATTTTCATATTTGAGGTTTTCACTTGCGTTGGCTTGAAGTTTACTACTCCCTTTGATTTTCCTAACTGACGTGAGTGAGCTTGTGTTCAACGTGCGTTTGGAATTTTCTTGATATTGCACGTTTATGTGTTGAGAATTTTTCTTTAAAATTTCCTTAAGCACGTTGATTTTCGTTTCCAAATCTTCATTTCTCTGTTTGAGATTTGTTCTCGCTTTGGTGTAGGCAGTTGTGCTATTCTTGAGTATTGCGACTATTGAGTTAATGTGGGCTTCATACTTATTTCTGTATTCTTCGAAGACCTCACTCATCTCAGTGATTTCAACTCTATAGTCCACGCACTTAGCACACTCCCCCTTTGACGCTAAGTTTTCTAGAAACAGTTTCTCATTTTGTTCTCTTAGAGAAATGCACTCTTTCTCTTCCTCCTCACGTTTCTCTTTTAACTTCTCACAATTTATACAAAGTGTAGAGTTGTCCTCTAAAGAGCATACAGGAGAACTAGACACGACAGTGGAAGATTCTACACTAACATTTGCTTTTAAAAGGTTATTTTCCAAGCGTAGTTTTGAATTAATATTTTTCAGTTTCTTAAGTCTACGCCTATTCATATTCAGCATATTCAGTGTATAAACAGACTTGTATACACGGAGAGAGTTTGAGTTTCTTACAGCGCTCTTGGACGAGGCAAGATTTGAACATAAGGTTCCTTTATCATCTTCCCCTTGGCTCTTCTCGTCCAGTGACAGATGTTCATCTCCCCTCTTGCTTGACGTGTCTGTCTTGACTTCCTCCAAGAGTGCATCTCCATTTGACTCGTCACTTGGATCTATAAGAAACTGCTCGAAGTCATTATCTGCAGGATGAGAACTATAAGTAGACTCAAGATATTCCCATATCTCATATGCAGTGGAACACATGTGAATGCGTTTAAAAATTTCTTGACTAAGCCCACAAAACAAACTGTTCATAGCCTTGGCATTTAAATAACACTCGTGCTTATTTAGGCTATAAGGGGGCTTGGTACAAGTAATGTTCCAAACTTCTACATCCGTTAGCATAAGGAATTTTCTCATTAGAGTTCTCCATTCGTTATAGTTCACTCCTATAAAGAGAGGTGGTGCAAACACATTTTCGGTGTACAATTTTTCATCCCCACTCATCAGTCCATGATGGAGGTTGGCCATTATTCCCGGTGGTGAAACCGTTTTGGAATAACCTCCCTCTGATACCACTTGTTGGATCTTGTAGCCAACCTTAGAGGGGGGGGGGGTGAATAAGGTTCGACGCGTTTCTTGAAATTTAAGCGTTAATTTGTCCACAGAACCAGAGCTTAGGAAACTACTGCAGAGCGTTGGGTAACCAATGTTCTGCGGTACGTTATTCACTCTTTTCCTGTACAAATTAGCTTGTGCGCACACACGTGAAACTAGACTTATCATTCACAAGTAAACATAAGAGGCAATGATATGAAGAAAATATCTCATATGAATCATTAAGTCACACACAATGTTACACTTGTAATTAGGATTGATTTAAAACATGTTTACACACAATACATACAACTTGGATCTCCATGACGCCGGAGATCAGAGGCGGTGAATAAAACTCTTGGGTTTTCTATACCAACCCAACACCCGGACCGGTTGGCTCTTCACTTTCTCTCCGAAAGGTCTTAGAGCCGCTCTTCACCTTCACACCCGGAAGGGTCTTAGAGCCGCTCTTCACTTTCTCCCCGAAAGGTCTTAGAGCCGCTCTTCACCTCCACAACCGGAAGGGTCTTAGAGCACTGCTAGATCCCCGATCTAGACGCCCCAAATCCCGGGACGATTTTCCACGGAATCCAACCCAGATTCCGACGACCTTCCCCGGTCGATTTCCCTTACCACTTACAACAATAGAAGAAGAAAAAGATACAAAAAGAGATTACAAAATATATTCATTAAAGTTTAGGTTCTCCCTCTTGAGAAGTTCTCCGGATAGATCTACGGCCGGTGCTTGTGATCTTCGATGGAAAGCACCCGGTCGCTAGACGTAGACGATGCGAAGCCTTGATCGCCGGAGTTCTTCGATCTCGAACGGGAGGAAGAAGCCTTGCTTTTTCTTTGACGAAGACGAGTAGAACGGACGTAGGAAGACGGCCGAACTTGGTATTCCTGGAGCACTTCGTCAATAATCTCTGGAGGCTTAGGTCTTGAGGAAACGGCGCTGCTTTTTATACGTCTTGGAGAAAATAGACTACCGCCTGCGATAACTCTATCGCCGGGCGGTAAGTTCGCGCGTAACGCCTGCCAGCTGTCTCCACACGTATCCCGAAACGGCAACTATAACTGCTCATTAAGGAAACTGCCGTTTCAAGAGAGCTATCGCCGGGCGGTAATGGTTACCGCGCCCAGTCAGAGCGATAGCGCCATTTCGCCAAATAATTCTACCGCCTGCGATAAGACTATCGCCTGAGCGGTAGGTACCATCGTCGACGATCGTCCCCTTGATGCACGTCGACCGGATACCGCCGACGGTAGCGTCCTGTCGCCGGGCGATAGCTTTTGATTGTCGACGATCCTTCCTTAGCTGATAATTGGGCCGTCGACCATCGAACCGATATGCGTCGATCGAGATGGTTACCGCGCTGCGATAAGGTTATCGCCGGGCGGTAGTAACCTTTTGAAGCTCTTCTCCTTTCCTTTCACCTGTCAGCCTGCACACTCTATCACACAACCAATCTCATCAAATACAAGCAGGGAGTTGATATTCTCAAACCTAAGGAGTGTGAAACCATGTTCCAACACCACCATCCTTAGGATGGCAAGCTATGTAAGCATTTTTGAGTCCTTCCGACCGTAGTCCAAGACTCCCGATTATGCCAACGACCAGTTCCACTTTAGGGCCTCTAGCACCGAACCACATAGCCCAGGTCCATTTCCACCCGTCCGTTGCTCACGCCGCCTAGTCACTTTAAGACGTACGTGCGAACCAAGCTTCACCCGGATCCTAAATCATTACAAAACAACACATAACCTAGTTATGTTCAAGGCTGACTCCCCGGCCGCCAAGTTAGCAGAATAACATTTCCGCCCAATTTTCCGGGTTTGCCTTGGAGTTAATATCCAAGGATCCCTGCCGCAATCTACCGCATATAAACCCGAAAACAACGCACGGAGTCTTCTCCGGCTATTCATGCAATGCAATATCACCGATCCAGACAAACACGTCTGGGTAGGCTTCACACACAATGTCTATGCCCGTACTTTTATTCCGGACTCTAACAAGGGGGACTTCACTTATCTACCCCAAGGAATACCGTGCACTCACCGCACACTCGCGAGAGCGGGTTTTCCCATGCAAAGGAAGAAAAGCTTCAAGTGCTCAAGTTGAAAATCGTTACCCTTGAAGTCCGCTTCAGCGCCATGAAAATCTAGTCGGATAGAAAGCTTCGCAAAGGAATTCTCTCCATGGATCCGGTCTCGATTCTCAGATTGATGCTCCGATGCTTCGCCGGCAGCCGTATTCCTCCCTTCATTCTTCCTTGATCTCTTCTCTCTCTAACTTCTTAGAAAGAGGGAGTTAAGGATGGAATGAGGAAATAAAACCTCAAATCTTGGACTAAACACAAGAAGGAACCCATCTGGGCCGTTGGATCTTATTTAGAGAAAACAAACGGCCCAGATTAGCCTAAAATCTTTAATCCTGGGCTGAACACGGCTTTGCACACGGTCGTATTCCAGGCCGTGTGCCTCGATCCAGCCACCCAAATCGAGCACAAAAAAGGACACGGGTTGGGACATGCCCGTGTCCCAACCTGACATACCCGTGTCGGGTCCTCGACACACCCGTGTCCAGGTGCTGTGTCACCAATAACCGCAATGCCAACCATCACGTCGCTTAGTGGACATGGGTTACAACACGCCCGTGTCGGATTTGACATGCCCGTGTCAACCAGTACACTACCGTGTTCCATAATCGACCCAAAACCCCAAAATATTTCAGAGAAGTACACGGCCATGTGATACGCCTGTGTCCCATGCCGTGTGCACTGACACGCCCTGGGACACGCCCGTATCCCAGGCCGTGTCCTTCACTGGACGACCTGAGCATGACACGACCGTGTGACACACCCATGTCACAGGCCGTGTTCACCCTACCAAGGTCCAAACTTGGTACAAACGCTGCCCGATTCAACACTAAATTTCGGGGTGTTACATGTGGAGCTTGAAGAGCCTTGTTCTTCAATTGCCTTCTTCTGATCAACATCTTCTTGAACTATTTGGAGAAAAAGGTGAGTTCTCCATCAGACAGCTCATTGCCTGAGGAGCTGCGATCTGAGCTCTCTGACTCTACAGCTCTCCTTTGTGGAGATGGAGTCTTTTCCCTACCCCTTCTGGAGGTTTCAGCCCTGAAGGCCACTGCCTTCTCTTTGTTGAGAGATCTGGCAGCATCTTCTTCTACCCTTCTGGAGTTCAGCTGTATCTCATGAGACAACAGCTTCCCAAACAAGTTTTGACGCAATGTGTTGGCCAAGTTGCCAACTTCTCTGACGACACAGATCTTGATATCCCATTCCTTTTTTAGGGAATTCAAGAACATGTCATTCAACTCATAGTTTGTAAACTGTCTCACATAGGTGCTCAAACTATTCACTATCATGAAGAACTTTTCATAACATTCAGCTATGGAATCTTTCTTACCTTGCTTGAATGACTCATATTACTGATTAAGGAGGGATTTCCTGTCATCCCTCACCTCCTCTATTCCTTCCATATAAATTATAAGAGAATCCCACATCTCTTAAGCAGTTTTTCAGTGGACCAAGTTTTGGAAAGTGAAGTCATCTATGACACTAACAATGATATTTTGGGCTCTTTTATCCATAGTTACCAGAATGACTTCATTCTTAGACATCTCAGTATACTTCTTTAGAGTGTGGACATTGACATCAATGATAGAGACCTTCATGGGAATGAAAGGTACCTCTTGAACTGTTATGAATATCCTAGTGTCTGAGGTTTCCATAAATTGCCTCACCCTTTGCTTCCAAATTCCAAAGTTCTATTTCTTATAAATAGGAAGCTCCATAGAGCTCAATTCCTTATGGTTCTCACTTGAACCCATGGAGTTAATCTTCAGCTACTCTTGGAGATCTGTTCAATTGATAAGTCTATTGGAACACCCTATTACTGATTTGGGTAAGGATCACTATGTCCTTAGGAATGTGTCTTGACCTCATTGTATAGATTTAAAGGTCAACTAGAATAGGTCTAAGGCTTAGAACTTAGGTTTGAAAGCTTCCCCCAAGACCTCCTAGATCAGATTACAAGTGCAGAAAGACTAAGACAATTATCGTCGAGCTCAGATCGACGAGGCGTCGAACTCAGTTCGACTATCTCTGAGCTCAGTTCAACGAGTCGTCGAACTCGGTTCGACGATCTTCGAGCTTAGATCGACGTCTCTGTCTCTAGCCAAAATCCAGATCTCTGAGCTCAGGTCGACGATAGTCGAGCTCAGATTGATGATTTCTGTTTCAAGTCAAGTTCAAGTCTCTGGGATCAGGTGGACGGTAGTCGAGCTCAGATCGACGATTTTCTTGAGAGATCGACGATTTCAGGATTTCAAATTCAGTTAATTATGGAATTCAAATTGATTCAGATCCAGCAGTTAATGCAAAGGATTTTGTAGCCGTTTCAATCAATCTGGAGTAAGTTTCAAGGAGATTAAAGGAGAATGTCACTTAGGAATTTCCTCCAGAGACAATTATCAATTAAGGAAGTCATTTATGACTGGCTAATGACTATCTAGAAGATTGGATTTCAATATATCTTTTCAGACAATAGAGACAGATATCATCATCAAGGATAACAGATAACAAGAAAAAAAACTAAGAACAATCTCTGAGATCTGTGAGACACACAACTACAGGATTACAGTTTCTCATCTCTGATTTAAATTGTTCAAGGCTTCATCAATCAAGACTCCAGACACAACACATTTCAGTCATTGCTGAAATCATCTTTTGCTAGAGATCTCATTCATTCTGAAGGCCTATCACCCTGTGCAAAGCTTCTCTTCCTGAACAACTGCAAATCTCAGGGGGAGCTTTGACATCAATAATGCACTAGTCTTCTCTTTGATTGTTGATAGAGAAGAACATATACACTTTCTTTTTCTTTTATTATGCTGTAAAAGGGTTACTCAAAACTCCCTTCAAAAGTTTTGTGTTTGGTTTCTGAGACCTTGTCAAAACTCAGTGGTGGCAAGACACCTGATCAAAAAATCTGGTTTGTTTTTTGAGCACCTTATCAAAAGCTCATTGGTGCCCAGGAAACCTGATCAACTATTCCTGCAGTGGATTCCTACCTAGGGTGGTAGAAGAGTGGATGTACCCAGGTTGATTGGGGAACCACTATAGATCCTTGTGTCTTCTGGTTGCCTGTGTTTTATTTGCTGTGTGCTGTGTTTTTACTTCTTGCTTTTATTTGTTTTATTCTCTGCAAGCACAATACACCTATAAATAAATTAAGTCTTCCATTGCCAATTAAATTTTAAGTTGCAAAATTATTTTAAAACACTCTATTCACCCCCCTCTAGAGTAAAGGTAGATCTTACCCTCACTTTCAATTGGTATCAGAGGCGAGGTTGGTTAATCAACAACCAGATTTTCACTAGCTTGGTTGTTTTACAGGCTAACACCTGAACCAAAAGATCTCTGATAAGATCAATCTTTAATAGAGGGTTATTATTTCTATTATAATTATTTTCATATAAAATCATGGCACAGAATAAAGATTATGCAAGCACCAGACCTCCATTGTGCAATCTTTCTAAGTTTGCACTTTGGAAGGCAAGGATTATATTATATATGAATTCTATTGATGAGGATATCTATAATTCTGTTTTGACAGTTTGTCCAAGACCTCCACCAACTACAAGTACAAATGCTGTTCCACCCCCTTCAGGAACAGATGCAAAAATCAAAAAGTGGGAAGTTGTTGATGCTAAGGCAATGAACATATTGGCTCAGACTATGTCTGATGACATATTTCAAAAAATGGCTGAATGCAACTCAGCAAAAGAAATATGGGACAAGCTATCTGAGCTTGTGTCAGGATCTGCTGATGAAAGAAAGGACAGAAGATCCCATCTCATAACCCAGTATGAGAATTTCAAGAAGGGAGAAACTGAGTCAGTTGCTGACATGTATAACAGACTCAGTCTAATTGTCAGTGAACTGAAAACTTTGGATAAGGAGATCTCATTGATTGAACTCAATGATAAGATCCTAATGTGCTTCCCCAGCACTTGAGACTCAAGGATCTTGCCAATCAAGGATGCCAGAAGCCTAAATGAGATCACCATTGAAGCTCTATTGGGCAAGCTCAAGTCTTATGAGCTGCTCATCAAAAATAGAGAGGAAGAACAAAAGGCAGCTTCTCCAGCAATAAGGAAGGAGAAGACAATTGCTTTCAAAGCTTCAAAAGATCAGCCTGAAGATAAGGTCACAGGCAATGAAGAGCTGATGAGCCTACTGGCCAAAAGATTTTACAAGATGACTAAAAAAGATTTCAGGAAAAGGTCATCCAGAGGCCATGAAAAGCCAAGGTATGACAAGTCCAGCAACAAAGAAATTATTCTTTTTGGATGCAGGAAACTAGGCGATATTGTGCCTGACTGTCCAGAGAATCAAAATAAGGACAAGAAAGATAAGAAAGATAGGAGAAGAGACAAAGACTCCAGGAGAAACAACAATGACAAATCCTACTCCAGCAAGAACAAACACACCAGGATGGGATTTATAGCTTAAACCTAGAGTGAAACTGAAGAATAATCAGGGGCATCATCAAGCTTAAGTGATGATGAAGATGATGCTCAAGAGAAGGAGTTCTGCATGATGGCTATCTATGCCTCTCAACATAATTTTGATGCAGAATAAGAGTTAGAATCTGAATCTGAACATGAAGCTGAAGAAGATCAGGTAATAGATTCTTTTGATTTCAATTCAGAGGACTTTAGATTTGAATTTAAGGCACTTTGTTTAGACCTGCTAAAGTCTGAGAAAGAGATTATCTCTCTCAGAAATCAATTGTATGAACATAACACTTTAAAATCAGATAACCTCAAACTCTCTGAGGAGTTGGAATGCTGTAGGGAGGAGATAACTTCACTGAAAAGTGAACTATCTCAGACAAAGAAGTTTGAAGAATCCCTCAATGGGAGAAGCATCAGACTGATGGACATCACAAGCACAGTGAACTCAAGACTTAATAGTATACTGGACTTGGGTGCTTCATCCAGCCAACCTATAGTGTTAACAACCCCAATTAAGTTTATCTCAGATAAAGGAAAGGGAGTTGTAGAGGTAGCTAGGAAGAATCCTGATTTACCTAAGAAAAACAAAGTTCAACGGAAAGCGTCGAACAGAGCTCGACGATCGCGGAACAGAGCTCAGCGATCTCAAGCTGAATCGTCGAACTCAGGTCGACGATCTCTGAACTCTGAACTCTGGAAAATTCGATCTTCAAATGGAGCTCGACAATCTGACCCAAGATCGTCGAACTCAGCTCAGAGATCGTCGAACAGAGATCAGAGCTTTGAACAAGGTTTTAAGGGTAAATCAAACTTCAATCCTAGTGGTCCTACATCCCAAGGCTTCAACCCTTATGCTAAATGGATAATACCTCCTAGGAGATATCATCCTGAAGGCTATAAGAGTCAACCAGGGATGTCTTTCATTTCAGTTTTAAAGGTTATCAACCTAGGCCCAAGGTAAACTGGGTCAAAAACAAATAAATTGTTTTATGTGCAAGTGAAGACCTATCCAACAATAAACCAGCAATGGTATCTGGATAGTGGGTGCTCAAAGCACATGACAGGGAGCAATGATAATCTAACATCCTTCAAAGCCAATCTTGGACCTAAAGTCATATTTGGAGATTCAAACTTTGGACAGACCAAGGGATATAGTGCAGTCCAAATAGGGTCAGTCACATTCAAGAAGGTGGCTTATGTGGAAGGACTGAAGCACAACTTAATCAGCATCAGTCAATTGTGTGATGAAGGCTACCAAGTGACATTCAACAAATCCTCATGCAAAATTAAATCAGAGGACAACACAACTGTGTTGACAGGTAAAAAGAAAGGTAACATCTATCTTGTAGATTTTCATTCAACTAAGGTAGATATCTGCTTGTTCAACTCTGTTAGTAAACCAAATGAACTATGGCATAAGAGATTAGGACATATAAACCTTAGAACCATTGCTAGGCTATCCAAGGATAACCTTGTTAGAGGACTACCTTCTGGCCCCTACAAGAAGGAAGGACTCTCCAGGGCTTGTCAAATAGGCAAGCAAACTAAAAATAGTTTTAAGTCACTTAATAAGAGTGATTCACCTAGGATCTTATATCTGTTACACATGGATCTTTTTGGACCAATTACAGTACAAAGCCTAGGAGGGAAATCTTACACTTTTGTAGTTGTAGATGACTTCTCTAGATTCACATGGGTGTTCTTTCTGAGAAAGAAGTCTGATAACTTTAAGTGTTTGACAGAGTTTCTCAAATGTATATAGATTGAGTTCAATACTCACATTGCCCTGATCAGAAGTGATCATGGGACAGAGTTTGATTCTCTTCTTATGCAAGAGTTCTGTCAGAGTGAAGGGATCAGGCACACTTCCTCAGCTCCTAGAACTCCTCAATAAAATGGGGTAGCTGAAAGGAAAAATAGAACCCTTATTGAATCTGCTACTACATTGTTGACAGATGCTCACCTTCCTCTATCCTTTTGGGCAGAGGCAGTGAACACCTCAAACTATGTGTTGATTAGAAGTTTGATACATAAGCTGAAGGGCAAGACTCCCTATGAATTACTCAAAGGGAAGAAACCTAAAGTAGATTATTTCAAAATTTTTGGTTGCATTTGTTACATTCACAATAATGACAAGAAATACATAGAAAAATTTCAAGCCAAAGCTGATGAAGGAGTGTTTCTGGAATACTTCATGATCAGTAAAGCTTATAGGATATATAACAAATCTTCTCTTAAAATTGAAGAATCTGTACATGTATCTTTTGATGAAACTAATATGTCTTATAAGGAGAAGAATACTTCTACCATAGAACCTTTGCAGGTACACTCTCTTTCAGAAAATTTGAATGTTACACATAAATGAAGAGGGTACCACACCTTCACCTATCCAACAAAAAGGTGAAAGAAGTGATGATGAAGAGGACACTCAACATCTTGATGAGAACCACATTGAAGAGCCAGTTGTTGTTCCAAAAGAGGAAAAAACAACACAAGTTGGTGAACAATCAATACCCCCTGTTGATTTAGTAACATCAAGAGATCATCCAATCTCACAAGTGATTGGAGACATCTCAACTTGTGTGCAAACCAAAAATCAGGTCAACCAAAATCTGATGCACACCCTCTTTCTTTCTCAAACTGAGCCTCAATCCATACAAGATGCAGAACAAGATCCACACTAAATCATTGCAATGCAAGAGGAGTTACATCAATTTGAAAGAAACAAAGTTTGGGAGCTAGTGCCAAGGCCAAAAGATCACTCCATTGTTGGAACAAAATGGGTGTTTAGAAACAAACTGGATGATCAAGGAATTATTGTAAGGAACAAGGCAAGGCTAGTTGCACAAGGATACTCACAAGAAGAAGGAATAGATTATGACCAGACCTTTGCACCAGTTGCAAGGTTAGAGGCCATAAGAATATTCCTAGCTTATCTAGCACACAAGGGATTCAAGGTCTATCAAATGGATGTAAAGAGTGCATTTCTCAATGGAGATATTAAGGAAGAAGTCTATGTTAGACAACCCCCAGGTTTTATCTCTCCAACTCATCTTGATTATGTTTTTAAACTGCATAAAGCATTATATGGTCTCAAGCAAGCTCCTAGAGCATGGTATGAGACCTTAGCATGCTTTCTTTTGAAAAATGATTTTATAAGAGGTAGAGTAGACCAAACTCTTTTTATTAGAACCCATAAGTCCAATACCCTACTAGTATAAATTTATGTAGATGACATTATTTTTGGATCTACTGATTCAAATTTGTGCAAGAGGTTTTCCAACCTAATACATTCTAAATTTGAAATGAGGAGCATGGGTGAGCTTTCCTTCTTTCTAGGGTTGTAAGTCAAACAGCATGCTGATGACATATTCATCTCTCAAACCAAGTATGCAAAAGATTTGGTTAAGAAATTTGGTATGTCTGAAGCATCATGTATGAAAACACCTATGCCTACTAATGCTGTATTAGATACTGATGAACATGGGAAACCTGTTGATCAGACAACATATAGAGCAATGATTGGCTCTTTATTGTACCTTACGGCTAGTAGACCTGACATAATGTTTGCTACATGCATCTGTGCTAGATTCCAAGAAAGCCCTAGAGAGTCACACTTAACATTAGTAAAAATGATTCTTAGGTATGTGAAAAGTTGTCAAAATCAAAGTCTCTGGTATCCAAAAGATTCAGGATTTGAATTAACTGGATTTTCAGATGCTGATTATGCTGGATGTAGAGTAGACAGGAAAAGCACGAGTGGAACTTGTCAGTTTCTTGGTGATAGACTTGTCTCCTGGTTTTGTAAGAAACAAACATCTGTGTCCACATCAACTGCAGAACCTGAATACATGAAAGCAGGTAGTTGTTGCTCACAGATATTGTGGATTCAAAATCAGCTCCTAGACTATGGTTACAACTTATATAAGTAAAAAATATTTTGTGATAACACCAGTGCTATTTCTATAGCACAAAATCCAGTCCTCCATAGTAGGACAAAACATATAGAGATTAGGCATTACTTTTTAAGAGATAATGTTGAGAAAAATAAAATTGAACTTCAATATATCCCAACTGATTTGCAAAGGGGATATATTTTCACCAAACCCTTGGATGAAAAGAAACACACATTTTTCCTGAATTAGTTAGGAATGTTAGATGGAAGAAGCTTAAATTAAGATCCATGATTTTAAAACCTTAAAATTGACCAAGACTAGGATAAAAATTTGATTTTTTTCTTGTGTCTATAGGTTATTTCTGATCTCTGAACTGCGCTCGACATTTTTACCAAAGATCGTCGAACGGAGAACGACGTTCTCAGAAATTGTCGACCGGAGTTCAGCGTTTTCCAGATAGTGCTAGGCTATCTCTTTCCTTTTCTGCGTCGAACCCTAAAGCTATGCAGAAAGTATGAATGCGCAAAAGAAGAACGACTTGTTTGTTCATTTTTGTAGGAAAAACATGGTCGTCTCTGTCGCAATCTTAGGCGCAATGAAGTTTGACACCGGTTTTGATATAGACATGGATTCGTTTGAAGGAAGTGATCAGATTTTCAAGGATATTCTAGAACTGTTCAAGGAGCAACAGTTAGTGACAATCATGACTACAAGGATGAAGCTGACTGCAGATGAGATTAAAGAATGGGTGTACACAGCCCACAATCTGGATCAAAATACAGTCGTCGGGAGTATTTCAGGAACCCAGGTATCCCTTACTTCTGCACTTCTAACAGAAGTTTTCCAATTAAGTACTGGACATGATACTGTGGAATTGTCTTGAGAAGAGTTTTCTACTATGTTGGATATAATGGGACATTCAGCAGCAAACCCTAACAAATTGCTTAAGAAAAACCTTTCAGTGGAGTATAGGTTCTTGGCTGATGTAGTGGGAAAAGTACTGTTAGCAAAACATTCTGCTCATGATACAATCTCTAAGTATCAGTTTTTCTTGATGGCTACTATAGTTGATAAGAAACATCTGAATTGGGGAGAACTCTTCTTTGATTTAATTAAGAAGAAGATTAACAAGAATTTTGTTAACTTTGGGAGGATTTTAGGCTTGTTCTTGCATAACAAATGCCCCCAATTGCTTGTGTCCAATGGTATGCACATCAATGCTTCCAAGAGACTCTCCTGTGCTCTCTTTGGAAAGTGGGATAGGCAAATTGCCAAACCCAGCAGGGGTGCTGCAGCTACCTCAACTTTAGGCACAAGGACTGTTCCAGTCACTTCCCCTCAGGCAACTGCCCCCTAGAAGAATTGCCTGCTTCCTCCTCCTCATCTCTACCATCTCCACCTCTTGTTTCTTCAACCATCCCTACATCCACCATTTCAATCCCAATTTCATCCCCCATCATAATTTCCTCTCCCATCTCAATTTAATCTCCAACAACTTCTTCACCACCACCAACCACTCATCAAGAGCAATTCCATCCTTTACATTTTTATCCCCCTCTTGATATTGATTCATCCATCCATCTTCCATCTTTCAACCTCTTAGATGATTCCTACATGGATGATTCTCTAGAGCCCCCATCATCTTCTACCTCTTACCAACAACTGCTATAAGACATTCTGGCTCAACCATCTTTCACCTCATCAATCTCCATTCCAGTGACATCCATCACCACCATTCCCATTTCACAACCATCCATACCACTTCCATCCACATCAACTCTCCACCTTTCTGCAGCTCCATCAACACCATCAACTTCTGCACCTTTCTCCTATACCTCTACTCAAGCATCCCTTGAGCAAGTAGACATTCCTGCCCTTGCAGATAAGCTTTATGAGAAGTTAGCTCCCAGGCTAACACTCTTGCTGGATACCTCAATGGCTCCACTTCTTAAATCAATCAATTGAGTTATCTGCCGGGCTTTCTTCTTTCCATCCTCCTCACGCAATCCCTTCTTTAGGGAGCCTTGATCCAATTTACACTGAATCCAGGCAGGGGGAGATGCTAAAAGAAGAAGTGATGCTGCCTGCTCCAGAAGAAGAAGTGCATGTTGCTCCAGCCCCAGCTCCAGTTCTATCCTTCAGTACAGTTGACTTCAGGTCACTGCTTTCAGAATTTGATGCTCTCTATAGCAGATATCTTCCATCTCAAGAAGCTGAAGATCTTACTAAGGCCATTGTGCCTATCTCTAGCTGTGATCCCAACTTGATATTATCTTACATCAATTCTATCAAGGCTGTGGAAATTACTACTGCTGATGTTATGTGTGTTGATACTGCTATTGAGAAAGTTTGTTTTGATACTGCTGATGATATGATAATGATAGAGGCTAGTGTTTCAGAGCCTGATATTGTTATTGAGCCTGCTGTTGTGGATAATGTTATTTTTGATGTTTGTGCTGCTCCTGTTGTTAGTGTTTCTGTTTCTGCTGTTAGTGCTGCTCCTGCTGCTGTTTCTGTTGTTGCTCCTGCTAGTGTTGCTACTTCTGCTCTTGCTCCAGCTTCTGCTACTACTCCTATTCTTGCTGCTGCTGCTTCATCTAAGCAAACTAAACAACAACAAGAATATATTAAAAGGGTTGATGAGATGTATGACAATCCTCAAAGCTCAGACAGTGATGAATTTAGAACTGATTTTGATGACTCCTCTGCAACCATTGTAAGGAAGAGGAAAGCAAGAAGTAAGGCCTTGAAGAGAGTCTCTACAGAGAAAGCCACCAATGATAATGATATTCCCTACTATATACTACATGATTGTCCTATCACTGAACACTGGATGCAGTTTTCTAAGAACCAATTGAAGGCTATGAAGAAGAGGAGGAAGTATGACAAAGGAACATCCCATCATCATCATCCTCCTCCTCCTCCTCCCTCTTTAGATGCAGGATCTGGTGGAAGTTCAGCACACCAAACCTCTCATGCTACAACTCAAAGTTCTTCTCAGGTTCAAGATAGATCACAATCCAGAGGACATCAACAAAGAGGCTATCAGTCCGAAGAGGCCAATATAGAGGAAATCAAAGAGGATACAAAGTACTTTCAAGAGGACAATCCAGACATCATCCTTATCAAAGGGAAGGACAAGGCCCAATTGATTCAACTTCTGGTCCATTCCCATATAAGCTCAAAGAAATTGTTCCCTCAAGAGCTCCTCCTGCTGATACTTTCAATAGATATGAACCTCCTGTTCCCAATAAAGATCCAGAGAATAATCCTATCTCTTAGACAGCAAGGATGAAGGAATTAACTTCTTTAGACCAGATAAAGAAAGCAAGAGAATAAGGAAAAGATACTTCAAATATTATTACTACATTGTCTGAATAAAGAAAAAAAGAGCTTGAGAGATATTCTTCTAGAAAATTCTTTGACCCAGAAAGTTACATGAAGTTGCACCCAGAGGCTGTTGTCCCCAGAGCCAAATCTCAAACCTCTCAAGGTGCAGCTGATGACAGAAGATCTAAGAAAGAACCTGAAAATCCCAACAGAGAAATCTTATTCAAAAAGGGCAAGGAAAAGGACTAATTATGTAAGCTGAACAGTATATATCTCTCTCTGACAATCTGCTGTGATTATTCATTTGCTTCTGCAATGCTGTTTTTCTCTATTCTGCAATGTTGTATTTGCTTTTATTTCTGCTTGTATGTTTTTTAAATTCCTCTGTCATGTAAGTAATCCTAACCCAAATAGGGGGAGATTGTTGGAACACCCTATTACTAATTTGGGTAAGGATCACTATGTCCTTAGGAATGTGTCTTGACCTCATTGTATAGATTTAAAGGTCAACTAGAATAGGTCTAAGGCTTAGAACTTAGGTTTGAAAGCTGCCCCCAAGACCTCCTAGATCAGACTACAAGTGAAGAAAGACTAAGATAATTATCATCGAGCTCAGATCGATGAGGCGTCGAACTACGTTCGACTATCTCTAAGCTCAGTTAAACGAGTCGTCGAACTTGGTTCGACGATCTTCGAGCTCAGATCGATGTTTCTGTCTCTAGACAAAATCCAGATCTCTGAGCTTAGGTCGACGATAGTGAGCTCAAATCGACGATTTCTGTTTCAAGTCAAGTTCCAGTCTCTGAGCTCAGGTCGACGGTAGTCGAGCTCAGATCGACGATTTTCTTGAGAGATCGATGATTTCAGGATTTCAAATTCAGTCAGTTATGGAATTCAAATTGATTCAGATCCAGCAGTTAATGCAAAGGATTTTGTAGCCATTTCAATCAATCTGGAGCAAGTTTCAAGGAGATTAAAGGAGAATGTCACTTAGGACTTTACTCCAGAGACAATTATCAATTAAGGAAGTAATTTATGACTGGCTAACGGCTATTTAGAAGATTGGATTTCAATATATCTTTTCATACAATAGATACAGATATCATCATCAAGGATAACAAATAACAAGAAAAAACTAAGAACAATCTCTGAGATCTGTGAGACACACAACTACAGGATTACAATTTCTCATCTCTTATTTCAATTGTTCAAGGCTTCATCAATCAAGACTCTAGACAAAACACATTTTAGTCATTGCTGAAATCATCTTTTGCTGGAGATCTCATTCATTCTGAAGGCCTATCACCCTATGCAAAGCTTCTCTTCCTAAACAACTGCAAATCTCAGGGGGAGCTTTGACATCAATAATCCACTAGTCTTCTGTTTGACTGTTGACAGAGAAGAACATCTACACTTTCTTTTTCTTTTATTCTACTGTAAAAGGGTTACTCAAAACTCCCTTCAAAAGTTTTGTGTTTGGTTTCTGAGACCTTGTCAAAACTCAGTGGTGGCAAGACACCTGATCAAAAAATCTGGTTTGGTTTTTGAGCACCTTATCAAAAGCTCACTGGTGCCCAGGACACCTGATCAACTATTCCTGCAGTGGATTCTTACCTAGGGTGGTAGAAGAGTGGATGTACCCAGGTTGATTGGGGAACCACTATAGATCCTTGTGTCTTCTGGTTGCCTGTGTTTTATTTACTGTGTGCTGTGTTTTTACTTCTTGCTTTAGTTTGTTTTATTCTCTTCAAGCACAATACACCTATAAATAAATTAAGACTTCCACTGCCAATTAAATTTTAATTTGCAAAATTATTTTAAACACTCTATTCACTCCCCTCTAGAGTAAAGGTAGATCTTTCCCTCACTTTCAAAGTCCTTTTTGAACATCCTCCCTCTGATACCACTTGAAAGTCTTTGTTTGAAGAGTAGCTATACACCTAGGGGGGGGGGGGGGGTTGAATATGCCTTCTAATCGTTTTTGAACAACCTTTAGTTTTGTTGTGTTGTATGTATTATTATTATATTAGCTCTTAAGAACAATAACAACACACCAAATTTTATAGTGGATCCCCAAGATATGGGTACATCCACATTCCCTCCTACCTTTCTAACAGTGCGTCAGACAAGACAATCTTCTTCAAACTCAGCTAAAAGCGATTACAACACAGATCCCTCAGAATCTCTCAATGCTGTCTCCATTAATCCCAATGTCCTGGATTTGAAGAAGGTCTAACAAATAATGTATACACATATGGTGATCTAACTTGTACTCAAGTTTAGCGATTGTAGGATATCTTAATAACAATGATGGGACAGGTAGCCTAAGTGGCTAAGTCAGGTAAACCCTTACCTAAGATGTGGATAGACAGAAATATGTCTAAGTCCACAAGCATTGAGTGAAGGTTACTCACTCAATGCCAGATGACTTATAACGCTGAGTGGAACCTATACAGTCAAAGCCAAATGAGTGGCAAGCTGAAAAAGTGGCTAAGTGCAAAGGCATTGAGTGAAGTCAACTCACTCAACGCCATACAACAAAAGGCTGTGAGATAGGCAAAGCATAAGAGGAAGCAGGGAGAAATGTGCCTAAGTCCACAAACATTTAGTGAAGATCATTCACTCAACGACATAGCTTCATAATCATTGAGTATAGCTCAGTCAGTCAATGCCACAGGAAAACTGTTAATATTTACCAAGTCCACAGGTGTTGAGTGTGGTAAGCTCACTCAACACCATGTGATAATGCGTTGACTAATTCTAAAACCTAGTATTTTGTAGACACAAAAATTTGGCTAAGTCCAAATGCGTTGAGTGTAGCTCACTCACTCAACACCAGATAATAGAAGAAAATCTGTCAAGTAGTTTGGCATTGACTGGAGCTTACACACTCAACGCCAAGTAGCAGAAAGCATGGCTAAGGCAAAAAGCGTTGAGTGAGGCGTGCTCACTCAACGCTCTTAACGCCAAGCATGCAAATGAGGCTGAAGAATAAGCTAAGGCAAAAAGCATTGAGTGAGGCTTGCTCACTCAATGCTATAAACTCCAAGTAACGGAAAGCATGGCTAAGGCAAAAAGCATTGAGTGTGGCATACTCACTCAACGCTCTCAATGCCAAGCATGCAGAAGAGGCTGAAGAATAAGCTAAGGCAAAAAGCATTGAGTGAGGCTTGCTCACTCAATGCTGTCAACGCCTAATGACAAAAAGATTGCCTAAGTGTTTTGGCATTGAGTGAGGCTTGCTCACTCATTGTTGTTAACGCCTATTGGTAGAAAGGTTGCCTAAGTGTTTTGGCATTGAGTGTAGCTTACTCACTCAACAACTAGATAAATATAATTCTGTCTAAGTGTTTTGGCGCTGGGTGAGGCTTGCTCACTCAACACCTATGCTGCTGATGCTTGATTTTTGGCTAAGTCCACAGATGGTGACATCAGCAAGTCAACAAGTCAACCTTATTCAAATTGTTAGCGGCAAAGCTACAGTACATAACAAAAAGCACCGCAAAGCTACTATACGACGATTAATGTTAAAGCAAGGATGCAACTGGTATAAAATGTGTGGGACCCACTGCTCAAAGAGCCGTTGGGACATAATTGATAAAAGGAAAGGCCTTTACAGAGGAAGAGAACTTTTTGAGAAGAGAAGTTTGTGTTGTTCTTCTTCATCGGCATTGTTACTGTGACCGAAGAACAGGAAGCTCAAGATAGCAAGCCTGAAGGCTAAGCAAGTTAGCTGACTGTCTTCTCCATCGATATCAGCAAGATCAGAGCAAATCTCTAAAGGAAGAAAACTTGATAGCTGGTGCCATTTTCCATCTGCACCAACAAGTTCTTCACAGATCCAGCTGTACAACCCGGATGAATATTTACTGGAGGCTGTGAAGAGGAAGTTAGGGCTGAATCTCCTCAGCCCAGGATAAAAGAAGAAGAAGAATAGTTGTCTGCAAGCTGCTTCCAGCATAAGCCAAAACAAGATCTACATCCTTATTGCTCAGAAGAAGTTGGGCTGGGATTCTCTCAGCTCAGGTAGCAACAAGCTTTGCTGCAGTCACTTCACAGTCCCAGCAAGAAAAATCCCCGGTATTATGAAGAAGAAGCTAGGACTGAGTATATCTCAGTCCAGGTAAAAGTAGACTCAGAAAATAAATTTCTGGAGTTATAGTGGGGCTGAGTTTATCTCTGTCCTGAACTTTGACACTGAGAAACATCTCTTGTGTCAAGATCAACCACACAATCCACTTCCATCTTATAATATCCTTTTGGATCTGAGTGGTAGGAGCAAGTTTTTGTTGAGGTAGGATTCTGTTGAGAATCTGAGGGTAGGACCTTTGGGTCTGAGTTGTAAGACTTGGTTTCAAGTTTGAGGTAGGTGACTCATTCTCTCTGAGCATAGGGAACTTATGCCTAAGGTAGGATCTGGATGCAGATATGAGGTATGTCCTTTATGCCTGAGATTGTAGGAGAGTCATTCTCTCTAACGTAGGATCCCTAGTGGATATGAGGTAGGGCTGTCCTCCCAGCCTGAGTGTAGGGCCTTTGGCCTGAGGTAGGTGATCTGCTGATCACTGAGTTGTAGGCCCTTATGGCCGATTTGTAAGTCTTGGAGGAGACTGAGAGATCCTGAGGGATCCAAGGTGTAAGCTTATTGGAGAAGAGTTTTAGAGAAGTGCCTAGTCCAATACGATAGTTGGATAGGTGGGAGGGAAAGTGAATGTACCCTTGTTAGGGGAACCACTATAAATCTTGTGTGTGCTTTATGTGTTTGTTGTGTTGCAGGTTATATATATTGAAAGCAATGACCAGCCAACTAATAAATGTCCTAAAGAAAAGAAAATAAAAGAAAGTCACTAAGGACTAAGAAACCTATTCACCCCCCTCTAGGTGATTTAACTATCCTTGAAATCAAAGAATTTCAAGTGGTATCAGAGGGAGGTTACTCAAAAAGGACCTAACAGTCTGAGTAGACCTCAAAGGTTAGCTAAAAAGGTTTAAACTTATGTGTTCAAAAGTGAACCATAAGGTGTGGTGATTAATGGAGCTCCAAGTCTGTAGAGAGAACAAGAATAACTTTGGGCTGTTGGCAACTCTTACAGAAGAAAAAGTCTATCCAGATACAAGAGTAAAGATCAGGGCCCCTCTGTCACATTTAGATAGTGACTTAGAGGTGGATGAAGCTAAGGAAGGTGAATGCAGATGCTATGGGCTGATAGCTATACCAGAAGAAGAATACTGTCAGGATCAGCCTGGATAAAATGAGGTATATTCCCCATCTAGCTCATTCTCAGAGTCTGGATATGAATCCTGCTAAGACTCTAGTGCATCCTCATCAAGTGATGATAAGATTCCTCTATCAAAAGCTGATATCAATCAATTGATTGAAAATAATGCTGCACTTCTGAAAGCTTTCAAGAAAAGCAAGATGCTTGTTAAGTAACAAGCAGAGGAAATTGTCTCCCTACAGCTGGATGCTTACCAGTAAGATGAGCCTTCATCTTTGCTATATCTAAAAATGAGGGAAGTAGCCCATCTGAAGACCATAGTAGATATCCATGTTGAGTCCATCAAATATAAGGAATCTATTATCAAGGATCTTGAAGAGAAAATTGAAAGGGAGAAGAGTATTGTGGCTAATTTCTCCAAGATAGATGCTATCAAGAGAAAATCTGAATCTGAGTGGATCTCTAAAGTTATCCAATCTTTAAGGAGAGTCCAAGCTCCTGTCAGGCCTCAGTCAAACCTCTCACAAGGTAATTCTCCCATCCAACAGGTATGACTGAGAATGTAAGTTTGGTCACTAGAGGTGTGGGAATATTTCTTATATGATTACAAAAGTACCTTATAATGGAAGAAGAGAGGTCATGAGATTGAGTGCTCAGAAGGCTCCCCATGTAGAAGTTCAAAAGGCCCAACCTGGACCTTTTGTATTTGGTGCCCCAACCCCCTCATTCAATAAAGTGGCAATGGCCTATTCTAAGAGTCTTCCAGCAAGAACTTAAACTAAAGGTAAGTCAGTCAGTGAGGCTACCTTAGCTGTCCCTGAATCCATGAAGAACTTGCCATCTGCAAAGAAGGCTGTTGCTAATGATGTCCAGAGTAAGCCAAGTTCCTCTACTGGAAGACTCACTTTTGGTCAAGCTCTTCTTGAA
Organism: Platanthera zijinensis; assembly: GCA_039513925.1. Classification (NCBI taxonomy): domain Eukaryota; kingdom Viridiplantae; phylum Streptophyta; class Magnoliopsida; order Asparagales; family Orchidaceae; genus Platanthera; species Platanthera zijinensis. The sequence goes on along the minus strand of CM077098.1, from coordinate 61,676,404 downwards.
AGAAATAAGAAGAAGGCTACAGTTCTTCCCCCTGAACAGGCAGCCATAAGTTGCTTGTACACCTCAAGGTGTGTTCAGAAAAGGAGATACAACATACCTGAATGTTGGTGCTGTGGCAATATGGGCTACTTTACCATAAATTGTTGGCACAACCCCAGTGTGCTAAAGACAAGGCAGTGTCTTCCTGACGGGACTCCTATAGGTAGACATATGCATTCTAATGCTAACAGGAACCTAGAACCCAAGTAAGCGTTCCTAAGGTAAGGTAAATTTTGTTTTGCTGGACAGTTCAAGTGGCCATACCCATTGATGTTCCTTGGACAGAGATGTAACAGATCTAGGTCTTGGTACAAGGATTGGATGAACTGACCAACATGCATAAGATACATAACACATGTGTAATTGTTGAGGGGGAGCTAGCAAAAGAAAGCCAGATACACATCAATGGCTAAAGCTCAGGAGCAAGGATTGAAGAAACTGTGAATCCATCATCTGCTCCTAGTCTACTAGAAAAAGATAAGTAGAATTAACCTAGCTCTTAATTCTACTAGATATTTACTAAAATTAAAAAAACTATGCAGTTTAGAAATAAGATAGTTGAAATTAAAGTGTGAGAAGAAGTGAGACAATTGTCTAAAAACTTGTCTCAATAAATAAGTTAGTGGATCTCATGTTCACTATGCTACAAGATGTAACTAGATTCAACATCCTCAAAATTGACATAGGCATGTTGAAGCTAGTTCAAATTGCATCCCACTAGGACACATATTATAATGTGTATTGCAGGACAATATTACCCCTACAGGTTAGGAAAACACAATAAGGGGCTAGATGCAATCTAATTGCTAAAGATAACAGAGGTTGAGGAAAATAAGCTTACTCAACAAAAATTGTAGAAAAGACGGCCTGCAGCTAAGTGTCAGGATTCAATCAGGTAAGTGTCTTTCCGCCTTCTCTTTATAATTAACTATAAATAGAAAAGCTTGTGTATAAAGCAAAGTCACCGCTCCTTTCCCTCTCCCGCCCATATTCACCGAATCGACGGAAAGCCGTTCTCACTAGGTAGCAAAATTCTCAAGCGAAATGGAGCCAAAGGGACGAGATTTCCTATTCGAGGGTTCGGAATTAGTGAGAAATGGATTCAAAGATGCTCCTAAAGAGATACAGTATGTTCTTCAACTTCTCCGAACATCTGACCTAGAATTCATCCTATCAGAACCCTATTTACTATGAAAACGGGAGGTTCTAGAGTTATTCTCCAATGCCAAGGAAGATGTGACAGCTGGGAAAATCAAGACGACTGTGAGTGGAACAAAAGTCAAGATAACACCAAGAAGGCTGACCAAAGCCCTAAAGTTGATGAAGTTCTCCACAATTGATGACGAAGATGAACTGTCGCAGGATGATGTAAAAACTGCCTTGAAATGGTGTCGGTTGTCCAAGCACTCCACCAGATCAATCCTAAGGAAGGAACTGAACCTGAAAGGAAAGTTCTTGGCAGATGTCATCGGGAAGACTCTGTTATGTAAAACAGGCTCCCATGACAAGATCTCAAAAAAGATATTCGAGCAGATGTGCAGGGTCATTTTGACTAAGAAAACTGACTGGGGAAGAATTCTCTTTGAAAGGATTATTGAGTGCATGAATGCACCGAATTTAGTGAGAATCCCGTCCCTGTTTCTGTGACAAACTGTTTCAGAGATTTTGAACTTGAAGCTTGGAGCAAGAATACATTACATGAGAAGAATGGACTTCAAGATGCTGGAAAGGTAGGACAGGGTACTTCAACCCCATAGACCATCAGCTACAGAAAAGAAAGGAAAGAAGATAGCTGTTCCTGAGCCTAGTTCCTATAGCAGCTCTTCAGTATAAGATGATGAAGAGCCTCATGATCCAGAACTAATAATTTTTGAAGGCCTTTCTAGGAAGGATGTGGGTGCTCAAAAGTCAACTGAATCTGAGCAAGAATCTCTTTCTCCTCGAGTTGAAGAGGCTGAGAAAGTGTCAGAGATAATAGTCAATAGGCTCTCTACAGAGATGGAAGGGGAGTCCTTGGAATTCCCTGGAGGTGCTGTTGCTGCCCTCTCACCACCCTAAGAACATCTAGATGGACAAAGTCATCAGAGTGAGGGGGAGATCAATCTAGCTTCTGATAGGGAGGTTGCAATGTTTGAAGATGAGCATCTTCTAGAAAAAGTCATGGAAATTGCATCTGCTGAGGACAAGAATTCAATGGCTGAGGGGAAGCAGCTTGCAGAAGAAACAATGCAAGATACATTAGTTGTGGGTGAGAAATTTTAGATCCCCTCAACAGAAATTCAGCCTATAAATGATACTATTGCTGCTGACCTGCATGCAAATGAAGGCATGACATAGGTTGAGGGGGAGATTCCATCTAAACTCCCTGCTCATGAAGTACATGATCTAGTCTCCTCTGAATTTGAGAAAGAGGAATCTAGTCATGAGAAAACACACTCCTTAGCACAGATAGAGAATGGCCAGTCCAAGAGTGACTCTGCACAAGGAACAGGGAACATGCCAGTATATGAAGCTCTAGATGAAGGCACCTCTGCTCAAACAGACCAGATACCACCCATATTCCTGGCCCAACTGAAAGGTATGATGGATGAGCAGAGGAGAGCATTTGAAAATTTTGTGGATGATGCATTAAAGGACATCAAAAATGATCTGGCAATAGAGATCAAATCTATGAGATTTGAAGTAAACTTGCTAAAAGGAGAAATTGTAAAGTTCTTTAAAAGGGTTGCTCCAACTGTAGAATACACCATGAACAAGCTGGCCATTTATGATACTGATAAAGTTCTGAGGGATAAATAGAAGACAGAAATCTTTACCAAGATGGGCGCCTGTACTAAGCTACTTGATGAACATATGCTGGAAGTCAAGAATCATGTTACTGCTGGAGTTAACTACCTAGAAATAGAGAGAAGCAAGGCCTGCACCTCCCAGACCATTCAAATAGTTGATGAAGTCAAAAAGGGGGAGAGTGAGGCAATACGAACTAATACTAAAAACATGGTCTGGGCAACCAATGTGGTGAGAGGCTCATTGGGAATAGAGCAAATTCAGTATGATAACATCCCAATGATGCCTGCTCAAGTGCAAGATGCATTGTACATAATGTCTGCTACTGATCAGGTACAAGATAATCAGGTGTATGTAAAGTACATAGAAGAAGGTGATAGTGTTGGTGCCTAGTGGGGATAATAGTCTACTATTGCTGAGATTCCTTCCTTCAGCCCCACTGTAGACCAGGGATTACTAACCAAATAAATGACTACAAATGCTGAGATTGAAGAAGAAATTTGGCTAAGGAAGAGGAAATATAGAGAACAAATGAAAAAGAGGCCATATTTCGAACAGTAGAGCCCTGAGTCAAGATCCATCATTCTGCTTGCTTGGGACCAGATCAAAAACAAAAGGTCAGATAGAAGAAAGTGGTACAACAAAATGGAATGAGAGAAGATGGAAAAGAGGGACACTGAAAGGAGACTCTACTGGAAGAACAAGAATGCTAACACTTTGCCTCCTGGTGCAGCTGAACCCTCCAAGTACTTTCCCTAGCCCTTCAGCTACTTTTAGAGGTAGAAAAATAAAGCAAAAGCTGAAGCAGCTAAAGCAGACAAGAATGATAGCAAAGGAAAGAAGAAGGCTGTTGCTGAAGAGAAAGCAGTTAAGAAGCCAAAGGGCAGTGGGATTGTGATAAGGGAACCTGAAACTTGAAAAGTTTCAGGTTCTACTTATAAGGTCAAGGAATGTGAAATTTTGGTTCATGCACAAACATTATAATTCCTTATATGTAAAATGAAATATCATTTGTTATGATTATGTTCATTATTTTTCTGATTCATGCTGTGTTAGTATTTTTTGTATATGTTGCATAAGTATGTTAGTGTATACATTGGCATAGGTTTTGACTTCTTCAAATAGGGGGAGATTGTTGGGTACATTGATCCCAATGTCTTGGATTTGAAGAAGGCCTAGAAAATAATGTATACACATGTGGTGATCTAACTTGTGCTCAAGTTTAATGATTGCAGGATATCCTAGTAACAATGATGGGACATGTAGCCTAGGTGGCTAAGTCAGGTAAACACTTACCTAAGATGTGGATAGAAAGAAATCTGTCTAAGTACACAAGCATTGAGTTAAGGTTACTAACTCTACGCCAGATGACTTATAACGCTGAGTGGAGCCTATACAGTCAAATCCAAAGGAGTGGCAAGCTGAAAAAGTGGCTAAGTGCACATGCGTTGAGTGAAGTCAACTCACTCAACGCCATACAACTAAAGGCTGTGAGATAGGCAAAGCCTAAGAGGAAGCAGAGAGAAATATGGCTAAGTCCACAGGCATTTAGTGAAGATGTTGGTACCCTAGTTTGGATTTGAGTTAAGTCTTCTCAATTAGTTTCTTGACCCAAGATTTATCTATGGTCAAAGGTTAGTTTTAGGGTAGATCCTATCAATTGTGTAGAGTTGTTGTTTATCCAGTTGAAAATCTAGTTAAGTGTTTTTTAGTTCGACTATGGTCGAACTCCGCTCGACTATCATCTATCAGTTGATCGACTATCGTCTATCAGTTGATCGACTATCGTCAGAATGCAGATCGACTATCTCTGAGTTAGTTTATCTCTGTTAGATCGATGATCTGTGGTCTCAGTATCATCGATCGTCGAGTCCCGCTCGACTTTTTCTGTCCCGGCAGATTTCTTGTAGGTCGACTATCTGTTCTAATAGTTCGACTATCTGCTCTGATAGTTCGACAATCGTCGTGATTCGTTTGACTATCTTTTTGTCTGCATTTAGAGATATTGTACTCTTTCTCTTCTATGAATTATTTCTCATTTATCTGGCTTATTTTATTAAAGATTATTTCATTGATTTTATGCTTACATATCAAGGCAATCTTTGCCTCATTCTTTATGCATAAGTCAAGTTCTATCTGATAAATTCTTTTGTCCTATTAGTTGAAAAATCTTTGTGCTTTATCTGCCATGCTGTCCTTTATAGCCATTAGACACATATGTCTTTCTCTGGCCGTAAAGAGTTTGTTTTTGATGTGACTTTCTCTAATATCTTTTGGACTTGCAGAATGGATAAGCAGCTTCTAAGAAAACTTTATTTCTTTTTAGAATGTCGTTTCTGAAGGCTAGATGTATTGTGTTATTTGCAGCCCAGATTGCAGATCTCAGAAGAAGACAAGATTTAAATCAAGAGAAAGATAGAAGACGTTACAAAGGCTGATATATAAAGAGCTAGTGAGAGAAGTTAATATATACAGATATACAGATATTCATATATACAGATATACAGATATTCATATATACAGATATACAAATATTCATATATACAGATACACAGATTAAACAACAAGAACAAGTGTAGAACATCTCTCTTCAGAGCTCTCTTCTTCAATCCTGAGTTCATCCTGCTTACAGGAACATTCATACTCAGAGCTTCAAGAAGAAGAAGAAGAAAGAAAAGCGTTTGAAGAAGAACAACCATTCCATATCAAGAGTCTTCTTCAAGCTGCTCCTTCAAGAACTTCAAGACAATAGATCTTCTCTGTCAAGAGTTCTAAAGAGATCCTGCACCCTGAAGCAAGGCTTCTTCCTGGATATTCTCTAAGCAAGTGGGAGCTTTGATTCCTTCAGAGCTTTCTATAGCTCTGTGCAATCCACTAGCTTCTCTAATTTTGTTTAACAATAGAGAAGACATTCTAACTCTCTCAACCTCCTGTACAAAGGGTTATTACTCCCTTCAAAAGTGAACCTTGGTGGCAGGACACCTTAGCAAAAACCTGTGTTTGATTTTGAGCTCCTGATCAAAAGCTCAAAGGGTTTACTTGATCTACCTGAATCAGATCAGTTGGTGGCAGGGCACCTTAACAAAAACCTGTAGTGGATTCCTACCAGGGTGGTAGAAGAGTGGATGTACCTACTGAGAGGGAACCACTATAAATCTTCTTGTGTTGTCTGTGTTGCTTATTTTAATTACTGTATTGTGGCTGTGAGTAGAATTAACTAGGATTGGTAGTTGCTGTGTTAGGACTAAAGCTTAAACTATAATTATAGTTAGCTTTTCTCTTGTGCACCTCACTTTGTGTTAGGCTCTAGGGTTTCATATATCTATATAATTATTCCGCAAATTAACTCGAAGGGAGTTGAGTAGATTGTCATATTTTTGAATACTCTATTCACCCCCCCTCTAGAGTTATATTTATCCTCACTTTCAATTGGTATCAGAGGGAGGTTTACTGACTGTACAGGCTAACACCTGAGTCATAAGATCTAAATAGATACCAAGTTTATAGATATTCACTTCATGGCCCAGTAAAAGGATTATTCTAGCACCAGACCTCCAGTATGCAACTTAGCTAAGTTCAACATCTGGAAGGCAAGAATTAGAATGTATATGAATTCTATTGATGAAGATATCTTTTCTTCTATTTTGACAGGACCACCAACACCACCTGCTGCAACTACTGCTACAACTTCAACAAATCTGAGTGCAGTGCCACCTCCTGACTACAATGATGCTTACAAGAAAGCAAAGATAACTGATGCAAAAGATATGAACATTCTGGCTCAGACCATGTCTGATGAAACATTCCAAAAAGTGGCTGATTGCACCTCAGCAAAAGCCATGTGGGACTTACTGAACCACCTTGTAGCTGGTTAATCTAATGAGAGGAAGGACAGAAGGTCCAACCTCACATCCCAATATGATAATTTCAAGAAGACTGAAGCAGAATCAGTTGATTCAATGTACACCAGGCTCAGCTCCATCATCAATGAGCTGAGAACCCTTGATAAGGAGATCACATTGACAGAAGTCAATGACAAGATATTGATGTGCTTCCCCGGCACATGGGATCTCAGGATCTGCCCTATCAAAGAGTCAAGAAGTACAACTGATATCTCAACTGAAGCTCTCCTTGGCTTGCTCAAATCATTTGAGAGGGTACTGAAGACCAGGGAAGCTGAAGCTGAAGCCAAGACTCCCACTCCTACCAGGAAAGAGAAAAATCTTGCTCTAAAGGTTGCTGATGCATCTGAAGGAAGCCAATCAAATGAGGAGCTAATGACACTCTTTGCCAAAAGGTTTCTCAAAATGGGCAGAAAGGACTTTAGAAAGAAGCCTTCCAGATGTGAAGACAAGCCAAGGTATGACAGAACACCAGCTAAAGAACTTATATGTTATGGCTGCAGGAAACTTGGACACATTCTACCTAAGTGTCCAGAGGAAAAGAACAAGGAGAAGAGAAAAGACAAAGAATATCAGAAGAACCATTCCAGGTCCTCCTCCTACAAAAACAAGAAGAAGGAGAAAGGATTTGTGGCTGAAACCTGGAGTGATACTGATGAGGAATCTTCCTCCTCAAGCTCCAGTGAAGATGAGGAAAAGAAGAAGGCAAAAGAAATTTGCCTAATGGCAATTGATGCCTGCAACAATCATTCAGCTGTAGAGAGTTCTGATGAAGAAGAAATGCCTATTGAAGATCAGGTATTGTCTTCTTATGATTTTACTTCTATTGAATTCAGATTTGAATTTAAATCTCTCTATTTAGACTTAATTAGCTCAGAGAAGGAAATTAAGGAGCTTAGAAATAGGATAGCTGAATCAGAATTCCTATCTAGTGAAAATGCTAGGCTAGAAGCTGAACTCACTAGATCTACTGAAGAAATCAAATTTCTCAAAATTGAACTAGCCAAATCTAAAAGATTAGAAGAATCTCTTAATGGTAGAAGTCTTAAGCTGCTAGAGATTACTAGCATGTCAAACACTAGGACAGGTAACAATAAGCTAGACTTATGAGCTTCACCAAGTGAACCCCCCATGGTTCTGAAAAACTATCTTTCCACTCCAGTAAACTTTATTTCAGCTGATGGAATAAAGAATACTGAGCAAGTAATTCAAGTAAACAAAGCTTTAAATAAGGCTAAGAGAGAAAAGAGAAAACAGAAATTTAAAGAAATACAAAAATCGTCGAACTATGCTCGACGATCGCAGGCCCAATGGTCGACCGATACTCGACGATCTGGGCATCGATCATCGAACGTCGATCGACGATCTGAACATAATTTTCAAAATAATAATCAGAACCTTAAAAACACCAAGGTAAATAGAAACACTAGGTTCATTGACCCATCAACTGCATGGAGTATTCCACTTTGGAGATCCTATCCCTTAGGATATAAACCTCAGCCTGCTTATTCTTTCATTTCAAGTTTTAATTATGTGAAGAATAATGGACCTAAGGTTGTCTGGGTCCACAATGTCTAACTGTTTGTTTTGTAGGTGAAGACCTATCCAATTACTAAAGACAAATGGTATTTGGATAGTGGCTGTTCCAAACATATGACAGGAAACAAAAACAATCTATCAAGCTTCAAGGCCAAGCTTGGACCAAAGGTGATCTTTGGGGATTCCAGCTATGGTCAAATAGAAGGATATGGTAGGTTTACCATTGGAGAAGTGACATTCAAAAGGGTTGCATATGTAACTGGGCTGAAGCACAACTTAATCTCAGTAAGCCAGTTATGTGATGCAGGTTATCAGGTATCGTTCACTGACACTCTTTGCAATATTACTTTAAATAGTAATGTAGTGTTAGTAGGCATTAGACAGGGTAACATTTACTTAGTAGATTTTAATTCAACTCAATCTAAAATCTATCTGTTTAATGAAGTAACCAATAATAACACCTTATGGCATAAAAGGCTTAGCCATGTTAACCTCAAGAATATATCTAGGTTATCTAAATACAACCTTGTTAGAGGTTTACCTTCTTGCCCCTACAAGAAGGAAAGTCTATGCAGGGCTTGTCAATTAGGCAAGCAAACTAAAAATTCTTTCAAATCTGTAAATAAGAGTGATTCACCTAGAATCCTGTATTTATTGCACTTGGACCTTTTTTGCCCAATAAAAGTACAGAGTCTAGGAGGGAAATTTTACACTTTAGTGATTGTAGATGATTTCTCTAGGTTCACTTGGGTGTTATTTTTGAGAACTAAGGCTGATAACTTCAAAATTCTTACAAACTTTCTGCTATGTGTGCAGACTGAGTATTCTACTCATGTTGCCTTGATCAGAAGTGATCATGGTACTGAGTTTGAGTCTCTTCTCATGCAAGAATTCTGTGAGAAAGAAGGTATCAAACATAGCTTCTCTGCTCCTAGAACTCCTCAACAAAATGGGGTAGTGGAAAGGAAAAATAGAACACTAATTGAAGCTGCAGGAATATTGTTGGCAGATGCTAACATGCATCTGTCTTATTGGGCAGAAGCTGTTAGCACAGCTAATTATGTTTTGAATAGAAGTCTAATACATAATCTTACGAGTAAAACTCCTTATGAATTACTTAAAGGAAAGAAACCTAAAATTAACTATTTTAGAGTCTTTGGTTGTGTAGTGTACATTCACAATAACAACAAAGAATACCTTAGAAAGTTTGAAGCAAAAGCTTCAATGAGAATTTTTCTTGGATATTCCCAAGTAAGCAAAGCTTATAGGGTGTTTAACAAATCAACTTTAAAAATAAAAGAGTCTGTGCATGTTTCCTTTGATGAGTAAAAAATGTTTTATAAGGAGAAGGAAACTTCTCCTTCCCCAAACTCATTGCAGGTACCAGAGTTATGCAAGGATCTCACCCAAGAGATCCCACTTCTATCAACTCTTCATATTACTGATTCAGACAGTGATGAAGACTTTATGGAAGCAGTTGCTGTACCACCAACAGTTAATCCTATTCCACAAGAGGAATTAATCCAAACTGTTGTTGAAGATCACATCCCACCTACTGATCTTGTCACACTTAGAGATCATCCTACATCTCAAGTGATTGGTGACATATCAGCTGGTGTGCAAACAAGACATAAATTAAGATAGGATGTGATGCATGCTTGTTTCCTTTCACAAATTGAGCCCCTCACCATAAAATATACTGAGCTAGATCCCCACTGGATCATTGCTATGCAAGAGGAGCTTAATCAATTTGAAAGATGTAAAGTATGGACTTTGGTTCTAGGACCAAAAGGTCAACTGATCATAGGCACCAAGTGGGTGTTCAAAAATAAGTTGGATGCCCAAGGAACTATTATAAGGAACAAAGCTAGGCTTGTAGCTCAGGGCTACAGATAGGAGGAAGGTATAGACTATGACCAAACCTTTGCCCCTGTTGTAAGGCTAGAGGCAATAAGGATCTTTCTAGCCTATGCAGCCTATATGAAGTTTAAGGTTTTTCAAATGGATGTTAAAAGTGCATTCCTAAATGGTGAGCTAAAGGAAGAGGTGTTTGCTGAACAACCTCCTGGGTTTGTTTCTTCAAATCAACCCTCATTTGTTTATAAGTTGCAAAAAGCTCTTTATGGACTTAAGCAAGCACCCAGAGCCTGGTATGAGACTCTAGCTAGTTTCCTGTTAGAGCACAACTTTGTTAGGGGAGTAGTTGATAGAACCCTGTTTGTTAAGCATCACAAGGACACAATCCTGTTAGTTCAAGTCTATGTGGATGATATTATCTTTGGTTCCACTGATCCTAAACTATGCAAAAGGTTCTCAGACCTGATGCACTCTAAGTTTGAGATGAGTAGTATGGGTGAGCTGTCTTACTTTCTTGGTCTCCAAGTGAAGCAAGATGCTGATGGCATCTTCATCTCCCAATCCAAATATGCCAAGGAATTGGTAAAGAAATTTGGGATGGCTGATTCTTCAGCAATGCATACACCCATGGCTACGAATATAGTTATAGATTCTGATGATAAGGGTAAGCCAGTTGATCAGAAAAACTATAGGGCCATTGTTGGTTCCCTATTGTATTTAACTGCAAGTAGACCTGATATAATGTTTGCCACATGCCTATGCGCTAGATTCCAGGTCAACCCCAAGGAATCTCATTTGATTCTTCTCAAGAGAATTTTGAGATACCTGAAGGGATGTCCAAATTTAGGACTGTGGTACCCAACTAAATCAGAATTTGAGTTAATTGGATACTCTGATTCCGACTATGCTAGTTGTAGAGTTGATAGGAAAAGTACCTAAGGGACATGTCAGTTCCTGGGAGAGAGATTAGTCTCTTGGTTCTGCAAGAAATAGGCTTCTGTCTTAACTTCAACTGCAGAGGCTGAATATATAGTAGCTGCTAGTTATTGTTCACAGATCCTGTGGATTCAAAACTAACTTTTGGATTATGGGTACACACAAAAGAACACAAAAATCACGTGTGATAGTACCAGTGCTATTTCCATAGCACAAAATCCTGTGCACCACTCTAGGACCAAGCACATTGAGATTAGACACCATTTTCTAAGAGATTGTGTAGAAAAGAACAAAATCAGTCTTGAGTTCATATCCACTGACCTTCAGAGAGGTGATATTTTCACCAAGCCCTTAGATGAACAGAAGCATCTGTTCTTTTTGAATCAACTAGGTATAATAAATGGAATAGACCAAGTGTAATTTCTGCCTATGTTGAAATCTGCTCGAATATCGTCGAATGTCGTTCGACCATAATCGAACAGGTTGAGCCTATCGTCGACCTATGGTTGATGACGGCTCGATTGTTTGTGAAGACAGAAATATTCGATCGATAGTTCGACTACTTTGCTTTAGGAAACGATCGTCGAACGATCAATCGACCATCGTTTCTAGCATCTGTTGAAATAGGTCGATGATTGCTGTTTAAATATAAACCGATTGTCGACCTAGGTTAATAGATCGTGCTTTTTGTAGTCGACAGAGCTCGTCGTTTCATATTCCTCATTCTTGCTTGAAAGGTTTGACTTGAGCTCTGCCCCGCGCTTTTTGCTTTCGTTTCTCTCGTCTTCCCCAACCAAATCCATGGCGATTGCCCCAGCTTTGCTGACCGTGATGAATCTTGATGCCGACTTTACCGTCGATTTTGATTCTTTCAGTGCCTGCGATGCCGATATTCTCGAGATGCTACAGTTATGCAAAGATCAAGGACTGGAGAAGCTTATGTCTACAAGGATTAAGATAAATATTCCAGAAATCAAAGAATGGGTCTATACATCGTCTTTCAGCGACGAATCGATGTCAGGGACTATCGGTGGTGAGGAGGTAATTTTGACTCCTGCCGTCTTAACTGAGATTTTTAGTTTGATCAATGGTCAAGAAAAGTATGATCAAGATACTCAGGAGTATAGCAGGATGCTATTAGAGCTAGGACATGCTGAAGGCATTCCTTCCAAGTTGCTGAAGATAAGCTTGCCGATGAAGATCAAGTTCTTGGCAGAACTAGTAGGGAAAGTGTTGTTGGGAAAGCACTCTGCGCATAATAACATTACCAGGCAACAGTTTGCCTTAATGTGTGCTATTGCTAACAGGAAAGCAATTAATTGGGCTGGCATAGTTTTTTAATTAATCAGGAGAAAGAACTCAAAGAAAGAGGTAACCCTTGGAAGGGTGATTGGGATATTTCTAAGAGAGAAATATCCTCAGCTGTTGGGAACAGTCTCCACATCAATCAATGCAAGCAAGAAGATGGATCCCACTCTGTTCATCAAGTGGAGAAGGAATATTCAGAAGCCTTCACCTGCTGGGGTTGCTCCTATTCCATCTGAGAACACAAGGATAGTAATAGTCACCCCCACCTAATTGAAGAAGGCTCTTCCATTTCCCCCATTCCATCTACACTACATTGCCATCCACTTCTATTGCAGTACCATCTACATCCACTGCTATTCTCCATGCATCACCACCAGCATCTCCAACTCCTTCACACCTTGCTAGGATTTAAAATCTTAGCATTGATCTGTTGGTTTCTGAGACACTTCCAACTCCACCTCAGTCACTAATTTCACCTCAAGATCATATTGATCTTCATGCATCTGCATCTCCATCACCAGTTCATGCATCTGCATCTCATCAGGAGAACATCATCCCTGATGCTCATCCATCTGTTGTGATTCCCCCATCTACATCTTTTGAAATCACACCAGCATTCATTGCAAGCATCATGGAGCTAATTACTCCTTCAATCAAATCAATGATTGAAGCAACAATTTCCCCTCTTGTTTCCTCCATTTCATCTCTTATATCATCCATTACAACCCTCTCAAATTCTGCCGAGCCCTCTTCTCTTAGGGGCCTGAGTTCAGTACCCACTGAAGTCAGGCAGGGGGAGATGTTCCAGGAAGATGTCTAAGGACTTCCACTGGTCATTCTTTCAGCTGCAGTTCCAGAAGATACACCATCAGATGAAATTCATACAGCTGCAGATTCAGAAATTACAACATCAGTTGCAGTTGCAGTTCTAGATACAGCTGAAGTTATAACTGAAATTCAAGACACAACTGTTGCTCTAGAAGCTCAAGTTATAAATGAGGCTGAATTTGCTTTCAGAGTTTGTCTTGAAGAATCATCTACTCCTATTGTTTCCATGTACCTAGAAGGAGTCATTACCTCCTACCTAGGCGATTTATGGGAGTTAGGAAATTCTACAGGTAATATAATTACTCAATTCACTGACTTGTTGGTTGACATGTTAACTTGTGAATACCTTAAAGGGATGTTTCTATACCATTTAGAAAATTTTTGTGTCCCTTTGGATACAGATCAAGCTCAATATATTCAAGAACCTGCTGCAGAAGAACTGGTCTCCAAGACAGTTACAGATGTTTCAGAAGAGAAATCAACTGTCTGGGATGATACTCCAGGATTAGACCTGGATTTCCTATTGGCTCAGGATGCCATAGAAGAAGAAAAAGAAAAGGCTGCTTTAAAATCCAAAGCAAAAGCTATTCAAGATATCATTGATCCATATGACCAACCTCAGTCATCTCATTCTGATGATGAGGAAGATTCAGAGGATTCTGAAGGAACTAAGAAAAGGAAAATTGCTCAAAGGAAAAGGAAAGCTCAAGCTCCTCCTACTCCAAATCCATAGAATGACATCCCCTATTACATATTGAAAGGGATTGACCCCAAGTCTAAGGACTTCCAACATTTGATGGGATTGTCTAGAAACCAGCAGAAGAAGAGGAAGAAGAGCAAAAGATATGATACTCTAGCTCCCAAGTGGACTCCCAGAGGTCCTCCTCCTCCTCCTCCTAGTGCAGGAGCTTCAGGGAATGTATCTTCTAATCCCTCAGCTCCTCCAGCCAGATTTACTCCTTCTCAAGCCTATCAGAGAAGGGGAAACCCAGGTTACCAGGGCAGACCTCATTCAGGCCAGCAAAGACAGGTAGCTGGACCTAAAGAGCAGGTGAAGGAGATGACTTACCAGAAACCAACATTTTCTCCTCCTTCTTCACCTAAAAGAATAGTTTCACCTCCTAAGGAGAGCAAAATTCTTCCCTCCAGAAAGCCAGCTCAGATTAAGCAAGTAGATTCAAAAGGAAAAAGAGTAATTTACTCTGACAAGTTAAGCAAGAAGTTTGCAGAGGTTGCTCCACCATCATCTCTTGTTATTCAAGAAGACATAGAACTAGCTGCAGGTCTGTTAGACCTTTCTACAAAATTCAAGACTATAAAGCCTCTAGATCCAACTGATGAAAATGCTTATGAAAGCCAAGAGCTTAATCCTGAGTTCAGGATGGCTAGATTTCTTGAGTTAGTTGGATCAGCCCAAATTAGAAAAGCTAAAGCTGAAGACAAAGACATAACAGGCTTAACAACTATGTCAAAATTCAGAGAAAAGGAACTAGACAGATTTCAAGTCAGACTAGAAGTTTTTGATGCCTCAAAGTATATGGAAAAGCATCCAGAGGCTGTTGTGCCCAGAGCAGGAGAATCTAAGATTATTGGAGAACAGGACTTGAAGATTTCAAAGAAGGATGCTCTTGATTCCAAAAGGAAAATTTCCTTCCTTCCTGTTTCTTCTCTTCCAAACCAGACTCTGATATTGTATAAATTTATTTGTATTGACAGTCTGTTTTGCTTGATTGTTTGATTTTATGTTTAATATGAAATGCTGCTTATTGATATGATATGATACACTTTGATCCTAACAGGTTATTGTAGTTTTTATATCTATTTATAGCATTCTTTTTGTTTTGAGAGACTTGACCCAAATAGGAAGTATTTGTTGGTACCCTAGTTTGGATTTGAGTTAAGTCTTATCAATTAGTTTCTTGACCCAAGATTTATCTATAGTCAAAGGTTAGTTTTAGGATAGATCCTATCAGTGTTGTAGAGTTGTTGTTTATCCAGTTGAAAATCTGGTTAAGTTTTTTTTAGTTCAACTATGTTCATCAGTTGATCGACTATCGTCTATCAATTGATCGACTATCGTCTATCAGTTGATCGACTATCGTTAGACTGCAGATCGACTATCTCTGAGTTAGTTCATCTCTGTTAGCTCGACGATCTGTGGTCTCAGTATCGTCGATCGTCGAGTCCCGCTCGACTTTTTCTGTCCCGACAGATTTCTTGTAGGTCGACTATCTGTTCTGATAGTTCGACTATCTGCACTGATAGTTCGACGATCATCGTGATTCGTTCGACAATCTTTTTGTCTGCATTTAGAGATATTGTACTATTTCTCTTATGTGAATTATTTCTCATTTATCTTGCTTATTTTATTAAAGATTATTTCATTGATTTTATGCTTACATATCAAGACAATCTTTGCCTAATTCTTTATGCATAAGTCATGTTCTATCTGACAAAGTCTTTTGTCCTATTAGTTTAAAAATCTTTGTGCTTTATCTGCCATACTGTCCTTTATAGCCATTTGACACAGATGTCTTTCTCTGGCCGTAAAGAGTTTGTTTTTGATGTGACTTTCTCTAATATCTTTTGGACTTGCAGAATGGATAAGCAGCTTCTAAGAAAGCTTTATTTATTTATAGAATGTCCTTCTTGCAGGCTAGCTGTATTGTGTTATTTGCATCCCAGATTGCAGATCTCAGAAGAAGACAAGATTCAAATCAAGAGAAAGATAAAAGCCGTTACAAAGGCTGATATATAAAGAGCTAGTGAGAGAAGTTAATATATACAGATATACAGATATTCATATATACAGATATTCAGACATTCATATATACAGATATACAGATATTCATATATACAGATACACAGATTCAACAATAAGAATAGTGTAGAACATCTCTCTTCAGAGCTCTCTTCTTCAATCCTGAGTTCATCCTGCTTACAGGAACATTCATACTCAGAGATTCAAGAAGAAGAAGAAGAAAGAAAAGCTGTTGAAGAAGAACAACCATTCCATATCAAGAGTCTTCTTCAAGTTGCTCCTTCAAGAACTTCAAGACAACAGATCTTCTCTGTCAAGAGTTCTAAAGAGATCCTGCACCCTGAAGCAAGGCTTCTTCTTGGATATTCTCTAAGCCAGGGGGAGCTTTGATACCTTCAGAGCTTTCTATAGCTCAGTGCAATCCACCAGCTTCTCTAATTTTGTTTAACAATAGAGAAGACATTCTAACTCTCTCAACCTCCTGTACAAAGGGTTATTACTCCCTTCAAAAGTGAACCTTGGTGGCAGGGCACCTTAGCAAAAACCTATGTTGGAGTTTGAGATCCTGATAAAAAGCTCAAAGGGTTTACTTAATCTACCTGAATCAGATCAGTTGGTGGCAGGGCACCTTAACAAAAACCTGTAGTGAATTCCTACTAGGGTGGTAGAAGAGTGGATGTACCTATTGAGAGGGAACCACTATAAATCTTCTTGTGTTGTTTGTGTTGCTTATTTTAATTACTGCACTGTGGATGTGAGTTGAATTAACTAGGATTGCTAGTTTCTGTGTTAGGACTAAAGCTTAAACTGTAATTACAGTTAGCTTTTCTCTTGTGCACCTCACTTTGTGTTAGGATCTAGGGTTTCATATATCTATATACTTATTCCGTAAATTAATTCGAAGGGAGTTGAGTAGATTGTCATATTTTTGAATACTCTATTCACCCCCTCTAGAGTTGTATCTATCCTCACTTTAAGAAGATCATTCAATCAACGCCATAGCTTCATAATCGTTGAGTATAGCTCAGTCAGTCAATGCCACAGGAAAAATGTGAATATTTACCAAGTCCACAGGCATTGAGTGAGGCAAGCTCACTCAACACCATGTGATAATGCGTTGACTAATTCTCAAAGCCAGTGTTTTTTAGACATATAAATTTGGTTAAGTCCAAATGCGTTTAGTGTAGCTCACTCACTCAATGCAAGAAAATAGGAGAAAATCTGTCAAGTAGTTATGCATTGAGTGGAGCTTACACACTCAACGCCAAGTAGCATAAAGCATGGCTAAGGCTAAAAGCGTTGAGTGAGGCGTGCTCACTCAATGCTCTCAACGCCAAACATGCAGAAGAGGATGAAGAATGAACTAAGGAAAAAAGCGTTGAGTGAGGCTTGCTCACTCAAAGCTATTAACGACATGTGCCAAAAAGCATGGCTAAGGCAAACAGCATTTAGTTAGGCATGCTCACTCAACACACTCAATGCAAAGCATGCAGAAGAGGCTAAAGAATAAGCTAAGGCAAAAAAGCGTTGAGTGAGGCTTGCTCCCTCAACGCTGTCAACGCCTAACGACAGAAAGATTACCTAAGTGTTTTGGCATTGAGTGAGGCTTGCTCACTCAATGCTGTCAAGGCCTAGTGGCTGAAAGGTTGCCTAAGTGTTTTGGCATTGAGTGTAACTTACTCACTCAATGCCTAGATAGACAAAATTCTATCTAAGTGTTTTGGAACTGAGTGAGGCTTGCTCACTCAATGCCTATGCTGCTGATGCTTGATTTTTGGCTAAGTCCACAGATGGTGACATAAGCAAGTCAACAAGTCAACCTTATTCAAATTGTTAGCAGCAAAGCTACAGTACATGCCAAAAGGCACCGCAGAGCTACTGTACGACGGTTAACGTTAAAGAAAGGATGAAGCTGGCATTAAATGTTTGGGACCCACTGCTTAAAGGGCCGTTGGGAAATAATTGATAAAAGAAAAGGCCTTTACTGAGGGAGAGAACTTTTTGAGAAGATAAGTTCGTATTATTCTTCTTCATCTCCATTATTGATGTGACTGAAGAACAGGAAGCTCAAGATAGCAAGCCTGAAGGCTAAGCAAGTTAGCTGACTGTCTTCTCCATCGACATCAGCAAGATCGGATCAAATCTATGAAGGAAGAAAATAGGACTTGTGCCATTTTCCATCTACACCATTAAGTTATTCACAGATCCAGCTGTACAATCCCGAGGAACATTTACTAGAGGCTGTGAAGAGGAAGTTAGGGCTGGATCTCCTCAGCCCAGTAAAGAAAGAAGAAGCAGGACAATTGTCTGCAAGCTACTTCCAGCACAAGACAAAGCAAGATCTACATCCTTGTTATTGAGAAGAAGTTGGGCTGGGATTCTCTCAGCTCAGGTAGCAACAAGCTTTACTGTAGTCACTTCACAGTCCCAGCAAGAAAAATCCCTGTTGCTGTGAAGAAGAAGCTAGAACTGAGTATATCTAAGTCCAGGTAAAAGAGACTCAAGAAATAAATTCCTTGAGTCATAGTGGGGCTGAGTTTATCTCTGTCCTAAACCTTGACACAAAAACATCTCTTGTCTCAAGATCAACCACACAATCCACTTCCATCTTGTAGGATCCTTTTGGATTTTAGTGGTAGGAACAAGTTTGCTCTGAGGTAAGATTCTGTTGGGAATCTGAGGGTATTAACTTTGGGTATTTGCTATAGGACTTAGTTTCAAGTCTGAGGTAGGCAAATTATTCTCACTGAGCTATAGGGCACTTGTGCCTGAGGTTAGATCTGGCTGTAGATTTGAGGTAGGGCCTTTGTGCCCTAGATTGTAGGAGAGTCATTCTCTCTAAGGTAGGATCCCTAGTGGATATGAGGTAGGGCTGTCCTCCTAGCCTGAGTGTAGGGCCTTTGGCCTGAGGTAGGTGATCTGCTAATCACTGAGTTGTAGGCCCTTGTGGCTGAGTTATAAGTCTTGGAGGAGAATGAGAGATCCTGAGGGATCTGAGGTGTAAGCTCTTTGGAGTAGAGTTTTGGAGAAGTGCCTTGTCCAATAAGATAGTTGGATAGGTGGGAGGGAAAGTGGATATACCCTTGTAAGGGGAACCACTATAAATCTTGTGTGTGCTTTGTGTGTTTGTTGTGTTATAGGTTATTTATCTTGAAAGCAAATACCAACCAACTAATAAAGCTCCTAAAGAAAAGAAAATAAAAGATAAGTCACTAAGGACTAAGAAACCTATTCACCCCCCTCTAGGTGATTTAACTATCCTTGAAATCAAAGACTTTCACTCAAGCTTCCTCCAAGCCCTACCTCAGGCCACATACCTACACACTTAGAGTAATCTCTACTCCTACAACTCAGTTACCCTCCAGATCACCTACCTCAAGCTTATGAGGAAGCCCTACACTCAGAGAAAATTAATCTCCTACCTCAGATCCCGAATAGATCCTACCTCAAGCACACATGCCCTACCTAAGATCCACAATATGATTCTACCACTCAGTATTTATATGCTAGGCTTACAAGTCAGATCAATAATGATCCTACAGGAAGAGTAGATGTTTGAAGATGATTGAATCCAGAGGGAATATTCTCTGAGTCTTCTTTTTGTTGGACTGAGAAAGCTCAAACCTAACTTCTTCACAGTAGCAAGATTTTAGAACTTCAAGATTAATCTAGTTATGCTAAGAAGTTTACTACAGAGCCTTGTTCCTCCAAGCCTTTTGATATACCAGTGTTGAGTACAGTTGCCTTGAAGATGGATAGCCCTTTGAGTTTGGTCTGCTTTTTCTTCTTGTACAAAAAACAAGTTCTCTGATCTTGCTGTTAAAGACTAATGGATTATTTTTCAGTTTATGATATCTTCAAAACAGCCAGCCTGAGTCTTAATCTCGTAGAACATCTTGTTAATCCCAGTGGCAAGGATTTTCTTGCTTGATGGAGGGGAAGAAGATTAACAAAAAGCTTCTTTTCTAATTTCTCAGAATAATTCTTTTATGACCCGTCATCAAATGACTCTATGAGCTGTATGGACCAACCAAAAATAGGTAACTGAAACATATCTTTTGCATTAATTGCTGGAATGAAGGCATATGACATCTTTTGTCATTTAACGCGCAAGTCCCGCAACATTTGAATTTTGGATGATGTCAGCATGACATGCTTGTGGACTTAGCAATTTTCAGTCAATCTACAAAGGTGTTGAGTGCAGTTAGGTGACTTAGCGCAAAAATACTTAGCAAATTTTTTTTTACCAAAGGCGTTGAGTGAGCCTTCATCACTCAACACATTTTACTTTTATAGCCTAACTATGAAGGAATTGAGTGACTCTTCATCACTCAATGCTTTTGGACTTAGTAGAATTTTCCTGTATGTAGGCATTGAGTGAAGCTTCTACACTCAACGCTTCTGGACTTTGTTGACTTCTTGATGAGGTGTTGAGTGATCCGTCTTCACTCAACGCTTCTGTACTTAACCAAAAATCCTTTTGAGTAGGTGTTGAGTAAACTTCCTTCACTCAACACTTCTTTCCTTAAATAGACTTCAAATTTGCAACACTAAGTCTTTGACTGCTTGGTGTGTTGTCAACGCTTTTGACCTTCTAGTGTTGAGTGAAGTGAGTTCACTCAATGCTTCTGGACATAACCTGTTTTCAGCTTATCTAGCAACCTGCCTTGAGTCTAACTATCATTGTGGCCCTAACAACATATCTAATCAATGCAAAAGTATACAACCTGCATATAATGAACTTGAACATGTATATTAGATAAAAGCATGTTTATACCATTGATATGTTGGCCTTATTCAAATCTAGGACATTGTGATCAATGGACCCAACACATACTATATATACCTTATGTACTTTTGTATGATATTTTGGCAGTGTATTAGGCTTTGTCCTAATCCATAACCACCCAGTAAGAGCGTTATTTGACATGGGAGCCACTCACTCCTTTCTATCTTAAGACTCCATTTTGCATATCTGAGTTCCTTCCTGTGTGTCAAAAGATATATTGGATATGTTACTGCCCAATAGGTGCATGATGTACGTATATATGTGTTGCTCTGTGAAGGTGCGGATAGGAAATCAAGAGCTTGACTTGAAGGCATCTATACTACCGATTTCATAATATGACGTGATATTTGGCATAGACAAGCTCTCAGAGCAGAGTGCGTGCATTGATTGCAATCCTATGGAGCTCCATCTCAGTGAGAGATTGATTTTACTATTGAGATAGTGCTAGGTGTTAAGCCTATGTCACGCTCTCCGTACTGATTAGTGCCGGAGGAGATGGGGGAACTAAAAGTGCAGCTTCAAGAGCTGCTAGATCAAGGGTATGTGCGTCCACATTCATCACCTTGGAGTGCACCAACCCTTTTTGTGTAGAAAAAGTACGGAAGCTTGCGGTTGTGTATAGATTACCGAGAGTTGAACAAACTAACGAAGAAGAATAAGTATCCGATTCCGAGAATCGATGATCTGTTTGATCAGCTAGTAGGTTCTACTGTGTACTCAAAGCTCGACTTGAAGTCTGGCTATTATCAGTTGAGAATTAGGGAGAGTTACATTCCCAAAACAACATTCAGTATGTGTTACGGACATTACAAGTTCACAGTTATGTCATTTGGCCTAACGAATGAGCCTTCGGTATTCATGGACTTGATGAACAAAATGTACATAGAGTATTTGGACCAGTTCGTGATAATCTTCATTGACGATATCCTGATGTAGTATCAATCAGAGGAAGATCATGTGGATCACTTATGCACTGTGTTGGAGACCCTAAGGAAGATTCAATTAGATGCCAAATTCTATAAGTGTGAGTTTTGGCTGTCATCAGTGGCGTTCCTCTGTCATATGGTTAGCGAAGAGGGAATTGCGGTGGATCCGATGAAGATAGTTGCGATACGGGAGTTTCTTGTGTTGTCTATAGTGGCGGAAGTTCGGAGTTTACTAGGGCTTGCCGGCTACTATAAGCGCTTTGTAGATAACTTCTTGCGGATATCGTTACCCCTTACTACCTTGATGAGGAAGGATAAGAAGTTTGTTTGGTCATTGGCGTGTGCACAAGATTTTGAGGAATTAAAAAGTTGTTTGACCAGGACACCCATTTTGTGCACACAATGTGGTATGAAAGGCTACGAAATCTACAATGATGCATCAGGAGTGTCTTGGGTAGCGTTCTACTCCAACATAGGATGGTGATAGCTTATGGCTCTCGCTAACTGAAAGTGGATGAGAGGAATTATCCGGTCCATGACTTGGAGCTAGCGACCGTGATATTTGCTCATAAGCTTTGGCGGAACTACTTATTTGGTGTGAAGATCAATATCTTTACGGAACACAAGTGCCTAAAATATTTGATCAATTAGAAAGACTTGAACATCCAACAACGAAGGTGGATGAAGTTCCTTGGGGACTATACCTTCAAGATACATTATATTCCCGGTAAGGGAAATATCATTGCGGAAGTATTGAGTTGACGGGCTTCTACACAGGACAATTGGATTTTGATGCACGATGAGCGTCAAATCAATGATTTGGTAGCCTTGGGAATCTCTTGCATCGAGAAAAGCACAATGACGAATGCATGTTTAAACTAGATAGAGGTGCAATATGACCTTGCAGACAGAATTTGACAGGCATTTGATCTTGATGAGAGCATGAAGTGCTATATGGCAAACATTGTGGATGGGTCTAATGCAGAATTCTTGTATTAAGATGGTCTTTTGCGAAAGGGTGATCGTTTGTGCATCCCAAAGGTTGGTAATTTATGGGAGGAGTTGTTGTTTGAGGCTCATATTACCAAGTACTCAATCCACCTGGGGAGCATGAAGATGTACAAAGATATGAAGATACTATTCCGGTGGCTAGATATGAAGAAATACATAGCTCATTACGTGGCAATGTGTCATACTTGTGCACTAGTGAAGGCCGAATGTCAGAAACCCGGAGGATTTCTAAAGTCTTTGCCGATTCCAAAATGGAATGTTGACAACATATCGATGGATTTCGTGCATAGACAACCGAGATCGCAACATGGGAATGAAGTCGTCTAGGTGAGCATGGACCATTTGACAAAGGTGTCACACTTCATTTCGAACAGGAAAGAGGATTCTATGGAAAAGCTAACAAAGCTCTATATTGATAACATAGTAAAATTTCACGGTGTGCCCCGTAACATCATAAGTGACCGAGATGGGCGTTTCACTTCAAATGATTGGAGGCTAATCCACAAATTGTTGGAAAAAATTGAAGTTTAGCACGGCCTTTCATCCTCAAATAGATGGTCAGACCGAAAGGACCAACAGGAAGATTGAGGATATGCTCATATGTGTGACCTAGATTTTAGGAAAAGGTGGGAGGACCATCTCAACATGATTGAATTCGCCTATAACCGAATCTAACAAGAGAGTATACAGATGGCACCCTTCGAGGACCTTTTTGGTACGATGTACCGTACACCCTTCGCTTAGGCGAAAACATGCGAGAGTAAGCTGTACAAGCAGAAAGAGGTCGAAGATGCTAATTCGGCCATACGTTTGATTCGAGAGTGACTGTTGATTGCTCAGGATAGACAAGCTAAGTACTACAATGCCAAGCACTGAAACGTTGAGTTTGCAGTTGGCGATCGGGTATACTTAAAGATCAAGCCGTTCAAAGGTGTTTCCAGTATTCAACGCTTGAAAAACTGAGTCTGAGATATCTTGGACCGTTTGAGGTTATTGAACGAGTGTGCAAAGCTGCCTATCGGCTTGCTATTTCAGTAGAGCTGAGTTGTTTGCACGATGTATTTCACATATCGGTGTTGTAAAAGGCTATTTAGGAGCCTACACAAGTCATTGTTGTGGATCAAGTGGCGGTTGATAGTGGGTTTAAGACGAAAGTCAAGCCAATTCGAATCGAAGATACAAAGATCAAGCAGTTACGTAATAAGGGGATCTGGATGGTCAAAGTACGGTGGGACAACTATGGCCGTTAGGAGCTCACATGGGAGTGCGAGCAAACTATGTGTGAGGAGTTCCCCGAGCTGTTTCGTCGAGGTACAAATTTTTATGTGTTTTGTACTTCCTTATTTTTTCCTATACGATTAAAGTTCAGGAAGAACTTTCTTTAAGGGGTGGAGAATTGTAATACCCCAAAATTTTATACAAAGATAGCTCTCTAGAGGCTACCGCCCGACAATAGTGCTAGCGCCGGCGATAGCGTAGTCGATTTAATTAATGTGGCTCTCTATGAGATACCACCCGACTGTAGCAATATTGCATGGCAGTAGTGAACCTTTCAATATAGGCGGCGTTACAATACGTCAAATGACCTACCGTTCGGCGGTAGTATGGTACAGCAGGGTAGTAGCATGACATTTGTGGCATGAACATGTGCCTGTGTAGGAGTGGAGAGTTTGAACGGTGTAGTTGCAAAATAATCCACCGTCCGGGGTACCGCGCGGAGATAGCTTACTACCGTGCGGCATAGCGCTCTGTACGGGAAAACTATTTTGAATCAAGGTCATTCGTCAACTTCTAATAGGATCCGATGGTGGGGAGTTGTCTTGATGTTTTAAGGCCGAAGGTTGAGATTTCTTCCTCATTTCAACCAAAGTTTTCTCTTTCTAAAGAGTTAGAGAGAGGGGATAGTAAAGGAAGAAGGAGAAGGAGAGATCTCGCCATTGCCAGAGCTTCAGAGACCTAAATCGCGAGCAAAGTCTAGATCTATGGGGAGCATCCCGATGCGGTTCTTTCCTTCCATTTGGATTATTTTATGGTGCCAAAGAGGACTTCAAGGGTAATGATCTTCCTCCTCTCATTAGGACGTGTATGTCCTCTTTTGTTTCTTTAAACGCATATGAAAGTTACCTTTTCGCTAAGTAGCGTACAACTAGACTTTCTCCGAGTCGATTGAGTCCATCCCCGGCATAAACTGCATATAGAGTTTGAAATCAAAATATGAACAAATATATGGTGTGTGAAGCTGATCCAGACAAGTTTGTTTGGATTGGTGATGAGTTTATTGATATTTGCGTGCCTGAGAAGACTCTCTGTGTTATGCAATTTCTGAGTTCTGAGTGTTGTAGAGTGCTACAAGGAGTCCTGAAGGTGAACTTTAGGAAATACTTTTAATAGTGGACAAAATCAAAGTTCTATCAGCTACTGCCCAACAGTAGTGCTATCGCTGGCAGTAGCTCCCAGTGAGCTATTTTATTGTTGCAAAGCCTGTGTCCATGGGATAAGGTGGGTAGCGTGTTGAGCTATTGAGCCTGGGGTGCTTAGCTGTGTTGGCTGTGAGTGCCAACTTTGGAACATAATGTTGGTTATGTCATGTACGGGAAAGGGGAGGTGGACCCGCATTGTTGTCGTTGATTAGCACGATGAATTGAGCAATGAGAAAGAGCTGAACTGTACTCGCACTATGTCGTTCGACTAGAGTGCCTAATATACTTTACTTTCATCATTGGCATAAGAGAGAGTCCTTTACTTTAGGTTAGACTAGAAGAATCCTAAAGGTGGGACCGTATGTATCTAGGATAAGGGATGGTGGTGGGACTCAAAGAGTACACTAAAAGTGTGCCATGAGAGCACAAAGTTTGTGGACGTGCGTCCCAACATTTGTGATGATTGTGCATATAACGTTAGTGGTTGGCTTGTTTGTCATTTCACTTTCTGGCTTATTCCTACATAATCTAATGTTGTTGGCTGATATGCAGGGAAGGAATACCACTGCCCTGGGGATGGGGTGTGGTCATTATACCTCACGTTCGTGGATAGTGGGGAGCAAAAGCTTACTCATTACCTTCTTTTGTTGCCACAACTTTGTGGTTTTTATAGCCACCATTTCTAGCGAGCTGAGCGGGAAGTAGCAGACAGGAGCCCATGCTTTGCTGGAACTCGAAGGGCCAAGTTTTGTTATAGCTTTCTCATGTATTGCCGACTTGCATGCTGATGTTTGAAAATCATGTAGTAGCTTAAACATTTGATGTGTGTAAGGCCCTAAGGCCAAAACAAGACTTTGAAACTGTTGTTTTGTCATTCCTATAGTGTAATGGAAATTCCAGTTCATGTTTTATTATTGCTTCCATTAGCGTGTGTTTCCATTATGTGTGGTTTGTTAGTATAGTTTGAATTGATATTCATTGAGTAGCTCTTTCGTTGGTTCATTCAATAGGGCGTGGTGTCCCATTCAGACCCACTGTTATATTCCTTGGAATGAGCAGGGGTGTTGCAATATAAAGGAGTTTTGCATAAAACAAGAACCAAACATAAAAAAATACAATACATGAACAAAAGTCTGAAACAGATATAATGGATCAACAAGTAACAATTTTACTTAAAGAGTAGATCATCAATATCCATGTCAAAAACTACTTTCTCTCCTCCATCTTTACCAATGTCTACATGGAATTTAATGAGTTTAGACTCTATGAATTCATAAGACATATACAGTGACATTTAAAGTAAGCTAGATCTACCTAAATGAGTTTAGTACTTGTAGTAGTAGTGAAATAACATTATCAACATCTCTATCTAGTCTAACTAGGACCAGTCAAGTGATGATTTTAATAAATCAAACATTGTTATCTTACTCATTAATGATCACTATGTACCTCATCATCAAATGTTGAATGATTTGGTATGACATCATTTGCAACTTTATTAAGTGTGGAATAATGTACTATGATCATTAATGCTATATTAACTTTTATAATGACTTTTTATTCGCACTCAAATAATCCTTGAATTAACTTATAATGAGAGTGATGTTAAGTCATCAAAAGTGAAATAAACATGATCTAAACATCTTGGATTTTCACCAAGAAATTATTTGGGGGTATCAGTATGCTATTATATGCTTAAATGTTTGCAATTATAGGTTTTGTAAAATCCCCCCTCTCAGTAATTGAGCACGACCGAGGGAAGATTTTTTGCCCAGAACTGTCATCTTACGATTACACCAACTCACAAGTTAGTCCTCATCACATGACACTAATCCTGCCGACTAGTATGATCATAAAACAAGATCAATGAGAAATGAAGTAAATTGTAAAGATAATTTCACAAATCACTGTAAGGGCTTATGCCCTGTACATGTCCAATGATAAAAGATACAACACACTCTCTCACTATAATAATGTCGAAGCTAAGTAATACTCTCATCAACTTGTCGTCGGGTAGTAGCGATAGTAGTGCGTGACATCTGCAACTCAAGTCCTTTCACCTCGTGTCATTGGTCTTCAGGTTTGTACTACTATTACGGCTCCATATACTCCTAAAATGATCTGGTCCACCGACCGTTAGTCAAAAAGACTAAGTCATTTTGTCCTCTCCTCTCCCCATAACTCCTAGGTATTGTGCATGTATAACCCGTATTCGTTGAGTAGGACTTAGGGGCCGGGACCCCAACTTTGAGCTGGCTCTCAGATAAGTTGGTCAGACAAGTGGAATAGGTGGAAGGGATCTCGCCCAGGGGAATGCAAAAGGAGTCTCGCCCGAGCGCATAAGGGGGTAGCGAGTGCTTGTTTTGCGCAACACTAGCGTTATCAAGTGGGGAATCTTTTGGCGCGCACTCGCCTAGGGCCGTAAGGAGGTAGCCAGTGCTAGCTCCATCGAGTACTTGCCTCCCCAGGTGAGTGGAAGCGGCGAGTGTCAGCTCCATCAATCACTCGCCGCCCAGGAGAGTGGAGGTTTTAGAGGGCCACTTGCCCGATCCTTTTTATGATGTATCTTTACAATTTTGCCCCCATTGGACTGCCTATAACCTGTTGGAACAGTAGAGTTATGCTATTGGCAGACGCAGTTGGGATGCACATAGCAGTTCAAAATAGCAGAGGTTGGCTATTTGCAGGTCATTTTTAGAAATCTATAAATAGACCCAAGGAGGTACCTGAGAAGAAATTCTTTTCTTGTGCCCAGGTCTTCTTGCCCTTTCTGAGGTATCCTTAGCTTGGAATTTGGCTAAGGAGGGGAAGTGCTCTAAGATCTTTCGGGTGTGTGGTGGGACCTCCACGCCGAGCCCTTAGGTATATCCCCTGTTCTTTTTCCTTGGTCATTTGGCTCGCGAGAGAGAAGTAAGTGTGCGATCACCCCTTCCCCAAGGGTGAACTCCATAGAGACCGAGTTTTCAGTTTCAACATTTTGGTGCGGTGAGTGTGGAGTGTGGTTAGCACAGAAAATCTTAAGTAGGCTCGATGATTGGAGGATAAGGGAAAGGTTCGGACAGGGCCAACTCGCCACCCCCTCCCCCTCTCGCTATGGTGGGGATGTTCGAGGAGTTTAGGCAGGAGGTGTGTAACGCCCTAAATTCCTTAAGGTAAGAAATGGTTCTTTGTAGGTTATCGCCCGACGGTAGCTAGTTACCGCATGGCGGTAGCTCCAGGGTTAGTGTCGACAACGTCGAGAGAATTGAGAGGGTTGCGTTGGGTATTGTATCCACAATAACTTAGATTTGTATGAAGTCACCCTTAAACTAAGATGAATTAAGTTGTATTTGATGTCTTGTTTGAGTTATGTGTTTGCAGTACTTAATTGCCAAAGTGTAGACCAATGTCAGTCTATAATGAGTCACAAAACACAGGACCATACACTGTAATCTCTCATTATGTGATCCATGGTGTTGAATCATGTGTAGCCTCTCTATTGGGATACACTTCATTTTCAAGCACTAATCCTGTAGGAGAAAGACTGGTTGCAGATTTCCTTGAAGAAAGAAAATTTTCAGAAAGCAGAATTTTTCTAAGTGTTTCACTCGAGTAGTAACTTATGTACTCGAGTAGAATCATAGTCAGTTCTCGAGTAAGCTAAGTCTAGCACTCGAGTAACGGAAGTAGTTCTCGAGATGATTCAAAGTTAGTTATCGAGAAACTGCTTAGTACTCGAGTACATCTCTACTTGTTCTCGAGTTGTCTGAAATATCTAACTCAAAAATTCTTCTAATTCTAATACTCGAGTAGATAAGACTATTACTAGAGTAATGCAAGACTTTGTCTCGAGTAATAGAAGTCGAGTACTCGAGAAGTATATCTAGTTCTCGAGTAGTGAAGCAAAAGTACTCGAGAAGTCAAGCTACTTCTCGAGAAGTCAATTCTATTACTCGAGTAGCCAGAAGTTATTTCTAGATTTTTCTCTAAGGATTGTTCTCGATAACTTTAAATTTTTTCTCGAGAAGTCAAAGTGATTACTCGAGTTGTCATATTCTACTCGAGTAATGCAGACAATTTTTCTGAAATTTCGTTAAGTCTGACGGGACCCGATTTCAAAATTAATCTTCATGATTATTGGTCCACGTGTTATGTCATTTATGATTAAGACCGTTAGACTATTCCTATAAAAGGTATTATCATATTTGACTAACCCTAACAGAGAGATAAAGTTTTCTGAATCAATCTTCTTCATTCCAAATTGGGAAGCCGCCGCCGCTCTTCATCGACGATCTCGCCGCCGCTCCTTCTCCCATTCCATAGATTCAAAGCAAGTTTAGATCAATAGATCAAGACATTCTTATTCTCACAGATCCTTATCTTGATCGTGCTGATCTAGGTTTTTCAGATCCAGAATAGTTTTCGGCTTGCCTACTTCAACCTATTTATGAGAAAGCTTCAAAGATTCAAGAAAGAAGAAAGGCTGAAGATTCAGATCTGAGATATTCTGTTTGTATAATTTTATTTACAATATCTTTATCTTGTAGGAGATTTTGTCTCCGAGTGTTGTAGGAAGTATTTCTTCCGAGTGTAGATCCGTATTATGGATCGAGTTGTAGGGGCGTTACTCTGAGTTGTAGGATTGGTTTTTAATCTGAGGCAATAGCGAAGTAGCCGAGTCTAGCGTGTTGCTAGATCGGTGAGGTGGATAGTGGACATACCGATGATTGGGGAACCACTATAGATCTGGTGTTCTTTGTGTTGTGTGTGCTTATTTTCTGCGCTTCGTTCGTTCATTTTTTTATTCCTCAAAAAGACACAGACCTCACCTATTCACCCCCCTCTAGGTGATTTAGGTAGACAACTAAAAACATCAATTGGAATCAGAGGGTGGTTGTTCATCAAAAAGGTTAACACCTTGAACAAATCTCCTCCAAGTTATCTTTAGAGGATTCAAGCATGGATAGAGTTAAGGATTTTGCAAAGCTTCCTCTGTGCACAAAGAACAATTTTGCTATGTGGAAAGAAAGAATAAAGTTCTTTATGGAAGCTGTGGATCCTAGAATTTTTATGATAGTGGAAGAAGGACCTTATATTCCTATGACCACCTCCACCATTGAATCAACTGAGCAAGTAACTAAGAAACTGATGGATCTTGATAAGGATGAGATTGCACTTGTCTTTTTAGACAAGAAAGCAAAAAATATCATCGCAAGTGCAATCGATGATTCTATGCTGCAGAATTTGATTCACTGCCAGTTTGCCAAGGAAATGTGGCGGTCTCTTATCATCACTGGAGAAGTTAGGAATGATAGAAGATCCCTTCTAAATCAGAAATATGAAGCATTCCGACAAGGTCCCAAGGACTCCATTGCAGATAACTTTGAGAATTTCTTCAAGATTGTCAATGGCCTAAAAGTCTATGGCCGGGTCTTCATAAATGGGGAACTGAATGATAAGTTCCTGAGAACCCTGACTAAGGAATGGGATAACAAGGTCTGTGCTATCCAGGAGTTTGGAAAGCTAGCAGAGACAGACCCTCAAAATCTTTTCGGAAAGCTTACGTCATATGAGTTACAAATAAATTCAAGAAAAGCTGAAGAAGAGAAGAATAGGTCTTCATCAAAGGAGAAGTTTGTCGCTCTAAAGGCAGACACCTCAAGGAAGTCCAAGGTTGCTTCTCTTTCCCCAACACAAGAATAAAGTGAAGAAGAATCTTCAGAGCCAAGCACCTCGGGCTCAGAGTTATCTGAAGGAGAGTTTTCTCTTCTCTCAAGGCAGTTAAAGAAATTCTTGAACAAGAAGAAGCAATTGAAAAGCAAGGATGCCTCATTCAGAAGATCAAGTCACGATGGTGATCGTCACAAGAAGTGCTCAAGTAGCCAAGACAGGTATTACTCCAAACAGAACAAACACATTTTTACTGACATTATTTGTTATTACTGCAATAAGCTAGGACACGTCGTAGTTGACTGCCCTTACAAGAAGGAGGGTGGAAGAAGAGAGGAAAAGAAAACTTCTTACAATAAGAAGAAGACCAAAAGAAGCCTGATAGCAAAGAAGGGCAAGAACCTCAGTAACACAGACTCATCTGAGTCTAGTGATGAGGAGGAAGCCTACTTTGGGCTCATGGCACAGATAGATGAAGAAGAACCCCAGTTCACTGGGAAGGTAAATTCACATACCCCTCTTTCTGAATCTGATGATTCTTACCATGATCATTAGGAATGTTCTTTTGATGAGGATTCTGAACTCATGACTCAATATAAAGAGCTGATCAAAGCCTACGACAAATATCGTAGAGTTACAAGAGCTCAGGCTCAGGAGATCAAATCTCTTAAGGCTGAAGAGAGCAATCTGAGATAGGAAATTGTAATGATGGACTCACTCAGGAAAGACTTCCATAATGCGATGGAAGAATATAATAAGGTTCTTGAGCACCTAGATCTGAAGGAAAAAATCATCAAGGAATTAGAAGAACAACTTGCAGCTGAAAAGAAACATGTTGAAAGTTTCTCTAAGCCCAAGACAGTTCTTCTGCTTGTTGTTGAATTCTCTGCTAAGGACAAAGGTGCTGGTTTAGGCCATATGGCATCCTCTAGTAAATCTTCTAGGAGAAACAAGACCAAAAGGAGAAATAAGGCCGCTAAGAAAGCTCTACCCAAGGAGAAGGGGGAAAGCTCCTCAAGAACAAACTTTGTTCAAGAAGGTTATCATTCCAACGAACGAGTTTGATCTTGAATCATCCTATGGTCACTTTGCTAGGCCTACTAATGTAGAGCCCAAGTCTTGGTACCAAGGATGGACTCATCCTCGGAACTTTGGTGAGAGTGTCTTCAAGGCATCTTATGAGGAAATCACTCTTCAGAGCAACGGACCTTACAATCATGGTCATAACATCTGGAAAGCACGAAAGCTAAACCCATTGTAGAAAAGCCTACTAAGGAGAATAAGTCATGTGAATGTCATCACCATGAAGCTTCTACTTCAAATTCTACTGCCCCTGCTAGACCACAATCTCAAAAGGTCGAGCAGGAGATCATTAGGCAAAGATACAACAGATTTGACTGTTGGTGTTGTGGCAAGGTTGGTAACTTCGCCATAGATTGCTGGTTTAATCCCAGATATTATGAAACTCCTAAAGTTAATAATGTGAGAAAGACCGCTCATAATGTTAACATATGTAGGAGGAGTATGCTAACTAGAGACCAAGGGCCCAAACAAGTTTGGGTTTCTAAGGCAACTTGATTCTACTTTTGCAGGAATGTCCAAAGGCCACCGAAAATCCCATCTGGTATTTGGACAGTGGATGCTCTCGGCATATGACCGGGACTAGAAGCCTTCTCCAGAATTACTCTCTAGTCATGAACGGACCAAATGTCATCTTTATAGGTTCTGACAGAGGAATTACAAAAGGTTACGGTATGATTACTAATGGTTGTGTATCCTTTTTCGATGTGGCTTATGTTAAAGGATTGGAACACAATCTATAAGCATAAGCCAACTCTGCGATAAAGGATACATCGTACAATTTCATGCGGACAAGTGTTTGATAAAATCGGTTAATAATTTAGAAACGATTTTATGAGGCACTTGTAGTAGGAATATCTTTTGTTAAAATTTATTTGCATAGACTCATCTACGCCAGTGTACTTTTTGGCAAAAGATAGTGCATCTCTTGGTGACCAATGACACAAGAGATTAACACATAAAAATTTCAAAACAATTAATAAATTATTTTATCTTAATTTAGTACTTGATGCCCCAAATGTCAAGTGCGTTAAATATAAACCTTGTCACGCATGTGTAAAAGGCAAGCAAACAAGGGCTACCTTTAAAAGCATTATTGGCAAAGACTCTAATAGGTGTTTACACCTACTTCATATGTACTTGTTCGGTCCACTACAAATTAGAAGTTTGGGAGGTAAGGATTATACAATGGTTATTGTTGATGATTACTTTCGCTTTTTGTGGGTGTTATTTCTAAAACAAAAGTAAGATACCTTTGATATCTTTACGAATTTTGTCAAGCAAGTACATAATGAATACAACTGCTTCATTATAAAAATCAGAAGTGACAATGGAACAAAGTTCAAGTATTGGGCCATGACAGAATTCTGTGAAGTCTTGGTATCTTTCATGAGTTTTCCTCTCCTCGTACTCCTCAACAGAATGGAGTTGCTGAGAGAAGGAATAGAACACTCATAAAGGCTTGCATGACCATGTTGAGTGATGCCTCACTACCGGAATATTTCTGGGCTGAAGTTGTCAACACTGCATGCCACATGCAAAATCAAGCACTCATAAACAAAAAACCATAATAAGACACCTTACAAACTACTATAGGACAGGAAACCGACTATATCTTATTTTAGAATCTTTGGTAGTAAATGCTTCGTCCATAATAATGGCAAGTATAACACCACTAAATTTAGTGAAAATAGCTTTGAAGGTATTTTCATAGGTTATAGTAGCCATAGTAAGGCATATAGGATTTTCAATAAGAAAACCCTGGTTGTAGAAGAATCTATTCATGTTGTATTTGATGAGACAAGATTGCTGCAAAATAGTTCTCCTAGTGTGTTCATTGATGATGCAGGTTCACGAGTGAAGGAATTTAGCTTGGATGAGCAAGTTAAGGAAAAAGATCAAGAGTTCATCACGATCACCACTCCAACCCCTATTGAAGAAGATGATCACCATAATGAAGATATCATTCAAGTTGATGAAGTCACTCCAATGGTTGAGGAAGCTCCAGATGCAAGGAACCTAGAGCTCAGACACTTGAAGGATCACCAAATTGATCAAATCATTGGAGATCCCCGGGATGGTGTCAGAACTCGTAGAGGTACAACTAATGAAAATTAATTATTGAGTTTTCTCTCGCAAGTTGAACCGAAGAAGTTTGAGGAAACAAACTCAGACGCATCTTGGATAATGGCAATGGAAGAAGAATTGAACCAATTCAAGCATTGCCAAGTCTAGAAGCTTGTTCCAAGATCAAAAGATAAGAACGTCATCGGAACCAAGTGGGTCTATAGAAACAAGATGGACGAAGATGGAACCATCATAAAGAATAAGGCCAGACTCATTTCCAAAGGATACAGACAAGAAGAAGGAATCGACTTCGACCAGACGTATGCTCCAGTGGCAAGACTGGAGGCAATCAGGTTATTCTTAGCTTATACATCACTTAAGGGCTTCGCTGTCTATCAGATGGACGTAAAGTTGGCCTTCCTTAATGATGACATAAAGGAAGAAGTGTATGTGTAACAACCTCTAGGTTTCGTTGATTCTAACTTTCCCGATTATGTTTATCTTTTAGTTAAAGCATTATATGGTTTGAAACAAGCTCCTCGAGCTTGGTATGAGACACTGTCTAGCTTTCTTCTTGAGAACAAGTTCACAAGGGGAAGATAGATAAGACATTTTTTCTTAGGGAAATAAAAGGCAAGATTTTGCTAGTGCAAATCTATGTCGATGACATTATGTTTGACTCTACTAACAACAACCTCTGCAAGAAATTTTAAAAACTTATGCAAGGAAAGTTTGAAATGAGCAGTATGCGAGAGCTGAAGTATTTCTTAGGACTTCAGGTGAAATAATTTGAAGATGGAATTTCCATCTCTCAGACGAAGTTCACCAAGGGGTTAATTAAGAAATTCGGAATAGAGAACGCAACCTCTATGAGGACTCCAATGGGTTCAGCCATGTCTCTGGATAAGGATGAGAAAGAGAAACCTTTTGATGAAACCTAGTACAGAAGCATAATTGGATCCTTGCTCTATATTACTGCTAGTAGACCTGACATAATGTTTTCAACATGTGTGTGTGCTAGATTTCAAGTGAACTGTAAGGAATCTCACTACGCTGTTGCAAAGAGGATTTTGAGATACCTTAAAGGTATACCAAATCTTGGCTTATGGTACCCAAGAAGTAATGAGAGCGAACTAATTGGTTTTTCAGATGTATATTTTGCAAGAAGCAAAGATGACAGGAAGAACACTTTCTTACTTGTCAATTCCTAGGAAGAAGGCTCATATCTTGGAGTAGCAAGAAGCATAACTGTATCACAATTTCAACAGCCGAGTCAGAGTATATCTCTGTAGGCAGTTTTTGTGCACAACTGCTATGGATAAAGAATCAGTTTGAAGATTACAATATGAAGTTCCAAAATATTCCAATATTTTGCGACTCTTATAGCGCAATTGCAATCGCCAACAACCCAGTCTCTCACAGTAGGACAAAGCACATAAAGCTGAGGTATAACTTCATCAGGGAGCATGTGGAGCATGGAGACATTAACCTCTAGTATGTCCTAACTGACAGGCAGGTTACAAACATTTTCATGAAGCCACTGGACGAGGCCAAGTTCTCGTTCTTCAAAACAGAACATGGCATGCTCAACAAAGAAGAATAAAGAAGGACAACTCAAAACAAAGCTCAAGGATCAGGCAACACTTAGAAAATTCAGAAATTCCCAAGTCTGAACTTCATTTCTCGAGTAAGACTATTACTACTCGAGTACTAATTTGGACCACTCGAGAAAAAAGTCTGCCTCTCGAGTAATAAGACACTTCTCGAGAACTTCCAGTTATTACTCGAGAACTAGAGTCTATTCACTCGAGTAATTCTTGTCCACTCGAGAAATCAGAAGTGACTTTTAGACTTCAAGTTCAAATTTTGATATTCGCACTCAGATGTTATGCCACCATATTCTCAGGTATGTTACTTGTATTATTTACTTAATTACCATAAATTATGACTTATATAAATAGAAAAGTCCGGAAATCTCCAAATCACTCGATCTCTAAACCGTTTCTTGAGAAAAGAAGGAAACTTTTCGCCTTTCGCCGTCGTTACAGGACTTGCCGCCAATTCTCTCCCCGCAGTAATTTCTCATTCTTCTCGATAGATGACTCCTACTTCCAAGATAGGGATTGGAAGCGAACTTGTTTCGAATTGGATTACAGAGATTTCAGACGACTTTCAGAATCTTCTTCTCCTTCTGGAAACCGCCGGATTATCCTTCGTTTTAGAGAAAACATGCAAAATCTTATTTCCAGAGGTTGAAGAGTTCTTTTAGAATGCAAAGGTAAGGAGAAATGGAAGATTCTTAAGACAAGAGTTTGTGGAATCAAGATCAAACTCTCCAAGACAATTATTTCTAAGCTTCTTCGACTACCAGTGATTGAAGAAGAAGACGACCTAACTGCTGAGGACTATGACAAAGCATATAGTTTATGTGGAATTTCTATTGTTATAAACAACATTCGTCGACCTGACCTAAATGCAGAGGGCAAACTACTAGTTGATATTCTTGGCAAAGTACTTCTGTGCAAAACTACTTCTATAAGCTTCATCACTGCCGATTTCTTTTATATGATGACAACAAATATATGTAGGAAGAAATTTCAGATTGGAATGATGATTTTTGATAAGATAATAGAAAGCATCAAAGCACCTAACTATATAACGATTATTTCTCTACTCCTGCAGGAGTTCAACCCAGAGATTTTTGACTTATCCAAAGGTACAACCCTTCACCACATAAAGAAAGTCTCTATATCCTCTCTACAAAGATGGGGGCTTAAACTCAAGAATCCTGCCCAAGCTGCTAAGGCACTTGATCATCCCGAGAATGAGGACATGACTCCATCTCTTCCTCCACCTCATGTAGCTAACACATCTGGTGCAGCTGCTGAGGGGGAGACTGCTCCTTCAATTCCAGTTAAAAGAGTTTTTACCCCTCCTCCAGATGCTGCACTCCATCCTGCTACCCTAGAAGAGCCACTCTCAGATGCCCAAGTCCAAGAGAATATTTTATCTACAGAAGAAGACATAAACTAAATGATAGTGGAATTATCTTCCAAAGAGCCTCTTTCCCCTTTTCATACATAGAAGTCTCCCTCTCCAGAACCATCTCCTCATCAATCACTGACTGTATACATTCAATAGGAAGAAATAGTTCTTATTTCTGATGAGAAAGAAGCCACCCCAGAACCATCTGAGGCTCCTCTTAAGAGCTTGGAATTTTCTCTTCCCACCATTCTTGGTGTGGAAGGTGTTAGTTTGATTCAAACTACAAGAGCCAAGAGCACTATTGTCATTGAAGAAATTGATCCATGGACTGCTCCTCCTCCTCTAGCTCCTCAAGTTCAAACTACTGCTGCTGATGATATTTTGGGTAAGATTGAATTACTGCAATAGAGAAAGTATTTTGATGCTGATGATATTTTGGGTAAGATTGAATTACTGCTAGCACAATAGAGAAAGTATTTTGCTAATAATCAAATCCATAGAAAAGAAAGCCCAAGAATCTCTAAAGGTTGTGCTATTACCACCCTACTGATAAAGTAATTACTGGGAAGAAAAGTTGAAGGTAATTCTGGTCCAAAATCAAATAAAAAGAGATGAGCAGAGGATTTGTATAGATCCAGTCTCCACAATACCTCATAATACTGATAAGCTGTGTTTAAGTTGTAAAACACCTCTTCACCAAACACAGGACCAAAATAGGTGGGAAATCTCTGAACCACTTGGAATGGTGGACCATAACAGAAGAAATTTTTCAGCATTGGTACCCTTCATATACTCAGGTGATGGAACAGTCAGTAACGTGTAGATAAGTTTATCTTGTTAATAATCAAATCCAGTTAGAAAAGAAAGCCCAAGAACATAACTTCAAAACTTGTGAAGAAGTTGGTACCTTCAGTTTTGTTCCTCCCAAGAAGCTGCTATTACCACGAGTAGTTGTTTTTTAATATACCTATTTGTAGAAGTTAGAAAGTATTTATTCCTACTTTATCTGAAATTTTTCTAAGGGAGAGCTTAGTAAAGTTTTCCCTTCTCTTAGAATACTTAGAAAAATCATATGCAAACATGAACACTCTCTGGGAAGTCATCTTTAATTAAAAGTTGAAGGTAATTCATAAGAAAGAGAAAGAGTTGAACCCTAATTCTTCAATGTCCAAAATCAAATAGATGGTGTAAAGTTTCATACTTATGATACAATTGTAAGGAAGAAGACCGTGGATGCATAATCAAATTATTGTGTAGGAGCTTTTTCTCCGAACATTCCCCGAGTTTTTGTAGGATTTCAAAGCGAGATAGTGGAGTGATCCTAGATTGGTGAGGAAAACGTGTGGGGATTCCGTCCATTGTGCTGTGCTGGTTCATCAAATGATTCACCCCCCTCTTGCTCAGCATCCTCCAGTTCAATAGCCAACTTTCACTCCCATACCTGAAGATCAAGAAGCACCTCCAGATAGTTATGCTCAAGCATGGTTAGACTCTGAAATGCCTCAAGCTCCTCCTCCAAAAATCCCAGGGCACAAGAAAGAATGTATGGTGATGGAGCATCTATAAGCAAGTCCATCCCTAATCCAGAAGATGAAAAGAGGAGAGCACAAGAATTTGATAAAATTTGGAGCCCTACTTCTAAGTCCTTTATCCTTGATACTCTCAAACTAGTTATGGATTATAATGAGAATAGACATGATCATTACAGCTCCCATGAGTGGGACTTGTATGAGAAATCTATTACTAAGGAAGAATTTATGATAGGGAGTATGGAAGGAACAATCCAAATGCTCCTCCTAGACCCCAAAAGTATTATCTTAAACCCTTCAGATATCAGAGGAGATAGCAAGAGAAAAAGGAAAGACAGCAACAATAATAACAACAACATCAGAGAAAGGGATGACAAATGATATAGACTGTGTTATGAGATTGTGTTGAAATGGATTTCATGGACAATTCTATATAAATATAAATCTTTAATTTTGATGATCTAATTTTCTTGTCATTACTTAGCATTTTATTTTCTATTATCACTATGGTAGCTAGTCACTTTATTTGTTTATCTTGATATAATTCACCTTAGTGTAGAGGGTTCTGACTTCTATAAATAGGGGGAGACTACTGGGTATTGTATCCACAATAACCTAGATTTGTACGAAGTCATCCCTAAACTAAGATGAATTAAGTTGTATTTAATGTCTTGTTTGAGTTATGTGTTTGCAAGACTTAATTGCCAAAGTGTAGACCAATATCAGTCTATAACGAGTCACCAAACACAGGACCATACAATGTAATCCCTCATTGTGTGATCCATGATTTTGACTCATGTGTAGCCTCTCTATTGGGATACAGTTCATTTTCAAGCACTAAACCTGTAGGAGAAAGACTGGTTGTAGATTTCCTTGAAGAAAATTTTTTTTTCAGAAAGAAGAATTTTTATAAGTGTTTTACTTGAGTAGTAACTTAAGTACTCGAGTAGAATCCTAGTCAGTTCTTGAGTAAGCTAAGTTTATCACTCGAGTAACTGAAGTAGTTCTCGATATGATTCAAAGTTAGTTCTCAAGAAACTGCTTAGTACTCGAGTACATCTCTACTTGTTCTCGAGTTATCTGAAATATCTAACTCAGAAATTCTTCTAAGTCTAATACTCAAGTAGCTAAGGCTATTACTCGAGTAATGCAAGACTTTGTCTCGAGTAATAGAAGTCGAGTACTCGAGAAGTATATCTAGTTCTCGAGTAGTGAAGCAATAATACTCCAGAAGTCTAGCCACTTCTCGAGAAGTCAATTCTATTACTCGAGTAGCCAGAAGTTATTTCTAGATTTTTCTCTAAGGATTGTTCTCTC
The DNA here is from genome assembly GCA_039513925.1 of Platanthera zijinensis. Taxonomy (NCBI): domain Eukaryota; kingdom Viridiplantae; phylum Streptophyta; class Magnoliopsida; order Asparagales; family Orchidaceae; genus Platanthera; species Platanthera zijinensis. Next base: position 61,636,674 of record CM077098.1, on the reverse strand, counting down.
GAGAACTTTACATCCTTTTCTCGAGAAGTCAAAGTGATTACTCAAGTGGTCATATTCCACTTGAGTAATGCAGATAATATTTTTGAAATTTCGTTAAGTCTGACGGGACACGATTTCAAAATTAATCTTCATGATTATTGGTCCACGTGTTATGTCATTTATGATTAAGACCATTAAACTATTCCTATAAAAGGTCTTATAATATTTGACTAACCCTAACAGAGAGATAAAGTTTTCTGAATCAATTTTCTTCATTACAAATTGGGAAGCCACCACCGCTCTTCATCGACGATCTCGCTGCCGCTCCTTCTCCGATTCTAGAGATTCAGAGCAAGATTAGATCAACAGATCAAGGCATTCTTATTCTCACAAATCCTTATCTTGATCGTGCTGATCTAGGTTTTTCAGATCCAGAATACTTTCCGCTTGTCTTTTTTAACCTATTTTTAAGAAAGCTTCAAAGATACAAGAAAGAAGAAATGCTGAAGATTCAGATCTGAGATATTCTGTTTGTATAATTTTATTTACAATATCTTTATCTTGTAGGAGATTTTGTATCCGAGTGTTATAGGAAGTATTTCATTTGAGTGTAGATCCCTGTTGTGGATCGAGTTGTAGGGGCGTTGCTCTGAGTTGTAGGATTGGTTTTCAATCCGAGGTAATAGTGAAGTAGCCGAGTCTAGCATGTTACTAGATTGGTGAGGTGGAGAGTGGACGTACCAAAGATTAGGGAACCACTATAGATCTTGGTGTTCTCTGTATTATGTGTGCTTATTTTCTGGGCTTTGTTCGTTCATTTTTTTATTCCGCAAAAAGATGAAGACCTCACCTATTCACCCCCTCTAGGTGATTTAGGTAGACAACTAAAAACATCAGGTTAAGTCGACTCAATGCTCGACTTACCACGTGGCAGAAAGTTGTTACTACGCGGAGGTAGTAGGGGAATTAATCTGGCCGACCTTTCGGGAAGCTATCGCCCGACGATAGTGTTACCGCTAGCGATAGCTGGGTCAATTTAATTATTATAGTTCTCAGGATTCTACCACGCGGCGATAGCGGCAAGTCCCAGGTCGTAACCGTCGTTGGCTACCACACGACGTTAGCATCCTATCGTGTGTCGATAGGGAATTAGTAATAGCGTGGCCATGTATCAGCCCGCAATTGGAAGGTTTTGGCGGTTGCACCCGAAACGAGGCGTTGAATTAAGGTTACCGTTACATCGATAGCTAGTTACCGCTCCGCGGTAGCTTTATTTTTAAGCCTGGTTTGGCCGTTTCTCTTCATCTTCTTTTGGAGAGGAGTTGGTGCCCTTGTTTTCTGGAGGAGGAGCAACAACGCTGGGAGTAGGGTTCTTTCCATCGTTCGTCTTTCGGGTCTCGGATTCGCAAGGTGAGTTCTGATTTGCGGAGGCAAGGTCGGAGCGATCGTTTTCAATCGTCTAGATTCCTCCTATGGCACCAAAGCAATACATCAAGGGAAACAATCCTCTTCCTTGGATATTTGAAATCCTTTCTTTTGACATTAGAGGGTAGACACTCCACGAACACGTGGATGTGGTTCTCCCGACAGGTAGATCCGTGTATCCTCGTAGTATTGCATTTAGATCCAGAATCGAAGTACGAAATAGGCATGCTGTGTAAGCCCATCCGGACGGGTTGGTCTGGATTGGTAATGTTACTTTGTTTTGTATGCCAAAGAAGACTCCGTGGTTATCACGTAGATTTTGGAGTCGCGGGGTGTGCAAATGACTGCGTTGAGAGTATTGGGGGTAAGTCTCCAATAAAACACCAGAATAAGGGGAAGAACTGATAGTCTATCCCCTACCGTGCGGTGGCAGTTCTACCACTGGCGATAACTTCCAGTAAGCTATGTATTGTTTGTGAAGCCCGTCTTTGAGAGACCTGGGGGCTATATTTGATTGAGTGTGAGCTTTTATTGCTAAGCTTTAGTAGCCATGAGTGCTATCCTAGGATCTTTACAGGGTTATGGATCATGCGAAAAAGGGAAAGGGGATTCTGACCCGCATCACGCCTGCGAGCCAGACAATTTGAGCACGGGATTTGGCTGAATTGCACCTTCCCATATGTCGGTTGACTTGAAGTGGTTACGTGTACATCACATGACTTGTCGTAGCACTGGGGCGTTGTCTTTGGCCTTGGCCCTTGTGAGACTAAAAACTCAAACATTGATGACCATCAAAGAATGGTGGTGCGACTCTTGAGGTCTTATGCACCAAGAGTGTGCCTGAGAGCACGGGGCTTTGGGTGTTTGTGCCAACGTCTGTGGCGAATAGTGATTAAGTTGTACGTTCTTATTTCCATGTTGAGGTTATACTAATGCTTGTAGGTAAGGAGCACTGCCACCCGGGGTGAGGGGTGGGGTCATTATAATTTGGTCAGCTAATGCTGACCTTTTCTTTTGTTTACCACCTATATGGTGGAATGTTGTGTGCAGGTGCTGCTGAGCCAAGAGGGAAGTAGCGGGATGGAGCCCAGTAATGCTATGCTGGCCCTCGAAGGACAAAGCGAATTCTTGTGTAATTTTATCGTTCATGTATGGCCGGCCTGTGTGCCGAAGTATGTAACACATTTTAAATTAAAGTTGAACATTATAAGGCCTTAAGACCAAGACCTTATTTGGGTACTTGATTTACATTCCTAAATATGGTAGTGGACATTCATGTTATTGCTGGGTTCTATTTACAACATTTAAAATTACTTCCGTTAGAATGCACTTTGTGTTAGGATGAAAAATATTGGATTATGGTTTCAATTTAGTAACTCCTTGGTCTGTACGTAGTATATGGAGTTGGGCCCCGACCAGAACTTCTATTATATGCTATGTGACGGATGAGGGTGTTATAAGGTGCTCGACCTCGTCAGGTTTGCACTCGGTGCACGTGCCGAGTGCTCGACACCAGCTGTCCCCATCGCCGCTGCCCCAGCTCTAGGCGCGGATGCCCCAGCTCGACGAGCTGGGAAGGAGGTTGTAGAGGAGGGGAGGGAGCGCGATCTCCCCGGGCGATTGCTCTTCCCTAGCTTGACGAGTGGAGGCCAGTTCGACGAGATGGGGGTGCGAGACCCTCCGGCTCGCCCAACACAGGGAGGCAGCCCGGTATCTTCCGCCCTAGTTCCCTTGCATCCGAACTCCTAGTCTCATCACCTCCTACCTCTCCAGTCTCACCACTTCCGACCTCTCCAGTCTCACCTCCTCGCTCATATCCTTTGCCACCCACTTCCTCCCTTAACGAGTTTGTCGTCCCCCTTCCATATCACTACACTCGTCGCCCCCCTTCTATTCCCTAGCCTCCAGTGCCCCCAGACTCAGTGTCTGTCTCCTCCAGCGAGTGTCTTGTAGATGATCCTTCTGAGCAGCGCAACCCACTTCGTGAGAGACATCCCCTCGACCACCTTATCCATGCTACACTATCGCTGGACCTGCCTACCCTTTGTGGTACTGTATGTGGTATTTCAGAGTCGACATCCTACCGTAAGGCTATCCAGATACCTGAGTGGCAGGTCGTCATGTCTGCTGAGTTGGAGACACTCGAGCACACTCGTACCTGGGAGTGTGTCCCTCTTCCACCCAATTCTATGTTATTACTTGCAAGTAAGTCTTCAAGGTCAAGACTCGCTCAGGTGGTTCTGTGGAGAGGTAAAAGGATCGACTTGTGGCTTGTGGTTTTCGGCAGGAGCAGGGACGAGATAATGATGAGACCTTCGCTCCGGTCGCCCACATGACTACGGCTCGTACTCTTATTGTGGTTGCAGTTGTTCGTCACTGGCCTCTGTTCCAGCCGAATATGTCCTACTACAATGAGAAGGATGACCCGGTCCAACATATACAATGGTTTGAGGATGTGGTTTCGATAAGGCAGATGTCAGATGCCTTTAAGTACAGGCTCTTCTCCATCACCCTCAAGGAGAAGGCGAGAGAGTGGTTCCACCAACTACTGGCCAACTCTATCTATTACTTCGAGGACCTGCACTAGGGGTTCATGTTGAGGTACACCACTTTCAAGAAGAGGAATAAGGAGTCAGAGTCCCAGTTCCACATCAAGCAGGGGGTGAACGATACCTTGGGGAGTTACGTGGACAGGTTACAGGAGGAGGTCACACAGGTACATGAGATGCTAGGGAACACCCTGATGATGGCCTTCACCTTAGGGTTTTAGCAAGGTTTCTTCAGGATTTAACTTAAGTGGGTGACGCCTCTCTCCTACGAGGAGTTGATGGAGATGGCAGCAAGGGAAGTCGATGGGGAGGCATCAAACCCCGAGTTTGTGAAGAAGATGGACAGGTGGGCCATGGAGGAGGAGAAGGGGCTAGGAGGAGGCCGAGGTTAGGAGGTGAGGAGAGCTGAACCCCGGCAGCGGGAACAGCAGCAGCAGCTGCATCAGCATCAGCTGAGGTAGGTACGCCAAAAGCTGAATAATCTTCTCGGTTGGAGGCAGCAAGAGTGATAGGATTAGGGCTAGCAGAGGGGTTTCCACGGAGGAGACAACTGCCATGGAGGCCAGGGTCAGTTCCACCATCTAGGCGGGAGGCAGGGCTAGAGGCTTCCTCTCCTCGATCAGCATCAGGCTATGGTGATAGCCATGCAAAGGCGGAGAGGTCAACAGAGGAGGAGACGGGAGGTCAGGGTGGAGTTACCCTACTAGGACTTCCACCAGGAGGAGGGACATGCTATGTCCACGTGCCCGGAGTTCCTCGAGATGAGGGGAAATGGGGAGCAGCAACAACAGCAGGACCGCCAGGGAGTGGGTATTGAAGAGGTCCAGCCTCTTGTAGAGGAGGACAAATGTGAGGACCAGGCTGATGTGGGAGCCCAAGGAGGGATAAGAGTGATCCATGGAGGGGTGGGGGTCAAGGCTTCCAAGATGGTAAGCCTCCACACCATATACTAAAGGAGCGTTGGTTCCACATCCCAGACCCCACCCCGGAGGAGAAGATCACCTTCTCAAGGAAAGACATGCAAGATCATGAGGATCCCTTCTGCGACGCATTGGTCATCCAGACTGAGGTCGATAATTTCACCGTCTCCCGGATCCTCATCGATAACAAGAGCTCAGTCAACGTCATCTTCAAGAAGGCGTTTGACGCGATGAAGGTAGAGGCCAAGAGGGTGTTGGCCTCAGATGGGCCTTTATTTGGATTATTGGGGGAAAGGAAGGAGGCAGAATGAGGAGCGTGGCTCCATGTCACTCTGGGGGGGGGGGGGGTGATGGAGATAACATCCCACAACATTTTAAAGACGGCGACAACGTGCTTACGGATGACCATGTGGAGCGTTGCCATAATATTTGTCTTGAGCGCAAACCAATTTATTAATAATTATTAATAATTTATTAATAATTATTAATAATTATTAAGTCTTTTTTATGTTTGTTTTAATTTTCATTTCAAGTGTAATGATGGGTGATTATAACCATCATGTGTTGTTTTAATTATTTCATTTTATGTGCTATGATGGGTGCATATAACCATCATATTTTCAATTTAAATTTTGAATTTTAAATGGAGGGAGATTGAGTGGTGTATGCTATATATAGCCATGTTATGAAGGATTGATTGGAGAGAATGAAATAGAAGAAAAAATCCCCCTCAAAATCTTGTGAAGATTTCATTCCTCCTCTCCTCCTCTCCTTTCTCCTTCTCCAAATTCCGGTCCCCCTTGTCTCCCTAATATATCTTGGCTTCTCCTCCTCCTCCTCCCTCTTCCATAGAGCACCACCCAAGCCCCTCCTTATCCAAACCGAGCCCACTCTCATCCTTGCCAACCACAACCGACCACTAAAACACCACCACCATCAAAGAACCCGACCCCTCATCAACCTCATCAAATTCGACCACCCCCTTCACTACTAACCCGACCACCACCATCACCCTCACAAAAAAACCAACCACCCTCCTCCTTGAGTAACTTGGCCAAGGCAAAGGTTGCCTCCTTGTGGACTCCAACTCTGGCGTGAAGCGACGAAGGAGGTCAAGTTTCTCTCCTTCTGGCGTGACTCCGACAGAGCCATTAAAGAAGCGATCCAAGTAGATAGAAATCGGAATCACCCATTCCGATTGGGTAACGAATCCTTTCTACATTTTGTGTGTTTCTCTTCCTAGATTAATTTGTGTGGTGGATTTTCTTAGCGTTAATTTGGATAGCATTGAAAACATCGTGGTTATATTTCATTGTTTGTAGCTTCTTATTTATTTCATTTTCATTCGAAAAGGTTTGGCGAACCTTCATTTTATTTCGTTGGGAGAGATCTACCCTTTCTAAATCGTATTTTATTCGGTAGATCTCTTTTGGTACAACACTGCTCGTTCGGACCGTGTAGGTCCCTTTAGCCGGAAAGAACTTTGGCCTATAGCCCTTGTTCGATACTAATTGGTTTCGCTACCTGTATGCTAGTATAAAATTGATAACATTAATTACGTGGTGCTGCATAGATCGAGTGTGCGAGTGTAGAATTTGGTTCGTAGAGGGATATTCGTGTGCGTCCGTAGATATATTTCGGTGTCAACGTGCAAGCCTGCATCAGGGGGTAGTCCCAAAACTGCAGGTATATCATCGTGGATTCCCCCAGCAGCTACAACGCCATTTTCGGACGGCCCTTCATCAGCGCTTTCCGTTGCTTCCCCTCATCCTTCCACCAATGCTTTAAGTTCAATGCCGAGGGGATCCAGGTCTGGCTCCGAGGAGACCCCAAGGTGGCGAGGGAGTGCTACGTTACGGCGCTGAACTCCATTCTTGGCAGGAGGGTATGAGGAGATGGAGCGGAGGATGGAGGTGGTGGTGCAGGAGGCGGGAGGAGTGGATATGGAAGTAAAGGAAGTGGTCCGCACCCAGGTGGGGGTGGAAGAGGAAATCAAGGAGGAGACGACCGACCATGGAGGAGGCTGAGGGAGCCCTTATCCCTGGAGAGGGGGACGTTGGAGAATGGGGGGAGCAGTCTCGTCTGGAGGCTGTAGAAGAGGTGGTGGAGATGGAAGTTCTCACCCTTATAGGCAAGGTGGAGAAGGTGCGCATCAGCAGGGGGCTGACCCCATTGGACCAGGAGAGGATGCTGACATACATCCAGAAGAACGTGGACATCTTTGCTTATATCGCGGAAGAGATGCCGAGGATTGATGCAAACATCTCCTGCCACCACCTCAACCTGGATCCAGAAGCTCGCCCCATCCAACAGAAGAAGAGGTCCATCACATACAAGCTGGTTGAACCCATCAGGGAGGAGATGGTCAAGATCCTTAAGGCTGGCTTTGTATCTGAAATTCAATACCCCGACTGGGTCTCTAATGTTGTAATGGTAAAAAAGGGGATGGCCGGTGGAGAATGTGTGTTGATTTATCTTTGCTAAATAAATCGTGTCCTAAAGATTGTTACCCCTTGCCTCGAATCGACGCACTGGTTGACTCAACTGTCGGTTTTCCTGTAATGAGTTTTTAGATGCTTTTTACGGTTATCATCAGATCAGGATGCACCCCCGATGAAAAAGATGTCTCCTTCATCACTCGGGATGGGTGCTACTACTATAATATGATGCCCTTTGGGTTGAAAAATGTAGGGGAGACATACTAAAAGATGATGGATCGGGTCTTCCAGGAGTGAAAGGAGAGGAACCTCAAGGTATATGTGGATGATATGATGATCAAAATTCGAGAGGTGGACTCCAACCTCTGGGATCAGGAGGAGAGCTTTGGCACCCTCCAGAGGTACAAGATGAGGCTGAACATATTGAAGTGTGTCTTCGGAGCCAGCATGGGCAAGTTCCTAGGCCCCTTTCTCACCCCCGCAGGGGTTGAGCCAAATCTTGATAAGGTCAAAACGATCATGGAGTTGGGTTCACCTCGGAATGCTAAGGAGCTCCAGTGGCTGACAGGAAAGTTGGTAGGGCTAAGAAGGTTCCTTTCCCGGGCTGGGGAGAAGTGTTCTCCCTTTTTCAAAGCATTGAGGGGAGGCAAGAAGTTTGAATGGACTAGGGAATACGAGGAGGCGTTTCAGGCCTTGAAGAGGAACTTAACTCAGGCCCCCCTACTCCAAGGGCCGAAAGAGAGGGAGGATCTATCTTTGTATCTCGGGGTGGGGGCAGAGGACTTGAGCTCCATCCTAGTCGAGAAGAGGGGAAGAAGCAGCAGCCCATATACTATGTGAGCAGGGTCCTGAGGAAGGAAGAGCTCCGTTATCCCATCTTGGAAAAGCTGCCCTTTGCTCAGGTTATCTCGGCTCGGAGACTATGACCCTATTTCTAAGCACACTCCATCCGGGTGGTGACGGACCATCCCCTATGCAACATCTTCGAGGGGGTGGAGCATTCAGGAAGGTTGGCAAAATGGTTAGTGGAGCTGAGTGAGTTTGATATATCTTTTGTCCCGCGACTCTTTATCAAGGCCCTGGCAATGGCCGACATCCTTGCAGATTATGTGGTCGAGGTGGCTGAGACAAAACTCACTCGTTTGTCCCGTGGAAGGTGGTGGTGGACAGCGGTTCAGGAAGGCATTCCTTAGGGGTTGGTGTGATCCTAGAGAGCCCCAGGAAATGAGGATCGAGCAAATGGTGGTGGTGTAATTTCCCATCACTAACAACCAGGCCGAGTATGAGGCCGTGCTAGTAGTATTGCGCCTAGCAAGGGAGATGGGGGTTCATGATGTGGAGTTGCTCACTAACTCCATGGTGGAGGCCTCCCAGATCAATGAGGAATTTGAGGTAAGGGAACCTACTCTCCAGTTATACTTGGCAAAGGTGAAGGGGGTCATCGGTACGTTCCAAACCTTCTCCATCCGACATGTGCCACGGAAAGAGAATGAGTAGGTTGATCAGCTAGCCAAGCATGGTCCCTTGGTGGGGGGTACCATCACTGGCCTATTCCGTCCATCCATCCAAGAGGGGGAGCTGATGGAGGTGGACCAACACCCCTCGTAGATGGACCCTTTAACAGCTTTCCTTTCCACAGGGGAATTTTCGGAGGGGATGGATAAGAAGAAGTTCAAGCATAAGTCGACAGATTACCTTTTACGCGATATGCAGTTGTATAGGAAAACTCTCTCGGGAATGTTGGCACGCTGCATGGCCGAGAGGGAGGTCCTGAGGATTCTAGAGGAGGTGCACTTCGGGGAGTGTGGGAGTCACTCGAGAAGCAGAACCTTGGAGGGGAGGATAATCCGACAGGGGTACTTCTGGCCGACCCTAAGTCTGGATATCGCAAAATTTGCAAGGAAATGCCACAAGTGACAGATGTTTGCCCCCTCCAACTCCAACCAGCTTAGCGACTCAAGAGTATCATAGCCCCCTGGCCCTTCTCCATTTGGGGAATGGATTTGGTAGGACCTTTCCCCCAGGCCAGCGAGCAGAGGAGATTCCTGCTAGTGACGATAGATTATTTTTCTAAGTGGTTGGAAGTGAAGACGCTAGCCAAGGTGACCTCCCAGGTAGTCAGCAAATTCATTTGGGGGGAGATCATCTGCCGACATGGTATGCCCCAGGCCATTGTCACGAACAATGGGCCTTAGTTCGCCAACATCGAGTTCATCAATTTATGTGGACAGCTCGGAATCGATCTCAGGTTCGCGTCATTCACCACCCTAGGAACAACGGGCTGGTAGAGGCGGCGAACAAAATCATCATCAACCTCCTCAAGAAGAAAGTGGAAAATTTGAAGGGTAGCTGGGCGGAGCAGCTTCTTTCGGTGCTCCAGGCCCTGAGAACCACTCCCAACACGTCCATGGGGGAGACCCCCTTCAAGATCTCCCATGGATGCGAGGTCGTGCTTCCAATAGAGTTCGAGGTTCGGACTCCTCGGGTGGTCGAGGCGGAAGAAGGCAGGGAAGAATGTCAAGATGAAAATGAGGAGGAGCTACGACTCTCCCTGGACATGGTGGAGGAGCTGCGTGATCTCTCCGCCGTCCGACAAGAAGAGGTAAAATGGAGAATGGCCAAGTACTTTGACAAGCTTGTCAGGGTGAAATAGTTCACGGAAGGGGACTTGGTCCTAAAGAAGGTGGATGCGGCAGGAAGATCAGCCGTAGTAAAGAAGCTCAACCCCAACTGAGAAGGCCCGTACATTTCCAGGAAGCTCTAAGGTCAGGAGGGTACCATCTCCGGAATGTGGAGGGCGAGTCCCTAAGTCACACCTGAAGTGGTGATGACTTTATGCGTTTCTATCCATGATTGTATGTAAGTCCGTTCCTTCAATGAATATGAAATCTTTTGATGTCTCAACTCTTTGTAGATCAAGTTTGTTACAAGTGGTTATCAAGCTAAGTTCTGAAATGCTCCCTCTACCAGGCTTCCACCTAGCTGGCAGGGCCGAATATTGGCCAAAGAAGTATTCTTGCTTTGGGGTTAGGTACCGAGATGCTCCCGCTGCGAGGCTCCCACCTAGCTGGCAGGGCCGGGATCCTCGAGTGACGTCGTTATGAACCCGGAGGGCTGAGCCCGGTTGATGCTCAACACCTTCCATCAGGCTCTCACCCAGCTGATTGGGCCGGTGGTATTACACGGAAGTTAGAAAGTATTCTCGCTCTGAGGTTAGTTCTTGAGATGCTACCGATGCCAAGCTCCCAATTAGCTGGCAGGGCCGGGATCCTCAAGTGATGTCATTATGAACCTAGAGGTCTGAGTCTGGTTAATGATCAATACCCGCCGTCAGGCTCTCACCCAGCTGATTGGGTTTGTGGTAGTGCCCAGAATTTAGAAAGTATTCTCGCTCTGGGTTAGGTCCCGAGATTCTCTAGCTGCTAGGCTCCCACCTAGCTGGCAGGGCTGGGATCCTCAAGTGATGTCATTATGACCCTGGATAGCTGATTCCAGTTGATGCTCAACACCCGCCATTAGGCTCTCACCTAGCTGATTGGGTCGTTGGTAGCACCGGAAGTTGGAAAGTATTCTCGCTCTAGGGTTTGGTCCCGAGATGCTCCCGCTACCAGGCTCCTACCTAGATGGTAGGGTCAGGATCCTCGAGTGACATCATTATGACCCTGGAGGGGTAAGTCTGGTTGATGCTCAACACCCACCGTCAGGCTCTTACCAAGCTGATTAGGCCAGTGGTAGCGCTCAGAAGTTGGAGAGTATTCTCGCTCTAGGGTTAGGTCCCGAGATGCTCCCGCTGCCAGGCTCTCACCTAGCTGGTAGGGCCGGGATCCTCGAGTGATGTCATTATGACCCTGGAGGGCTGAGCCTAGTTGATGCTCAACACCCACCATCAAGCTCTCACCCAGCTGATTGGGACGGTGGTAGCGCCCGGAAGTTGTAAAGTATTCTCACTCTGGGGTTAGGTCCTGAGATGCTTCCGCTGCCAGGCTCCCGCCTAGCTGGCAGGGCCGGGATCCTCAGTGACGTGATTATGTTCTTGGAGGCCTGAGTCTGGTTGATGCTCAACACCCACCGTCAGGCTCTCACCTAGCTGATTGGGCCGATGGTAGTGCTCGGAAGTTGGAAAGTATTCTCGCCCTAGAGCTCAGTCCTGAGTTTTACCCCGCTGATAGGTTCTCATCTAGTTGACAGGGCAGGGGGTCTTAGTGGACATCCTTCATGACAGCCAGAGAGGTAGGGAACCTGGGGAAGTCTAGAAGTCCAAGATCTCAACGAGATCTTGCCAGAACTGGGATATCGCCAAGAATGGTTCTTAGATAGGTATCCTATTCGCGCATAAGCTTGGGGGACGAGAATGTCTCAAGATATGTCTGAGGAAACAAGTTCAAGGTAGAAAAATTATCAGCGCGCGTAGACCTATTTGGCAAGAACGATGCGAGATCTAGCCCTATACATTGAAAATTTTAAAAAAGGCATGCCGGGTTGGCGCAATGAGAATTCAATACGGGTTCTCGCAAGATATCATGATCGCGAAGAGGTGCGAGAAACGCATTTTGACATATTTAAGCATGCGAGACCAAAGCACGATAAGGTAAAAATATTTCCGCAACAAAACTTCAATTTTCCATTATCAATAAATAGTTACATGTCATAAAGGGCAGAGCCCAAAAGAAAAGAAAATTACAGAAGAAGTATAAGGGGATTCAGAGCGATGACACTGTGCTCTCGCTCTCGCCGGTGCGTGCAACACTGTCTTTAGGCTCGGGAATGGGAAGGAAAAGCTCCGTGATTAGGATCTCGGCTGTCACCTTCTCTCCATCACTGTTTAAGAACCCAACCTTCTTCATCACCCTGAGCGAATGCCTAGTCGCCGCAATCGCATTCTCCTGCTTCATTAGATCGATATCATGTGGTGATTACAACAAAGCATCTTTCTTTTCGCCCAGGGGAGGAGGGATCAACGAGTTGATGAGTTGTAAATATTTGTATTTTTCAGAACTTTATTTAGGTCATTTTTAGTTTATTTTCATTGTTTTTATTTATTTTTCTTTAATACAATGTTCCTTTTTTATATATTCCCTTCTAACTTAGCTTTATTTTGTTTTCCAGAAATTTCAGAAAAAGTCGAAATTTTCAAAATACACGCCCGGGTCCATTTGTTTACGCCCGTGACCTGGGCGTGTCACTTTGACGCCTTTGGAAAAATGCTGCCTGCCGAGAATTCGTGAAAAGAAAGAGTGAACACGCCCGTATCCAGAGTTACACGCTCGTGTCCCAATTTACATGCCTGTGTCAATCTTGACTCGACACTCAACGCCTCCAGTCCGACTCGACACTCAAGTCCATTGACACGCGAGTGTCATTCGGCGCACGCCCATGACCGCCTCAACTTTTCCAGATAAGAAGTCGCCAGCGAGGCAAGGACTCGACGCTTTCGCCAATCACGCCCATCCTACATGCCTGTGTCATTCGGTGCACGCCCGTGACCACCACGTGGAACATACAGAAGAACCCCGAAGTCAACCGCCAATAACTATTCGACTTATCCATCCGCCGGACCCGACATACCCCCTTGTCACGCCCGTGACAGGGGCATGTAATCTCAAAATTTTTTCTATAAATTTAAGTGTTCTGTAAGGTCTAAGGGTTTTAAAATTTTGGAACCATTTTGCTACTAGTGTGCTGCTTGGGTGCTTTTTGAGCTATGTAAGGAGATTTTCTCCCTTTTTTAGTGTTTGTTTTAGCTTTTTGTAACTCTCCTTTAGCTTAATAAAATTTGTAGATTTTCTCTCCTTATGTTGTATTGGAATGCATCTGAGTTCCCCTCTTTCAGTGATCTTTTTTATCTTTGTTTTTCTCTTTAAAATGGGTGTGTGTGTGTGTATGAGTTAGATTTGTTGTTTTTATGTTTTCAAATTATCATTTTGTTTAGTTTAGTTTTAGATTTTCTCAAACTTATTAGTTGTTATGATAGATTTTCTTATCTTGTCCCTTAGGTTTGTTTAGGTTTAAGATTATTTAAGCTTTTCAATCGTTCTTATGAGTTTATAAAAATGGTTTTAAAGTGATTTTTTTTAACTCAGTCTTTTTATTTTTGTAAAACTTTTTGTTCTTTTACTCTTTCTTCCACTTTTTAAGTATTTTACAAAGTTATAAGAATGAAAAAGTCGTTGTTTTAATTTTTGAAACACTTTGATTTTTGCATTTATTTGAAAACCTTTTTGCTCCTTTAATTTTATTTCTTCTTTTTATGCATTTTTAGCAAGTTCTAATGGTATAAATGTAATCATTTTAATTTTTCGATCACTCTGTTTTTCTTTTTTTATTGTGTGTGTGTGTGAGTGTATGAGTTAGTTTGTTTTAGCTTTCTTTATCACTTTCTGAAAGTATCTAGTGTCAACCTAATCCACCTATAGGGGGGGGGGAATAGGTGTCATGCATTCTTTTGCGGAATTAAACTAACTTGCACAAGTAAGCAAACAGAACACAGAAAACACACAAAGAATTATAGTGGTTCCTCAATTTGGGTATGTCCACTTTCCCCCTTCGACCTATCTCCCACCAAGGGATGACTCGGTCACTTCTCCAAACGGATTGAAATCCAATCCTCACACTAGGAGCAACGCTCCCCTAACCACGGAAGGAACCCTTCCAACAATGGAGTCACAACACCACCACAACGGGTTGCACCCTACCCTTACAAATAGGAATTAAAATTCTTTTACAATAAAATTGAATGTAAATAAAAATACAAACAATGTTTTATGGAGATTCTGATGTCCTTCTTCGTTCGTTGAAGCTTGCACGAAAGGTACGAAGAGTCCACAACCGGATTTCTCACTTGGAATGGATCTTGTCAAGATCGGCGGCGACAAGCAAGTGCGGCGGCGATGCTTTGTAAATCCAAACTTCTTGACGAAGTAAGCTAGGTATTCGAACAATCTCAGTTGGATCAAACGTCTCAACCGATTCTGAAGGGAGAATAAGTCTCATTCAACGAATCAGAAGACAAGATATCTCGAGAGAGACATGTGAGACCGACTGCTTGACTCGGTGCTGTCGTTGAGCGATCAGAGACGGGCTGAGATCAGCGGCGATGACTACTTTGCGATCGGAGATGAGCGTGCGGCGGATTCTGCGATCGGCTAGGTCACGGACGACTTTCGTATTCCGGTGTGTTGGTGTGTACTATATACAACGAGAATAAGTACGTATTTGTACCCAAAGGCAAACCCTAGAAGACCATTGCGGGGCCCACCTCGGAAATCCCGAGATCTGGCCGAACTGAGCACGACCACCTGGACCGGTCCAACGAGCGGCGAAATCTGCCTAAGGCAAAATCGGCGGGAGTCGTTGGTGATTCCCGTCGATGTCGACGGGAATCACTCCCGACTCCCGTCGATTCTGCCTTGGCAGAATTTCAGACTTTTGCCAGCCGGAAGTAGTCGGCGGGAGACACTTAGTGATTCCCGTCGAAGTCAGCGGGAATCACTAACGACTCCCGTCGAATTCGGCGGGAATCACTAACGATTCCTGTCGATTCTTACTTGGAAGGATTTTCCTCCTTCCTTCAGTTGATAGCTTGGTCTTTGACCCATCATTGCTCCTTCTTCTGCTCTTGATCTACCTTGACCCTGTACTTGAAAATAAGTACACTCCAATAGAGAGATCACACGTGGATCAACACACTGATCTACACAGTGAGAGATTATGTTGCACAGACCCGTGTATATTGACCCACTGCACTCTGACATTGGTATGTACTTAGCATGGAATAGCTGCAAACAACTCTTGATAGAATTGTCAAATACATTGTCAATTCAACTTAGCTTGTTCAAACTCTTCTTCAAATCAGGTCTATTGTGGATGCAATACCCAACAATCTCCCCCTATTTGAAGAAGCCTAAACCCTACAAGCTATGGTGAATATAACAGAAGGAAATGAAAATCATAAAGTGAAAATTCAGTTGAGTGTGGAATTCATTACCATATTCCTGAGAGAAACATAGCCTTAGCCGAGTTGATCTCCCCCTATCTGAGAGCAACATAGCCTTTATGGCCTACTTAGCATTAACAGCCACCTTAGCCTTGGCAGAGAGGGTAATCTCCCACTTTTCGGCTTCTGCAAACCTGGGACTTCACTTGGAGCTAAATGCTCCACCTCAGTTCTTGCATCCATGCCCGATCTTGAGTTCCTAGCAGATGCTTCCCCTTGATCCAAGAGCCTTGAGCCTTTCAGTCTTCAATCTTCAAGGTTCAACATGTCGAGTTCAGTTTTGAAGGAATTGAACTTGGCCTCGTCTAGTGGCTTCGTTAAGATATCTGCAATCTGCTTATCCGTGGGGAGAAAGCAGAGAGATATATCTTTGTTCTCCACATGCTCCTGAATGAAGTGGTAGCGCACTTCAATATGCTTTGTTCTGCTGTGCGACACAGGATTGTTTGCAATGGCAATTGCGCTCGAGGAGTCGCAATACATGGGAACTTCTCTGAACTGCAAGTCATAATCTTCGAGTTGATTTCTGATCTATAGAAGTTGTGCACAATAGCTGCCTGCTTAGATGTACTCAGATTCAGCCGTAGAGGTTGCGACACAATTCTGCTTTTTACTGCTCAACGATATAAGCCTTCTTCCGAGGAATTGGCACGTCCCAGAAGTGCTTTTCCAATCATCCTTGCTTTCTGCAAAGTCAGCATCTGAAAATCCTATCAGCTCGATATCATTGTTTCTTGGGTACCACAAGACAAGATTTTGTGTACCTTTAAGGTATCTAAGAATCCGCTTTGTAGCGACATAATGAGATTCCTTAGTGTTCACCTGATATCTGGCACAAACGTATGTGGAAAACATAATATCCCGTCTACTAACAGTAAGGTAGAGTAGGGATCCAATTATGCTTCTGTACTTGGTTTCATCAAAAGGTTTCCCTTTCTCATCCTTGTCCAGAGACACAGTGGATCCCATTGGAGTCCTCATAGAGGTTGCACTCTCTATTTCGAATTTCTTGAGGAGTTCATTTGTGAACTTCGTCTGAGAGATGAAAATTCAATCCTCAGACTGTTTCACTTGAAGTCCCAAGAAATACTTCAGCTCTCCCATACTACTCATTTCAAACTTCCCTTGCATAAGTTTGGAAAACTTCTTGCACAGGTTGTTGTCCGTTGAGCCTAATATTATGTCATCGACATAGATTTGGAACAGCAAAATCTTGCCTTTGACTTCCCTAAGAAACCTGGGGGTTGCGCGATGTATGGGAGAGCTGAAGTATTTCTTGGGACTGGAAGCCAAGAAATAGTTACATTATCAATAAATAGTTACATGTCATAAAGGGCAGAGCCCAAAAGAAAAGAAAATTACAGAAGAAGTATAAGGGGATTCAGAGCGATGACACTGTGCTCTCGCTCTCGCCGGTGCGTGCAACACTGTCTTTAGGCTCGGGAATGGGAAGGAAAAGCTCCGTGATTAGGATCTCGGCTGTCACCTTCTCTCCATCACTGTTTAAGAACCCAACCTTCTTCATCACCCTGAGCGAATGCCTAGTCGCCGCAATCGCATTCTCCTGCTTCATTAGATCGATATCATGTGGTGATTACAACAAAGCATCTTTCTTTTCGCCCAGGGGAGGAGGGATCAACGAGTTGATGAGTTGTAAATATTTGTATTTTTCAGAACTTTATTTAGGTCATTTTTAGTTTATTTTCATTGTTTTTATTTATTTTTCTTTAATACAATGTTCCTTTTTTATATATTCCCTTCTAACTTAACTTTATTTTTGTTTTCCAGAAATTTCAGAAAAAGTCGAAATTTTCAAAATACACGCCCGGGTCCATTTGTTTACGCCCGTGACCTGGGCGTGTCACTTTGACGCCTTTGGAAAAATGCTGCCTGCCGAGAATTCGTGAAAAGAAAGAGTGAACACGCCCGTATCCAGAGTTACACGCTCGTGTCCCAATTTACATGCCTGTGTCAATCTTGACTCGACACTCAACGCCTCCAGTCCGACTCGACACTCAAGTCCATTGACACGCGAGTGTCATTCGGCGCACGCCCATGACCGCCTCAACTTTTCCAGATAAGAAGTCGCCAGCGAGGCAAGGACTCGACGCTTTCGCCAATCACGCCCATCCTACATGCCTGTGTCATTCGGTGCACGCCCGTGACCACCACGTGGAACATACAGAAGAACCCCGAAGTCAACCGCCAATAACTATTCGACTTATCCATCCGCCGGACCCGACATACCCCCTTGTCACGCCCGTGACAGGGGCATGTAATCTCAAAATTTTTTCTATAAATTTAAGTGTTCTGTAAGGTCTAAGGGTTTTAAAATTTTGGAACCATTTTGCTACTAGTGTGCTGCTTGGGTGCTTTTTGAGCTATGTAAGGAGATTTTCTCCCTTTTTTAGTGTTTGTTTTAGCTTTTTGTAACTCTCCTTTAGCTTAATAAAATTTGTAGATTTTCTCCATCACTGTTTAAGAACCCAACCTTCTTCATCACCCTGAGCGAATGCCTAGTCGCCGCAATCGCATTCTCCTGCTTCATTAGATCGATATCATGTGGTGATTACAACAAAGCATCTTTCTTTTCGCCCAGGGGAGGAGGGATCAACGAGTTGATGAGTTGTAACAGCAAAATCTTGCCTTTGACTTCCCTAAGAAACCTGGGGGTTGCGCGATGTATGGGAGAGCTGAAGTATTTCTTGGGACAGCAAAATCTTGCCTTTGACTTCCCTAAGAAACCTGGGGGTTGCGCGATGTTTGCTTTATTAAGAAAGAAAACATGATCAGGGAGAGTTGGATTAACAAAACCTGGGGGTTGCGCGATGTATACTTCCTCTTTTAAATCTCTATTCAGGAAAGCAGACTTCACGTCCATCTGATAGACGGTGAATCCTTTGTGAGAGGCATATGACAGGAACAACCAGATTGCCCCGAGCTTTGAAACTGGTGTAAAGGTTTGATCGAAGTCAATCCCCTCCTCCTGTCTGTATCCTTGAGCCACCTGTCTGGCTTTATTCTTGATGATGACACCGTGTTCATCCAGTTTATTTCTGAAGATCCACTTAGTGCCGATCACATTTTGTTTCTTTGGTCTGGGAACTAGCGTCCAGATGTTGCATCATTCGAATTAATGAAGTTCATCTTGCATGGAAAATATCCACGACGCATCTTTGTTTGCTTCGTCGAACTTCTTTGGCTCAACCTGTGACAGAAAACTAAGGTGCAAAATCTCGTTAATTGTACCTCTGCGAGTTCTGACACCGTCCCGAGGATCTCCTATGATCTGATCTCTTGGGTGATCCCTCACGTGTTTGAGCTCTAAGAGTCTTGCATCTGGAGCTCCTACAGCTTCTCGGGCTCCTCCCTCTTGTGGGAGAATTTCCCCATCCTGACCGTCATCTTCTCTAGTTGGTGTTGAGGTGGATACCTTGACGTACTTGGGAGCTTCATTTTTAGTAGTCTCATCTAGACTTAGCTGTTCAAGCCTTGCACCTGCATATTCAAGAATTCCACTAGAAGAATTGCTGTGAAGCAAGCTTCCTTCATCAAATACAACATTAATTGACTCTTCTACCACTAGGGTTTTCTTATTGAAAACCCTATATGCCCGACTATGGCTACTATAGCCCACGAAGATGCCTTCGAAGCATTTTTCTCCGAACTTAGTACGTGGGTACTTCCCATTATTGAGTATATAACATCTGCAGCCAAAAATCCTTAGATAGGACATGGTCGGTTTCCTGCCTTTGAATAGCTCATAAGGCATCTTACGATATTTCTTGTTGATCAAGGCACGGTTTTGCACGTGGCAAGCTGTATTGACACTCTGCCCAAAAGTACTCTGGTAGAGAAGCCTCATTCAACATTATCGTACATGCTTCAATGAGCGTTCCATTCTTCCTCTCTGCAACTCCGTTTTGCTGAGGAGTACGCGGGGAGGAAAACTCATGAAAGATACCATGTTCTTCACAGAATTCTGTCATAGCCCCAGACTCAAATTTTGTTCCATGGTCACTTCTAATTTTGACCACGGAGCAGTTAAGTTCGTTCTGAATCTGCTTGGCAAAATTAGTGAAGATGTCAAATGTATCTGACTTTTATTTCAAGAAGAACACCCACGTAAACCGAGAGTGATCATCAACAATCACTAGTGTATACAATTTTCCTCCTAAGCAATGAATTTGCACTGGACCGAACAAGTCCATATGCAGAAGATAAAGACATCTGGAAGAGTCTTTGTCTGCAATGCCCTTAAAGGTAGCCTGAGTCTGTTTGCCCTTCTGGTATGAAGGACAAGGGCTATCTTTGATGCACTTAATAGTAGGGGAATCCCTTACTAAGTTCTTAGAAAACAACATATTAATAGTTTTGAAATTAATATGTGCTAATCTCTTGTGCCATTGTTCACAGAGAGGTGCACTGTCTTTTGCTACTAGACAAACGGGGGTAGAAGAGTCTATGCTAAGAAAATCTAAGAAGAAAATATTCCTGCTCCTAATGCTAGTTAATACCGTCTCTGAAGAGGCACACGATATTATCAGGCACTTTTCCTTGCAGAACTTAACGTCGTATCCTTTATCACACAACTGGCTTACACTGATCAGGTTATGGTTTAACCCTTCAACATAGGCCACGTCTGTGATAGAGAATACACCGTTGGATATCATACCATAACCCTTGATGACTCCTCGATCTGATCCTCCAAAGATGACTTTGGGTCCATTTTCGACTGGGGAGTAATCACGCAACAGGTTTCTTATCCCGGTCATATGCCGGGAACATCAACTGTCCAAGTACCAGATTGGCGTTTTGGTGGCCTTTGGACATACCTGTAAAACAAAATTAGTTTCCCTTAGGAACCCAATCAGACTTGGGTCCTAGATTCCTTGTTAGCACACTCCCCCTCGGGTGGTTAACCCTATGAGTGGTCGGCCTCGCATTGCGTACATGAGGAGTCTCATTGTTTCTTTGATTAAACCAACAATCCACGACAAAGTGACCAACTTTGCCACAACACCAATATTCAAACCTGTTATACCGTTTCCTAGGCTCTTGCTTCACCCTTAGAACGGTGGGTCCAGCCGGGGCCTTGGATCTGGAGGTGGAGGCATCATGATGACAGCAGTCACATGATTTCTTCACTTCCTGTTCCTTCTGTATAACAGGTTTGGACTTTGGCGCCTGCATCCTATTATGGCCGCTAGAGAAGGGGCCATAATTTCTCCACTTGGATTTCCTCATAAGGTGCCTTGAAGACACTCTCATCGTAGTTATGGGGGAAAGTACATCAATCATACAGGCTCTTGGGCTTTTCAACTGAGGGCCGGAAGAGGTGGCCATAGGTTTACTCAAAGTCATGCTCATTGCAGGGAAAGCTAGGCTTTCAGAATGAAATAAGACCGAGTGGGGCCTTTCCCTTTTCTACAGCAGAGGCCTTCTTAGTAGCCTTATTTTTCCTCTAATTTCTATTTCTCCTGGATGATCTACCAGGCACAGCCACATGCCCTAAGCCAGCCCCCTTAGCCTGAGTAGAGAATTCATCAACAAGAGGAAGAACGGTCTTGGGCATAGAGAAGCTTTTGACAATCTTCCTCTCGGCCGCAAGCTGTTCTTCCAGCTTGTTAATTTCTTCCTGCTTTTGGTCAAGGAGCCTTAGAGAATCTGAGTGCTCAGAAATCAGGTCCAGGTGTTCTTGTCGGAGTGATATCAAGCCAGTGATCTCTTATCTTAGGGACACTCCCTCAGCCTTAAGGAATTTTACTTCCTTTTTCTGAGCGCTCAACCTCTTTCAGAATTCTTCAAATGTATTGAGCAGGAGCTCATACTTTTCGAGGAGTTTAGCTTCACGGGAAGATGGGTTGTCCTCGTGATCATCTTCAGGAGACTCAAAGTCAGAGTAAGAGTCAGAGAGGGGGGGTGCGATCTTTTACCTTCCCAATAAATGGTGGACAATCACCATCTGAGTCGGAGCGACCCATTATCCCGAATTAGGCTTCCTCATCATCACTGGAGTCTGATGAGTCAGATTCACTCAGTGTCTTTGGCTTCTTGGCAATGTAGCTCCTCTCCTTCTTCTTGTCTCGAGAGGACTTGCGCTCCTCTCCTTTCCCTTTATCTCTCTTGCTTTGGTGGCAGCCAGCAATGACGTGGTCTTGCTTATTGCACCCAAAGCAGATAATGTCAGCAGAATGATGTTTGTTCTGTTTAGAATTATACCTGTCAGAAGAGTAATTCTTCTTCTGATATCTGGAGGAGGAGCCATCTCCTTTTCTCTGATTCCTCATCTTGAGGAACTTCTTGAACTCTCGAGTGATGAGAGAGAATTCTTCTTCAGATAGCTCTGAGCCGGATGAGCAAGGCTCAGAGTCTTCTTCCTCAGCCTTTCTCCGAGAGCGGGACGAGGCTACACCATTGCCTTTCCTTGAGCTATTAGCTTTCAGGGTCACTATCTTTTCTTTGGATGTAGCCTTATCGGCCTCCTCTTCAGCTTTTCTGGTGTTCAGCTAAAGCTCGTAGGACATTAGCTTCCCAAACAGAATCTGGGGATCAGTTTCTGCCAGTTTGCCAAACTCTTTGATGGCGCAGATCTTGGTGTCCCATTCCTTAGTCAGGGATCTAAGGAATTTGTCATTTAGTTCACCATTTGTGAACACTCTGCCATAACCCTTCAGGGCATTAACGATCTTCAGGAAGTTCTCGAATGTCACTAAGATTTATTCCTTGGGACCTTGCCTGAAGGCCTCATACTTCTGATTCAGAAGGTATCTTCGATCATCCCTTACTTCATCTGTGCCCTCCATCAGAATGACCAAGCAGTGCCAGATGTCCTTGGCAGTCCTGCAGTTGCTGAAATTCTGCATCATTGAATCATCGACGACGCTCACTAAAATGTTTTGAGCTTTCTTGTCTAGGACGACAAGCACCATCTCATCCTTATCCATTTCGGAGAGCCTCTTGGGCACCATCTTGGTCGGATCAATGGTGGAGGCCTTAGTGGGGATATGAGGGCCCTCCTCCACTATCATGAAGAGTCGGGGATCGACTGCTTCCATGTAGAACCTGATCCTTACCTTCCAGATCGGAAAATTCAGCTTGGTGCATACTGGAATCTTTCCTGTATTCTTGAGTCCGTCCATTCCTGAGATCTTCTTTCTTCTTGACACTAGACACATGATCTTACTTAAGGTTTAACCTTATTGATGAGTAACCTCCCTCTGATACCACTTTAAAGTATCTAGTGTCAACTTAATCCACCTATAGGGGGGGGGGGGAATAGGTGTCGTGCAGTCTTTTGCGGAATAAAACTAACATGCACAAGTAAGCAAACAAAACACATAAAACACACAAAGAATTATAGTGGTTCCCCGATTTGGGTACGTCCACTTTCCCCCTTCTACCTATCTCCCACCAAGGGACGACTCGGTCACTTCTCCAAACGGTTTGAAATCCAATCCTCACACTAGGAGCAACGCTCCCCTAACCACGGAAGGAACCCTTCCAATAATGGAGTCACAACTCCACCACAACGGGTTGCACCCAAACCTTACAAAGAGGAATTAAAATTCCTTTACAATAAAATTGAATGTAAATAAAAATACAAACAATGCTTTATAGAGATTCTGATGTCCTTCTTCATTCGTTGAAGCTTGCACGAAAAGTACGAAGAGTCCACAACCAGATTTCTCACTTGGAATGGATCTTGTCAAGATCGGCGGTGGAAAGCAAGTGCGGCGGAGATGCTTTGTAAATCCAAACTTCTTGACGAAGCAAGATAGGTCTTCGAACGATCTCAGTCGGATCAAACGTCTTAACCGATTCGGAAGGGATAACAAGTCTCGTTCAACAAATCGGAAGACAAGAGATATCGAGAGAGACACGTGAGACCGGCTGCTTGCCTTGTTGCTGTCATCGAGCGATCAGAGACTGGCTGAGATCAGCGGCGGTGACTACTTTGCGATCGGCGACGAGCGTGCGGCAGATTCCACGATCGGCTAGGTCACGACCGACTTTCGTATTTCGGTGTGGTTGTGTGTACTGTAGACAACGGGAATAAGTACGTATTTATACCCAAAGGCAAACCCTAGAAGACAATTGCAGGGCCCACCTCGGAAATCCTGAGATCTGGCCGAACTGAGCACGATGACCTGGACCGGTCCAGCGAGCGGTGAAATATGCCTAAGGCAAAATCGGCGGGAGTCGTTGGTGATTCCCGTCGATGTCAGCGGGAATCACTCCCGACTCCCATCAATTCTTCCTTGACAGAATTTAAGACTTTTGTCAGCCGGAAATAGTCGGCGGGAGACACTTAGTGATTCCCGTCGAAGTCGGTGGGAATCACTAACGACTCCCGTCGAAGTCGGCGGGAATCACTAACGATTCCCGTCGATTCTTACTTGGAAGGATTTTCCTCCTTCCTTCTGTTGATAGCTTGGTCTTTGACCCATCCTTGCTCCTTCTTCTGCTCTTGATCTACCTTGACCCTGCACTTGAAAATAAGTACACTCCAATAGAGAGAGCACACGTGGATCAACACACTGATCTACACAGTGAGGGATTACGTTGCGCAGACCCGTGTATATTGACCCACTGCACTCTGACATTAGTGTGTACTTAGTATGGAATAGCTGCAAGCACAACTTGATAGAATTGTCAAATACATTGTCAATTCAACTTAGCTTGTTCAGGCTCTTCTTCAAATCAGGTCTATTGTGGATGCAATACCAACCACTTTCTTCCCTTCAAGTAGAGTGTGTGCGTATATAAGATAGCAATTTACTGCTTTCATTTCCCGCCTACTCGCTTGAGTAGAACACGTCATTTCCCGCCTACTCATTTGAGTAGGACTTGTCATTTCTCACCTACTGTTTGAGTAGGACTCACAATTTACTCCTTTCATTTCCCGCCTACTCGCTTGAGTAGGACTTGTCATTTCCCGCCTACTTGTTTGAGTAGGACTTGCATTTTACTGCTTGACTTGTCATTTCCCGCCTACTCATTTGAGTAGGACTTGCCATTTCCGCCTACTCGTTTGAGTTAGACTCGCAATTTACTGCTTTCATTTCCCGCCTATTCGTTTGAGTAGGACTTGTCATTTTCAACCTACTCGTTTGAGTATGACTTGCATTTTACTGCTTTTATTTCCCGCCTACTCGTTTGAGTAGAACTTGTCATTTCCCGCCTACTCGTTTAAGTTGGACTTGTCATTTCCTGGCTACTCGTTTGAGTAGGACTTGTCATTTCCCTCCTACTCGTTTGAGTAGGACTTGTAAATTCAATTATGTAATTTTCTTTTTTGTAACTTAGCTTTATCTTTTTATTATGGCGTTGGTTTAGGGCATGCGTTCTCCTTTTATAGTAAGCTCTTCTTTTTCTAATGTTAGGTTATTTTATGTCTTTTTCTTTATAACCCTTCAGTGCTTAGTTTTGAACTCATGCCTCGCCAAAATCATAAGCTGTCCCCATCTCGATGAGTGGCTAATCGCTCTTAGCCCTCGATATCGAAGAGCATTGGGACAATAAAAATCTTTTTAAATAATTAAAGGTCTTCTTTTTCACTTTAATTAAGAACTTAAGGTTTACTTTAGGTATACGACGCGTAGAACCACATATCGATGTGTGGGATCTATTTCCGTTATCCATACGCTAGCTAGCCGAGAGGCCGTGCGTATGGACTGATTACCCTTGGGTAAAAAGAGTTCTCGCACTAATCCTCGAGAGAGGAGTATAATTATTTTATATTGGGTTCCCCCTCTTCGCCAATAGCGGGGTTCTTAGCGTAAAGCGGGCATTAAGAGGAATCCATTGCTGAACGAGAGCTCAGTCGAATAGTCTTAATGTTCAGGTGAGCGATAGCCCTAGAGATAGGTGAGCTCATGCTTGTGGAACCTCCATGACCAAGTTGCCTTTGATCTATTTGAAATTTTAGATCTCTAGTTATGTAAATTTATTTCATTCTTAACGTAATTCGATACCGAGCATTATTTCTTCATCGATCCTTTTTCAGTCTCTTTTCTACATTTTTTTATAGCCGCCTTAATTAGTTAAAACCTGACAAGTTATCTTCGATAAAATAATAGTCCTTCCGAGAGGAGTAGTGATAATCAACCCGCTCCGGGAAATATACAACCTCGATATTCCCCCAAAATATCATGTATTACTTGCGATAGGTGCACTTGCCTTCCTTCGTTGCGCGAAATCCGAACCCAGCATACTCATTAGATAAATCAGAGTCGGGCTTCGAGCGCATCACGAGTCGACCCATTGCTGGTTCCGAGCCCTTATTCTACGATTCTCCTCCTCAAGCTGGGCAATACGCACATCCTTCGCGACAACAGTCGCGGCATCCTGCGGTACGATAAAAGTTAATAAAGAAACAATATGCGCTAGCCAAGGAGAAAAACAGAAGGCTTACCACCCCTAACTCTTGCAAAGCAAGATCCTTTTTCGCAGTGGCCAGATCCCGCGTTAGGGTCATGACTTCTTTATTCAGCTTGGATCGTGCCTCGCTCACATCCGCTAGCTGCCGTGAGAGGCGAATATCGCGGTGGGACGACATATTGCCAAGTTCGATGGCGCGAAATTGAGCTCGCGAGCTCTCATAAGCGATTTACTTTGTCAGCACCTCGTTATAGTAAGCGGCGCTGTCCTGGCCGTACAGGCCGAATGCGAGAGCATAGGTGTGGACTGAGACCGTCTCGCCCTCTTGCTAGGAGGTGAGCACGGTGGAGAAGAAATACCTGTTGGCTTCCCGATCCCATACCAGCAAAGGCTCCCGGCTTCATCCAACACCTTCTCGCCTTGGCCGAAATTCTTGTACTCCTTGGGCATTGGTCTAATTTTTGCTGTCGAGGTCCCACCAACCACCTATACTTCCTCCTCTGCGGTCTCGCCAGTGTAACTCACCGACAGATCCAAGGCGAACTCCTTATACTTGGCGAGAATCGTGATTTGTTTCTTCTTAGGAGGCGGAGGAAGGGAGGAGTCAGGCTTTCTCTTTTGTCCACTTGATCCCGATAGCGACTGTTGGGTCCATTGCCCACAATGTCCTTGATTTGAAGAAGTCAAATATGTCAATGAGCATACACAATGGTATATTTAATGTATGTTCAAGTTCATACATGCCGGTTAGTCCTTATAACATTGATGAGACAGGTAGCCTAAGTGGCTATGTCACGTAAAAAAGTACCTAAGATGTGGATAGGCAAAAATCTGTCGAAGTCAACAGGCGTTGAGTGAAGGTTACTCACTCAATGCTAGATGACTTATAGCGCTGAGTTGAGCCTATACAGTCAAAGAAAAAAGAGTGGCAAGCTGAGAAAGTGGCTAAGTCCACAGGCGTTGAGTGAGGTAAACTCACTCAATTCCATATAACAAAAAGTTGTGAGACAGGCTAATGCAGTAAAAGCCTAAGAAGAAATGAGCAGAAAAGTGGCTAGGTCTATAAGTGTTGAGTGTAGCTCACTCACATAATGCCATAGCTTCATAATCATTGAGTATAGCTCAGTCAGTCAACGCCACAACAGAACTGTGAATATTTACTAAGTCTACAGGTGTTGAGTGAGTCAAGCTCACTCAAAGCCATGTGATAATGCGTTGACTAATTCTCAAAGCCAGTATTATTTTTAGACACAGAAATTAGGCTAAGTCCAAATGCGTTGAGTGTAGCTCACTCACTCAACGCCAGATAACAGAAGAAAATCTGTTAAGTAGTTTGGCATTGAGTGGAGGTTACACCCTCAACGCCAAGTAACAGAAAGGATAGCTAAGGCAAAAAGCGTTGAGTGAGGCGTACTCACTCAACGCTCTCAATGCCAAGCATGCAGAATAGGCTGAAGAATAAGCTAAGGCAAAAAGCATTGAGTGAAGCTTGCTCACTTAACTCTGTCAACGCCTAATGGTAGAAAGATTGCCTAAGTGTTTTGGCGTTGAGTGTGGCTTTCTCACTCAATGCTGTCAACGCCTAATAGCAGAAAGATTGCCTAAGTGTTTTGGCATTGAGTGAGGGTTGCTCACTCAACGCTGTTAACTCCTATTCTACTGATGCTTGATTTTTGCTAAGTCTACAGGTGCTGACGTCAGCAAAATTGACAAAGTCAACTTATTTCAAATCAAGTACGGAGAAGCTACAAAACACGACAAAGTCTGCCGAGGAGCTACTGTACGTCTTCTTCCGTTAAAGCAAGGTGCAGCTGGATGCTGCAGGTGGGCCCCACTGATCTCTAAGATCCATTGATCGGCGAACTACAAAAAGAAGAGATGGGCCAAGATGCAAGAGAACTTTTAGGACTATATCAATTTCAAAAAGGGTTGCGGCCGGACTTCATCTCTCTCGCCATTACTGCCGAGATAGAGCATAAACTATTCCTGCAAGAACACAAAAAGTACAGTGAGCTATTTCTTCTCCATCAACTACAACCTAATCATAAAGATTTTTGATAGAGGAATAAAGTAGAGCCATCATTCCCTAGTGGGCTCAGTTTGCTTATTGAAGAACACAAGTTCATCTTCTTCTTCAGTAAGATCATAATCTTTATTCTGAGTTTCTTCCAATAGAGGGAGAATTTCTTCCTGCTGCTATGAAGCAAGATAGTGATGAGATAACTCAACCCTAGCTTTTGACACAAAAAAATTTCCCTGTGTCAAAACATTCAAATCTTCATTTTCCTGTAGGATCCAACTGGATCTGAGTTGTAGGGTCACTGACCTGAGGTAAGGCAATATTGCCTGAGTTATAGGAGAGTAAAGCTCTCTGATTTGTAGGATCCAACTGGATCTGAGCTGTAGGTCCACTAGCCTGAGGTAGGGCATTTTGCCTGAGCTGTAGGAGAGTGTAAATCTTTGAGGTAGGATCCTTTAGATCTGAGGTAGGGCTGTCCTCCCAGTCTGAGTGTAGGGCCTTTGGCCTGAGGTAGGTGATCTGCTGATCACTGAGTTGTAGGCCCTTGTGGCTGAGTTGTAGGTTGTGGAGGAGACTGAGAGATCCTGAGGGATATGAGGTGTAAGCTCCTTTGAGTAGTGTTTTGGAGAAGTGCCTTGGCTAATAGGAAGTTGGCAAGGTGGGAGGAGAGTGGATGTACCCATAAGTTAGGGAACAAACATAAATCTGTGTGTGCTTTTCTATATTGTTTTCTTTGTGAAGGTTTTTGAAAGCAAACTACTGACAACACACTTATTGCTAAAGGAAAAACTAAAAATAGAATAATAACAGTAAGACAACCTATTCACCCCCCTTTAGGTTGTAAGCTACCTTGAAAATAAAGACTTTCAAGTAGTATCAGATGGAGGTTGCTCAAAAAGGATCTAATCATCTGAGTGATTCTCCAAGGTAGCTATAGATATTCCTTATGAGTTCAGGAGTGAACTACAAGGAGCTAGGTGCCATGAAGCTTCCTATCTACAGGATGGAGGGATTTATAATCTGGAAGGAGAGGGTCAGGCTATTCAAGGAAGCAGCGGACCCTAGAATCTTTATAACTGTTAAAGAAGGGCTTTTCATCCCCATGAAAGTGTCTATCCTGGATGCAAACATCCAGACACCCAAGACTTATACTGAGATGACAAAGGATGAAGTCATTCTTGCCGCCATAGACAAGAGGGATCATAATATCATTGTCAGTGCAATTGATGATTCTACCCTTTAGAAATTGATTCTGTTGGGTACACTAGAAACAATGTACCAGATTTGGAGAAGCCTCCCCTTACTCAATGATATACATCAATTTGTATTTGATGGGATGTTTGAGTTCCAGTGTTCAGGTTTAAGAAATGCAGGAAAATTTCTAAGTTCAAGTGTCGACACTTGTAAGGAATTGTGTCGACACCTAAAGAAGGAGCTGTGTCGACACCCAGGAATTGTGTCGACACTTAAAGCAGGAGCTGTGTCGATACCCAGGAATTGTTTCGACACCTAAAGCAGGAGCTGTGTCGACAACCAGGAATTGTGTCAACACTAGAATAAAGGTATGTGTCGACACACAAGAATTATGTCGACACCTGAAGAAGGCTTGTGTCGACACACATGACTTGTGTCGACACACACTCAACTCCATCTATAAACAACAGCTATATTGAGTCTGAAAGGCTTGTGTCGACACACAGGACTTGTGTCGACACACACTCAACGCCATCAATCAACAACAGTTATACTGAGTCTGAAAGGCTTGTGTCGACACACAGGAATTGTGTCGACACACACTCAACGACGTCTGGACATACACTCAACGCCATCTGTCAGCATCAGCTATATCGAGACCAGGAGCAGTTGTGTTGACACATAGGACTTGTGTCGACACATACAACAGAAGCTGTGTCGAGATGCAGAAGAATGACTGTGTCGACACATTGAGTGTTGTGTCGATATCATCAAGACTTGTGTCGAAACTTAGTATATTTGTGTCGACACATGTGAAGTAGTTTGCTGAGTGTTTCCTGCTGAGATATAAAGTCATTGCAGAATCAGCTGTCATGGCTGAAGTCTTGATAGCTGTCATAAACAACAAGTCTGACACCTTTATCAGAACTGCCAGAAGGTTATTACAAATCAGATCAGTCGGTAATCATTGAGAAACTCTATATAAAGGACTAATCAATAACAACCAAGACAAGCAATTAAGGGGGAACAAACCAACACAGAACTAGAGAGAGAATTCAACAATAAGAAAGAGGGAACCCTTAAGAAGGCAGATCTTGAACATTCTGCAAGAAAGATTCATATCTAATTCTGAATCTAAGAAGGGAGCTGTCTGAAGATCAACTTCTACACCAAGTCAAGATCAACCTCATTTTGTTCAATCAAGAAGCTTTGAAAAAGCTAAGTCAGGTTGGATCTGAAGTATACAGTTTATTCAAGAACTGATCAAGAAGCTCATACCAATTGAGAGTTCTATCTGGGTGAAATTTCTGTACAATTAAATATTGTTTTTCTTGTAAGATCTTTTATAGATCTGAGTTGTAAGCCTGTATTTATAAAGGCTGAGGTAGGGCTGAGAGCCTGAGGTGTAGGACTTGCGAAAGTCTGAGTTGTAAGCCTGGTGATAAAGGATAAGGTAGGGCTGTTGCCTGAGGTAGGGTTCTTGGGAAGAATCTGAGATACGACTTGTATAAGTCTGAGCTGTAGGAACCTATCAGGTTCTGAGTTGTAAGATCTGTGGATCTGAGTTAGTAGAAGGAAGTTGGGCTGAATCCCGTTCTCTACTGGATAGGCGAAGGGGGAAAGTGGATGTACCCATAACTTGGGAAACCACTATAAATCTGGTGTACTGTGCTGTGCTGTGAATATTATGCTATGGATTGTATATTCTATGTTGTGATAGATCCAATTAATTGCCTAAATTTATTAAAGAAAATTAGAACCTATTCACCCCCCCTCTAGTTGTTTAGGCTCTTGAAATCAAGTATTTCAAGTGGTATTAGAGGGAGGTTACTCAAAGATAGACCTAACAGTCTGAGTGAATCTCCAAGGCAATTAACAGATAGCAAGAATGGGTTCAAATGATAATCAGAGGGAATTTGGATCCATGAAACTGCATATCTATAGGAAAGAAAGTTTTGGGATATGGAAGGAAAGTGTCAGATTGTTAATGGAAGCATTTGATCAAAGAATCTACATCACAGTACCAGAAGGTCCTTTCATTCCAATGAAGGTATCAGCTCTTGATGCAAATATGAAAACCCCAAAGAGCTTTTCTGAAATGACTAAGGATGAGATCATCTTGGCAACATTAGACAAGAGAGCACACAACATTATTGTGAGTGCTATAGATGATGCCACATTTCAGAACTTAGTACATTGCAAACCTCTAAGGAGATGTGAGACACCTTGATTGTCTATATGGAGGGAACTGAAGAAGTTAGAGAGGATAGGAAATCTATGCTGAATCAAGAATATGAAAGCTTTAGACAAGCCAAGTCTGACAGCATAGCAGAATGTTACAAAAACTTCTTTAGAATAGTGAAAGTCTCTAGTGTCGACTAAATTTACCTATGGGGGGGGGGGAATAGGTGTCGTGCAGTCTTTTGAGGAATTAAATTTACCTGCACAAATTAACAAACACAGCACAGAAAACACACAAAGAGTTATAGTGGTTCCCCGATTTGGGTACGCCCACTTTCCCCCTTCGACCTATCTCCCACTAAGGGACAACTCGGTCACTTCTCCAAACGGATTGAAATCCAATCCTCACACTACGGAAGGAACCCTTCCAACAAAGGAGTCACAACTCCACCACCACGGGTTGCACCCAACCCTTACAACTAGGAATAAAAATTCCTTTACAACAAATAAAAATTGAATGTAAAAGAAAATACAAACAAAGCTTTTTGAGATTCCGATCTCCTTCTTCGTTCGTTGAAGCTTTCTTGAAAGTTACGAAGAGTCCACAACCGGATTTCTCTCTTGGAGAGGATCTTGTCAAGATCGGCGGCAGCAAGTGATTGCGGCGGCGATACTTTGTAGATCAAAACTTCTTGACAAAGCAAGCAAGGTCTACCAATGATCTCAGTCGGATCAATCATATCCACCGATTCGGAATGGAGAACTTGTCTCATTCAATGAATCGAGAGACAAAAGATCTCAAGAGAGATGCGTGAGACACTCGGCTTGCCTCGGTACTATCATCGGAAGATCAAAGAAGCACTGAGATCAACGGCGGCGACGAACTTGTGAGCGGCTACAGACGATCGGCGGTTTTCGCGATCGGCTAGGGCACGACATCGGCTGCTTTCGATTTCCATGAATAGTTGCTGTAGAGGTTAAAAATACGGGTATATATATACCAGAGGCCAACCCTAAAGACCATTGTGGGACCCACAAGGAGAAACCCTAGCCCCGGCCGAAACAGTGCACGACACCTTGGTTCGGTCCAGCGAGCGAGAAAAATTGCCTAAGGCAAAATCGGCGGGAATCGTTAGTGATTCCCGTCGAAGTCGGCAAAAATCACTCACGATTCCCATCGATTCTGCCTTGGCAGAATTCCTGTTGGAAAACTGTCAGTCGGAATAAGTTCGACGGGAATGCAAACTGATTCTCGTCGAATCGGCGGGAATCACTAACGATTCCCGTCGAAGTCGGCGAGAATCACTTAGTGATTCCCGTCAATTTTGACTTAGAAGAATTTTCTCTTCCTTCCTTTGATGACTTGGGCTTTCACTCATCTTTGCTCCTTCTTCTTCTCTTGATCTATCTTAACCTTGTACGTGAAAATAAGTACACTCCAATAGAGAGAGCACACGTGAGTCAACACACTGATCTACTTAACGAGGGATTACGTTGCGCAGACCTGTGTATATTGACCCACTGCACCCTGACATTGGTGTGTACTTAGCATGGAATAGCTGCAAGCACAACTTGATAGAAGATTGTCAAATACATTGTCAATTCAGCTTAGCTTGTTTAGGGGCTTCTTCAAATCACGTCCATTGTGGATACAATACCCAACAATCTCGCCCTATTTGAAGAAGCCTAAACCCTACAAGCTAAGGTGAATAGAACAGATGGGAATGAAAATCATAAAATGAAAATGCAGTTAAGAGTGAAATCAATTACCATTCTCCTGAGAGCATACATAGCATTGGCAGCCACCTTAGCCTTAGTCGAGAGGGTAATCTCCCCCTTTTCGGCTTTTGCAAATCTGGGACTTCACTTGGAGCACAAAGCTCCCCCTCAGTTCTTGCATCCGTGCTCGATCTTGAGTTCCTCGCTGATGCTCCCCCTTGATCCAAGAGCCTGGAGCCCTTCAGTCTTCAATCTTCATAGTTCAGCATGCCGAGTTCAGTTTTGAAGAGACTAAACCTTGCCTCGTCTAGGGCCTTTGTGAAGATATCTGCAATCTGCTTATCCGTGGGGACATAGCAGAGAGATATCTTTGTTTTCCACATGCTCCTGAATGAAGTGGTAGCACACTTCAATATGCTTTGTTCTGCTGTGCGATACTGGATTGTTCGCAATTGCTATTGCGCTCGAGGAGTTGCAATATAAAGGAACTTCTCTGAACTGCAAGTCATAATCTTCGAGTTGATTTCTGATCCATAGAAGTTATGCGCAACAGCTGCCTGCTGAGATGTACTCAGATTTAGCCGTAGAGGTTGCGACACAGTTCTGCTTTTTACTGTTCCATGAAATAAGCCTTCTTCCGAGGAATTGGCACGTCCCGGAAGTGCTTTTCC
Source organism: Platanthera zijinensis (assembly GCA_039513925.1). Lineage (NCBI taxonomy): Eukaryota > Viridiplantae > Streptophyta > Magnoliopsida > Asparagales > Orchidaceae > Platanthera > Platanthera zijinensis. Next base: position 61,603,202 of record CM077098.1, on the reverse strand, counting down.
TATCATCCCTGCTTCCTGCAAAGTCAGCATCTGAAAAGTCTATCAGCTCGACATCATTGTTTCTTGGGTACCACAAGCCAAGATTTGGTGTACCTTTAAGGTATCTAAGAATTCGCTTTGCAGCGACATAATGAGATTCCTTAGTGTTCACCTGATATCTGGCACAAACGCATGTGGAAAACATAATATCCGGTCCACTAGCAGTAAGGTAGAGCAGGGATCCAATTATGCTTCTGTATTTGGTTTCATCAAAAGGTTTCCCTTTCTCATCCTTGTCCAGAGACATAGTGGATCCCATTGGAGTACTCATAGAGGTTGCATTCTCCATTCCGAATTTCTTGAGGAGTTTATTTGTGAACTTCGTCTGAGAAATGAAAATTCCATCCTCAGACTGTTTCACTTGAAGTCCCAAGAAGTACTTCAGCTCACTCATGCTGCTCATTTCAAACTTCCCTTGCATAAGTTTAGAAAACTTCTTGCACATGTTGTTCTCCGTTGAGCCGAATATTATGTCATCGACATAGATTTGCACCAGCAAAATCTTGCCTTTGACTTCCCAAAGAAATAATGTCTTATCTATTTTTCCTCTTGAGAACTTGTTCTCAAGAAGAAAACTAGACAAAGTCTCATACCAAGCTCGAGGAGCTTGTTTTAAGCCATATAATGCTTTATTAAGAAAGTAAACATGATTAGGGAATGTTGGATTAACAAAACCTGGAGGTTGCGCGACATATACTTCCTCTTTCAAATTTCCATTTAGGAACACAGATTTCACGTCCATCTGATAGACAGTGAATCCTTTGTGAGAGGTATATGCCAGGAACAATCTGATCGCCTCGAGCCGTACAACTAGTGCAAAGGTTTGGTCGAAGTTAATCCCCTCCTCCTGTCTGTAACCTTGAGCCGCCAGTCTGGCCTTGTTCTTGATGATGACACTGTGTTCATCCAGTTTGTTTATGAAGATCCACTTAGTGCCGATCACATTCTATTTCTTTGGTCTGGGAACAAGCGTCCAGACATTGCATCGTTCGAATTGATGCAGTTCATCTTGCATGGCTAATATCCATGATGCATCTTTGTTCGCTTCGTCGAACTTCTTTGGCTCAACCTGTAACATAAAATTAGGTTCAGAATCTCGTTAATTGTACCTCTACGAGTTCTGACACCGTCCCGAGGATCTCCTATGATCTGATCTCTTGGGTGATCCCTCACGTGTCTTAGCTTTAAGAGTCTGGCATCTGGAGCTCCAACAGCTTCTCGGGCTCCTCCCTCTTCTGGGATAATTTCTTTATCCTGACCGTCATCTTCTCCAGGTGGCGTTGAGGTGGAGACCTTGACGTACTTGGGAGTTCCATCTTTAGCAGTCTCATCTAGACTTAGCTGTTCAAGCCTTGCACCTGCATCTTCAAGAATGCCACTGGAAGAATTGCTATGAAGCAGGCTTCCTTCATCAAATACAACATTAATGGACTCCTCTACAACTAGGGTTTTTTTTATTGAAAACCCTATATGCCCGACTATGGCTATTATAGCCCATGAAGATGCCTTCGAAGCATTTTTCTCCGAAATTAGTACGTGGGTACTTCCCATTATTGAGTACATAGCATCTGTAACAAAAACTCCTTAGATAGGACATGGTCAGTTTCCTGCCTTTCAATAGCTCATAAGGCGTCTTACGATGATTCTTGTTGATCAAGGCTCGGTTTTGCACATGACAGGCTGTATTGACAGCCTCTGCCCAGAAGTACTCTGGGAGAGAAGCATCATTAAACATTATCGTACATGCCTCAATGAGCGTTCTATTTCTCCTCTCCGCAACTCCGTTTTGCTGAGGAGTATGCGAGGAGGAAATTTCATGAAAGATACCATGTTCTTCACAGAATTTTGTCATAGCACCAGACTCGAATTCTGTTCCATGGTCACTTCTTATTTTGACCACGGAGCAGTTAAGTTCGTTCTGAATCTGCTTGATAAAATTAGTGAAGATGTCAAAGGTATCTGACTTTAGTTTCAATAAGAATACCCACGTAAACCGAGAGTGATCATCAACAATCACTAGCGTATACGATTTGCCTCCTAAGCTATGAACTTGCACTGGACCGAACAAGTCCATATGCAGAAGATAAAGACAACTGGAGGAGTCTTTGTCTGCAATGCCCTTAAAGGTAGCCCGAGTCTATTTGCCCTTCTGGCATGCAGGACAAGGGCTATCTTTGATGCACTTAATAGTAGGGGCATCCCTTACTAAATTCTTGGAAAACAACATATTAATAGTCTTGAAATTAATATGTGCTAATCTCTTGTGCCATTGTTCACAGAGAGAAGCACTGCCTTTTGCAACTAGGCACACAGGGGTAGAAGAGTCTATGCTAAGAAAATGTTGTAGGCCACTCCCTAAATGGAATTAAGGCACAAAGGACAAATGGATTCCTAAGGGGAATTTAAGCGAACACGTGGTGTGCGTGCAAAACTCGAAATTTCGGCAGAGTTTCGTTTGTAAGTGCGCGATCTCACAATGGGAAATTTCCACCCAAACCTGCACGAACATACACATTTACTATTATCATATCCTAACCATACATCTAGCATCGCATCACAAACATTTCCATTCACATAGAGGGCGTTCCGGACTAAAGATTTCAATTCGAAAAGTAGTCCAAATATAACCCTCAAAACAAAACCATACGAGGATATACCAAATTCTCTTGATCCCTTCGAAACCAAGGGCTAAACAAACCCCGATTTGCAAACGTCCAAGGGGACCTACCCTTACGGAAATCTTTGCGAAAATCGGATGTAAAACAATAACAATTTCAGATTTTTTTATTATGCAAATACTTGAATCAATTAGTAGGATGAAACTTTAAATAAAAGTCTCCACTAACTCACAATATGAAGAAGAATATCACACAAACTTTTAGGGACAAAAATTTATTACCAAGAACCCAGAAATTTAGAGAGGAGGTGGGGAGGGAAGAAAAAGATAGCGGTGGAAGAGTCGCACTTCCACGGGTCACCGGAGTAGCACCGGATGAGGAAGAACCGAGACGCCTTCTTTGGAGTCACACCGGAGGATGTAGGAGTCGCCGGAGCAGCAAAAAACAACCCAAAGGGGGGGCGGTAGCAGCAGGGCGGAGGGCTTCTGGGCGTCGGGTTTCGGCCAGGCCGAGAGAAAAACGGAGGGGGTCGGCTTGAGCAAACCGTGAGATTAGGTTAGGGGGTTTCTTTTTTTTTTCTTCAATTCATTTTGGAATTACATCATAGTTGTGCCTTTTATAGGCATTACAATCAAGGGGCTAAATGCACTACAATCATGGCTAAACATTGGCCAAATTGAACAAAATTAAAATGCTGAAATTATGAATAAAATGCTGAAATTAAAATGCTGGAATTAAGCAATAAAATTATAATCTCATGCGTAGATGTGGCAGAGATTTTTACGCGGCTATGGCGGAGGATGTCACGACAAAGTCCCAACCTTCAAGCTTGCGGCAACGGTCATCAAAATCAACAAACTCCATATAGCGACGAACAACGACACCAAACATATCATGGCAAATCTTCATCTCAAGGCGACAAGGTAACATCAAGCGTGTGTCGGCACCAACATCATCCGGGTCACCATAATCATCCGGAAGGGGATCTTCTTCAACAACATGACGTGGGTCTTCAACATGTACCGGATCACCAACGTCGTCCGGAGGGGGACGCTCCAAATCAACATGCCAGGGGAAGACGGCTCCATCAGAAAATCTAAGCAAAAGATATTTCTGCTTCTAACGCCCGTTAATACCGTCTCCGAAGAGGCACACGATATTATCAAGCACTTTTCCTTGCAGAACTTAACGTCGTATCCTTTATCACACAACTGGCTTACACTGATCAGGTTATGGTTTAACCCTTCAACATAGTCCACGTCTGTGATAGAGAATACACTGTTGGAAATCATACCATAACCCTTGGCGACTCCTCGATCAGATCCTCCAAAGATTACTTTGGGTCCATTTTCGATTGGGGAGTAATCACGCAACAGGCTTCTTGCCCCGGTCATATGCCGGGAACATCCACTGTCCAAGTACCAGATTGGCGTTTTGGTGGCCTTTGGACATACCTGCAAAACAAAATTATTTTCCTTAGGAACCCAATCGAACTTGGGTCCTAGATTCCTTGTTAGCACACTCCTCCTTGGTTGGTTAACCCTACGAGTGGTCGGCCTCGAATTGCTAACAAAAGGAGTCTCATTGTATCTTGGATTAAACCAGCAATCCACAACAAAGTGACGAACTTTGCCACAGCACTAACAGTCAAACCTGTTGTACCGTTTCCTAGGATCCTGCTTTAACCTTGGAACGGTGGGTCCAGCCGGGGCCTTGGATCTGGAGGTGGAGGCATCATGATGAAAGCAGTCACATGACTTCTTCACTTCCTGTTCCTTCAGTATGACAGGCTTAGCCTTTGGTGCCTGCTTCCTATTATGGCCGCTAGATAAATGGCCATAATTCTCCACTTGGATTTCCTCATAAGGTGCCTTGAAGACACTCTCACCGTAGTTGCGGGGGAAGGTCCAACCATCATACCGGCTCTTGGGCTTTTCAACCGAGGGCCGGAAGAAGTTGCCATAGGTTGACTCAAAGTCCTGCTCATTGCAAGGAAAGCCAGGCTTTCTGAATGAAACAGGACCGAGTGGGGCCTTTCCCTTTTCTGCAGTAGAGGCCTTCTTAGCAGCCTTATTTTTCCTCTGATTTCTGTTTCTCCTGGAAGATTTGCCAGGCACTCCCACATGCCCTAAGCCAACCCCTTTAGCCTGAGCAGAAAATACATCAACCAGAGGAAGAACGGTCTTAGGCATAGAGAAGCTTTTGACAATCTTCCTTTCTGCCGTAAGCTGTTCTTCCAGCTTGTTGATTTCTTCCTATTTTTGGTTAAGGAGCCTTAGAGAATCTGAGTGCTCAGAAGTCAGGTCCAGATGTTCCTGTCAGAGAGAAATCAAGCTAGTGATCTCTTCTCTTAGGGACACACCCTCAGGCTTAAGGAATTTGACTTCCTTTTTCTGAGCGCTCAACCTCTTTCGGCACTCTTCGAAAGTACTGAGTAGAATCTCATACTTTTCGAGGAGTTAAGATTCACGGGCAGATGGACTGTCATCGTGATCATCTTTAGGAGACTCAGAGTTAGAGTCAGAGTCAGAGAGGGGGGTGCGATCTTTTACCTCCCCAGTAAATGGGGGACAGTCTCTATCTGAGCCGGAGCGACCCATTAGCCCGAAGTAGGCTTCCTCATCATCACTGGAGTCTGAAGAGTCAGATTCACTAAGTGTCTTTGGCTTTTTAGAAATGTAGCTCCTCTCCTTCTTCTTATCTCTAGAGGACTTGTGCTCCTCTCCTTTCCCCTTATCTCTCTTGCTTTGGTGGCAGTCAGCAACGACGTGGCCTGGCTTATTGCATCCAAAGCAGATAATGTCAGCAGAGCGATGTTTGTTCTGTTTAGACTCATACCTGTCAGAAGAGTAATTCTTCTTCTGATGTCTGGAGGAGGAGCCATCTCTCTTTCTTTGATTCCTCATCTTGAGGAACTTCTTGAACTCTCGAGTGACGAAGGAGAATTCTTCTTCAGATAGCTCTGAGCCGGATGAGCATGGCTCAGAGTCTTCTTCCTCAACCTTTCTCCAAGAGCGGGACGAGGCTGCACCCTTGCCTTTCCTTGAGTGATTAGCTTTCAGGGCCACAGTCTTTTCTTTGGCTGCGGCCTTATCGGCTTCTTATTCAGCTTTTCTGGTGTTCAGCTGAAGCTCGTAGGACATTAGCTTTCCAAATATAATCTGGGGATCAGTTTTTGCCAGCTTTCCAAATTCTCTGATGGCGCAGATCTTTGTTTCCCATTCCTTAGTAAGGAATCTAAGGAATTTGTCATTTAGTTCATCATCGGTGAACACTCTGCCATAACCCTTTAGGGCATTGACGATTTTCAGGAAGTTCTCAAATGTCACTCCGATTTATTCCTTAGGACCTTGCCTGAAGGCCTCATACTTCTGGTTCAGAAAGGATCTTCGATCATCCCTTACTTCATCTGTGCCTTCCATCAGAATGATCAGGCAGTGCCATATGTCTTTGGCAGTCCTGCATTTGCTGAAATTCTGCATCATGGAATCCTAGACGGCGCTTACTAAGATGTTTTGAGCTTTCTTGTCTAGTCCGACAAGCACCATCTCATCCTTATCCATTTCGGAGAGATTCTTGGGCACCATCTTGGTAGGATCAATGGTGGAGGCCTTAGTCGGGATATAAGGGCCCTCCTCCACTATCATGAAGAGTCGGGGGTCGACTGCTTCCATGTAGAACCTGATCCTTTCCTTCCAGATGGGAAAGTTCAGCTTGGTGCATACTGGGATCTTTCCTGAATACTTGAGTCCGTCCATTCCCGAGATCTTCTTTCCTCTTGACACTATACACAGGATCTTACTCAAGGTGTTAACCTTACTGATGAGTAACCTCTCTTTGATACCACTTGAAAGTCTCTAGTGTCGACTAAATCCACCTATGGGGGGGGGGGAATAGGTGTCATGCAGTCTTTTGCGGAATTAAATTTACCTGCACAAATTAACAAACACAGCACAAAAAACACACAAAGAGTTATAGTGGTTCCCCGATTTGGGTACGCCCACTTTCCCCCTTCGACCTATCTCCCACCAAGGGACGACTCAGTCACTTCTCCAAACGGATTGAAATCCAATCCTCACACTACGGAAGGAACCCTTCCAACAAAGGATTCACAACTTCACCACCATGGGTTGCACCCAACCCTTACAACTAGGAATAAAAATTCCTTTACAACAAATCAAAATTGAATGTAAAAGAAAATACAAACAAAGTTTTTGGAGATTCCAATGTCCTTCTTCGTTCGTTGAAGCTTTCTTGAAAGTTACGAAGAGTCCACAACCGGATTTCTCTCTTGGAGAGGATCTTGTCAAGATCGACGGTGGCAAGTGATTGCAGCGGCGATATTTTGTAGATCCAAACTTCTTGACGAAGCAAGGTAGGTCTACCAACGATCTCAGTCGGATCAATCGTCTCCACCGATTCAGAATGGAGAACTTGTCTCGTTCAATGAATCGAGAGACAAAAGATCTCAAGAGAGATGTGTGAGATGCTCGGCTTGCCTCAGTACTGTCGTTGGAAGATAAAAGAAGCACTGAGATCAACGGCGGCGACGAACTTGCGAGCGGCTACAGGCGATCGACGGTTTCTGCGATCGGCTAGGGCACGACGTCGGCTGCTTTTGATTTCCGTGAATAGTTGCTGTAGAGGTTCAAAATACGGGTATATATATACCAGAGACCAACCCTAAAGACCGTTGTGGGACCCACAAGGAGAAACCCTAGCCCCGGCCGAAACAGCTCACAACACCTTGGTTTGGTCCAGCGAGAGAGAAAAATTGCCTAAGGCAAAATCGGCGGGAATCGTTTGTGATTCCCATCGAAGTCGGCGGGAATCACTCGCGATTCCCGTTGATTCTTCCTTGGCAGAATTACTGTTGGAAAACTGTCAGTCGGAAGAAGTTCGGAGGGAATGCAGACTGATTCTTATTGAATTGGCGGGAATCACTAACGATTCCCATCGAAGTCAGCGAGAATCACTTAGTGATTCCCATCGATTTTGACTTAGAAGAATTTTCTCTTCCTTCCTTTGATGACTTGGTCTTTGAATCATCTTTGCTCCTTCTTCTGCTCTTGATCTACCTTAACCCTGTACTTAAAAATAAGTACACTCCAATAGAGAGAACACACGTGAATCAACACACTAATCTACTCAACGAGGGATTACATTGCGCAGACCCGTGTATATTGACCCACTGCACCCTGATATTGGTTTGTACTTAGCATGGAATAGCTGCAAGCACAACTTGATAGAAGATCGTCAAATACATTGTCAATTCAGCTTAGCTTGTTAAGGGGATTCTTCAAATCAGGTCCATTGTGGATACAATACCCAACAAATAGTAAATGAGCTGATGACCTATGGAAGAGTCTTCAACACATTTGAATTGAATGACAAGTTTCTCAGGTCACTAACCAAGGACTGTGATACAAAGATATGTTCCATTAGAGATGTGGCCAGGCTTGCTGATACACCTCCACCTACATTGTTTGGAAAGCTGCTATCTTATAAAATACAGCTCACTGCCAGAAAGGAGGAAGAGAAAAGCAGCAGGTCTGAGCATAAAGATAAGTCAGTAGCCTTTAAGGCTGAAGGCACAAGAAAGGGTAGGAGAAAGTCTCCTTCTCCACCCAGAATAAGTGCTAAGGCAGAAGTAGAAAATCCTGACATTAGTACATCTGATAGCCACACCTTTGATGAGGACTTTGCTGCCTTTATAAGGCAGTTTCAGAGATTTATGAAAAAGAAGAAATGGAGAACCAAGCCTTCAACATCCTTTTCCAAGGATGATTATTACAAGAAAAAGAAGACTTTCAAGGAGGACAGGTATGCCTCAAATCCTAGTAAACAAACTAATTCTAAGATTATTTGTTATTACTGCAACAGGTCTGGACATGTCATAGCTGACTGTCCTGACAAGAGGAAGAAGTCTAAGGACAAGAAGAAGCATCAAGTAAAAGGCAAGAAGGAGAAATCCTTTGTTGCTCAGAAGCAAAAGAGTTGGACAGACTCTTCATCCTCAGAATCTGGAGAAGAAGATGATGCAAAAGCATATGTTGAGATGTTCTCTACAGAAGAGGATTCTAGGGAATCATAATTCTTACAAATGCTGGACTCCATAAATGGAGTTGAAGACTATTGCTGTAAAGGGTTGATGGCTCTATCAGAAGATGATCAATGCTAGGATCAGCCTGGTCCAAGTAAGGTATATAATTCTCCCTTAGCTTCTGATTACTATACTGGATTAGAATCAGAAGCATTTGCATCAAGAGGTTTGGATGGTTCTAAATCTGAGGGGGATGTACATCAACTCATTGATGAGTATGGTGGTTTGTTGCAAGCTCTGAAGAGGAGCAAGTTCCTTGTCAAGAAGCAGGCCAAGGAAATGGAATCTCTTAAGCAGGCTGCATCAGATTCAGCCATGTTGATGGATTTGAAACTGAAGGAGGTTGCCAAACTAAAAAAATAACTGTTATTCAGATGGGCATAATCTCCTTCAAGAAAAATCACATCAAGAATCTGGAGGCAAAACTTCAGAAAGAAAAGGAGTTAGTGGCTAAATTCTCTGAGCCAAAGTCTGTCTTGCCCTTAATAGACAATTTCATTTCTCATAAAGGAAAGACAGGTCTAGGCTTTAAAGGAAGAACAAGGGTCACCAATTCTCATAGAAAAGGCAAAACCCCAGTTCAGCCACTAGGCATAAAACCCCTATCTTCTTTAGGAAAGTGGTGCAACCTACAAACAAGTATGATCATGATATTACTCATGGTCACTGTGAGTATGGAGATCTCATTGGCAAGAGTGTATATGCCAATAGGCCACTCTATAAGCAAACTTATCAGGTTCTTAAGGAATCCTTAGGGTTTGTTGCTCCAACACCTACATTTAAAAGGACTGCTGACAACAAAGTTGTGAAGTTTGTACCTAAGAGAAGGTACAATAGATTTGAGTGTTGGTGTTGTGGCAAGGTGAGCCACTTTGCCATGGATTGTTGGTTCAACACAAGTTTTAAAAACAAGAATAGCTTACCTGTCAGAAAAGCTGTAGGTAAGCATGATAGATTTCAAACTAACAAGAACCTAGGACCCAATAACAATTTGGGTTCTGAGGATAGGTAAATATTTATTTGATGCAGGCGAATCCAAGTGGCCATACCCCTATATGGTACTTGGATAGTGGATGTTCCAGGCACATGACTTGAACAAGAAGAATGTCGAGGGACTATGTACCCACAGAGATTGGACCCAAAGTAATCTTTGGTGGATCTGAAAAAGGAATCATCAAAGGATTTGGTAGTTCTACAGGTTTAAAGGACAGGCTAGACAAGATGACTATTAATGAAGAAGCACCTGCTAGGCTAGATGAAGAAATGGATGCATGCTGTCCAGGGGGAGAACAAGATTCACTAGATGAAGAAGAAAACAGTGAAGTGCATCAGGATGAGGAAAATGAAGAAGGCCAAGAGATTGGCAGATTTCCTCTTGCAAGAAGACACTTGAAGGATCATCCAGCTCACCAAATCATTGGTGATGCAAGTCAAGGTGTTCTAACTAGGAGCAAGAGCATGAACACTATTCTATGTTCAAGATTCTTATCACAGATAGTACCCAAGAAGCTTGAAGAAGCCATTTTCGACACAAACTGGATTGATGTTATGCAAGAATAGCTGAATTAATTCAAAAGATGTAAAGTCTGAGAACTGGTTCCTAAACCAAAGGATCACAATGTTATAAGAACCAAGTGGATCTACAGAAATAAACTTGATGAGAATGGTGAAAGACTTAATTCAAGAGCCTAAACACCTAGAGGGGGGGGGTAATAGGTTCTAATTTTTCCTTTAATATTTTAGGCAATTTAACAGATCTTGCTTGGCACAAACAAAATAAAACACAACACAGAACATTCACATCACAGAGAATACCAGATTTATAGTGGTTCCCCAAGATATGGGTATGTCCACTTTCCCCCTTCGCCTATCCAGTAGAGTACTGGATTCAGCCTAATTTCTTTCCTCTTTCTCAGATCCAAAGATCCTACAACTCAGAACCAAAATGGTTCCTACACCTCAGACTTTTGCAAGTCCTACCTCAGATCCTTCCCAGAATCCTACCTCAGGCCTCAACCCTACCTCAGCCCTTATCTCTAGGCTTACAACTCAGACTTCATAAGTCCTACCACTCAGGCTCACAACCCTACCACTCAGGCTCACAGCCCTACCTCAGCCTTTATAATTATACGTTTACAGCTCAAATCTACAACAAGATCCTACAAGAAATTATGTAATAAAAGAGATACAAAAGATATCACCAGATAGATCCCCCTATTGATGTTCTTCTTGATCAGTTCTTGATCTGCAGTCCCAACCAGAATTAGCCGTTTCAAAGCTTCTTGATAGAATAAAATAAGGTTGGACTGTTCTTGATGTATAAGTTTATCCACTGTCATCTCCTTCCTTGAATTCATAATGAGATCTGAATCTTCTCTGCAGACTGTTCTGGATCTGCCTACTTAAAGGGTTTCCCCTTTCTCATTGTGAATTTTCTCTCTCTTAGTTGATGGCTTTTCTGGCCATCACTGTGTTGTTGTTGTTGTTAAGGATCAACCCTTTATATAAAGATTCCTCATAGTTACCGACTAATCCGGTTTGTAACAACCTTCTGACAGTTCTGACAAAGGTGTCAGACCTGTTGGTAATGACAGTTGTCGACCCACCAGTCATGAAAGTTGATTCCTTAGAGAAATAACAACTCAGCATGATCCACTCAGCAATCTGCTCTATAGATGTCGACACAAGTATACTAAGTGTCGACACAAGTCTTGATAATGTTGACACAGTACTCTATATGTTGACATAGTCATTCTTCTGCTCCTCGACACATCTTCTATTTGTATGTGTCGACACAAGTCTAGTGTGTTGACACAACTGCTCTTGGTCTCGACATAACTGTTGCAGACAGATGGCGTTGAGTATATGTCCAACTGCCGACACAATCTTTCAGACCCAGTATAACTGTTGCCGTAAAATGGCGTTGAGTGTGTGTCTAACTGTCGACACAAGCCTTCAGACCCAGTATAACTTTTGCCGTAAAATGGCATTGAGTGTGTGTCTAGCTATTGCTGTAAGATGGCGTTGAGTGTGTGTCTAGCTGTTGCTGTAAGACGGCATTGAGTGTGTGTCTAGCTGTCGACACACACCTTATTCAGGTGTCAACACAATTCCTGAGTGTTGACACATGCCTTTCTTCTGGTGTCAACATAAATCCTGGGTGTCGACACAAGCTCTGCTTTAGGTGTCAACACAGCCTCTGCTTTAGGTGTCGACACAATTCCTGCCTTAGGTGTCGACACAATTCTGGGTGTCAACACAACAACTTCTTTAGGTGTCGACACGATGCCTGGGTGTCGACACAGCTTTGCTTCTAGGGTCGACACTTGTACTTAGAATATTTTTCTTCCACTTCTTAAACCTGCACATGGAAACTTAAAACATCCATCAAATACATATTAATGTATATCATTAACTAAGATGAGGCTTCTCCAAATCTGGTACATACTTCCAGTGTACCCAACAATCTCCCCCTATTTGGGGAAGTCATAACCCTTAGTCAAAGATATACACCTCTCATAAGACATAGATGTACATACTTTCTAGTGCAAGTAAACATTCAAATAATGTAAAACAATCTAAAATAAACAGTAAAACTTATTTTATTAAGCCGAAAATATTTGTTTTACATGTTTTTTCTTAGAGCAAAAATCAAAAAGTTACATTGTTTCTTATCATAAGCCTATCTATCCTAAGATTTGTTAGGCTCCCTTATTATAATGCCTTGACCAGACTTTATCTTTGCCTTCAGAGCTGGTTCTGTATCTTCAGCAGGCTTCATTCCTTTAAGATCCTTTTTCTTTAGTTCTTCAGCTTTTATTCTTTGCCTTTCAAAATAGTGAAAGGGCTTAGGAAAATACTTGCTGGGCTCTATAGCATTTGTAGGTAGCTTCCCAGCTTTTGCACTCCTCCTGTGCTGAAGAATGGCTTCCTATCTAGCTTGATATTTATTCCACTCCTGCTCTGAGTACCACTTACCCCTATCATGGGTGTTGTCCTTAACAGCCTTCCATGCAGTCAGAATAATGTTCCTTGATGTAGGGCTCCATTGCTCAAAGTCTGGCTTTAACTAAGCTTGTTCTCTGAATCTCTTCTTAGATAGAAATTCTTCCCTTTGAGCTTCTTTGGCAGCCTCTTACATTTCAACTTTCTCAATAACCACCTTCTGTGCCTCTTGTGGAGTGTTGTACATTTTCTGCACTTGTTCATGAACCATCTCAAAATTAGCTGGAGGATATATAACCTGAGCAACTTCTGGCTGATCTCCTTCAATATTTGCAGGTTGTATTCAAGATTCAGCCACATTGTCATCATCACATAAAGGAGGGGAGCCAAGAGTTGCTCTGATGGTATTGTAAACCCATTTGGCATGGTCAGAACAAGCTTTGACTAACAACCTCTCCCCCTTTATGACTTCTCTTTCAACATGATCTCTAAGATACTTCTTGTGGAATCTTACTTGACCTTCCAGATGATCAACCCCTTCTCTGTAGTAAACCCCAAATTGATGAATTTAAGTAGTAATTGCTTTCTTGTAGCCTCTATTGCAGTTTTTACAGCAACAAGATCATTCTGAATTTTTTTTGGAAACTTCAGTTTTCACAGCAGCTAGATCTTCCTGAATTTGTTTGGAAACTTCTGATTTCAAATCAGTGGTGATACTTCCCAGCTTTGTGAGAATTTATTCATGGGAGTCTTTGAGGTTTTCATTAGACCTGAATTGATTTTCCAAGACATACCCTTGCTTTGTGGCAATGTCCTCAATCTCAGTCTTGATAAGCTTTTGTTGCTCAGTCAAATACACTACAACATTGCCTCCCTTATGGAAACAATCTGTCATCTCTTTCTTGTGCAGATTGGCTTCAAATCTGATTGACTTAATGTCCTGAGCCATCTAAAACTGCAGTTCTTTACTTGATTCATCCACATATATTTCTATAGACTTCCTTTGCTCATCCAAATTAACTTGCAATTGGACCAGTAATGCACTGATATCCATGCTTGGAGCTAGTTGTGGAGTGACTGATTGCAAGGCTCTCTTGTAGCATGAGCTTCTTTTCTTAATTACAACAATTTTTCTTTTCTTAGCCACAGTGGCTTCTTCATCATCAGAAGGTGAACTTTTTATGTCAATAGTCTCTTTATTTACAGTATTCTTCAGCAAATCCTCCCCCTTAGTCTCTAGTAGTTCTTCGTCCTGTGGTTGTTGCTCCCCCTCAGTCCTTACTGCTGGTGAGTCAGTGAATAACTCCTCCAAGGTTACCTCTTGCCCAATCTGAGCAGTATCCTTCATATGCACCTCAGGTGCCTCTTCCTCTACATGCAGTAGTGCTCTCTTATTTATTTCAAAGACTATATCCATCACAGTATCAACTGCTAATTCACTATTTAGTGTAGAAACATCATTTACTCCCCCTTGACCAGGCAGATCAGTAAGTATTGTGTCTTGTACTGTTGGTGCAGGGTATTCTACCCCTGGAGTAGAGATTCTTTGTTGCTCTGGGAGCATACTACTGTCCATTTATCCTTGTGCATCTTGCTATTGTTGCCTATCTTCATCAGAACTGAAGACCACTTCTTCTTCTGAATCACTAGACGATTCTTCCTGTGGAATAACTTTCTTCTTCTTCTGTATTGTTTTGGTCTATGTTTGAGGAGTAGCAACCTCCTTAGTCAACACCCTATCCCATCTTGACAGAATCCTAGTGTCCATTTTTCTCATATGATTGATTTTTGTACCAGGAAGTTGGCTCATTACTTATGGTATTACAGATGATAGGTATAGACTCAGAATTCTCCCCAGGTTCAGTTTCTTGATACCTTCACGTAACATGTCAAATACTATGGTTGTCCAATCAGTCTTAAGCTTGAAAATGATCCTGGTCATCAGGTGGAACATGATGGCTGAGATTCTGTCATATCCACCTATTTTGCACAGTATGACCTTTCCTACAATCTCAGAAAGGAACTTCCCTTGTGAATTCATCCCTTTTCGGTTGATAGATGATCCAATCTTAGTATTTGGGTTAAACCCACACCATTTTAAGGCCTCCTCTATCATAGATGGCTGTACGTCATCTTCTTCCCTAACCTTTGGGAGTTAGAGTGCTTTTCGAATTGTTTTCAAGGTAATTTTCACTCGGGTATCTTGAACAATAGCTTTCATCTTCTTCCCGTCTGCGTCTGTAGTTGCAGAAGAATAAAATTCCAGGACTTCTTTATTCCATATCTTTGTTGGTTCTGAGACCAAGAATTCCAAACCGTTGTCTAAAATTAGGGCAATTACTCCCTGAATCTCCGGTGATGCTGTCGTGAACCCACCACGGACCATCTCATATCCTTCGTTCACCTTGTCTTCTGGATGAGGCGCCATTACCAAAAGAGAGAGATGGAGGTGATAAGGAAAGATGATTCTCGTCGACAGAGGGTGCAAAGCCAAGAAATCAGAAAGCGTAGTCGACCAGATTTTGGCTTCACCTATTTATAGTCTAAGTGTAAAGGGGAGTTCAAAAGACGCGCCTTAGCACTAGGGCTAGTCGACAAAATCTTATATGTGTCGACAGAATAGGTCTAGGTCTCGACAATACTGAGGTTTTGTCGACACATGTATGTGGCGACATACTTATGTCAGTGTCGACATAAATGTCGACAAGTCTTGACACAGAGTGTCGACTTTGATTTTTGTGTGTCGACACAAAAAAAATCAGCTAACTGAAAGTCTAGACATAGTTGTGTCGACACCAAATCTTGTGTGTCGACACAAAAGTCCTTTAGTTATATGGTCTCGACAGAGTTATATCGACACCTATTCTTCAGTCGACACATATTTTATTTCTGTATCGACACAACATACTGAGAGTGTCAACACATGGTCTGCTTGTGTCGACACAAACTTGGTACTTATCCAAATTTCCTATGAAAACATGATCTTACATGTTCTACTAAAGGTAGCTTGTGCTAACCTAATCTAAATTTAACATACCTAATTCAATTTTAAAATAATTGAATTTAGTTTCATCTAGAGGTTTTGTAAAAATATCAGCAATTTGATTATTTGTATTCACAAACTCTAGACTAAAATTTTCTTTTTCTACATGTTCTCTGATGAAATGGAATTTAATTTCTAGATGCTTTGTTCTACTGTGTGATACAGGATTCTTAGGAATAGAAATTATACTAGTAGAATCACAGAATAGTGGAATTCTACTTACCTTGATGTCATAATCTTCTAGTTGGTGCTTTATCCACAATAGTTGTGCACAGCAGCTGCCTACAGCTACATATTCTGACTCAACTGTTGATATAGCTACACTAGTCTGCTTCTTGCTACACCAAGACACCAGTCTTCATCCTAGGAATTGATAGGTTCCTGTAGTACTTTTCCTATCTTCTTTGCATCCTGCAAAATCTGCATCTGAGAAACGAGTTAGTGTGAAATCTCTATTCTTAGGGTATCAAAGACCTAGATTAGGTGTGCCCTTGAGATATCTCAAAATCCTTTTAACTGCAGTATAATGAGATTCCTTAGGGCATGCTTGGTACCTAGCACAGACACATGTTGCATACATGATGTCAGGTCTACTAGCAATCAAGTAGAGTAGGGAGCCAATTATCCCTCTATACAAAGACTCATCAACAGGTTTCCCTGCCTCATCTTTGCCAATAGGCATACTTGTTCCCATTGGAGTTTTCATGGTGGTAGCTGAGTCCATTCCATACTTTTTAATCAACTCCTTAGTAAACTTAGACTAAGATATGGATAGTCCATTATCAGTCTGTCTGACTTGAAGTCCCAAAAAGAACTTCAGTTCACCCATACTGCTCATTTCAAACTTCCCTTGCATAAGTTTGGCAAACTTCCTGCAAAGGTTGTTCTCAGCAGATCCAAAGATAATCTCATCAACATATATCTGGACTAAGATTATCTTGACTTTGGATTCCCTATAGAATAGAGTTTTATCTATCTTTCTCCTTGAGAATTTATTCTCAATAAGGAAAGCAGACAAGGTTTCATACCAAGCCCTAGGGCTTGTTTCAAACAATATAGGGCTTTCCTAAGCCTATATACATAATTAGGACAGTGAGGATCTATAAAACCTGAGGGTTGTTCAACATAGACTTCCTCTTTCAAGTCACCATTTAGAAATGCTGACTTCACTTCCATATGAAATACTTTGAACCCTTGATAGGCTGCATAGGCCAAGAACATCCCTATAGCCTCCAGTCTTGCTACTGGGGCAAAGCTTTGATCAAAGTCTATTCCTTCCTCTTGTTTGTAGCCTTTTTTTACCAGCCTGGCCTTATTCTTGATGATTGTTCCATTTTCACAAAGTTTGTTTCTGTAGATCCACTTGGTTCCTATGATATTGTGATCCTTAGATTTAGGAACCAGTTCCCAGACTTTGCATCTATCATTGCTTCTTCAAACTTTTTGGGTTCTATTTGAGACAAAAAGCTTGAACACAAAACTGTGTTCATGCTCTTGCTCCTTGTTAGAACACCTTGACTTACATCTCCAATTATCTGGTGAGATGGATTATCTTTTAGGCATCTTCTTGCTGGAGGAAACCTGTCTACCTCATGACCTTCTTCATTTTTCTCCACCTGATGTTCCTCATTCTCTTCTGCTTCCAGTGTGTTTTGTTCTCCCCATGGACAACATGCATCATCCATCCTAGTAAGAGCTTCATCATTGATGGTCATCTTGTCCAGCCTATCTATAAGACCTGTAGAACTAACTGAAACACTAGACAATTCATTATTAATCAATCTAGACTCATCAAAAACAACATGAACTGACTCTTCTACTACTTGGGTAGTCAAGTTATAGATCCTGTAAGCCCTACTGTTGTTGCTGTACCCAACAAATATCCCTTCTAGGGATTTTGCTACAAACTTTGTTTGGTAGTGCTTACCATTCACTAGGACATAGCAGTTGCTACCAAAGATTCTGAAATAAGAAATGTTATGTTTTCTGCCTTTCAAAATCTGATAGGGAGTCAACTAAAGTTTCTTATTGATGTATGCTCTATTGAGAACATGACAAGCAGTATTTACTGCCTCAGCACAGAAATATTCAGGGAGAGTAGTGTCACAGAGTTGAGTTCTACCAACCTCAATGAGAGTTCTATTTTTTCTTTCAGCAATTCCATTTTGTTGAGGTGTTTTAGGTGAGGAGAACTCCTGATGAATCCCAAGTTCTTCACAGAATTTTGTCATACATTCAGACTGACATTCAGTTCCATGGTCACTTCTGATTTTGACCACAGAATTGTTAAATTCATTCTGAACTTGTCTAACAAAAGTCTGGAAAATACTAGGGGTTTCAGATTTCTGCCTTAAGAAGAACACCCATGTGTATCTAGAATAATCATCCCCAATAACTAATGTGTATGCTTTCCTACCAAGACTTTGAACTGGCATAGGACCAAACAAATCCAAATGCAAGAGATATAAACATCTCAATGAATCTTTGGTATCTAGTGCTGGAAAAGAGGACTTGGTCTATTTTCCCTTTTGGCAAGCTGAACACACTCCCTCTTTCATTCACTTGACATGAGGACCATTCCTCACCAACCCCATGGTGAACAGCAGTCCTATGGACTTATAGTTCAGATGAGCTAGCCTCTTGTGCCATTTGACACATAATGAGGCTGTCTCATCTGTAACTAAGCAAATAGGTGAGTTGTTTAACTCACAATCTAGGTTAAGACAATAAACATTTCCTATCCTAGTGCCAATCAAAATGATCTATTGATCACTTGACCTTTTAATTTGGCACTCCCCTTTGTGAAAGGAGATGTCATAACCTAGATCACTAAGCTGACTTATGCTTATCAGGTTGTGTTTTAGACCCTTCACATAAGCCACTTTAGTGATAGTAATTGAGTCACTAGAGATGTTACCAAATCCTTTGATGACTCCTTTTTCTTATCCACCAAAGATGACTTTGGGACCATTCTCTATGGGTACAAAGTCCCTCAGCATTCCTCTTGTTCCATTCATATGTCTGGAACAGCCACTATCCAAGTACCATATAGGGGTATGGTCACTTGGATTCACCTGCAACAAATAAAGGATTACTTATCCTTAAAACCCAAGTTATTTTTGGGTCCTAGGTTCTTGTTAGTCTTGGAAAAAATAGGTTTACCTACAGATTTTCTGTTAAGTAAACTACTATTGGTACAGACTTCAAAGTCATGTTGCCAACAGTCTTTTTCAGTGTGGGTGCTGGAGCAGCAAACCCCATGAATTCCTTTTGAATCTGATGGGCTTGCTTATAGAGTGACCTCTTGGCATTTGCACACTTGCCAAGGTGAACTCCATACTCACAGTGACCATGAGTGGTTTCATGATCATACCTGTTTGTAGGATTCATCACCTTCCTAAAGAAGATAGGGGGTTTTGCAGCTAGAGGCTGAACTGGGGCCTTACCTTTTCTTTGTGAATTAGTGGCCCTAGTTCTTCCCTTAAAACCTAGACCAGTCTTTCCTTTTTGTGAGATGAAGTTGTATATTAAGGGTAAGACAGATTTTGGTTTGGAGAATTTAGCCACTAGCTCTCTTTTTTGCTGAAGTTTTGCCTCTAGTTTCTTGATATGATTCTCCTTGAAAGAGATTGTGCCCATCTGAAAAACAGTAATGTTTTTCAGTTTGGCAACCTCATTCAATTTTAGATCCAACAGCTTTGTTGAATCTGCTGCAGCCAGTTTAAGAGACTCAATCTCCTTGGTCTACTCTTTCATAAGAAGTTTGCTTCTCTTTAGAGCTTGTAACAATCCACCATACTCATCAATGAGTTGGTGTACATCCCCTTCAAACTCAAGACCATCCATATCTCTTGATGCTGATGCTTCTAATTCTGATCCAGTAAAATAATCAGATACTGTAGGAGAGTTATATACCTTACTAGGACCATCTTGATCCAGGCACTGATCATTTTCTGTTAGGGCCATCAGCCCTCTACATCAGTATTCTTCAACTCCATTTATGGAGTCCAACATTTATAGATATTCTATCTCCTTAGAATCCTCTTTAGTTGAGAATAACCCAACATATGCTTCAGCCTCTTCTTCTTCTCCTGATTCAGATAATGAAGAATCTGTCCAACTTTTCTGCTTTTGGGCAACAAAAGATTTTTCTTTCTTGCCCTTCATTTGTTGCTTCTTCTTGTCTTTTGATTAAGCCCTCTTGTCTGGACAGTCTGCTATGACATGTCCTTTCTTGTTGCAACAATAGCACACAATCTTAGAATTAGATTGTTTACTAGGTTTAGAAGCATACCTGTCTTCCTTAGGAGTTTTCTTTTTCTTGTAGTACTCATCCTTTGAAAAGGATGAAGAAGGTCTGGTTCTCCACTTCTTCTTCTTCTTCATGAATCTTTGGAACTGCCTTGTGAAGGCTGCAAAGTCCTCATCTGAGGTGTGGCTGTCTGATGAAGTATTGTCAGGAATTCCTTCTTCTACCTCAGCACTCCTTCTGGGAGGAGAAGGAGATTTTCTCCTGCCCTTTCTTATACCTTCAGCTTTGAAGGCAACTGACTTTTTCTTGTATTCAGATCTGCTGCTCTTCTCTTCCTCCTTTCTGGCTATAAGCTGCATTTCATATGAAAGCAGCTTCCCAAACAGTGTGGGAGGAGGTGTGTCTGCCAGCTTGGCCACTTCTCTGATGGCACAAATCTTGGTGTCCCAATCCTTTGTCAGATCTCAGAAATTTGTCATTCAGTTCATAAGTGTTGAAGACTCTTCCATAAGTCATCAGCTCATTTACAATCCTGAAGAATTTCTTGTAGCATTCAGTTATGCTATCATTCTTGGCTTGCCTAATACTTTCATACTCCTGATTCAACATAGATTTTTTGTCTTCTCTGACTTCTTATGTTCCCTCCATGTAGACAATAAGAGTGTCCCACATTTCTTTGGAGGTTTTGCAATGCACCGGATTCTTAAAGATGGCATCATCTATGGCACTTACAATGATATTTTGTGCCCTTTTGTTTAGAGTTGCTAGGATGATTTCATCCTTTTTCATTTCTGAATAACTCTTAGGAGTCTTCATATTTTCATCCAGTGTTGATACCTTCATTGGAATGAAGGGTCCTTCCTGTACTGTGATGTAAATTCTTGGATCAGAAGCTTCCATAAACAATCTGACCCTCTCCTTCCATATGCCAAAACATTCCTTCTTATAGATAGTCAGTTTCATTGATCCAAACTCTTTTTGGTTCTAACTTAAACCCATTCTTGAATTCTGAAAATTGCCTAGGAGATTTACTCAGACAGTTAAGTCAATCCTTGAGTAACCTCCCTCTGATACCACTTGAAAGACTTAATTCAAGAGCCTAAACACCTAGAGGGGGGGGGGGGGCGAAGAGGTTCTAATTTTTCCTTTAATATTTTAGGCAATTTAACAGATCTTGCTTGGCACAAACAAAATAAAACATAGCACAGAACATTCACATCACAGACAACACCAGATTTATAGTGGTTCCCCAAGATATGGGTACGTCCACTTTCCCCCTTCGCCTATACAGTAGAGTACTGGATTCAGCCTAACTTCTTTCCTCTTTCTCAGATTCAAAGATCCTACAACTCAGAACCAAAATGGTTCCTACACCTCAGACTTTTGCAAGTCCTACCTCAGATCCTTCCCAGAATCCTACCTCAGGCCTCAGCCCTACCTCAGCCCTTATCTCTAGGCTTAGAACTCAGACTTTATAAGTCCTACAACTAAGGCTCACAACCCTACCTCAACCTTTATAATTATAGGCTTACAGCTCAGATCTACAACAGATCCTACAAGAAATTGTCTAATAAAAGAGATACAAAAGATATCACCAGATAGATCCCCCTATTGATGTTCTTCTTGATTAGTTCTTGATCTTCAATCCCAACCAGACTTAGCCGTTTCTAAGCTTCTTGATAGAACAAAATAAGGTTGGGCTGTTTTTGATGTAGAAGTTGATCCACTGTCAGCTCCTTCCTTGAATTCAGAATGAGATCTGAATCTTCTCTGCAGACAATTCTGGATCTGCCTACTTAAAGGGTTTCCCCTTTTCTTGTTGTGAATTTTCTCTCTCTTAGTTGATGTCTTTTCTGCCCTTCACTGTGTTGTTGTTGTTGTTGTTGTTGTTAAGGATTAGCCCTTTATATAGAGATTCCTCATGGTTACCGGCTGATCCGGTTTGTAATAACCTTCTGACAGTTCTGACAAAGGTGTCAGACCTGTTGGTAATGACAGCTGTCGACCCACCAGTCATGACAGTTGATTCCTTAGAGACTTACCAACTCAGCATTATCCACTCAGCAATCTGCTCCACAGGTGTCGACACAAGTAGACTAAGTGTCGACACAAGTCTTGATAATGTCGACACAGTACTCCATGTGTTGACATAGTCATTTTCATGCTCCTCGACACATCTTCTATTTGTATGTGTCGACAAAAGTCCAGTGTGTCGACACAACTGCTCTTGGTCTCGACATAACTGCTGCAGACAGATGGCATTTAGTGTATGTCCAGTTGTCGACACAAGCCTTCAGACCCAGTATAATTGTTGCCGTAAAATGGCGTTGAGTGTGTGTCTAGCTGTCGACACAAGCCTTCAGACCCAGTATAACTATTGCCGTAAAATGGCGTTGAGTGTGTGTCTAGTTGTTGTTGTAAGACGATGTTGAGTGTGTGTCTAGCTGTTGCTGTAAGACGGCGTTGAGTGTGTGTCTAGCTGTCAACACACACCTTCTTCAGGTGCCGACACAATTACTGAGTGTCGACACATGCCTTTCTTCTGGTGTCGATATAACTCCTGGGTTTCGACACAGCCTCTGATTTAGGTGTCGACACAGCCTCTGCTTTAGGTGTCAACACAATTCCTGCCTTAGGTGTCGACACAATTCTGGGTGTGGACACAACTACTTCTTTAGGTGTCGACACAATGCTTGGGTGTCGACACAGCTTTGCTTCTAGTGTCGACACTTGTACTTAGAATATTTTTCTTCCACTTCTTAAACCTGCACAAGGAAACTTAAAACATCCATCAAATACATATTGATGTATATCATTGACTAAGATGAGGCTTCTCCAAATCTGGTACATACTTCCAGTGTACCCAACAAATTGCACCATAATCAAGAGCAAGGCCAGGCTGGTAGAAAAAGACTACAAGAAATAAGAAGGGATTGACTTTGATCAAACCTTCGCCCCAGTGGCAAGGCTGGAAGCTTTGAGGTTGTTCTTTGCCTATGTTGCCTATCATGGTTTCAAGGTATATCAGATGGATGTAAAGTTAGCATTTTTGAATGGTGACTTAAAAGAGGAAGTCTATGTTGAACAACCCTAAGGTTTTGTAGACTCTCACTATCCTAACTATTTATATAGGCTTAGGAAAGCTCTATATGGTTTGAAACAAGCCCCTAGGGCTTGGCATGAAACCGTATCTGATTTTCTTATTTAGAATAAATTCTCTAGAGGAAAGATAGACAAAAATCAATTCTTTAGGTAATCTAAATGCAAGATCATCCTAGTCCGGATATATGTTGATGACATTTTCTTTGGATCTACTGAAAAGAACCTTTGTAGAAAGTTTGCCAAACTTATGCAAGGGAAGTTTGAAATGAGCAGTATGGGTGAGCTGAAGTTCTTCTTGGGACTTTAAGTTAGACAAACTGATGATGGATTGTCCATATCTCAGTCTAAGTTCACCAAGGAGTTGATTAATAAATATGGAATGGACTCAGCCTCCACCATGAAAACTCCAATGGGAACAAGTATGCCTATAGGAAAAGATGAGACAGGGAAACCTGTTGACGAGTCTTTGTATAGAGGGATAATTGGCTCTCTACTCTACTTGACTGCTAGTAGACCTGACATCATGTATGCTATATGTGTTTGTGCTAGGTACCAAGCATGACCAAAGGAATCTCATTACACTGCTGTCAAGAGAATTTTGAGATATCTTAAGGGCACACCTAATCTAGGTTTTTGGTACCCTAAGAATAGAAATTTCTTACTAACAGGCTTCTCAAATGCAGACTTTGAAGGGTGCAAAGAAGATAGGAAGAGTACCACAGGAACTTGTCAATTCCTAGGTGGAAGGATTGTGTCATAGAGCAGCAAGAAGCAAACAAGTATAGCTATCTCAACTGCTGAGTCAGAATATATAGTTGCAGGAAGCTGCTGTGCACACTTGATGTGGATAAAGATCAACTTGAAGACTATGACATCAAGGTAAGTAGAATTCCACTATATTGTGATTCTACTAGTGCTATTTCTATTGCTAAAACCCTGTTTCACACAGTAGAACTAAGCATATAGAAATTAAGTTTCATTTAATCAGAGAACATGTGGAGAAGGAAGATATTAGTCTAGAATTTGTGAACACAAATAATCAAATTACTGATATTTTTACAAAACCTCTGGATGAAATTAAATTCAATTATTTTAAAATTGAATTAGGTATGTTAAACCTAGAATAGGTAAGCACAAGCTTTCCTAAGTAGAATATGTAAGCACAAAATTTCTTAGGAAATTTGGGTAAGTAAGAAAGTTTGTGTCGACACAAGCAAATTGTGTCGACACTCTCAGTATGATGTGTCAACACAGAAACAGTATTTGTGTCGACACAAGAATTGGTGTCGACACACTCTGTCAAGACTTGACTAGCCCGTGTCGACACTTACACAAATATGTCGATACATAGACATGTCGACTAAAAATAAGTTTTGTCAAGATCTAAGTATTTTATGTCGACACATATAAAACTATGTCAACTAGTATTATTACTAAGTAAGGTGCGACCTTTGACCTACCATTCACACGAAGACTATAAATACGGGGAGACAAAATCTGGTTCACTACGCCTTTAGAATTCTCGACTCTAGACCTTGTGTCGACATATATATTCACTTCTTTTCTCTTCTTTCTCTCTCTCATCAATGGCGCCACACCAGGACGACAAGGTGAATTAAGGATACGAGCTGGTTTGCGAGGGATTCGAGATAGCTTCACAGGACATCAAGGGTGTGATTACCCTAATTTCCGAAAATAGCTTGGAGTTTTTGGTATCTGAACCTTAAAGAATTTGGAAGAAGGAAGTGTTTGAATTCTACTCGTCTGCAACTGTGGATTATGAAGGAAAGAAGATGAAAGACACAGTTCAGGATTCAAGAGTGAAACTAACACTTAAGACGATCAGGAAGTCGCTTTAACTTCCCCGGGTTAAAGAAGATGATGATGTACTTCCATCTATGATAAAGGATGCACTAAATTGGTGTGGATTGAATCCAAATACCAAATTAGGATCATCAATTAACAGGAAGGGGATGAATTCCCAAGGTAAGTTTCTTTCAGAAATCATAGGCAAGGTTATTGGAACACCCTATTACTGATTTGGGTAAGGATCACTATGTCCTTAGGAATATGTATTGACCTAATTGTATAGTTTTAAAGGTCAACTAGAATAGGTATAAGGCTCAGAACTAAGGTTTGAAAGCTGCCCTCAAGACCTTCTAGTTCAGTTTACAAGTGCAGAAGACTACGATAAGTATCGTCGAGCTCAGATCGACGAGGTGTCGAACTCAGTTCGACTATCTCTGAGCTCAGTTCAACGAGTCGTCGAACTCGGTTCGACGATCTTCAAGCTAAGATCGACATTTCTGTCTCTAGTAAAAATACAGATCTCTGAGCTCAGGTCGACGATAGTTGAGCTCAGATCGACGATCCTTGTTTCAAGTCAAGTTCCAGTCCATGAGCTCAGGTCGACGGTAGTCGAGCTAAGATCATCGATTTTCTTGAGAGATCGACGATTTCAGGATTTAAAATTCAGTCAGTTATGGAATTCAAATTTATTCATATCCAGCAGTTAATGCAAAGGATTCTGTAGCTGTTTTAATTAATCTAGAGCAAGTTTCAAGGAGACAAAAGGAGAATGTCACTTAGGACTTTCCTCCAGAGATAGATATCAATTAAGGAAGTCATTTATGACTGGCTAACGACTATCTAGAAGATTAGATTTCAATATATCTTTTCAAAAAATAGAGACAGACAATAATCATCAACACAGGATATCAGATAACAAGAGAAAAACCAAGAACAACATCTGAGATCTGTGTGACACACAACAACTACAGGATTACAGTTTCTAATTTTAATTGTTCAAGGCTTCATCAATCAAGACTCCAGACACAACACATTTCAGTCTTTGCCAAAATCATTCTTTGCTGGAGATCTCAATTATTCTGAAGGCCTATCACCATGTGCAAAGCTTCTCTTCCTGAACAACTACAAATCTCAAGGGGAGCTTTGACAACATCAATCCACTAGTCTTCTCTTTGACTGTTGAACAGAGAAGAACAACTTCACCTCTTTTATTTTTCTTTGGTGTAAAAGGGTTACTCAAAACTCCCTTCAAAAGTTTTGTGTTTGGTTTCTGAGACCTTGTCAAAACTCAGTGGTGGCAAGACACCTGATCAAAAAATCTGGTTTGGTTTTTGAGCACCTTATCAAAAGCTCATTGGTGCCCAGGACACCTGATCAATTATTCCTGCAGTGGATTCCTACTTAGGGTTGTAGAAGAGTGGATGTACCCAGGTTGATTGGGGGAACCACTATAGATCCTTGTGTCTTCTGGTTATTGTGTTTGATTTGCTGTGCGCTGTATTTTTTTGTTTCTTGCTTACTTAGTTTTATTTACTGCAAGCACAATACACCTATACATAAATAAAGTCTTCCACTACAAAATAATTTTTTAAATTGGAAAATTATTTTAATATACTCTATTCACCCCCCTCTAGAGTAAAGGTAGATCTTACCCTCACTTTCAATTGGTATCAGAGAGAGGTTGGTTATTCAACAACTAAATCTTCATCAGATTGGTTGTTCCTACAGGCTAACACCTGAACCAAAAGATCTCTGATAAGATCAATCTTTAATAAAGGGTTATTATTTCTATTATTTTTATTTTCATATTAAACTATGGCACAGAACAAAGATTATGCTAGCACCAGACCTCCAGTGTGCAATCTTTCTAAGTTTGCACTTTGGAAGGCAAGGTTTAGATTATATATGAATTCTAATGATGAGGATATCTATAATTTTGTTTTGACTGTGTTTCCAAGACCTCCAACAACTACAAGTACAAATGTTGTTCCACCCCCTTCTAGAACAGATACAGAAATCAAAAATTGGAAAGTTGCTGATGCTAAGGCAATGAACATATTGGCTCAGACTATGTCCGATTGCATATTTCAAAAAGTGGCTGAATGCAACTCAGCAAAAGAAATATGGGACAAGCTATCTGAGCTTGTGTCAGGATCCGCTGATGAAAGAAAGAACAAAAGATCCCATCTCATAACCCAGTATGAGAATTTCAAGAAGGGAGAAACTGAGTCAGTTGTTGACATGTACAACAGACTCAGTCTAATTGTTAGTGAACTAAAAACTTTGGATAAAGAGATCTCATTGACTGAACTCAATGATAAGATCCTAATGTGCTTCCCCAGCACTTGGGACTCAAGGATCTTGCCAATCAAGGATGCCAGAAGCCTAAATGAGATCACCACTGAGGCTCTATTGGGCAAGCTCAAGTCTTATGAGCTGCTCATCAAAAATAGAGAGGAAGAGCAAAAGACAGCTTCTCCAGCAACAAGGAAGGAGAAGATAATTGCTTTAAAAGCTACAGAAGAACTGCCTGAAGACAAGGTCACAGGCAATGAAGAGTTAATGAGTCTATTAGCCAAAATATTCTACAAGATGGCTAGAAAAGATTTCAGGAAAAGGTCATCCAGAGGCCATGAAAAGCCAAGGTATGACAAGTCCAGTAACAAAGAAATTATTTGTTTTGGATGCAGGAAACCAGGCCACATTGTACCTGATTGTCCAGAGAATCAAAATAAGGACAAGAAAGATAAGAAAGAAAGGAGAAGAGACAAAGACTTCAGAAGAAACAATAATGACAAATCCTCCTCCGGCAAGAACAAACACACCAGGAAGGGATTTGTAGCTGAAACCTGGAGTGAAACTGAAGAAGAATCAGAGGCATCATCAAGCTCATATGATGATGAAGATGATGCTAAAGAGAAGGAGTTCTGCATGATGGCTATCAATGCCTCTCAACATAATTCTGATGCAGAACAAGAGTCAGAATCTGAATCTGAACATGAAGCTGAAGAAGATCAGGTAATTGATTCTTTTGATTTCAATTCAGAGGACTTTAGATCTGAATTTAAGGCACTTTATTTAGACCTGCTAAAGTCTGAGAAAGAGATTATCTCTCTCAGAAATCAATTGTCTGGACATAGCACTTTAAAATCAGATAACCTCAAACTCTCTGAGGAGCTGGAATGTTGTAGGGAGGAGATAGCTTTACTGAAAAGTGAACTATCCCAGGAAAATAAATCAAGACTTAACAGTACACTGGGCTTGGGTGCTTCATCCAACCAACCTATAGTATTAACAACCCCAATTAAGTTTATCTCAGATATAGGAAAGGGAGTTATAGAGGTAGCTAGGAAGAATCCCTATTTATCTAAAAAAAACAAAGTTCAACGGAAAACGTCGAACAGAGCTCGACGATCGCGGAACAGAGCTCAGTAATCTCAAGCTGAATCATCAAACTCAGGTCAACGATCTCTAAACTCTGAACTCTGGCAAAGTCGATCTTCGAACGGAGCTCGACGATCTAACCCAAGATCGTCGAACTCAGCTCAGAGATCATCGAATATAGATCAGAGCTTTGAACAAGGTTTTAAGGGTAAATCAAACTTCAATCCTAGTGGTCCCACATCCCAAAGCTTTAACCCTTATACTGAATGGATAATACCTCCTAGGAGATATCATCCTGAAGGTTATAAGAGTCAACCAGGGATGTCTTTTATTTTAGAATTTAAAGGTTATCAACCTAGGCCCAAGGTAAACTGGGTCAAAAACAAATAAATTGTTTTATGTGCAGGTGAAGACCTATCCAACAATAAACCAGCATTGGTATTTGGATAGTGGGTGCTCAAAGCACATGACAGGAAGCAAGGAGAATCTTACATCCTTCAAAGCCAAGCTTGGACCCAAAGTAATATTTGGAGATTCAAACTTTGGACAGACCAAGGGATATGGTGCAGTCCAAATAGGCTCAGTCACATTCAAGAAGGTAGCTTATGTGGAAGGACTGAAGCACAATCTAATCAGCATCAGTCAACTATGTGATGAAGGCAACCAGGTGACATTCAACAAATCCTCATACAAAATCAAATCAGAGGACAACACAACTGTGTTGATAGGTAAAAGGAAAGGTAACATCTATCTTGTAGATTTTCATTCAACTAAGGTAGATATCTGCTTGTTCAACTCTGTTAGTAAACCAAATGAACTATGACATAAGAGATTATGACATATAAACCTTAGAACCATTGCTAAGCTATCCAAGGACAACCTTATTAGAGGACTACCTTCTGGCTCCTATAAGAAGGAAGGACTTTGCAGGGCTTGTCAATTAGGCAAGAAAACTAAAAATAGTTTCAATTCACCTATTAAGAGTGATTCACCTAGGATCTTGTATCTGTTACACATGGATCTTTTTGGACCCATTATAGTACAAAGCCTAGGAGGGAAATATTACACTTTAGTAGTTGTAGATGACTTCTCTAGATTCACACGAGTGTTCTTTCTGAGGAAGAAGTCTGATAACTTTAAGTGTTTGACAGAGATTCTCAAATGCATATAGATTGAGTTCAATACTCATATTGCCCTGATCAGAAGTGATCATGGGATAGAGTTTGATTCTCTTCTTATGCAAGAGTTCTGTCAGAGTGAAGGGATCAGACACACTTTCTCAGCTCCTAGAGCTCCTCAACAAAATGGGGTAGCTGAAAGGAAAAATAGAACCCTTATTGAATCTGCTACTACATTGTTGACAGATGCTCACCTTCCTCTATCCTTTTGGGCAGAGATAGTGAACACCTCAAACTATGTGTTAAACATAAGTTTGATACATAAGATGAAGGGCAAGACTCCCTATGAATTACTCAAAGGGAAGAAATCTAAAGTAGATTATTTCAAGATTTTCTGTTGTATTTGTTACATACACAATAATGACAAGAAATACATAGCAAAATTTCAAGCCAAAGCTGATGAAGGAGTGTTTCTGGGATACTCCATGATCAGTAAAGCTTATAGGGTCTATAACAAATCTTCTCTTAAAATTGAAGAATCTGTACATGTATCTTTTGATGAAACTAATATATCTTATAAGGAGAAGAATACTTCTACCATAGAACCTTTACAGGTGCATTCTCTTTGAGAAAATTTGAACAGGTTACACATTATAGAAAAGGATACAACACATTCACCTATTCAACAAAGAGGTGGAAGTAGTGAAGATGAAGAGGACACTCAACATCTTGGTGAGAACCACATTGAAGAGCCAGTTGTTGTTCCACAAGAGGAAACAACAACATAGGTTGGTGAACAATCAACACCCCCTGTTGATTTAGTAACCTCAAGAGATCATCCAATCTCCCAAGTGATTAGAGACATCTCAGCTAGTGTACAAACCAGAAATAAGGTCAACCAAAATCTGATGAACACCTGCTTTTTATCTCAAATTGAGCCTCAATCCATACAAGATGCAAAACAAGATCCACACTAGATCATTGCAATGCAAGAGGAGTTACATCAATTTGAAAGGAACAAAGTTTGGGAGCTAGTGCCAAGGCCAAAGGATCACTCCATTGTTTGAACAAAATGGGTGTTCAGGAACAAAATGGGTGTTCAGGAACAAAATGGATGATCAAGGAATTATTGTAATGAACAAGGCAAGGCTAGTTGCACAAGGATACTCATAAGAAGAAGGAATAGATTATGACCAGACCTTTGCACCAGTTGCAAGGTTGGAGGCCATAATAATATTTCTAGCTTATACAGCTCACAAGGGATTCAAGGTCTATCAAATGGATGTAAAGAATGCATTTCTCAATGGAGATATCAAGGAAGAAGTCTATGTTAGATAACCCCCAGGTTTTATCTCTCCAACTCATCCTGATTATGTTTTTAAATTGCATAAAGCATTATATGGTCTTAAGCAAGCTCCTAGAGCATGGTATAAGACCTTAGCATGCTTTCTTTTGAAAAATGATTTTATAAGGGGTAGAGTAGACCAAACTCTTTTTATTATAACCCATAAGTCCAATACCCTACTAGTACAAATTTATGTAGATGATATTATCTTTGGATCTACTGATTCAAATTTGTGCAAAAGGTTTTCCAACCTAATGCATTCTAAATTTGAAATGTGTAGCATGGGTTAGCTTTCCTTCTTTCTAGGATTGCAAGTCAAACAGCATGCTGATGGCATATTCATTTCTCAAACCAAGTATGCAAAAGAGTTGGTTAAGAAATTTGGTATGTCTGAAGCATCATGCATGAAAACACCTATGCCTACTAATGCTGTATTAGATGCTGATGAACATGAGAAACCTGTTGATCAGACAACATATAGAGCAATGATTGGCTCTTTATAGTACCTTACAGCAAGTAGACCTAACATAATGTTTTCTACATGGATATGTGCTAGATTCCAAGTAAGCCCTAGAGAGTCACACCTAACATTAGTAAAAAGGATTCTTAGGTATGTGAAAAGTTGTCCAAATCTAGGTCTCTAGTATCAAAAAGATTCAGGATTTGAATTAATTGGATTTTCAGATGCTGATTATGCTGGATGTAGAGTAGACAGGAAAAGCACCAGTGGAACTTGTCAGTTTCTTGGTGACAGACTTGTCTCCTGGTTTTGTAAGAAACAAACATCTGTGTCCACATCAACTGCTGAAGCTGAATACATGGCAGCAGGTAGTTGTTGCTCACAGATATTGTGGATTCAAAATCAGCTCCTAGACTATGGTTACAACTTAGATAAGTCAAAAATATTTTGTGATAACACCAGTGCTATTTCTATAGCACAAAATCCAGTCCTCCATAGTAGGACAAAACATATAGAGATTAGGCATCACTTTTTAAGAGATAATATTGAGAAAAATAAAATTGAAATTCAATATATCCCAACTGATTTGCAAAGGGGAGATATTTTCACCAAACCATTGGATGAAAAGAAACACACATTCTTCCTGAATCAGTTAGGAATGTTAGATGGAGGAAGTTTAAATTAAGATCCAAGATTTTAAAACCTTAAAATTGACCAAGACTAGGCTAAAAACTTGATTTTTCTAGTGTCTATAGGTTGTTTCTGATCTCTGAACTGCGCTCGACGTTTTTCCCCAAGATCGTCGAACGGAGATCGACGTTCTCAGAACTCGTCGACCGGAGTTCAGCAATTTCCAGATAGTGCTAGGCTATCTTTTTCCGGTCAAAGATCGTCGAACGAAGCTCAACGCTCTCCAATATCGTCGAACGGAGATAGATGATGTTGAAGTCCTTTCAGATTCCTTTAGAAGCCTAGATCGACGAACTGAGTTCAACGATCTTTCCTTTTCTGTGTCGAACCCTAATATAAAATTCATTTTTCGGCCGTCGTTATCTTTTGCGCTTTCATACTTTCTGCATAGCTTTTCCTTCCCTCCTAACATCTCTGCACTTGGTCTTGTTTGTTCATTTTTGCAGGTAAACATGGCCGTCTCTGTTGCCGTCTTAGCAGCAATGAAGTTCGACACCGGTTATGACATCGACATGGATTCATTCGAAGGAAGTGATCAAATCTTCAAGGATATTCTGGAACTGTTCAAGGAACAACAGTTGGTTCCTATCATGTCTACAAGGATAGAATTGGCTGCAGATGAGATAAAGGAATGAGTGTATACAACACATAACTTGGATGAAAACACAGTGACTGGAACAATATCAGGAACCCAGGTATCCCTAACTCCTGCTCTTATAACAGAAGTTTTCCAATTGAGTACTGGGCATGATTTAGTAGAACTGTCTGGAGAGGAATTTTCTAGTATGTTGGATAGAATGGGTCACTCAGCAGCAAACCCTAATAAGTTACTTAAGAAGAATCTGTTAGTGGAGTACAGATTTTTAGCTGATGTTGTGGGAAAGGTACTGTTAGCAAAGCATTCTGCTCATGATACTATATCTAGGTATCAATTCTATTTGATGGATGCCTTAGTTGATAAGAAACATTTGAATTGGGGAGAAATATTCTTTGATTTAATTAAGAAGAAGATTAACAAGAATTTTGTTAATTTTGGGAGGATATTAGGCCTGTTTCTGTATAACAGATGCCCCCAACTTCTTGTTTCCAGTGGTATGCACATCAATGCCTCTAAGAGACTCTCCTGTGCTCTCTTTGGAAAGTGGGACAGGCAAATTGCCAAACCCAGCAGGGGTCCTACAGTTACCTCAACTTCAAGCACAAGGACTGTACAAGTCACTTCCTCTCAGGCAACTGCCCCCTTGGAAGAATTACCTGTCTCCTCCTCATCTCCTCCATCTCCACCTATTGTTTCTTCAACTATCCCTACATCCACCATCACTATTTCAATTTCATCCCCCATCACAATTTTATCTCCCATCTCAACTCCATCTCCATCTATCTCTTCACCACCACAAGCAACTCATCAAGAATAATTCCATCCCCTACATTATTATCCACCTCCTTACATTGATTCATCCATCCATCTTCCATCATTCAACCTCTTAGATGACTCCTTCATGGATGATTCTCATTCCTCACCCCTTGAGCCCCCATCATCTTCTACTTCTTACCAATAATTACTTCAAGATATTCTTGCTCAGCCATCCTTCACCCCATCCATTTCCATTCTGGTGACATCCCTCACCACCATTCCCATTTCTCAACCATCAATCCCACTGCTCTCCACATCATCTCTCAACATAACTGTAGCTCCTCCAACATCATCAACCTCTGCACCTTTATCCTCTACCTCTACTCAAGCATCCCTTAAGCAAGTAGATCTTCCATCCCTTGCAGATAAGCTTTATGAGATGTTAGCTCCCAGGATAGCACTCTTGCTGGAGACCTCCATGGCTCCACTTCTTAAATCAATCACTGAGTTATCTACCAGGCTCTCCTCCTTCTATCCTCCTCAGGAAATCCCTTCTGTGGGGTGCCTTGATCAAGTTTTTACTTGATCCAGGAAGGGGGAGATGCCACATGAAGAAGAGATGCTGCCTGCTCTAGATGAAGAAATGCCAGTTGCTCCAGCCCCAGCTCCAGTTCTATCTTTCAGTTCTGTTGACTTTAAGTCACTGCTTTTTGATGCTCTCCATAGCAGATATCTTCCAGCTCAAGAAGCTGAGGATCTTACTAAGGCCATTGTGCCTATTTCCAGTTGTGATCCCAGCTTGAAATCTTCATATATCAATTCTATCAAGGCTGTGGAAATTGTTACTTCTGCTGATACTGTGTGTGTTGGTACTGCTGTTGATGAAGTTAGTTTTGATATTGCTAATGATTTGATGATGATAGAGGATAATGATTCAGAGCCTGCTATTATTGTTGTTGATCCTGATGTTCCATCTTTTGTTTCAGAATCTGCTGCTGCTGTTATTACTGTTTCCGATATTCCTGCTGCTCCAGCTATTAGTGTTGTTGTTTCTGTTTTTAGTACTACTTCTGTTTCTGCCAGTATTGCTACTTCTGCTTTTGCTCCAGTTTCTGTCACTGCTTCTGTTACTGCGATGTTGCTTCAACTTAACAATCTAAACAACAGAAAGATTATATTAAAAGAATTGATGAGCTGTATGACAATCCTCAAAGCTCAGATAGTGATGAGAATAGGACTGATTCTGATGACTCCTCTACAACCATTGTAAGGAAGAGGAAAGCAAGAAGCAAAGCCTTGAAGAGAGTTCCTCTACAGAAAGTCACAAATGATAATGATATTCCTTATTACATTCTGCATGACTGCCCAATAACTGAACCATTGATGCAATTCTCAAAGAACCAATTGAAGGCCATGAAGAAGAGGAGGAAGTATGACAAATGCACATCTCATCATAATCCTCCTCCTCCTCCTCCCTCTCCAGATGTAGGAACTGGTGGAAGTTCTGCTTCACAATCTTCTCATGCTAAAACTCAAAGTTCCTCTCAAATTCAGGACAGATCCCAATCCAGAAGATATCAACAAAGAGGCTACCAATCCAGAAGAGGCAAATATAGAGGAAATCAAAGAGGATACAGAGTTTATTCCAGAGGACAACCTAGACAACATCCTTATCACAGGGAAGGACAAGGCCCCATTGATTCAACTTCTGGTCCTTTCCCCTATAAGCTTAAAGAAATTGTTACTTCAAGAGCTCCTCCTGCTGATACAATCAATAGATATGAACCTCCTGTTCCCTTTGAAGATCCAGAGAATAATCCTATTTCTTGGACAACAAGGATGAAAGAATTAGTTGCTTTAGATCAAATAAAAGAAGGCAAGAGAACAAGGGAGAGATACTTCAATCATCACTACACTATCTGAACAAAGGAAGAAAGAACTTGAAAGATACTCCTCCAGAAAATTCTTTGATCCAGAGAGTTACTTGAAGCTGCACCAAGAGGCTGTTGTTCCTAGACCCAAATATCAAACCTCTCTAGGTGCTGCTGATGACAGAAGATCCAAGAAGGAAGCTCAAAATCCCAACAGAGAAATCTTATTCAAAAAGAGAGAAGAAAAGGACTAATTGTGTAAGCTGAATAGTACATATCTATCTCTGACAATCTGCTGTGATTATATTTGCTTTTGCAATACTGCATTTCACTATTCTACAATATTGTATTTGCTTTTGTTTCTGCTTGTATGCTTTTTAATTCCTATGTCATGTAAATAGTAATCCTAACCCTAATAGGGGGAGATTGTTGGAACACCCTATTACTGATTTGGGTAAGGATCACTATGTCCTTAGGAATATGTCTTGACCTCATTGTATAGTTTTAAAGGTCAACTAGAATAGGTATAAGGCTTAGAACTTAGGTTTGAAAGCTGCCCTCAAAACTTTCTAGTTTAGTTTACAAGTGCAGAAGACTAAGGCAAGTATCGTCGAGCTCAGATCGACGAGGCGTCGAACTCAGTTCGACTATCTCTGAGCTCAGTTCAATGAGTTGTCGAACTCGGTTTAACGATCTTTAAGCTCAGATCGACGTTTCTGTCTCTAGCCAAAATCCAGATCTCTGAGCTCAGGTCGACGATAGTTGAGCTTAGATCGACGATCTCTGTTTCAAGTCAAGTTCCAGTCTATGAGCTCAGGTCGACGGTAGTCGAGCTCAGATCGACGATTTTCTTAAGAGATCGACGATTTTAGGATTTCAAATTCAGTCAGTTATGGAATTCAAATTTATTCATATCCAACAGTTAATGCAAAGGATTATGTAGCCATTTCAATTAATCTGGAGCAAGTTTCAAGGAGACAAAAGGAGAATGTCACTTAGGACTTTCCTCAAGAGACAGATATCAATTAAGGAAGTCATTTATGACTGGCTAACAGCTATCTAGAAGATTGAATTTCAATATATCTTTTCAGACAATAGAGACAGACAATAATCATCAACACAGGATATCAGATAACAAGAGAAAAACCAAGAACAACATCTGAGATCTGTGTGACACACAATAACTACAGGATTACAGTTTCTCATTTCAATTGTTCAAGGCTTCATCAATCAAGACTCCATACACAACACATTTTAGTCTTTGCTGAAATCATTCTTTGCTAGAGATCTCAATTATTCTGAAGGCCTATCACCCTGTGCAAAGCTTCTCTTCCTGAACAACTGTAAATCTCAGGGGGAGCTTTGACAACATCAATCCACTAGTCTTCTCTTTGACTGTTGAACAGAGAAGAACAACTTCACCTCTTTTATTTTTCTTTGGTGTAAAAGGGTTACTCAAAACTCCCTTCAAAAGTTTTGTGTTTGGTTTCTGAGACCTTGTCAAAACTCAGTGGTGGCAAGACACCTGATCAAAAAATCTGGTTTGGTTTTTGAGCACCTTATCAAAAGCTCATTGGTGCCCAGGACACCTTATCAACTATTCCTGTAGTGGATTCCTACCTAGGGTGGTAGAAGAGTGGATGTACCCAG
Organism: Platanthera zijinensis; assembly: GCA_039513925.1. NCBI lineage: Eukaryota > Viridiplantae > Streptophyta > Magnoliopsida > Asparagales > Orchidaceae > Platanthera > Platanthera zijinensis. The sequence continues at coordinate 61,566,419 of CM077098.1, read as the reverse complement.
GTTGATTGGGGAACCACTATAGATCCTTGTGCCTTCTGGTTGCTGTGTTTGATTTGCTGTGTGCTGTGTTTTTTTGTTTCTTGCTTACTTGGTTTTATTTATTGCAAGCACAATACACCTATACATAAATAAAGTCTTCCACTACAAAATAATTTTTTAAATTGGAAAATTATTTTAATATACTCTATTCACCCCCCCTCTAGAGTAAAGGTAGATTTTACCCTCACTTTAAAAGGTGATTCTCTACAAGACTGGTGGACATAATAGGATATCTGCCTACATGTTCAACCTAATGACCAAAGTCATATTCAATGTAAAAATAGATTGGTCATCAGTAGTGTTTAATAAGATCCAAGAAGGAATTAAGAAGCCAAATCTGGGTAGAATCCTTAGCTTGTATTTAACTTTCACTATCCCAGATATTATGAATCAACTGCCAGGATCTAAGATCAATCACATGAGGAGGATGGATGTGAGGATTCTATCCAGATGGGATAGAGTCTTTGCAAAGGAAGTTTCTACTCCACAGAAATAGGTAAAGAAGGATAGAAAGAAGAAAACCATTGTCCAAGAAGCAGAATCCTCCAGTGATTTTGAAGAAGAAGTGGTCTTCAGCTCAGATGAAGACCAACAGGAAAAAGAAGCTCAAGCTCAAGTAGAGAGCAGTCAGAAACTAGAGAATCAGATAGTCTCCACTCTAGGGGGAGAGAATACTGAAATAAATGTCCAAAACACTGAACAATCACAGCTGCCTGCCCAAGGGGGAGGTATTGCTGAAGCTGCTCTAGAAAGTGAGTATGTTGCTGGTACTGCCATGGATGTTATATCAAAAATAAACAATGAAGCACATGTCAATACTGAGAATGAAGCACAAGATGTGCAAATGATAGATCAAGCTCAAGATGAGCAAGTCCACTGCTCTAGTGTTGAGAAGACCCTGGACAAAGATCTAGATGTCCAGGGAGAACCTTTTACTTCACAAGCCAACCTTGTTCCTCCTGTTTAGATGCAGCAGGAGGTAACTTTGGAGGAACTTTTCCCTGATTTATCTACAACAAGGACTGAGGGGGAGCAGCAAAAAGTAGAAAAGGAACTACCAGGAACTAAGGGGGAGGAGCTACTAGATGCCCCAGTTAATAAAGCAACTGTAGACATAGAAAGCTCATCTCAATCTTCTGATGATGAAGAAGCCTCCATGGCTAAAAAAGAGAAAACTGGTTTCTCTGATGAAAAGGAGTATATGCTATAAGAAAGCCTTACAAATAATCTCCCAACCATCAAACATGCACATGGATTTCAGTTCCCTGATGGTGAAACTACAAGTAAAATTGGATGAGCAAAGACAATCTTTGGAGAAATATGTGGATGAGTCACATAAAGAACTGCTATTCCAGCTGGCTCAAGACATTAAATCCATCAGATTTGAAGTCAATTTAAATAAGAAAGAGATGACAGATTGCTTCCATAAGGGAGGTAATGCTGTAATATATTTGGCTGAGCAACAACAACTGATAAAGACTGAAGTTGAGGATGCAGTCAAGCAAGGATATGTTTTAGAAAATCAATTCAGATCAAATGAAAATCTCAAGGACTCAACTGATGAAATTCTCAAAAAACTGGGAAGTATTGCTACTGATTTGAAAACTGAAGTATCCAGGCAAATACAAGCAGATCTAGCTGCTGTCCAAATAGCCATTAAAGCTTATCAAAAGACTATTTTTGATCACCTGACTAAGTTCCATGCCTACTACAAAGAAGGTACAAAATATCTGGCTTAACAAGTAAGGTTTCAAAAGAATGATCTGAGAGATCATATAGCCAGAGAAGTCATAAAGAGAGAGAGGATATTAATCAAAGCCAGCTCTGATCATGCTAAATGGGTTTCTAATACCATCAGAGCTACACTTGGATTTTCACCCCTATGTGATGATGATAATACTGCTGAGTTTGGTGTTCAACCTGCCTATATTGAAGGGGATCAGCCAGAGGTTGCACATGTCATTTATCCTCAAGCTGATTTTGACATAGTCTAGCAAGAAGTTCAGTAAATGTATAGCCCTCCACAGGAGGCACAAAATATTATTATTGAAAAGGTAGAAATGTCAGAGGCTATACAGAAAGCTCAGAGGGAGGCACAACTTTCCAAGAAAAGGTTTAGAGAACAGGCAGAACTGAAGCCTGATTTTGAGTAGAGGATTCCTACCTCCAGGAACATTATTTTAACTGCCTGGAAAGCTGTGAAGGACAAGACACATGATAGAGGCAAATGATACTCTGAGCAAGAGTGAAACAAGTATCAGGCAAGGCAAGAGGCTATACTTCAGTATAGGAGGAGTGTTAAAGCTGGGAAATTACCTACTAATTCTCTGGAACCTAGCAAGTACTTCCCAAAGCCTTTTCACTATTTTTAAAGGCAAAGGATCAAGGCTGAAGAACTGAAGAAGAAAGTCCTGAAAAGAAAGAAATAAACTGATGATACTGAACCTAATGTGCAGGCTAAGATCAGATATGGAAAAGGAATAGTAATCAAGGAGCCTAGTCAATCTTAGGATAGATAGGCTAATATGTAGAACAATGTAATCTTTTGATTTGTGTTCTTTAAATAAACATGTAAACCTAAACAATTTTCTGATTAATGAATGACATCATTTTTAGTATTGAGTTTAGCTATTATCTATGTTTATATGTTACCCTGCAGTGAAATGTATGAACATCTATTTTTCTTTGATTTATTATGTGTGGTGTATATCCTTGACTAAGAGTTATGACTTCTTCAAATAGGGGGAGATTGTTTGGTACACTGGAAACTATGTACCAGATTTGGAGAAGCCTCCCCTTACTCATTGATATACATCAATTTGTATTTGATGGGATGTTTGAGTTCCAGTGTGCAGGTTTAAGAAATGCAGGAAAATTTCTAAGTTCAAGTGTCAACACTTGTAAGGAATTATGTCGACACCTGAAGCAGGAGGTGTGTCGACACCCAGGAATTGTGTTGACACCTGAAGTAGGAGCTGTGTCGACACCCAGGAATTGTGTCGACACCTGAAGCAGGAGCTGTGTCGACAGCCAGGAATTGTGTTGACACTAGAAGAAAGGCATGTGTCGACACCCAAGAATTGTTTCGACACCTGAAGAAGGCTTGTGTCGACACACAGAACTTGTGTCGACATACACTCAACGCTATCTATCAACAATAGCTATACTGAGTCTGAAAGGCTTGTGTCGACACACAGGACTTGTGTTGACACACACTCAATGCCATCTATCAACAACAGCTATACTGAGTCTGAAAGGCTTGTGTTGAAACATAGGACTTGTGTCGACACACACTCAATGACGTCTTGACATACACTCAATGCTATCTGTCAGCATTAGCTATGCCAAGACAAGGAGCAGTTGTGTCAACACACATGACTTGTGTCGACACATACAACTGAAGTTGTGTCGAGAAGCAGAAGAATGACTGTGTCGACACATTGAGTGTTGTGTCAACATCATCAAGCTTGTGTTGACACTTAGTCTATTTGTGTCGACACATATGAAGTAGTTTGCTGAGTGTTTCCTGCTGAGATATAAAGTCATTATAGAATCAGCTGTCACGACTGAAGTATTGACAGCTGTCATAAACAACAAGTCTGCACCTTTGTCAGAATAGTCAGAAGGTTGTTACAAACCGGATCAACCAGTAATCATTGAGAAACTCTATATAAAGGACTGATCCATGACAACCAAGAAAAGCAATTAAGGGGGAACAAACCAACACAGAACCAGAGAGAGAATTCAACAATAAGAAAGGGGGAACCCTAAAGAAGGCAGATCTTGAACCGTCTGTAAGAAAGATTTAGATCTAATTCTTAATATAAGAAGGGAGCTGTCTGAAGATAACTTCTACACCAAGTCAAGATCAACCTCATTTTGTTCAATCAAGATGAAAGTCCACCTAGCGTCAACTACCTTCACCTATGGGGGGGGGGAATAGGTGTCTTTGCAGCGTGTTAGCGGAATTGAAATTATACCTGCACAAGAAAATAAAACAACAAAGCACAGAGAGGACACAGGCAATTTATAGTGGTTCCCCGATTTGGGTACGTCCACTTTCCCCCTTCGACCTATCTCCCAACCAGGGACGACTCGGTCACTTCACCAACAGGATTGAAATCCAATCCTTGCACTAACGGAAGGAACCCTTCCACACGTAGGAGTCACCACTCCCACAACACGGGTTGCACCCAACCCTTACAACTAGAGACCAATCGGTCCTTTATAAAGAAATTGAAAATAGCTTGTAAGAAATACAAACAACTTTTGGAGACAAAGGTGTCCCTCTTCATTCGACGACGTGTTCTTGAAGTCAACGAAGAGTCCACAACCCTAGATCTCACTTGGATTGAACATTCCCGAAACCGGCGGCGGCTTAGAGCGGAGGCTAGGTTCACGGAGTAAGCAGCGACGACGGAGAGCAGCTGCTGTGCTAGTGATTCAAACTTCGTAGCAAAGGAAGCAAGGTCTTCCAACGGTCACACTAGGATCGATCGTCTCGATCAATTCGAACGGGGAAGTTTTTCCCGATCTACGAATCAAGAGACAAGGGATCTCTGGTTAGACGCGTGAGATGCTATGCTAGCCTAAGCTTCTGTCGACGGAGATCTGGAGCAACTTGAGATCAACAGCGGCGACAATGGCGCTAACGTCGGAGACGATCGGTGGAGCAAGATCGGGATCGGGCTCGACGGCGGCTCGTCCTTTTTGAATTCGCGTATACCCCCCCTCTTTCTGTTCATACATACGGGGTATATATATATTAGGTCAAGTAAATGACCGTTGTGGGTCCCACCAATAAGAAGACTTAAGCCCGGTTCGAATCAGTCCAGATAACTTGAACCGGTCCAGAGAACAATAGGAAATTGCCTAAGTCAAATTCGGCGAGAATCGTAGGTGATTCTCGACGAATCGGCGAGAATCACTTACGATTCTCGCAGACTTCTACTTAGCCGAATTCTGGCTGTACTGATACAGAAGCCGGGGAGAATCGGCGGGAATCACACTTGATTCTCACCGAATCGTCGAGAATGCAAAGTCATTCTCGACGAATCGGCGAGAATCACTTAGTGATTCTCGACGATTCTGCCTTAGAGAAATTTCAGACGGTGTCGAGACTGCCGGCTCCAACCGGCGAGAATCAGCTAGTGATTCTCGATGACTCGGTGAGAATCATTAGTGATTCTCGCCGATTCGGCGAGAATCACTTAGTGAATCTCGTCGATTTTTACTTGGGCGATTTCTCCTCTTTCTTTCCTTGAGCTGGTCTTTGGCCCATCCTTGCTCCTTGTCTGCTCTTGCTTTATCATAGCCCTGTACTTGAAATTAAGTACACCCCAATAGAGAGAGTACACGTAGGCCAACACACTGATCTGCTCAACGAGGGATTACGTTGCACAGACCCGTGAATATTGACCCACTGCACCCTGACATTGGTGTGTACTTAGCATGGAATAACTGCAAGCACAACTAAAAAATAGTTCATCAAATACATTGTGAATTCATCTTAGCTAGACAGGTGGCTTCCTCAAATCCAGGTAATTGTGGATACAATACCCAACAATCTCCCCCTATTTGACGAAGCCAAAATCCTACTAGCTAAGATGAATACCACCATCCAGAGAATGATTAAAATTTTAAGTAGACGAGAACAAACATAACAATACTTGAGTCAAAACATGACATCACATATATATATATATATATATAAATTCATAATACTTGTTCGTAAGATAATAGGGAAACATTGATGTGCAATAAGAGGCGGAAAAGATCCTAAGCCTATTTTTCCTTAGCAAGATCATCCTTAAGCTTCTGAGCCAGGAATTTCTTGCTCTGTCTTTCGAAATATTCCTTAGGCTTAGGATGATATCTGAGAGGAGGGGCTTTATCTACCACTGTGTTATTCCTGAAGAATATGTTGCGTTTGGCTTCAAATTCTTTATGCCGCTCCCATTCGTATTGGCTATATACCTCACTTCGATTTATGTGCCCCTTCTGCTGTAATAAAAATGTGTCCAAGATGATACTCTTTGATACAGGACTCCATTTTTCATTTCTCACATCCTCCTCCGTCAATCTGATCCTCTTTTCAGCTGGTGTTTCCTTTGAAGTTCCTTCTTTTATTTGCCTTTTGCCTTTGGCTTTGGCTAAGGCATCTTGATCAAACCAGGTTCTTCGTTCAGCCCTTTCAGCAGCTTTCTTTGACTCAGCTTCGCTTAACAGAACAACTTCTGCACTTGCTCCTTCGTCATCCACAGTATTGTTCTCAGTAGTCTCGTGAACAGGATTAACCTCAGGAATATTGGTTGTATTGTTGCCTAATGCTTGGTTGAGCAACCACTGGCAACTGTCATACACATATACATTAGACTGGTCAAAATTTTCGATGATGATGTGCTGAAGCCCTTCCATTTTAGCAGTATATTCTTTCTCCCCCTTTTTGGCTTCGATTGCAATGGAGTTTGCATAGGAGTGCAGGGACACATCAATGTGCTTCAGAGATTTAGAGAACTCAGTCAGCAGGTCTTGTTGATTTTTATTGAGGAGCACCATGTTGGCATCGAATTTCTGTATGTTAGTCGCCACAACATGTGCATTCTGATTGACCACTCCCAGGTCGTCAGTATTCTTCTTCAGTCCTTTCATGAGAAGAGATACAGCTGTGCCTGCCTCTGTATACTTTTCATCAAATTTCTTCTCCATCACATCTAGTTTATGGTTGATCTGAACTATGTTCTTGAGCAAGAGATCCTCAGATTCCTTTAGTCTCTTTAGCACCGTTTTGTGGGATTTCTTAAACGTACTCTTGAGCTCATCCAGTATCCCTTGGACAATATTAATAGTGAGATTTGCCAGGTTTGCTTGGAGGGAAGGAGCTGCAGGCAGATCCTGGTCGGGCTCCCCAGCAGAAGTACTGGGAGAGCTGGACACTAGAATAGAGTCTACAGGGGGGACAGCGGGTTGCTGAGAGGGCTCCCCCTGTATTCCTGCATCCGACCTCTCAGGAGCTTGTTCCTCTGATGAACCAGCAGCATCCTCCTGAGGGTCCACCACTTTCTCCCGCTCAATTTCTTCTTCCTCCACCTCAGTCTCCATGTGCTCAGCCTGATCTGCAGAATTATGCATGTCTTCTTCTACTGCATCCACCTCCTCTTCATCAGCCACCTCATCGCCCAGGTAATTTATATCTTCCTCACCGTCCTCTTCCTCTTCCACATCTGCCACTTCCTCCTCACTGTCTGCTTGCACAGATTCCACAACATCTTTTGCTATCTGAGAAATATCTGATATGGTGTTTGCAGAAGAGAGCACAAACTCCCCCTCAATTCCTGTAATCAGTGCATCAGGAACTTCACTGGGGGCAGCCATAGACTATGCAGGAGCACTGGTGTCCTCGGCAGGAGATGCATCCTCGTGGTCTATTTCCCTGGCGACTTGCCCTATTCGACGCTCCCACCGGTCGAATATGCTTGCGTCCATCCTTTTCAAATAGTGCAGAGGCACTCCTTTGCTCATGTCGAATGTATCGCCGTCCAGCTGATTCAGATAGAGACTGATGATTCGGCCAAAGCTGGGGGTTCGGAGTGTGTCTTTAATTTTCTCGAAGAGCATGGCTCCCCAATTGAACCGCTTCCGGCAGACGATCGCCACTAGAATCTTGAACATCTCTCCTGAGATATGGTCGTGGGATCCAGGTTTGCAGATTAGAACCTTCCCAACGATGTCGGACAGCAGCTTTCCCTCCTCGTTCATATCTTTCCTTTTGATTGACCGGATCCCCCGGGCCAGTCCACAGAAGGAATGTGTCCTTGCTCTATCCTCTTCCTCCAGGTAGTCTTCTTCCCCACAACTAGATAGCCGCAGGTATTGGATCAGTTTCCTGGCGGATAGTTTGATCTTCTTCCCAGCAACCTTGCTTTTGATGGAGGTGTCTTCATGACGGAGCTTGGCAGTGGCAAAGAACTCCAGTACCTCCTTATCCAAGATCTTGCATGGGTGCTCCAGCACGAATGTCAGTCCTGCTTCCTCGAGCATGATGATTATGTTGCGGAACTCATCTGAGGCCTGGGAGAAACCGGTTCTCACTAGCTCGCATCCAGTGACCAGGCCTGCAGTAGTCCGCGGGGCCATAGCAAACTAGGAAGAAGGGGAATATCAATTTCCAAGTCTAAGGATCTCTGAAACTATGAGGTTGAGGATACAATCTATACTAAGCTTAAGTCACGGTTAGGGATAAGAAGGGGATTACCTTGTGAGGAGATGTAGTGAATGTTCCGGCACTACGATGCTTTATCAGAGTTGCGGCGAGCCGATCCGAAGCTGAGCGTGGGCGTGTCCCCGGCGGCGAGAGGGAGTCTTTGGGAGGGTTGTTAGGTCACTACGAGGTCGACGGAGGAGTCCGCTGAGAGGATCGAAGGGATTCCTTCGTAGCTTGGACAGTGTCTCGGCGAGAAACGGGAATGTGAAAAGTCGACGGGATTGGCGGAAGAAACGCGTAAATTGGAAGATGAAAAGTCGACGGGATTTATATCAGGGTCGGCGGGATACCAGGGTCGGCGGGATTTATATTGTACGTTATAACCGGGTTTATATAAGAGCTTTGGTTCGATGAGGATTGTAGAAATCAATTTTATGTATTTGTCACGGGTTGGAAAGAATTCGAAAAGATCATTTCTTAATCCAAGTGTGGTTTAACATACCACACAGCTTAGGAGGCACATCAACTCTGTGATTCCTAACTCACTAACATTGGCTAGCAGATTTCATAGATTATGTCAAGATTGATAAACGCAATATTCTTGATGTTAGTTGTCATTCTCAGTGACTCCTAATGACGTGTCAGCTTTAATTTTCAGCTTGTAATGTATGCCTATTGATGTGCCTTCTCGAATCTATCAGAGAATTTACTGACACACCTTTAATAATATATCTAAGGGTTATTTTTACAGTTTTGATCTGTCCTTAGAATAACACACATAGATGTGTATATGTATATATATATATATATATATATATGTAAATGTCGACATAATATGACTCAAATATTTAGGCTGATCAATGATACCTGGAATTGTAAGATTCATCATTCAGCCCTTCTGATTAGAGCATACCAGGTGTTCAATTGGAGTATCCCATTGTTGATAGTACTTCTTTCGTTCCATATACTTGTTCCAGACCAATCTTGGAACATCTTCTGTCTAGCTCCCATCATGACACGGAAGTCTAGACTACCCTGCACCAAAGAATATTACCTTACCTTAGGAGCCCAATATGTATTGGGTCCTAGGTTCCTGTCAGTATAATAATTGGACTGCCTTCCCTCAGGAATCCTGGTGGGAAGACTAACATTGCCTCAAGGATGTGGAAGTCCCCTTGCCATTGATACAGAATAGTTGTGCCAACAATCTATGGCAAAATGACCCACTTTGCCACAACACCAACACTCATGAATGTTGTATCGCCGTTTGTGACCTAAACGGATGACATAGGTAGTCATAGTTCTAGGTCTAAACGGAATAGAGCCAGATATGCTCACAGAATTGTCTCTTCCACCGTGACTATTGGAAGGGTGGAAAGAATGCATATGGCAGGCGTCATGAGGCCTGGGAGGTGGTGCCTTCTTTTCAGTCAGCCCCCTTCCAAGGACCTCATGAGTCCTAACAACATGATTTCTATCCCCCCTTTTCAGAGTCCTAGGGAGGTGAGAGGCGCATTGTGATCTGATGCTGGCAGATTCATGATGAGTAGGGGCTGTGGCCGAGAATACAAAGGGCTTGGTGGAAGCCGGAGGTATTCTCTTCTGGGTGGCCATGACAGCCCTTGCATTTTGGGTGCCTCCACATGAGGGCAGATCACCCTTGCAGTGACCACGGTTGTTCCTGTGATCATACCTGTAGGCATGATGAGTACCCTTCCTTCCTGGTGTGGGGGGTCTGAATACCGTTTCCCCATTTCTCCATGAATTGATAATTCGGGAGATCCATCCATTTTCTTCCTTTCTCTTGATAGCATCAACCTTGGAAAAGTTGGATACTATCCTCTTCTCATTCTCTAGACTACTCTCTAGATCTGAGATTTTGGAGTCCTTAACCTTGTTGGATGCCAATTGGAGAACCAATAAGATCTTCAGCCGAGCAATCTCCTTAGCTTGCTCCTCAACAAGTAGGTTGCTTTGCTGAAGGGCTCTCTTCAAGGAATCAGGATTTTCTGAAGGGCAGTCATCCAAACTATTCCTGTCTTCTGGAACTTGAGGAAGAGAGGGGCAAGTGACGAAGTTACCTGGTCCTGACTTAGCTGATCAGGGATAATGGTAGAACTGACTGGGGCAGCTGAGTCATCTTCAACTGAGCAGTCATCCTCAACTTCCTCCTCAGTCTCTGATAAAGACACAGGTGCCCTGATACTGTGAAATTGGTCATCACTTTCTTCTTCAGAAATGCTGACCCCCATATATGCCTCATCCTCTTGCTGGCTACTTGTCCCTGTTCTGTCTGATCCCTCCATGAGGTCTGATACAGTTTGCCACAAGGACTTGGCCGTCCTACACTTTTCAAGTTTTGACCGGGAAGGTCCAGTCCAGACATCCAGGATGATTTTACGAATCATTTTATCCAAGTTGAATAGAGAGAATTCAATCTCAGACATTTCAGTAGTCTCCTTGGGGATCTGCATATCCTTTCCAGAGCAGGAGGCCTTCATGGGAATGAATGGACCCTCTTCCAAGATGATTGATGCGCGAGGGTCGATGGCCTCCAAATAAAAGGATACCCGCATCTTCCAGATGGGATAATAGTCCTTTGTGCACACGGGAAGTCTTAGCGGAGAGATCCTATAATCCAGCTCCATGCTTTTGACACTGGTGGCAGGATTCTACTGAAGGTGTGAACCTTTTTGTTGAGTAACCTCCCTCTGATACCACTTGAAAGTCCACCTAGTGTCAACTACCTTCACCTATGGGGGGGGGGAATAGGTGTCTTTGCAGCGTGTTAGCGGAATTGAAATTATACCTGCACAAGAAAATAAAACAACAAAGCACAGAGAGGACACAGGCAATTTATAGTGGTTCCCCGATTTGGGTACGTCCACTTTCCCCCTTCGACCTATCTCCCAACCAGGGACGACTCGGTCACTTCACCAACAGGATTGAAATCCAATCCTTGCACTAACGGAAGGAACCCTTCCACACGTAGGAGTCACCACTCCCACAACACGGGTTGCACCCAACCCTTACAACTAGAGACCAATCGGTCCTTTACAAAGAAATTGAAAATAGCTTGTAAGAAATACAAACAACTTTTGGAGACAAAGGTGTCCCTCTTCGTTCGACGACGTGTTCTTGAAGTCAACGAAGAGTCCACAACCCTAGATCTCACTTGGATTGAACCTTCCCGAAACCGGCGGCGGCTTAGAGCGGCGGCTAGGTTCACGGAGTAAGCAGCGGCGACGGAGAGCAGCTGCTGTGCTAGTGTTTCAAACTTCGTAGCAAAGGAAGCAAGGTCTTCCAATGGTCACACTAGGATCGATCGTCTCGATCGATTCGGACGGGGAAGTTTTTCCCGATCTACGAATCAAGAGACAAGGGATCTCTGGTTAGACGCGTGAGACGCTATGCTAGCCTAAGCTTCTGTCGACGGAGATCTGGAGTAACTTGAGATCAACAGCGGCGACAACGGCGCTAACGTCAGAGACGATCAGCGGAGCAAGATCGGGATCGGGCTCGACGGCGGCTCGTCCTTTTTGAATTCGCGTATACCCCCCCTCTTTTTGTTCATACATATGGGGTATATATATATTAGGTCAAGTAAATGACCGTTGTGGGTCCCACCAATAAGAAGACTTAAGCCCGGTTCGAATCAGTCCAGATAACTTGAACCGGTCCAGAGAACAACAGGAAATTGCCTAAGTCAAATTCGGCGAGAATCGTAGGTGATTCTCGACGAATCGGCGAGAATCACTTACGATTCTCGCCGACTTCTACTTAGCCGAATTCTGGCTGTACTGATACAGAAGCCGGGGAGAATCGGCGGGAATCACACTTGATTCTCACCGAATCGTCGAGAATGCAAAGTCATTCTCGACGAATCTGCGAGAATCACTTAGTGATTCTCGACGATTCTGCCTTAGAGAAATTTCAGGCGGTGTCGAGACTGCCGACTCCAACCGGCGAGAATCATCTAGTGATTCTCGACGACTCGGCGAGAATCATTAGTGATTCTCACCGATTCGGCGAGAATCACTGATTCGGCGAGAATCACTTAGTGATTCTCGTCGATTTTTACTTGGGCGATTTCTCCTCTTTCTTTCCTTGAGCTGGTCCTTGGCCCATCCTTGCTCCTTGTCTGCTCTTGCTTTATCATAGCCCTGTACTTGAAATTAAGTACACCCCAATAGAGAGAGTACACGTAGGCCAACACACTGATCTGCTCAACGAGGGATTATGTTGCACAGACCCGTGAATATTGACCCACTGCACCCTGACATTGGTGTGTACTTAGCATGGAATAACTGCAAGCACAACTAAAAAATAGTTCATCAAATACATTGTGAATTCATCTTAGCTAGACAGGTGGCTTCCTCAAATCTAGGTAATTGTGGATACAATACCCAACACAAGAAGCTTTGAAAAATTTAAGTCAGGTTGGATCTGAAGTATATAGTTTATTCAAGAACTGATCAAGAAGCTCACACCAATTGAGAGTTCTATCTAGGTGAAATTTCTGTATAATTAAATATTGTTTTTCTTATAAGATCTTTTATAGATCTGAGTTGTAAGCCTATGTTTATAAAGGCTGAGGTAGGGCTTAGAGCCTGAGGTGTAGGACTTGTGAAAGTATGAGTTGTAAGCCTGGTGATAAAGGCTGAGGTAGGGATGTTACCTGAGGTAGGGTTCTTGGGAAGATTCTTAGGTAGGACTTGTATAAGTCTGAGCTGTAGGAACCTATCAAGTTCTGAGTTGTAAGATATGTGGATCTGAGTTAGTGGAAGGAAGTTGGGCTGAATCCAGTTCTCTACTAGATAGGCGAAGGGGGAAAGTGGATGTACCCATAACTTGGGGAACCACTATAAATCTGGTGTACTATGCTGTGCTGTGAATATTATGTTGTGGATTGTATATTCTATGCTGTGATAGATCCAGTTAATTGACTAAATTTATTAAAAAAAAATAGAACCTATTCACCCCCACTCTAGGTGTATAGGCTCTTGAAATCAAGTCTTTCAGATTCACTGTACAAATGCAAAGGAAATGTGGGACACTCTGGTGATCTACATGGAAGGCATAGAGAAAGTCAGAGATGATAGAAAGTCCATGCTCAACCAGGAGTATGAAGCTTTCGGATAGTCTAAGGGAGAAGACATAACCACCTGATATGAAAAATTCTTTAGGATTGTGAATGAACTAAGGACCTATGGAAGGATATTTAGTCATTATGAGCTAAATGATAAGTTCCTTAGGTCTCTCACCAGAGACTGGGACACAAAAATATGTGCCATCAGGGAAGTTTCCAAGCTGGGTGACACTCCACCCAGCACCCTATTTAGAAAACTACTCTAATATGTGATGCAACTAACTATAAAGAAAGAAGAAGAGACCAACTGCAAGTCTCAGGCCAAAGAGAAGTCTGTGGCCTTCAAAGCTTAAGCTACAAAGAAAAGCAGGAGAAAGACCCCTTCTCCTCCAATAAGACCAGTAGATTCAGATTGCTCTGAATCAGAAGCATCAGACAACAACATGTCTGATGAGGACTTTGCTATCTTCTCCAGGCAGCTCTATAGGCTGATGAAGAAGAAGCACTGGAAAAGCAGGCCCTCCTCCTCAGCACATCACTAGAAGAAATCCTCCAAGGAGGACAGGTTTGGATCTAAATGTTGGGGTTTCTCGTGAGGGTTGGCACAACACTTTGTGCACGCAGCGGAAAGGAAAAGGACGAGAACAGCCCAAGAGAACTGGATCTGGCCATGATCATTGTATCAAGAAGTAAACAAAATAACTAGGGCAAAATACCTTAGTGGCGTTGAGTCACAACTCAACGAAGATGCTCCAAGTATTGAGTGCTGTCGGTGGCGAGTTGTACGTGGAATAATATCCACGTCTCTGCAGAAATCCACACGAGCAGGAGAAACCCGAACTGCTCGTCGCACGAACAATCGGGAGGAAGACAGCCGCACCTTTACAACTCCATGGACTGCTAGGTCCGCGCCAGGAGAGGCAAGAACAACGACTATCACCGGAAATGGGAGGGTCAGCGGAGCAGACACAGCGGCGGAACACTTCCGTCCGGCGATGTGCGGGATGCGGCGGAATGAGCGATCGGCGGAACTCTTTCCGTCGGGTTCTAATCGGCCACAAGAAAAGCACAAGTCCTCCTTCTTCTTTTTTTTAAAACCCTAAGTGTCTATTTATACCAAAGGTATAAATAGACCTAAAGGAATGGCTATCCACAGACCACACAGCATAGGGTCCCTGGAAGAATTCGGCGAGAATCGGCAAAGGCGTTCGGCGAGAATCAAGCGCCAAGTCGTCGAGAATCAGGGACGATTCTCGACGAATGGCCTTTAGTCGTCAAGTCATACTCGACGACTCTCGACGATACTCGTCGATCGGCGAGAATCATCAGGCAGATTCGGCGAGAATCGATGGACAGTCCCGATGACTAAGTCTTTGATTCTCGACGAATCTATCAGATTGATTCTCGACTAAAACCCCATAGTCGTCGAGACATTCTCGACGACATTGCATTGGTCGTCGAGAGATTCTCGACGATTTGCCTTGGTCGTCGAGTCAAACTCGACGACCTTTCGACTATCCATGCCCTATGAACTTTACTGGCAACAATTGCCTGACCCCATACATAATGGTGATTGGTAACCTTTACCAATACGGTCAATCTTCCAACTCCTCCACAGCTCTTATGTGCGACCCTGTAGGCTCATATCGCGTTGGCAGTGAGATTACATGTTTGACAACTTCTAAATCACCATGGTAACTCCAACAGTCTCCCACTTGATCTTGGAAGTATCAAATCATAAACCTCACAAACAATGAGCGACATCTAGCAATGGATCATTGCTCCCCAAGCAATAAGAGTTTATAACTCATAAGCCTTCATGAACAATGTATCAGCGTTGTCTTTGTCCCTTTGTCCCTTACATCCGGAAAGAACTAGAGGCATGGACCGTGTCACCCTCATAATAACTCAATCCAAGTTTCCTGATCTAAAATGGACATCCAGAGAATGGTGAGGCCAATATCACATATTGACTCCACCAAGCATGGTCATGCATTTCTCAGTCCAGTTCCATCTAGGGGCCCATGGATGCAACTCCTGTCATATAGGAGGACAAATTCCATATCTGCTCACACACAAACATCCAAATGATTCGTAACGTGCCCAACAACCACCCTTATCATCAACCTTTCTCAAGGAAGACTTTAGATGGCATCAAAGCATGCTCTTCCTCACTTGATGAATACTGTGACTTCAGGTCAAAGGACCACAACACCATTGTCAATAGAGACCTACTTGTGACACGATTAGATAACAATCCACAAAGTAGTCTCTGGTTGGGTCTGTCCAGTACAACTTGTTCACTAACAAGTACCCACGTGATGACTTGATATCACAATATCATGACCTGTGAGAACTGGTCATCAGTCAACGCACGTGCTAGTCTTCATGTATCATCATTACCCTTAGATCCTATGATGATACCACGACCAGGGACTTTTAAGAATGAAGCTTCAAATGAATCATAGGCTCTCACATTCAAGTCACGTACTTGATGTCCTATGGAAGCGAACATTCTAAGGGTATTCATTATGTTAACATTTAACTATCATATAGAAAAACCATAATAACGGAATATGCCATTAATTGTAAAAAGAAAATCTAGGTACACAATTCATCATATGAATAAACAATAAACAGCCAACAGAATATATCTTTACATGCAACCCACAAGGCTCCCACTAGACTTGATCATTCAGGTATCGTATACCCATTGATCTAGTATGACCATCATGCTTTCTCTGCGCGAGAGGCTTTGTCAGTGGATCTGCAATATTCTCCTCAGTCGGCACTCTGCAAATGTTCACATCTCCTCGTTCGACAATCTCACGAATAAGATGGAACCACCGAAGTATGTGCTTGGAGCGCTGATGGGATCTAGGTTCCTTAGATTGTGCAATTGCACCATTGTTATCACAGTAGAGAACTACGGGACCAACAATGCTAGGAACTACATCAAGCTCGCCGATGAATTTCCTAATCCATACAGCCTCCTTCGCTGCATTAGCTGCAGCGATATACTCGGCTTCCGTTGTAGAATCAGCAACTGTCTCTTGCTTGGAACTCTTCCAGCTCACAACTCCTCCATTCAGGCAAAACACAAACCCTGACTGAGACTTTGAATCGTCCCTATCAGTTTGGAAGCTAGCATCCGTATAACCACTTACAACGAGCTCTTCCTCTCCACCATACACCAAGAACACATCCTTAGTCCTTCTCAAGTACTTCAGGATATTCTTGACTGCAATCCAGTGACACTCACCGGGGTCTGACTGATACCTGCTAGTCATGCTTAAAGCAAAGGAGACATCGGGTCGAGTACATAACATTGCATACATGATTGATCCAATTGCCGAAGCATATGGAATCAACTTCATGCGGTCCTTATCTTCACAAGATTTTGGACCCTGGTCCTTAGAGAGATTCACACCATGAGACATGGGCAAAAATCCTTTCTTGGACTCAAGCATGTTGAACCGCTTCAACACCTTATCGATGTATGTACTCTGGGTCAAACCCAGTAACTTCTTCGATCTATCTCTATAGATCTTAATACCAAGTATATAAGTCGCTTCACCCAAGTCCTTCATAGAAAAGCAGTTCCCTAGGTTGTTCTTAACAACTTTCAGGGTAGGAATGTCATTCCCAATCAACAGTATGTCATCTACATACAGTATCAGGAAGACAACAATGCTCCCACTGATTCGCTTGTAAACACAAGGCTCATCTTCATTCTTGATGAAACCAAACTCTTTGATTTTCTCATCAAAACGAAGATTCCAACTTCGAGAGGCCTGTTTCAGTCCATATATGGACCTATTCAGCTTGCATATTTTAGTGGCTTCATTTGGGGATACAAAACCCTCGGGTTGTGTCATGTACACTTCCTCAAGGAGGTTTCCATTAAGGAAAGCTATTTTGACATCCATCTGCCAGATCTCGTAGTCATAATACGCAGCAATAGCAAGCAATATCCTTATGGACTTTACCATGGCAACAGGGGAAAAGGTTTCATCATAGTCAATACCATGAATTTGTCTAAAACCCTTAGCCACCAGTCGCCCTTTGAATGTCTGTACATTCCCATCCATGTCGGTCTTCTTTTTGAAGACCCACTTGCACCCTATGGGTCGTACCCCTTCAGGTGGTTCCACCAAGTTCCAAACTTAGTTTGCATACATGGAGTCCATTTTGGATTTCATAGCCTCAAGCCATTTGTCGGAGTCCGGTCCATTCATAGCCTCTTGGTAGGTTGCTGGTTCATCATTATGATCCATTAGCAACACATTACCTATTTGAGACACGAGAAATCCATATCTCCCAGGCTCAAATCTTGGTCTACCAGATCTACGCAGGACATGTGTTTCTTGAGTAGGTTCTCTAGCTACAACACCTTGTAGTCCTAATTCAGAATCCAATTCTGGTTCATTCACTATTTGTGGTTCTTGAACTTCTTCAAGTTCTACCTTTTCAGTCTTTCTTGATAAGAACTCTTTCTCCAAGAAGACATCGGTCCTTGCGACAAACACCTTGCCCTCGGACGGTAGGTAAAAGTAATATCCTTTCGTTTCCTTAGGATATCCCACCAGATAACATTTATCTGATTTGGGTTCCAGCTTGTCAGGCATTTGACGTCGCATGTATGCCTCACAGCCCCAAATTTTAATGAACGACATACTAGGACGTTTCCCAGTCCATATCTCATATGGTGTCTTCAGAAGCGTTTTTGTTGGAGCGCGATTCAGTGTCATAGCAGCAGTCTCTAAAGCAAAACCCCAAAAGGAAACAGGCAAGTCTGCATGACTCATCATCGAACGTACCATGTCTAACAGAGTACGATTTCTCCTCTCAGACACAATATTGTGCTGTGGTGTTCTAGGTGGAGTGAGCTGTGATATAATACCACACTCTTTCAGATGATCACGGAACTCGTGACTCAGGTATTCACCACCTCGATCGGATCGGAGTGCTTTAACCCTTTTGCCCAACTGGTTTTCTACTTCATTCTTGAACTCTTTGAACTTTTCAAAGGTCTCGGATTTGCACTTCATAAGATACACATATCCGTATCTACTGAAATCATCAGTAAATATAACAAAGTAGAAATACCCACCTCTAGCCATGGAACTCATGGGTCCACATACATCACTATGTACAACACCCAAGAGATCCTCAGCCCTCTCAGTATAACCAGTGAAAGGAGTTTTTGTCATTTTGCCTAACAAACAAGATTCGCATCGCTCAAATGATTCATAATCAAATGAGTCCAAAAGTCCATCCTTATGGAGCTTGGATATGCGCTTCTCGTTTATATGGCCCAAACGACAATGCCAGAGATACGTAGGGTTTGAGTCATTTGTTCTTAGTCTTTTATTATTTTCTACATTATAGATCATATGGTCTAAGTTCAAAACATAAAGACCATTAAACAGTTGGGCTACAACATAACAAACATCATTCTTAAATATGGAACAACAGTTGTTCTTAATTATAAAAGAAAATCCAATCATGTCCAGACATGAAATAGATATAATGTTTCTAGTTATGGCCGGAACAAAATAACAATTATCTAGTTCTATTATAAGCCCACTGTGCAAAGAAAGACGGTAAACCCCTACGGCTACAGCAGCAACTCTTGCTCCATTGCCGACACGCAGGTCCACCTCCCCTTTACTCAGCAATCTTCTCCTTTCCAGTTCCTGCACATTTGTACAAATGTGAGAACCACATCCGGTATCCAATACCCAAGATGAAGGAGTAGAAAGGTTTATCTCTATAACATAAATATCTGAAGCGGATGTCATACCTCCCTTCATTTTCTGCAGACCCTCAATATAAGAAGGATAGTTCCTCCTCCAATGACCAGCCTTGCCACAGTGGTGGCATTTCCCTTCCTTCACCGTGCTTTTCTTCTTCTTCAGTGCAGAAGACTTGGGCTCAAGATGTGACTTAGGTCCCACCTTCGTCTTATTGAAGCCCTTGGTCTTGCTCTTATCCTTATGCACCATCAGTAAGGGGCTGGTAGGCTTAGCCTTCTTCATATTGATTTCGGCAGTTCTCAACATGCCTAGGAGTTCGGGCAGTGTCTTGTCTATTTCATTCATGTTATAGTTCAAGACAAACTGCTCGTAGTTGTCCGGCAACGATTGCAGGATCAGATCTGTGGCCAACTCTTGACCCAGAGGAAAACCCAGCCTTTCAAGGTTCTCTATATACCCAATCATCTTGAGTACGTGAGTCCCTATTGAGTCTCGAACTCCCATCTTGCACTGAAACAACGCTTTCGTGATGTCGAACCTCTCTTGACGAGCCTGCCCTTGAAACATTTTCTTAAGATGCTCGTCAATCTCCTTGCACCCCATGTTCTCATGTTGCCTTTGGAGCTCAGAGTTCATGGTGGCAAGCATGAGGCATTCGATGTCTAAAGCATCATCGGTATACTTCTTGTAAGCATCCTTATCAGCACGGGAAGAATTCCCGGTCGGCACCTCGGGGGATTCTTCTTCCAAGACATAGAGCTTTCGCTCTTGCCTGAGAACAATTCTCAAGCTCCTGTACCAGTCCATGTAGTTAGTCCCATTGAGCTTATCCTTCTCAAGGATGGCTCTCAGAGACAAAGTGGAGTGTGAACCACTTGCCATGGAATTCTACAAGAATTCATGCAGAATAAAATCAGTACCAAAGTTTCAAAATACAATTTATTTTAATTTGGACTCTAATTAAAACTCTCACTATTGTATTCGAACTAATAGCCCTCACTATCAATTCAGAGAGTTCATGCGAGCTACTATCTTTGTGGACAAGATCCGTATTTCACCAACACAATGAGTCAGCTTTGGCTTTCCTCTCACGATGTAGTTATTTAGGTAGGCAACGCTTGCCAATTGCATCCTCATGCAATTCTTGTATGGTTGGTGAATAACTCTTTATTCGCATCCATCATATGGTGCATGCCAACCCTATGCCTCTAGGCGCTCAACCTTTTAGGTCACCTAGTTAAGTGGGGCCCGATGTCGACCGTGGGATATCACAATTATCCGCTCGCACCCTTACCAAGATAGATTAATGCACCTTGCTTTGGCAAGCCCACACTTCATCGAACGAGGCAGGAAGAGTGTCATCCATCGGAAGGCATCCGAACACTTAATGTTTGATGAAGGGATTTAAATTTTGATAGTATGTTAACAATTAACCATGATCAACATTTGATCAATGTGCACATCTAAATAAAATAAAACATTTCTAGAATCCTCATGCATCCCTTATGTGCACAACAAGACACTATCAACATTTGATAGAGCAAAGGGCTAAATCTGAACATATGGACATTTCCAAATATTCAGGTTTACATGCATTGGACAAAGGGGAAAGGCAACTCAACTTAAAGCAGTAGACAAGCTCATCTCTCTTTGTTGGATTCAAAATCCAAAACAGAATTCGAGGGATGGTTACTGCTAAGGAGACAACAACTTCTACAATTAGAAATTGCTACGAAATCCCAGACGTTCCTGGCGGGGTTCCAAGGGGCAGCGCCCCTGGCGGTGGTCCCGCTGACCGATCAGCGGGAGAGATCAAGGGGCAGAGCCCCTTGCGGGGTGCGGGGCAGCGCCCCGACCAAATTTTGCAAAATCACCACCGATTTCCCTTGGAAAAATCATCAACAATTGATGTTCCAGGAATAAATCTAGACATTTAGAACACTTCTAAATCCCTAGGTTTACACGTGTTGGAATTCCCTAACTTCCAATACAACAATCATGGCCGCAACCTAGCTCTGATACCACTGTTGGGGTTTCTCGTGAGGGTTGGCACAACACTTTGTGCACGCAGCGGAAAGGAAAAGGACGAGAACAGCCCAAGAGAACTGGATCTGGCCATGATCGTTGTATCAAGAAGTAAACAAAATAACTAGGGCAAAATACCTTAGTGGCGTTGAGTCATAACTCAACGAAGATGCTCCAAGTATTGAGTGCTGTCGGTGGCGAGTTGTACGTGGAATAATATCCACGTCTCTGCAGAAATCCACACGAGCAGGAGAAACCCGAACTGCTCGTCGCACGAACAATCGGGAGGAAGACAGCCGCACCTTTGCAACTCCACGGACTGCTAGGTCCGCGCAAGGAGAGGCAAGAACAACGACTATCGCCGGAAATGGGAGGGTCAGCAGAGCAGACACGGCGGCGGAACACTTCCGTCCGGCGATGTGCGGGATGCGGCGGAACGAGCGATCGGCGGAACTCTTTCCGTCGGGTTCTAATCGGCCGCAAGAAAAGCACAAGTCCTCCTTCTTCTTTTTTTTAAAACCCTAAGTGTCTATTTATACCAAAGGTATAAATAGACCTAAAGGAATGGCTATCCGCAGACCACACGGCATAGGGTCCCTGGAAGAATTCGGCGAGAATCGGCAAAGGCGTTCGGCGAGAATCAAGCGCCAAGTCGTCGAGAATCAGGGACGATTCTCGACGAATGGCCTTTAGTCGTCAAGTCATACTCGACGACTCTCGACGATACTCGTCGATCGGCGAGAATCATCAGGCAGATTCGGCGAGAATCGATGGACAGTCCCGACGACTAAGTCTTTGATTCTCGACGAATCTATCAGATTGATTCTCGACTAAAACCCCATAGTCGTCGAGACATTCTCGACGACATTGCCTTGGTCGTCGAGACATTCTCGACGATTTGCCTTGGTCGTCGAGTCAAACTCGACGACCTTTCGACTATCCATGCCCTATGAACTTTACTGGCAACAATTGCCTGACCCCATACATAATGGTGATTGGTAACCTTTACCAATACGGTCAATCTTCCAACTCCTCCACAGCTCTTATGTGCGACCCTGCAGGCTCATATTGCGTTGGCAGTGAGATTACATGTTTGATAACTTCTAGATCACCATGGTAACTCCAACACTAAACCCAGTAAATAAAATTCCACTAATATTATCTATTATAGCTGCAGCAAGCCAAGGCATGTCATTGTTGATTGCCTAGTGAAGAGAAGGGAGGATAGTGAGAAGAAATCTCACCAAAAGCTCATGGGCAAGAAAGAAAAGTCCTTTGTTGCTAAGAAAGAAAAGATCTGGACAGACTCATCATCATCTGAGTCTGAAGAAGAGGAAGCCTATGTTGGACTAATTGTTGTTGCTGCTGCTAATAATAAAGTTGTAACAACAAAAGAAGTCTATCCTCCAGTAAGGATAGGAATCAGGGCCCCTCTGACACTATCAGACAGTTACTCAGAGGTGGATGACGATGCCGACAGCTGTAGAGGGCTGATGGAAGTGTTAGATGAAGAAGGCAGCCATGATCAGTCTGGTTAAAGTAAGGTACATTTACTATCCAGTTTTGCGTCTGGGTATGGGACTCATCCTTGTACAGAATCCTCTTCATCTAATGGTGAAGATGATTCTGGCTAAGAAGGTGATGTCAATCAACTGATTGATAGATAAGATGAACTTCTTGATGCCTTTAAAAAGTGCAAGAAGTTGACTAAGAAACATGCTATGAAGATTCTATCTCTTCAGCGAGCTGCTTCCCAGCTTGCTGAAATAGCAGCTGTGTTGAATCAGACAATGAGGGAACTCCGTCAACTGAAAAACCTTTCAGGAATCCAGATGGAGGCTATCAAGAGCAAGAATAGTCTCATTAGAGATCTTGAGGAAAAGCTCCAGAGGGAGAAAAGTATTGTGGCCAGTTTCTCTCAACCCAATACAGTATTGCCCTTGATAGACTCCTCCTCACAGAAGGGTAAGAAGGGGTTGGGCTTTAAGGGTAACACAAGGCCTGCCCATCCCAAAGGGAAAGGGAAAGTTCTAGTTGTGCTTATTCCATCTAGGCCACCTATCCCATTCAAGAGGGTGATATTCCCTTCAAATAGGTATGACCAGGAACGTATATATGGTCACTATATGAATGGTGCTTCCACAAGTAGAACAAAAGATGTTCTCAGCCATTGTGGAAGGCATAGCAGGGTAAGTGCCTTTAAGGCTGCCCATGAAGAAATTCAAATGGCTCATCATGCACCATTTTTTTTGGTGCTACAGCCCCCACTCAAAAATGTAGCTGCAGCAAATTTTCAGAACCCGACAACACAGAATCTGACTAAGGGTCAGTCTGTCAGCTTGCCTGATATGGCAGTTTCTGATGCTATCAAGAGCACACTATCTGGAAAGAAATGTGCTGCTAATGGGCATCAGAACAGGCCACTCAAGCCAGCAAGCAGACAAAACTCCAATCAACTTCATGCTAAAAGGAATCAGAAAATTGTTGTTGCACATCTTCCTACTGTCAAGACTACAGTCAATCCAGCTGCAAGGCCTACACAAAAAAGAAGATACAAAATACATGATTGTTGGTGCTGTGGCAAGGTAGGCCATTATGCCATTGACTGCTGGCATAATCCTAATGTGGCCAAGACCAGAGTTAGTCCACCCCTCAGAAATCTTACTGGTGGATATGTTCAGTTTCAAACTAATATGCATCTAGGACCCAATAGATATTGGGGTCCTAAGGTAAAGTAAACTGTATATTGCAATTTAGTCCAAGTGTCCATACCCATATATGGTACTTGGACAGTGGTTGTTACAGGCACATTACTGGGACAAGGAGCAACTTGAAGGAATACTCTCTAGTAAAAGATGGACCCAAAGTAATCTTTGGTGGTTCAGATAGAGGGGTAACAAGAGGCTATGGTAAGATCACCAATGACATAATAACCATTTCTAAGGTGTCTTATGTTGAAGGGTTGCAACACAACTTTATAAGCATAATCCAGCTCTTAGATCTTGTCTATGCTATTGTCTTCCACAAGGATACATGCCTAATTAGGAGGTCAAGTGACCAAGAGGTCATATTGACAAACACTAGGAGTGGAAATGTATATTGCTTAAAGTTTCTATGCTTAGATACAGACTTTCCTATCTGTCTAGTGGCAAATGAGAAAGCCTCTTATTGTGTCCTATGACACAAGAGGCTAGCCCATGTAAATTACAAGACAATTGGCAAGCTCTTCAGTCAAGAGCTAGTTAGGAATGGTCCCAATATGAAGTGCTCCAAGGAGGGCATTTGTTCTGCTTGTCAAAAGGGCAAGTAGACAAAAACTTCCTTCAAGGGCATTAGGACCAAAGATACTGTGAGGTGCCTATACCTCCTACATATGGACTTGTTTGGTCCTATGCAAGTTTATAGTCTTGGTAGGAAGGTCTACACTCTTATGGTGGTTGATGACTTTTCCAGGTTTGTTTGGGTGTTTTTCCTCAAGAGAAAGAATGAAACCCTTGATATCTTCATTAAGATTGTCAAGCAAATTCAGAATGAGTTTAACAACTCTGTGGTCAAAATCAGAAGTGACCATGTGATTGAATTCCAGTCTGATAGCATGAAAAGGTTCTGTGAAGAGCATGAGATTCATCTTGAATTCTCTTCACTTAGAACACCCCAGCAAAATGGGATTGTTGTGTGGAAAAATAGGACTCTCATAGAGGCTGGAAGGACCCTGTTGAGTGACACATCTCTCCCAAAATATTTCTAGGTTGAGGCAGTCAACACTACATGTCATGTCCTCAATAGAGCCTCTATCACCAAGAGCTAATAAAAAACTCCCTATGAGATCTTGAAAGGCAGAAAACCAAACCTGAGCTATCTCAGAATCTTTGGTAGTAAGTGCTATGTGCTTTTTAATGGAAAGTCCTATGTGACTAAGTTTGCTGCCATGTCTTTTGATGGGATTTTTGTTCGGTACAACAACCATAACAAAGCTTATAGGATCTATAACTTAAAAATCCAAGTTGTAGAAGAGTCTATATATATAGTCTTTTATGAGTCTACCATGATTTATAGTGAGATGTCGAGCTCCTCTTCTTGTACTGCAAATACAGAGATGTTGGTGGAAAAGCTAACCATCAAAGATGCAGCTCCAGTTATGCAAGCTAAAGTGGATATTCTAGATGGTCCACCAGATACACTTGGAGCAGATGAAGATCAACAAGGAACTGTTCCTGAAAGAAGATTGCCTCCAACAATCAGGCATTTAAGAGACCATCATGCACACCAAATCATTGGTGAAGCTAGCCAAGGTATAATGACCAGAAGAAAGAATCTAAATACAACTATGTATGTCAGCTTCCTGTCACAGGTGGAGCCAAAGAAGTTTGAAGAGGCCAACATAGATCAATTTTGGATAATGGCTATGCAAGAGGAACTGAACCAATTCAAAAGATGCAAGGTCTGGAAGCTGGTTCCCAGACCACAAGGACATAATTTCATTGGATTCAAGTTGATCTACAGGAATAAGCTTGATAAAAATGGCATTATAATCAAGAACAAAGTAAAGCTATGGCTAAGGAGTACAGGCAAGAAGAAGGTATTGATTTTAATCAAACTTTTTCCCCTGTACCAAGATTGGAGTCTATCAGACTGTTCCTTGCATATGCTGCACATAATTGATTCAAAGTCTACCAGATGGATGTAAAGTGAGCCTTCCTGTATGGTGAATTAAAAGAAGAAGTCTATGTTGAGCAGCCTCTAGGTTTTGTTGTTCCTAACTCTGCTGATTCTGTTTAAAGACTTAGGAAAGCTCTATATATATAAAACAAGCCCTTAGAGCATGGTATGAAACCTTGTCTAGCTTCCTTATTGAGAACAAATTCTTAAGGGGGAAGATAGAAAAGACCCTATTCCTAAGGGAATCTAAGGGTAAGATCATCCTAGTCCAGATCTATGTAGATGATATAATATTTGGATCTACTAATGACAACCTCTGTAGGAAGTTTGCTAAACTTATGCAGGGAAAGTTTGAGATGAGCAGTATGGGTGAACTTTAGTTCTTCTTGGGTCTTCAAGTAAGACAGACTGATGATGGCTTGTCCATATACAAGTCTAAGTTCACTAGGGAGTTAATAAAGAAATTTGGCATGGAGAATTCCTCCACCATAAAAACTCCCATGAGTCAAGTATTCCTATAGGCAAGGATGAAGCAGGGAAGCCTGTTGATGAGACCTTATATAGAGGGATAATTGACTCCTTTTTATCTCACTAAAAGTAGGCCAGACATCATGTTTGATACATGTATTTGTGCTAGGTATCAGGCTTGCCCTAAAGAATCTCACTACTCTACTATAAAGAGAATTTTGAGGTATCTAAAGGGCACACATAATCTTGTCCTATGAGACCCTAGGAATGGGGAGTTTGAACTAACAAGCTACTCAGATGCAGATTTTGCAGGCTGCAAAGAGGACAGGAAGAGCACTTCTAGCACCTGTCAACTCTTGTTTGGAAGACTAATGTCTTGGAGCAACAAGAAGCAAACTAGTGTTGCAATCTCAACTACAGAGTTAAAGTACATCTCAACAGGTAGCTGCTGTGCTCAGTTGATGTGGATCCAACATTAACTCCAGGACTACAACCTCCAGATAAGTAGAAGCCCTCTATTTTATGATTCTACTAGTGCAATATAAATTGCTAGGAATCTTGTTTCTCACAGCAGGACTAAGCATATTGAGATAAGATACCATTTCATTAGGGAGCATGTGGAATGTGAAGATATCACCCTTGAGTTTGTCCCAACAGTCAAGCAAGTGGCTGACATCTTCACTAAGCCACTAGATGAAGCAAAGTTTAACCCCTTTAAGTTTGAGTTGGGTATGTTAAACTTAGTAAAGCTTCAGTTGCTCCTTAAATAGTTACTGGCTATATTATGTCTTGTAGAAGGAATTGCTCTTCAATAGAATGAAGAATTTTCAAGTGGTATACCTTCAATAGTATAATGTTCAAGTGCTAACCTGACTGGTACAGGCTACACTATCTACTAAGAAACATGACAGATGCTGCTTCTGTAACACCCCTATCCGTCGCATAGTATATAACAGTAGGTCCGGCCGGGGCCCGACGCCATATACTACGGACAGACCGGTTGGTTACGTATTGAAACCATTCAACCAATCACAACGTCCTACACAGCACCTAGCGGAAGCAATTATTAAGTTGCACAATTAAGAACCCTGCTAACATGAATGTCCACGCAACTAAAAACAAGGAATGTTTAATACACGAATAATGGCCTTAAAGCCTTACAAGAGTTTGCTTAATAAAAAGTGTCTTCCAAACCTCGGCACGCAGGCCGGTCACACATGAGTACAAAAAGGAAAACACTCAAAACTTGGCCTTCGAGGGCCGGCACAGCAACTTGGGCTTTAGTCCGCTATTTACCTCTCGGATCCGCAGCACCTGCAAGCAACAATCCACCGCACGGTAGTAAACAGAGGCAACGGTCAGCTATGCAACCAAATTATAACGATTCCGCCCCCAAACCGGGACGGCAAAGCTTCTTCCCTGCACTTGTTAGCAAAACAAGCAACATAGCAAAATAAGCATCACATCACAGGTGCACGCTCACACGGCCGTACACCCCGTGCTCTCAGGGCACTTACTCGGTGAAGCCAGTCCGAACCCTGTATGGTCCTCGACTCTACCACCACCCCCAGGGTGGCAATCTTGTGAGCATTTAGTCTTCTCAGCCGCAGCCTAGACTCGATCTCCAAACCTTGGTAAGTTCCACGTAAAACTTTAGGTCGCTTTAACCGAGCAGGTGGAGCGGTTAGGGGTGCACCAGCCCGTTGCTCACCCCGCCATTGCCATTAGGCCTTTGACGCGGACTAAGCTTCCCCATTCCCAAATAATGATCAAACATGGTACATAGCCCCGCTATGTACCCGGTTGGCTCCCAGGCCACCGATATGACAGAAATGCATTTCCGTCCAGATTTCCGGGTGCACCTCGGGGTTAATCCCCCAGATTCCCTGATGCATACTACCGCATAGCAACCCAAAAACAAACACAACGCTCGGAGTCTTCTCCGGCCAATAATGCATTACAAATCATCACCGATCCGGACCAACACGTCCGGGTAGGCTTCACACATCATGCCTATGTCTGTACTACGATTCCGGACTCTAACAAGGTGGACTTTACATATCTACCACAAGGAATACCACAATCTCGAAGCACACTCGCGGGAGAGGGGTTTTCCCATGCAAAGGAAGAAGAGCTTCACATGCTCAAGAATAGAATCGTTACCGTTGCGCTTTGCCTCGACGCCATGACGATCTAGCCGGATGGAAAGCACCGTATCGGCCTTGCCTTCGCGGATCCGGACTTGGGTCGTGATTTGGAGCTCCGAAGCTCCGCTTGTGACCAGATCTAGCTTCTTCTTCCTCCTCCAAGCTCTCTCCTCTCTCTAACTCTTAGAGAGAGAAACAACCAAAGGGAATGAGGGTTTCTAAACCCTATTCCCGGATATAACATCCCAGCAACAGCCCCCACCGTTAGATCCAAATCCAAGGGAACGAACGGCCATGATTAGGCCTAAAATACAAAATTTGGGGCCGAACACGGGTTGCAACACGGCCGTGTGCCTGGCCGTGTCACCCATTCACCGTCTCGACCGACTCAAAAACCAGCACACGGCATTCGACACAGCCTCCGACACGCCCGTATCACATGTGACACGCCCGTGTCGAGACCCGTGTCACGCCCCCCGTATGCAATCGGCCAGCTTTCCCAACCCGAGAAGGACACGGCCTATGACACGGCACCCGACACGCCCGTGTCAGAGCCCGTGTCATGGCCCGTGTACATGACTCAGAAAAACTCCCCAGTGTGACACGCCCGTGTCCAAGGCCGTGTGCCTCAACTCGATGATCGCCGATCGTCAAAATGTCGACCACATGACCCGTGGCCGAACACGCCCGTGTCACGCCCGTGACACGCCCGTGTCACGCCCGTGACATGCCCGTGTCACGCCCGTGACACTTGCTCCAAAACCCAGACTGGGCTTAAAACGTCACCCGTCCCTCTTTTGACTTTCGGGGGTGTTACAACTCTCCCCCTTAAAAGAATTTTGTCCACGAAATTACTAAAGGAGAGAAAACAAAAACACTCAACGGTACCCAGGCAGAACAGCTCCGGGTACACAACCAGCATAGATTGCTCTCATTCCTAAGAGAGCTCCTTGCTATCGCAATTGACCCCACCGGACCACGACTATCTTGAATTCCTTGGGACAAAGCCGCTCGACTTCACGGTCTTCAAAACAAAAAGGTTTGACCCTAGACGTCAACCTTTCGTCCACCAAAACATGATCACTCACGATCAAGTTCGAAGGCTCTTGCGCCACCTCACCAAACCGCTCTAGAAATCTCAAGTGTTCCAAGGTATACCATGCTCAACTTTCCCCAAGCGTCGCTCCCGTGAAACACTCTTGAATGACTATAACTTCCTATACGCCATCCGATAACTCCACATTCCGATACGTGGCATTAAAGTACTTAGCCTGCCTCCCCTGAGCGATTAGCAACAGTTCTCTTATGGTTCGCACCAAAGGGGTAGTGTTTACCATCTCTTGCTTTAAATATAACTTCGTGTCATCCGTTCCTAGCCTCGACAACGGCATGCGATGACTTCTACCAAAAAGGGCCTCGAAGGGCGCCATTTGTATGCTCGCTTGGTAGCTAAAGTTGTACGCAAACTTTACCAAAACAGATGGCCTTCCCACTGCTTCTCGAAGTCCAGAACGCACATGTGAAGCACGTCCTCCAACGTCCTGTTGACCCACTCGGTCTGCTCACTTGTCTGCGGATGTAAGACTGGACTAAACTACAACTTAGTCTCCAGCACATTCTGTAAACACCTCCAAACCTTGGACGTAGAACGCCCACCTCGATTGCTCACGATGTTGCGGGGCACACCATGTAGTCTAACTATGTTATCCAGACACATTTGCCAGTTACTCCGCCGAATTATCCTTCCTATGCGGAACGAAGTGCGACACTAAAGTTAACACAATTACGATCACCACACGGCGTCGCTACCCCATTGTGACTTTGGCAAACCATGCACACAGTCAAGTCGAACTTCTATTCCGAACTAGTCAAGGATTCACGAACTCCCCGACACTTGGCGCTCTACCTTCACTAAGGCGCAAGGCTGACACTTAGCCACAAACAACGCTACGACTCTCTTGAGCCCCGGCCACCAAAGTAATTTCTTAGATATCGACACAACTTGTGCCTCCTAAGAGAGTTGAGTACTTGGTAAGACGTATCACAACTCCACCCATAAATTACCCATGCTTGGGCTGCACAAACGATTGTCTTTCCTTGGTAGCCTACCCACAACCGTCGACTTGGGATTTTGACCCACCGAGCCGCACCCATGATTTCCTTCATGCAGCTACACAAACCATAGTCTGCCAACTATGATCAGCCAGGTCATACTGGACTTTCGACCAGTTCAGTTATGCTTCGTCGCTAGTCTGCTTGTCAACGCAAGAGATAGCTAACATCTCCAAATCCCGGGTCAAACCCTCAACATGAAACTACAACTAGTTGGCTTGGGCGGAAGCCCTGCGTCTCAACGCATCCGCAACACATTGCCTTACAACGAGCACAAAATAACTTTCGAACGTATAGTACCCCAGGAACTCCATCCATTTTTGCTGCCTCAATTTCAGATCCTTTCGATCCCACCGATGTATCAGGCTCATAGGATCGGTACAGACACCGACTTTGTCACCATACATATAAAGCCTCCCTAGCTTTTGTGCAAAACACACGACCACGAACTCCAGATGACGGACTGGACAATACCCCTCGTGCTCTTGCAACTAATGCGAGCCATAGGCCACAACATTACCACGCTGCAGCAGCACGCAGTCTAATCCGCTGCCTAAGGCAGTGCCGTAGATCTCACAGCTTCTGGTTCCACTCGGCGAACTTAACACTGGCGCCGCGGTTGACCAACTCTTTAACCCTTCATAGCTTGGGCGTACTCGCGCATCTAAGCAATCCTTTTAAGCTTTTCCTTGACAACGATGCGAGGGGTAATACTATCCGCGGGAATTCCTCTACGAAGCGCCTGTAGTAGCCGACCACACCAAAAACTCTGGATTTCCGCTACCGAGACAACACAGGCCACCCTCGTATTGCGACTAACAATGCTGGACCCACACGCCCTCACTCTACCAACTAAAGGACCAAGAAGCGCTATGAGGATAACCCAAGACTCGAGTTCGGAGAACTTGGTGTATACATAGTTCTTTCTTAGCGTCCACAAAACCAAGAGTAGATATTCAGAAGCGATACCCTTCGCACAAAAATTACCCCCAATGTGTCGTCGATGAAGGCGATCACAAACTGGACTAGGTACTCCATGAATGTTCCGTTCATCCGGTCTATAAACACTGATGCCACACTTGACTGCCAAGACAGCACGATCGCAAACTCAGATTGCTCATCACTCGTGCTTAACACCGCCTTTGCGATAACACTTACCCTCATTCTCAGATGAGGGTAACCGGACTTACGATCCACTATTGAGTCCACGGAAGACCCGACTAACTGATCAGAAGATCATCGATCATTTAGATCGATTACTTGTCCTATTTCTTCAAACTTACACAGCTCTCTGCAATAGATACACAATTTCAAGCTCCCGTCCTTCTTCTGAGTAAAGAGGACCGGTGCGCTCCAAGGCAACGAGCTTGGACGCACATACCCTTGCTCCATCAACTTTTCTAGTTGAACCTTTAACTCCACTATCACCTTAGGCATCAACCTATAAGGAGAGCGTGACACAGGTTTAGCACCTGGAAAAACTCAATCGTGAAATCGATCTCTCGCTACGGTGGGGCTCCAGGGAGATTGTTCGGGAACACATCGGGATGCTCAAAAACCACTGGGATACTACCTAGAGTGGACTTAGGCGTTACAGCCTCCACTAATGTGAAGAACAGCTTTATACCAACACAAAACTGTCTTGACCACCGGGAGGGCAGACGTCAGTGTCCTGCTCGATCCGTTCAGTTCCGCAAACGTTGTCTCCTGCCCAACACCCAGCTAGGTCTCTTTGCGGTTGCAAACGATAAAAGCCTTCTACCCCAAAAGCTAGTCCATAACAAAGATGATGTCAAACTTTAGTAATGGCAACAGCGACGCTAGCAAGTCGAATCCTTGACTTTCAATAAGACTCGTACCGCACAGACTGTATCTCTGCGCGCACTGGACGACTACTGGGTATTAACCCATCCGGATTGCCAAGATTCCAAAATAAAGCCTAGAACTTCAAGTTCTGAGTAAACACGTATAAGGCAAGAAGCAAGGTTGCTAACAATTAAACCATACCTGACGACCCGACGGTCGGCCACATGACCTCCTGCTGGCAAAGGATGTTCACTCTCGATTGGGCCGGAGTAAACAGCGATGCGGCAGACGCCACAGCCTTGCCTTTCTCTTCAGATATCGACCCCGACTTCTTTTTGGACATTAGGCGTCCACTCCAACAATCCCGGGCATAGTGGCCTGGCTTTCCCCAAACAAAGCATGCATCCGGGGTTCGAACTGTAGTCGCTCCAGATGTGCTAAAGGAAGGGACTAGACCCGACCTCCTCGCCTTCTTATGCCACCTACGATACCCAGATTTTGAGGTTGGCATTTTGAACATCGTTTCCTTTACACCAGAGGCTTCAACTGCTCCTGCCAAAACTTTCCTTGTCTTCTGAGCACTCTCCCAACACTCTCTGGCGAGATGCCCTTTCTTGCCACAAGAATAACAATTGAGGGTAGTTCGGGTAGTAGATGACCCAGCCTCCTTTCTCGGCAACTTTCGATAGACAGTCCTTATAGGATCTGTAGGGTTTGGTACCCTATCCACTGGTACTTGGTGAGTTTTCCCCAACTCCACCTCCAAAGCTCTAGCCGACTCCACCAAAGCTC
Organism: Platanthera zijinensis; assembly: GCA_039513925.1. NCBI lineage: Eukaryota > Viridiplantae > Streptophyta > Magnoliopsida > Asparagales > Orchidaceae > Platanthera > Platanthera zijinensis. The sequence continues at coordinate 61,533,320 of CM077098.1, read as the reverse complement.
GGAATCCCAATAACTTTGGTCCTAGCAGTAGGATACGCAACTCGCTGCGCAGACCGTTATAAAATCTATCAACTATAGATTGCTCGCTTTCCCATTCAAAGCCTGGGTGGCGCCTTAACATAAGGAACGTCTGCAAATATGCGTCAACTGAATGCGCTCCCTACACCACAGTCATGCTCATCTGCTGCTCTAATTGACCCCCAAATGCCCTTTGCTCCAACATACCGCCCGATGTTGGGGCCATCTCAGGGACAAAGGGTTGCACATTACTCCCATGTTGTGCGTTGGTCACAGCGAATACCTCTTCAACCACCCTTCTTATGGTTTCCAGAGACGTAGGGGTCTCAGGAACGTTACTTGGTGACATACTTTGCTCAGCAAACGTGTGTTCAGACTGCCACGCTCCACTTCCGGACACCTATAGCCGTTCAAAACACCATAAGTGACTGAACAAAATTTGCAAAAAGCAATTATAGGAACACGCAGGTTCCTCAAACTTGTGTATTTTCATTCCTAAGTGGACATTCATGGGTTCTTTTCATGTTATAATGGTGACGCACACACATGTGCTCACCACCCCTTAAAGTGAATTCGTCCACGAATTCATTTAAGCTTGACTGAAACCAGTAGTCTGATACCAATTTGTAACACCCCTATCTGTCGCATAGTATATAACAGTAGGTCCGGCCGGGGCCTGACGCCATATACTACGGATAGACCGGTTGGTTACGTATTGAAACCATTCAACCAATCACAACGTCCTACACAGCACCTAGCGGAAGCAATTATTAAGTTGCACAATTAAGAACCCTGCTAACATGAATGTCCACGCAACTAAAAACAGAGAATGTTTAATACACGAATAATGGCCTTAAAGCCTTATAAGTGTTTGCTTAATAAAAAGTGTCTTCCAAACCTCGGCACGCAGGCCGGTCACACATGAGTACAAAAAGGAAAACACTCAAAACTTGGCCTTCGAGGGCCGACACAGCAACTTGGGCTTTAGCCCGCTATTTACCTCTCGGCTTCGCAGCACCTGCAAGCAACAATCCACCGCACGGTGGTAAACAGAGGCAATGGTCAGCTATGCTGACCAAATTATAACGATTCCTCCCCCAAACCGGGGCGACAAAGCTTCTTCCCTGCACTTGTTAGCAAAATAAGCAACATAGAAAAATAAGCATCACATCACAGGTGCACGCTCACACGGCCGTACACCCCGTGCTCTCAGGGCACTTACTCGGCGAAGCCAGTCCGAACCCAGTCCGGTCCTCGACTCCACCACCACCCCCAGGGTGGCAATCTTGTGAGCATTTAGTCTTCTCAGCCGCAGCCTAGACTCGATCTCCAAACCTCGGTAAGTCCCACGTAAAACTTTAGGTCGCTTTAATCGAGCAGGTGGAGCGGTTAGGGGTACACCAGCCCGTTGCTCACCCCGCCATTGCCATTAGGCCTTTAACGCAGACTAAGCTTTCCCATTCCCAAATAACGATCAAACATGGTACATAGCCCCGCTATGTACCCAGTTGGCTCCCAGGCAACCGATATGATAGAAATTCGTTTCCGTCCAGATTTCCGGGTGCACCTCGGGGTTAATCCCCCAGATTCCCTGATGTATACTACCGCATAACAACCCGAAAACAAACACAACGCTCGGAGTCTTCTCCGGCCAACAATGCATAGCAAATCATCACCGATCCGGACCAACACGTCCGGGTAGGCTTCACACATCATGCCTATGTCCGTACTATGATTCCGAACTCTAACAAGGGGGACTTTACATATCTACCCCAAGGAATACCACAATCTCGCCGCACACTCGCGAGAGAGGGGTTTTCCCATGCAAAGGAAGAAGAGCTTCACATGCTCAAGAAGAGAATCGTTACCCTTGCGCTTTGCCTCGGCGCCATGACGATCTAGCCGGATGGAAAGCACCGTATCGGCCTCGCCTTCGCGGATCCGGACTCGGATCGTGATTTGGAGCTCCGAAGCTCCGCCGGTGACCGGATCTAGCTTCTTCTTCCTCCTCCAAGATCTCTCCTCTCTCTAACTCTTAGAGAGAGAACCAACCAAAGGGAATGAGGGTTTCTAAACCCTATTCCCGGATATAACATCCCAACAAAATCCCCCCACCGTTGGATCCAAATCCAAGGGAACGAACGGCCATGATTAGGCCTAAAATACAAAATCTGGGGCCGAACACGGGTTGCAACACGACCGTGTCACCCATTCGCCGTCTCTACCGACTCGAAAACCAGCACACGACATTCGACACGACCTCCGACACGCCCGTATCACATGTGACACGCCCATGTCGAGACCCGTGTCACGCCCCCCATATGCAATCGGCCAGCTTTCCCAACCCGAGAAGGACACGGCCTGTGAGATGGCACCCGACACGCTCGTGTCACATGTGACACGCCAGTGTCAGAGCCCGTGTAATGGCCCGTGTACATGACTAAGAAAAACTCCCCAGTGTGACACGCCCTGGGACACGCCCGTGTCCGCGGCCGTGTGCCTCAACTCGACGATCGCCGATCGTCAAAACGTCGACCACATGACCAGTGGCCGAACACGCCCGTGTCACGCCCGTGACACGCCTGTGTCACGCCCGTGACACGCCCGTGTCACGCCCGTTACACTTGCTCCAAAACCCAGACTGGGCTTAAAACGTAACCCGTCCCTCTTTTGAGTTTCGGGGGTGTTACAGCTTCAGTTGAGGGGGAGTATGTCCAGCACTACTCTAAGCACTCTCAAGGTGTTCAAATTACTGCCTATATGAAATCAATGAGGGGGAGGAGAATATCTTCCATGTCTATTTACAGAAGTCAAAAGGGGGAGAAGGACTTGAATCTGCTTACTGATTCAAGGACTTGAAAGTTGTATCATAGGATAGAAGGAAAAGGATATAAGTGGTATCAAATTCATCAAAAGCAGGTAGCAGCTATTAAGGGGGAGTAGGTGCAGGTACGCCCTACAGATAAGGAAGTTTACTATAACTTATCTTCTTATCATATCTTTTCCTGCTGTATTACTCAATTTGTTAGTGTATGTCATTGACTCAGATATTTGGTGTAGAGTTTTGACTTCATCAAATAGGGGGAGATTGTTGAGTCCATTGCCCAAAATGTCCTATATTTGAAGAAGTCAAATATGTCAATGAGCATACACAATGGTATATTTAATGTATGTTCAAGTTCATACATATAGATTAGTCCTTATAATATTGATGGGACAGGTAGCCTAAGTGGCTATGTCAGGTAAACACTTACCTAAGATGTGGATAGACAAAAATCTGTCTAAGTCCATAGGCATTGAGTGAAGCTCACTCACTTAACGCCAGATGACTTATAGTGCTAAGTGGATCCTATACAGTCAAAGCCAAAGGAGTGACAAGCTGAGAAAGTGGCTAAGTCCATAGGCATTGAGTGAGGTCAACTCACTCAACGCCATACAACAAAAAGTTATGAGATAGGCTAATGCAGTAAAATACAAAGAAGAAATGAGCAGAAAAGTGGCTAAGTCCATAGGCGTTAAGTGTAGCTCACTCACACAATGCCATAGATTCATAATCGTTGAGTATAGCTCAGTCATTCAATGCCACAATAGAACTGTGAATATTTACTAAGTCCACAGGCATTGAGTGAGGCAAGCTCACTCAATGCCATCTGATAATGCGTTGACTAATTCTCAAAGCCAGTATTGTTTTTAGACAAAGAAATTTGGCTAAGTCCAAATGCATTGAGTGTAGCTCACTCACTCAACGCCAGATAACAGAAGAAAAATCTATTAAGTAGTTTGGCTTTGAGTGGAGGTTACACACTCAACGCCAAGTAGCAGAAAGTAGGGCTAAGGAAAAAAGAGTTGAGTGAGGCGTGCTCACTCAATGCTCTCAATGCCAAGCATGCAGAAGAGGCTGAAGAATAAGCTAAGGCAAAAAGCATTGAGTGAAGCTTGCTCACTTAACTCTGTCAACGCCTAATGGTAGAAAGATTGCCTAAGTGTTTTGGCATTGAGTGTGGCTTGCTCACTCAATGTTGTCAACACCTAATAGCAGAAAGATTGCCTACGTGTTTTGGCATTGAGTGAGGGTTGCTCACTCAATGCTGTTAACTCCTATTCTACTGATGCTTGATTTTTACTAAGTCTACAGGTGCTGACGTCAGCAAAATCGACAAAGTCAACTTATTTCAAATCAAGTACGGAGAAGCTACAAAACACGACAAAGTCTGTCGAGGAGCTACTGTACGTCTTCTTCCATTAAAGCAAGGTGCAGCTGGATGCTGCAGGTGGGCCCCACTCATCTCTAAGATCCATTGATCGACGAACTATAAAAGGAAGAGATTGGAAAAGATGCAAGACAACTTTTAGGGCTTTATCAATTTCAAAAAGGGTTGTGGCCGGACTTCATATCTCTCGCCATTACTGCCGAGATAGAGCTTGAAGTCTTCCTGCAGGAACACAAAAAGTTCAGTGAGCTATTGCTTCTCAATCTGCTACACCATAATCAAAAAGATTTCTGATAGAGGAAGAAAGTAGTGCCATCATTCTCCAGTGGGCTCAGTTGGCAGATTGAAGAACACAAGTTCATCTTCTTCTTCAACAAAATCAGAATCTTCATTCTGAGTTTCTTCTAACAAAGAGAGAACTTCTTCCTACTGCTGTGAAGCAAGATAGTGTTGAGATAACTCAACCATAGCTTTTGACCCAGAGAAATTTCCCTATGTCAAAACATTCAAATCTTCATTTTCCTGTAGAATCCAACTGGATCTGAGCTGTAGGGCCACTGGCCTGAGGTAGGGCAATATTGCCTGAGTTGTAGGAGAGTAAAGCTCTCTGAGTTGTAGGATCCAACTGGATCTGAGACTGAGGTAGGGCATTTTGCTTGAGCTGTAGGAGAGTGTAACTCTCTGAGGTAGGATCCTTTAGATCTAAGGTAGGGATGTCCTCCCAGCATGAGTGTCGGGCCTTTGGCCTGAGGTAGGTGATTTGCTGATCACTGAATTGTAGGCCCTTGTGGCTGAGTTGTAAGTCTTGGAGGATATTGAGAGATCCTGAGGGATCTGAGGTGTAAGATCCTTGGAGCAGTGTTTTAGAGAAATGCCTTGACTAACAGGAAGTTTTTAAGGTGGGAGGAGAGTGGATGTACCCACAAGTTAGGGAACCACTATAAATCTGTGTGTGCTTTTCTGTATTATTTTCTCTGTGCAGGTTCTTGAAAGCAAACTACTACCAACACACTTAGTGCTAAAGGAAAAACTAAAAAGAGAATAATAACAGTGAGACAACCTATTCACCCCCTTTAGGTTGTAAGCTTCCTTAAAAATAAAGACTTTCACCAACTTCACCGGGCTTTGGCAGGCCGCAACAGTAGCCTCATCACGTGCTCTCTCGGTAGAAAGTGCAGCATAGGGAGGGTTGAAAGGGATATCTCGCACCCCTGCAAAGATAACAATTAGGAAATTTCCAAAACACGTAATCCTTAAAGTAGTGAGTGCGAGAACTACCTTCCCCGGTGAGAACCGGAAGTAGCTTGTCGACGTTCACCCTTAAGAAAGGAACGTCAAAATCCTTCCCGAGGAGGTATTGGTGGAGCTTGGCCTCATGCCCTCCGAGACTAGGGGCGGTATGTGGATTCCTCCTGCAAGATCGATGAGAGCGGGAGGTTGCCAAAATCTTCAGAGACGAAAATGATTTTCCTGACCCAATTATGGTTTTTGTTGGCGAGACCCTTCTCCTTCAGGTTGTTGCCAAAGAAGAAGACGACTCCGTCTCTTTTGGTGCGAAAGTTAAAGAGTTTGCAGAAGACAGGCAGGCTGAACTCCATTCTCTCTGACCAAAGATAGTTTGCCAATGCGACCAGTAGGACAATGGAGTTAGGGTTGAGTTGTGCGGGAACCATGCCAAAGTAGCGGAGGGCCTGACGGATTTTGGGCCAGATGGGGAGGCGCAACCCTACTTCGAAGTGCTCGGTAGGGATGGAAAGCTCACAGGGAGAGAAGCAGTTGATTGACTCATCCCTTCCCGGATTCCGCGTGGTGAAGTCTGGAGGGATGTAAAGGTTCACCAGCCAGCGATACTCTTCTTTGGACAGGTTGCAGTTCACAAAGGGGTAGTCAGCGAATTCTGTAGTGCACATGGTCCGTCCCTCGGTTTCCCCTGTCATCTCGCTAATAGGCGAGTTCAATAGATGAGTGCAATAGTCGAGTGCAATAGGCGAGCGCAATAGGCGAGTGCAAGAGAAGGAAAAATTGCAAGAAAGTAAAAGCTATTGAACAAGGTTATTAATGCGGTAAGTGAGCATTCTATTTATATGAGATTTTGGGCGGGAATGGGCCAGGTATGAAAAGGTGCGGATGAACCTTTTTCGAGATCTCGCACTCCCTCATTTGCACCATTAATCTGAGCATAAATACCAAAAGCAAAAATATGCGGTGACGAGAATAAGTGGCTAAAAAAATAAAGCAAGATTGAAAGAATATACATCCACAGTTTGTCGTTCGTACTCGGCATGAGGGCAGGTAGTCATTATTATTACATAGATCAAATAAAAAAAGACTAGAGCGGAAAGACGAGTGTGGTAGGCCCACCAGGGTCCATTACTGCCGTCTCCGTCCTCTCCTTCCTGCCCCTGGCATGACGCGAGTATAATAAAGAGAGCGCATGGTTTAAAGCTCTCGCTGAGTGAGGAATAGCTGATCTTCAGCTCTCGCAAGATGGAGGCTGGGATAGTCCGACCCACCGCCTGCTTCTCCCCCCAGGGTGGAGACCAAGTGCGTATAGTTATTCTCTAAGCTAAGGAGCCGCTTCTCGGCAGACTCTTGGTTCTCTTGTATTTGGTTATCCATCTCGCATAATAACAGAGATTGCTTCTGGAGTACCTCCACTAGCTGTCGCTTCATTCCCTCGATGTCTTTCACGTCACCTAAGTACTCGGCAATTGAATCCAGGGAAGGGAGAGGCGAGATCTCCTCCACGTCAATATCAACATAAGTAGAGATCTCGCGGTACCCTGTGCAAAGTGTTTTTTAGGTACGACTAATTCTCGCGCCTTGTGGAAAGCAAGTAGGATTTGTTTCCTAGTCCACCGCCCGCATCCCTGTCGAAAGGTCAGCGAGAAGTGACGATTCATCCTTCGAAGGGAGTGTCGAAGGTTATATTCCCTTTCACCAGCCGGGGGGGGGGGGAAAGCTTGTTGGTTCAGCCACAAAAGTGCTAATCTGCGGAGGAAGGACAAATACGGTATCCATTAGGGGTCGAAGGTCCGAGGCGGGATCTACATGCATTTGGCAGGCAGAGAATCTCGGTGTGAGAACTAATCCCGTGTTTTCAAAAGAGGGAGCTGCAAAGAAGAAGCGGGTGAGCCGTAGGATGAAGGTCCAAAAGACAGAAGGACTTACATTTCTATCGAAGGGAGGCATTCGATTTTGGCGTCTGGATCTGCGGGGTGATCTTGCAAGCTGCCTCATCATTCTCGATCAGAGGGTGGTTCAGCACCCGATTCCCCAGCTCCTTTTTCTTTTGGCGGGATCTGTGACCAGAGCATCAAAATCCATCTCTATGCAAACAAGTATTATAAGGTGAGTGGACTTACCAGAGGAATCCCGGAGTTGGAAGGCTCCTGCGACACCGACTGCTCTTTAGTCAAATCGCGTCTTACCACCTTTGCCTTTTTCATCTTTGGGGAGGACCCCGGGACTTTTCGCATAAGCCAAGGGGTGAACGAACCCATCAAGGCCTTATCCTTGGCACGGACATCATTGAGGAGGTCCATAGCTTCCTTCGAAAGTGACATCTCCATGGGGGTGAGAATCGAGAAAGCTAGGAAGGGGCAAGGCGGCCTCAACCGCCGTTGAGAATATATATAGAACCATGGAAGGACCCACAAAAGATTCATTTCAAGGACATCATGCACTCATCGAATACGTGGGGTTAGATGATTCTTTCCTAGCTTTTGCAAAAGCTCGCAAAGAGCGGGGATTGTGTATAACCCCATATTCGCTGAGTAGGACCTAGGGGCCGAGACCCCAACTTTGAGCTGGCTCTCAGCTAAGTTGGTCAGGCGAGTGGAATAGGCGGAAGGGATCCCACCCTAGGGAATGCGAAAGGAGTCTCGCACGGGCGCATAAGGGGGTAGCGAGTGCCTGGTTTGCGCTGTACTCGCGCCTTTATATGGGGAATATTTTGGCCCGCACTCACCCAGGACTATAAGGAGGTGGCGGCTGCCAGCTCTATCGAGCACTCGCCGCCCTAGGCAAGTGGAAGCGGCGAGTGCCAGCTCAATTGAGCACTCGCCGCCCAGGCGAGTGCAGGTTTTATAGGGCCACTCGCCCAATCCTCTTTATGATGTATCTTTACTATTTTTCCCCTCTTGGACTGCCTATAACCTGTTGGAACAATGGAGTTATGCTGTTCGTAGACCCAGTTGGGCTGCACATAATAGTTCAGAATAGCAGAGGTTAGCTATTTGCAAGCTATTTTCAGAAATATATAAATTGACCCAAGGGGGTACCTCAGAAGGCATGCTTTTCTTGTGGCCAGGTCTTCTTGCGCTTTCTGAGGTATCCTTAGCTCGACATTTGGCTAAGGAGGGGAAACTCTCTATGATATTATGGGTGTGTGGTGGGACCTCTACGCCGAGCCCTTGGGTCAGTCCCCTGTTCTTTTTCCTTGGTCATTTGGCTCGCGAGAGAGAAGTAAGTGTGCGATCACCTCTTCCCCAAGGGTGAACTCCACAGAGACCGAGTTTTTGGTTTCAATAGTGCGGGAGGAAGAAAGTGGAGGATAGTTGTTTTGAATATTTCCCTTCAATATTACCTAAATTTGAAGAGGCATCACCATCAATGCTAAGTGCATAATTATATTTGATATATGTTAAGGTTTAGTGTGTGCAGGTTGTCTACTATACCATGTTTAGACATGATGTCAGGGTCATAATACTTGTTTGACACAAGACAAGATGTTGGCAAAGCAGAAATTTGGCTAAGTCCAAAAGAGTCGAATGAAGGCAGTTCACTCGACTCAAGAAGTGCAAAAGCGTTGAAGAACAACATACAGTCAAAGCAGCAGTGTTGTTAACTAGAAATTTGACTAAAGTCCAGAAGCATTGAATGAAGGCAGTTCACTCAACGCAAACTCAACTTGAAATCTGGCTAAGTCCAGAAGCATTGAGTGAAGGCAGATCACTTAACACAAACTCAACAAGATATCTGGTTGTGGACAAAAGCGTTTAGTGAAGGCAATTCACTCAACGCCTCAATGAAGAAGACTGGTCACTAGATAGGTAGAAAATCCACTGTCTAATAGCGTTGAGTGAACTCACTTCACTCAATGCCAAAAGAGCATAAGCGTTGACAGAAGATCAAGAAGTCAAAGCCTCACAAGGAGCAGACAAAAAATATGTCTAAGTCTAGAAGCATTGAGTGAAGGCTGTTCATTCAATGCTTACTCAACAGATAATTCAACTAAGTACAGAAGCGTCGAGTGATAAAAACTCACTCGACGCATAATCAGTTAAGACTATAAAAGTCTATTTGCGTTGAGTGAGTAAGGCTCACTCAACATACTCAACGCTTGAGATGCAGAATTCTGCAAAGTACTTTTGTGTTGAGTGACAAGGCTTCACTCAACGCATGAGAAGTATGTCTGGAATTTTCTAAGTCCAGAAGCGCTGACTCATACTGACGTTAACAGAAATTCAAATGTCGTGGGATTTGCTTGCTAGAAGAAAAACGGAGCCGCTTACCTTTAGTATTGTATTTATTGCAAAAGTTGTGATGCAGTTGCCCATTCCAGGGGTCCATACGTCACACAGTGACGTTGGATAACAGGATACAAAAGGAGAGTATAGGGGAAAGAAGAAAGAGAGTTTTTTTAGAGAGAAAAGCAAAATAGAGCTTTCTAGTCATCTTCTTCATCTCGACACAGGAGAAGTTTTCCTAGAGCTTACCCTACAGTTGTTTGTGATTCACAAATAGTGGTGGCTGGTTGAAGAAATTCTTCAACAATAAGATTTGGGAGTTTTATTTCTAAGTTTCAAAGTGAAGCAGAGCTAAAGTTAGCTATTGAAGAAAGTCTTCATCAGCAAGTTCAGAAAAATCCTTTTCTGAGTTAGAACAAGTTTCAAAGCAAGATTTAAGGCTGCTGCTCCTTTTCAAGGCCTCTGCTCAAAACTCTACAACAAACAAGGCTTGAAGAAGCAGTGCTCTGCAAGTTACTTCTCAACACAAGCAAAACCAACTTGAATATCAACCATCTTGTTGTTGTGAAGGAGTTAGGACTGAGTTTTCTCAGTTTAGGAAAAAGAAGACTTGTGGACTATTTCCCTGGAGTCAAAGTTTGGCTGAGTTCACTCAGTCCAGAGAGAAGGCTCAAAGATTATTTTCCTGCAGTCAAAGTTTGGCTGAGTTCACTCAATCCAGGAAGATAGGCTCAGAGATTATTTCTCTGGAGTCAATCATCAACAACAAACCCATTTCACTCTATAGGATCTTAATAGATCTGAGCTGCAACCTAAATTATAAAGGCTGAGAGGTAGGGCATATGTGCCTGAGGTAGGATCCTCCTGTGGATCTGAGGTAGGGCCTGTATGCCTAAGGTAGGAGATTTATTCTCTAAGTGTAGGGCCTGTGTGCCTGAGGTTGGATTCAGTTGTGAATCTAAGGTAGGGCCTTTTGCCTGAGGTAGGATCTGGTTAGGATCTGAGCTGTAGGAGAGTTTCACTCTCTGAGTGTAGGGCTATCCTCCCATCCTAAATGTAGGACTTTGGATAAAGTTAGAGGTAGGTGATCTGGAGTAGATTACTGAGTTATAGGAGATTATATCTCTAAGTGTAGGGCCTTGAGCCTGAGGTAGGACTTGGAGGAGTCTGAGAGATCCAGAGGGATATGTGTTGTAAGTTCATTGAGCTGAGTTTGGAGAAGTTAGCCTTGTCTAACACACTGTTAGAAAGGTGGGAGGGACAGTGGTTGTACCCTGACCTTGGGGAACCACTATAAATAACTTGTGTGTTGTTGTGTGATTCTTGAAAGCTAACATAAAACTAATTCACAACATACCAAAGCTAAAACATAGTATTAAAACACACAAAAACAAATTCACCCCCTTCAGGTGTTTAGCTAATCTTGAAATAAAGACTTTCAATAACAAAGTAGTATTATAAAGTAGGTGACATGACGCAAAGCTAGTAAATATGTGTCTGTAGATAGTTTTTAAGGACAAAGTGTAACATCCCTCAGAAAACTAGATCCCTAGGAATGGTTTTGTCATGACTAGGTCATGACAAAACCCTAGGAAGCCCAAGAAGACCAAGTGAACCTAGGAATGTAGGTGAGATCACTATGGTCTGCAAATAGTAGGTTTCTAAACACTAGTGTAGGATGATCATGAGACTTCACCATGACTCCAAGACCCCACCACAACCTCACCAACCTATTGTAAGTTCCATTAGAGCCCTAAGGGTCTATTGGAGAAGGCCCAGGGTGGCCAAGTTGACTTAGGATCATCCTAGGCCTAAATTGGGCAAGGTGCCCTAACTAAGGGCAATGTGCCCCTAATGTGCCCAACCAACCCTACCTAGGTCTTCCCAGACCTAGGGTGAAGTCAATGGGTCACCAAATACCCATTGGGTAAACCTTAGAGGCTGAGTTGACCCAAGTTAACCCTAGCACAAAAGTGGTCAAAGTGCCCTAACTAAGGGGCAAGTGACCACCAAGGTGCCAAGTAAACCCTACATAACCCTTCCTAGACCTTAGGGGAAGCCAAGGGGTCACCAAGGACCCCTTTGGGTCCACCCAAACGGTCATGTTGACCAAAGTCAACTCATGGGTCAAAGTGGTCAACTTAGGTTAACCTAGCCCAATTCAAGTGGGCTAAGCCCAGGTGGTGTGGCCCATTAGTCCAAGGAAGTGGAGAGACACATTTTGGGCCCACCAAATTCAGAGAGTGATGACTTCGAGAGAGAGGAAGGAGTTACCCACTTTGGAGGAGAGAGAAAATGGGGGTTTAATGGCCATCATGGCCATGAAGGTTTCATAACCCCTCACTTTGATGGGGCTTTTACTCCTTGGAGGCAGGGGGAAGAGTTTTCAGGAGGTGGCCGACCAGTGGGGTGTCTCAGCCCTCTCAATTTGGCTGAAACTGAAAACTAGATTTAATGGCCATTAAAGGAGATTTCAAAAATTGGGGAGTTACAAGCCTTACCTCCCCAATTCCTTATTTAAGAACCTTCACCAGGACAAGAGAAGGTGTTTCCCCCGTTCCAATCTTGATTCCCTTGCTGTTGCTATGGAGTTTGCAGAAAAGATCAAATCGGTGGCCGGAAATGGCAAGGAGGTACGTCACCCGCTCTCAGGCCGCAATTCAGGTCCTCCCTTGCTCCTTCTATGGGTAGATCCTAGGATTCATTTAGATTGAGAATCGGGCTCAATTGAGCCTGATCAAAGCCTTCATTTTCCTGGTTTTTCTGATAAAAACATGGTTGCAGGATCGCCGAAATCTGCCCCTCCGGTGGCTGTGCCGCCGCCTGGCGATAGCCACCACCTCGACGGAGGTGGTGGTGGCGGTGGCCGGCCAGAGAGGTGGTCGGGTTGCCGGGAAATGGCGATGGAATAAGCTCCAGGAAGAATGAATCTTGGTCGTCGGCTGGAGCTTGAAGATGACCAGATGCCATCCTTTTGCGTCAAGATTCGTGCTGCTTCAATTTATAATCTTAAATTTAATTAATATCATTTCATGAATTCTGTCACATAATATGTTGTTAATGTTTTTATTTATTAAAAATACTTAAAGGCTTGTACAGAGAAAGTGGTAAACATGTAAATTGTAGCACTACGAGAGTAATTTAATTTAAAATTGATTTGAACCAATTTTGATATCTGGTTTGACCAAGACACCCATTTTGGTGAAGACTATACCTAGGGCTAGTCAGATATTTAAATGTGTTCCCCTACTTCACCACATGTCCAAATGATCTGAAATTTGGATAGGGATTCAATCTTACCAATATAAAGGTTATGTACAAAAATGGGAATTTTTGGAGAGACTTTTTCTATAGTTTTTGAAATTATTTAATAATCAAAGGGTAAATTAATTAGGAGACCTAATGACCTCCAAACCCTCCCAACTTTCGGTGTGTGGTCCTCGGGGTCATCATAAGTCTATGGATAAAATATCATATTATTTGGGGATGATTTGGGCTGAATTTTTGTAAACCCTAACTCTGGCCTAAAGGGGGGTATTTAGGTCAAAGTGTTCCTGGTGAGTTTAAGTGATCAAATCACATCAACAAAGGCTGAAACTTGGACCACCGGTTTGATATGATGCTAGACACCCTCACATGGAATTTGGGGTGGATTGGGGGTAGATTTGCCATAAGACCTAAGTTCCAACCCAAAGGTTGGACTTTGGGAATTTGTGAAGGGCAATGGGTGAAATGCCCTTGTATGGACTTGGTGTTTAGTACATGTGATCCTAGGGTGGTGATAAGCCCTAGGGAGGGATATGGTGGGATTTGGACACATGCACACCACTTAAACTACTAGGTAAGTCTTTGGGTCCATACACCTTAGGAAATGTCTAGTGACTTATATGACTTTGGAATTGCATGAAATTTTGGTAGAGGTCATTTACATAACCTTATTATCCACTGAAATATACTACACATTGTTTGGATGAGTTTACAAGTGAGTTCCTTGGAAAAGTGCACTATCATGAGTTGTCTTGAAGAATTTTATTATGTGACTTCCCAATCTTGGGTTCTGATGATACTTACTCAAGCTATGTTTTAGGACTATAACAAGACCTAAAGATTTTTAATATGAATTTTAGATCGTTTTATGGGGTACTTCATTCATAACCCAACAAGTTACACCTTCTACTTATAAATTTCTTTTGAACAAATTACTCAATGGAAACTTATGAAATTTGGTAAATAGACCTTTAATGACAATTGAAAGCTCTGTGATGTTTTGTGGAATTTTTGGAAGTCTATCTGTAGGGGATGTTTCACAAAGTGCTGTTTTCTAAGTAAAAGTAATTGAATTTATTTTGGCACTATTTAAGCTTGATAAAATATAATTTTTGGTCAGAGGCCCTCTCTAGTAATTGTTGAGATTCAGTAATTTTTCTATAATTTTCTGATGATTAACTTTAGTACTTTCTTCTTTACCCATAATTAATGGCTTATTATTGGATTAATTAATTAGAGGCTAAATCACTTTTGGAAAATCATGAAATTTGGTATTCACTGTTATTCCTCTATTATCTAGTGTTCATAATTTTTGGGTGTCCATTACTTAAGAAAATATTATACTTCATGTTCAAATTACCCATGGCCTAACATTGGGAAAAAAATATTTAAATACTAAATTAATTAGGAAAATTATAGGTTTTTGGATTTAGGCTAATCATGTCATGATAGAACCCCATTAAATATCTTAGGGAATTGGATGAAAATTTGGAATACCTCCTATCATGTACAATATATAGTATAGGATGGTCTGCATATAGTAAAACTACAGGAAATGTGATAGCATTTGAATTGTGGGTTGGGGTTAATAGTTTGCTGGTTTGGGTAAAATTAGATTGAGTTCATCATTGGAAGTTGTGATGAGGAAAATGCTGGGTTGACTAGGATTAGGCGGTGCTCGGGATCGATGAAAGATCGTCTTTCTTATGGAGAGAGAGAGAGGGTCAAAACACACTAGGGTTAGATCCAGAATAATATTAAAAGGGATCGGGTATTAACCAATAATAGTAAGTGCCTTGTGAAAGGGAGCTTTGGGCATCAACCCATCGTAGTTCCTAGTGCCCTCGAGAGCCCTTCATCGGGAATTCCCTGGGCAGTCCAAGGTTAACGTAAGCCGTAAGAATAATTAATGTTTAAGAGTATCTAGTATAATTATGGGTTTACTTTCACACACCCTGGTGTCTCGGTAAGTTAGGTTGGGTCACACGGGCGGTAGGCTTCAGAAAGGGGGAACTAAAGGTCTGACTGGTAGTGCAATTTCTGGTTTAGAGGTGGGTGAGGCCCAACCCACCGCTTCCGTTTGCCACTACGGAGGTATCCTGGGAGATTAGGCTCCAGAAAGAGGGAACTAAAGGTCTGTGTGCACAGAGTCGAGTGGGTGTGTTGCATTTTCAAGAGTATACCTTGACATACTTGCAAGACAGCATAACAATTACATATAATCCTTGATACCTATTGTATAAATTGGTTTGGGACTCTTTATGCAATGAGCCCTACAAAATGACCCCTTAGTTTATAAGCTTGTGTGAACGTACTTATAAGCTAAGGTTATTATTTTATGGATATATATGCTGCTTGCTTGAAAACCGACACCCCATCGTATAAATTGGTATGAGACTTTTTATACGATAGGAGCCTTGCAGAGGACCCCTTAGCTTATGTTTTTATATGAGCATTCATATAAGTTAAGGTTACATATTTCATAATTTGTCTTACATACTTTTGTTACTGCCACTTATTTTCATAGAACTGCTAGATTACTTCCGCCGCCACCTACTACCTTTGTTATTCTCCACCTTCATTACCTTTCCTTTCCTTCTCCCCGCTCGGTACCTAGAAGCCATGGGGTAGGGGTGGGGGATGATAGGACTTAGTATTTTATAATAATGGTTTTCGAACCAAATCATTTTATGGGATCGTGGAGCCTAGCTTGGAGGTGCAGCCCCGGAGGTCGGCACGCTTGGAGATGGGATAGTCTACCAGAGTCCAGACAGCTAGGACAGTGAGTCCCATTCGCTAGTAGTTGTTATAGATTTGCTTCTGCGATGAGTGACTTGTAGTGAGGACTCTGATGTATCGGGCATGAGCCCTAATTATAGTACTTTTATTATTATTACTGTGGGCTCTCCTTTTGTGGAGAATTATTACTATATATGTGATTATTGTGGACATGTGTTAGAGTTCTCATTTCATGCACTCTCATACTTTTGCTACTATTCTATGATCGATATGGCCGACAGGAT
Organism: Platanthera zijinensis; assembly: GCA_039513925.1. Classification (NCBI taxonomy): domain Eukaryota; kingdom Viridiplantae; phylum Streptophyta; class Magnoliopsida; order Asparagales; family Orchidaceae; genus Platanthera; species Platanthera zijinensis. The sequence continues at coordinate 61,517,330 of CM077098.1, read as the reverse complement.
CGGCGTTTTGTAGTGACGACCTTCCCGGGCATGATGGTGTCACCACAAAGCGGCGGTTCTAGGATTAAGACCACGTGGTTTAAAAAAAGAAAAAAGGGGGTCTTACAAGTGGTATCAGAGGGGACCTCGATCGAAAAAGTAACAGTCCACTAACCCTAGGTCACCCCCGCTCGAGTTTAGTTTGGGGACAAACTAAGCAGCGGAAGCAGTGGTTTGCCTATATGGGGGATCACATGTAATTGTCCACTTTTAACGAGGTTTGGGTCAATTTATCACCATGGCCTTTGTTATGCAGCCTACAACGCATCCCATACCACAGGGCGGAGTCCAGCAAACTCCAAATGTTGCACCACCTCTCCCGGCTCTCACTCCATTTCTACAGTCAGAGGTGGGGTAGACTCTGACAGCCATTCTGGAGGCTTTCAGGGCCCAGCAGGTCCCGGCTCCACAGCCAAACCCAGGGGCCAATTTGTTGAGCATCTTTCGAGGAATTTATCCCCCATCTTATTTGAGGATAGAGTTAACTGTACGGACAGAGGAGTGGCTTGACATCATGTACAAGATACTGACTGGGATACGGTGCCCATGGGAGGAGAGGGTGCCTTTAGTCGTCTCTTGCTTGGAGTCCCATGCCAAGAGATGGTGGAAGACACTGCTGGACATGACATTTGCAGAGAAGGAGGTTGCTTACATTACTTGGGAGGAGTTCAGGGCCGCATTGTTGGTGCACATCGTTCCATAGTCGGTAAGAGATGAGCTGGAAGACAAGTTCCTGCAGTTATGGCAGGGCAACAAGACGATGGTTGAGTACCACCGGGATTTTAATCATTTAGCACGATTTGCGGATTCCTATCAGCTGGATGAGGTAGAATACATCAAGAGGTTCTATAAGGTCCTATGAGAAGATCTGAGAGAGGCTCTTTTGTTCATGTCCGACGGGCCTATACCACGTATATTGGAGATAGCAAAGAGGATTGAGGCAGATTGGCACACAACTCGAGGCCGGAAGAGGCCAACTGAGGATAAGGGACGGGGATCCAGAAATGATCAGCGAAGGGGCCTCATTGCTGATGGGAGAGATGGGAGAAGGGCAGAGGACCAACCTCGTCAAGAGGTGAGACATGAGCCAAGGGAGCCGATGGTAATGGCTCCTCAACCTCTCCAGATGCGGGAGATGCAGAGACCCGGGGGTATGTAATTTCCCCCTCCCAAGTGCTACAACTATCATCATGTAGGGCATATACAGAAACTTTCCCATGAGGGGGGAACCCCTACCAGCACCATCGGCTGCCCCACCTGCTCAGCAGTTTGGAGGTCGAGGATGCGGCCGAGGACGTGGATTCTATGGTGGAGACCGCATGCAGGATAGAGAGCAAGTGCATGCCCTGGATCTGGCTCAACCTCGGAACCCGGAGGAAGTCATAACAGGTATGCAAGTAATTTTAAGTTCTTTTCCTTCCTAAAAAGCTAGACTCATGGATATAGAATTGTTAGAACTAGGAAGGAAAACCATAACTAGAATTCAAAGATATTTAATTACCCCATGCATAGTCTTTATCGGCGGAAAGCCCGCTTATATGCTATTTGATACGGGTGCTTCACACTCATTCGCGTTGGAAGCTTTCGTGGAAGGACTAGAAGGCGTGGAGCAATTCACAGGCTTGACCATGAGGGTGCATCTACCAGACGGATCAGAGCTATTTACCTCTGCCCACTGCAATTTGGAGGTGGAGATAAGCGGAAAGGCATTCGAAGCACCAACGATGATCCTAAGGATGCCAGCCTACGATCTGATCCTAGGCATGACATGGTTGCATTGGAACCATGCCCAGATCGACTGCCTATCAAAGAGGATCACCTTGAGGCATGGGGATTCCTATGTCAACATCGAAGGTATTAGATCTACCACCCCTCTCTTGTTATCATCCGTACAGGCCATCAAGGCCCACCTGCAGGGATACGAGGTCTATCAAGTGCTATTTGAGATGGCTGAGGCCAAGGATTCTATCCCTAGTATCCCGGTGGTACGGGATTTTGTTGACGTGTTTCCAGAGAAGCTGCCAGGGCTACCCCCACATCGGGAGAAGGACTTCCAGATACAGCTCGTGCCGAGGGCTAAGCCGGCACTTAGAGCTCCTTACAGGATGGCCATGAAGGAGATGATTGAGTTTTGAAGCCAGCTGCAGGAGCAAGTGGAAGACAGATTTATTCGGCCAAGCTCTTCACCATGGGGAGCTCCAGTACTGTTCGTCAAGAATAAGGATGGGACGCTCTGATTATGCATCAATTACAGGGCTTTGAATAGGCTGACGGTCCAGAACACGTACCCTCTACCGAGGATTGACGAGCTGTTTGACCAGTTGGAGGGAGCCCACTTGTTCTCAAAGTTGGATCTAAGGTCAGGTTACTACCAGCTGCGCATTCAGGAGGAGGATATCCCAAAGACAACCTTCATCTGTAGATACGGGCTGTATAAGTTTACCGTGATGCCCTTCGGGCTCACGAATGCACCATCAGCTTTCATGAGCTTGATGAACTGGGTGTTCGAGTCGTACCTCGACCGATTTGTCATAGTATTCATAGATGACATCCTCATCTATTCAAGGACGAAGGAAGAGCATACACAACATTTAGCCTTGACTCTGGAGAAGCTTAGGGAGCACCAGTTATATGCCAAGTTCAGCAAGTGCCAGTTTTGGCTGATAGAGTTGGCCTTTTTAGGCCATATTATCAGTGGAGCGGGACTGGCAGTGGACTCCACAAAAATTCAGGCAGTGAGAGACTGGCCTAAGTTGAAGACGGCCACGGATGTCCGAAGTTTCCTAGGATTGGCCGGATATTACCGGAAGTTTGTGTAGGGATTTTCTCAGATAGCCCTCCCACTCACTTCTTTGACGAAGAAGGATACTCTGTTCGTTTTGATGCCGCGGTATGAGGCAGCATTCCAGGAGTTGAAGAGTCGTCTTACGTAGGCACCTATCCTCGCCCTTCTATCTGGGAAGGATGGCTTCCAGGTGTATACTGATGCATCTTTTCAGGGGATGGGTACTATACTGATGCAGCATAGTTATGCGATAGCATACGCCTCACGGCAACTGAAGAAACATGAGCAGAACTACCCTTTTAATGTCTTGGAGATGGGTGCAATAGTGTTCGCTCTGAATATTTGGCGGCATTACCTCTATGGTGTGCACTGCGACATATTTTCGGATCACAAGAATCTGAAATATGTTGATACGTAGAAGGATTTGAACGTTCGCTAGAGACGATGGGTGGAGTTTCTACCTGATTATGAGTACACGATACACTATCGCCTTGGGAAGGTGGACGTGGTGGCAGATGCGCTGAGCCGGAAGACTACTACCCCAGGAGCAGGGCCTCAGCTGATGGCCATGGAGTTTGTTTAGATGTTAGAGAAGATGCATATATCTCTGGTGTCCGAGGATCACCCAGAGCTATACCGGGAGTATCTGTCGTCTTTGGTTTCCACTGACGACATTCGGGATCGTATCAGAGCTGAGCACAGAAGGGATGACAAGCTAGAGCCAGTATTCCGGACCTTGGAGGCAGGCATGGCTGGGGAATATATAGAGAGAGACGGGCTGCTATGCTTCAGAGGAAGAGTGTACATACCGGCTGGGGGAAGAATTCGAGAGGACATCATGACTAAGGCTCACTACAGCAGGTACTCGGTGCACCCAGGCATCACCAAGATGACGGCCGACTTGAAGAGGACAATGTACTGGCTGGGCATGAAGAGGGATATCACCTACTTCGTTACCCACTGCGAGGCTTGTCAGTTAGTGAAGGCAGAGTGTAGGAACCCGGCCGGAATACTGCTGTTGGGATATCTCGTGAGGGTTGGCATAACACTTTGTGCATGCAGCGGAAAGGAAAAGTACGAGAACAACCCAAGAGAACTGGATCTTGCCATGATCGTTGTATCAAGAAGTAAACAAAATAACTAGGGCAAAATACCTTAGTGGCGTTGAGTCACAACTCAACGAAGATGCTCCAAGTATTGAGTGCTGTCGGTGGGGAGTTGTACGTGGAATAATATCCACGTCTCTGCAGAAATCCACACGAGCAGGAGAAACCCGAACTGCTCGTCGCACGAATAATCGGGAGGAAGACAGCCGCACCTTTGCAACTCCACGGACTGCTAGGTCCGCGCCAGGAGAGGCAAGAACAACGACTATCGCCGGAGATGGGAGGGTCAGCGGAGCAGACACGGCGGCGGCGGAACACTTCCGTCCGGCGATGTGCGGGATACGGCAGAACGAGCGATCGGCGGAACTCTTTCCGTCGGGTTCTAATCGGCCGCAAAAGGTACAAGTCACACACGTTTTCCAAAACCCTAAGTGTCTATTTATACCAAAGGTATAAATAGACCTAAAGGAATGGCTATCCGCAGACCACACAGTATAGGGTCCCTGGAAGAATTCGGCGAGAATCGGCAAAGGCGTTCGGCGAGAATCATCCGCCAAGTCGTCGAGAATCAGGGACGATTCTTGACGAATGGCCTTTAGTCGTCGAGTCATACTTGATAACTTTCTACGATACTCGTCGATCGGCGAGAATCATCAGGCAGATTCGGCGAGAATCAATGGATAGTCCCGACGACTAAGTCTTTGATTCTCGACGAATCTATCAGATTGATTCTCGACTAAACCCCATAGTAGTCGAGACATTCTCGACGACATTGCCTTGGTCGTCGAGACATTATCGACGATTTGCCTTGGTCGTCGAGACATTCTCGATGACCTTTCGACTATCCATGCCCTATGAACTTTATTGGCAACAATTGCCTGACCCCATACATAATGGTGATTGGTAACCTTTACCAATACGGTCAATCTTCCAACTCCTCCATAGCTCTTATGTGCGACCCTGCAGGCTCATATTGCGTTGGCAGTGAGATTACATGTTTGACAACTTCTAGATCACCATGGTAACTCCAACAGTCTCCCACTTGATCTTGGAAGTATCAAACCATAAACCTCACAAACAATGAGCGGCATCTAGCAATGCATCATTGCTCCCCAAGCAATAAGAGTTTATAACTCATAAGCCTTCATGAACAATGTATCAGCGTTGTCTTTGTCCCTTTGTCCCTTACATCCGGAAAGAACTAGAGGCATGGACCGTGTCACCCTCATAATAGCTCAATCCAAGTTTCCTGATCTAGAACGGACATCCAGAGAATGGTGAGGCCAATATCACATATTGACTCCACCAAGCATGGCCATGCATTTCTCAGTCCAGTTCCATCAAGGGGCCCATGGATGCAACTCCTGTCATATAGGAGGACAAATTCCATATCTGCTCACACACAAACATCCAAATGATTCGTAACGTGCCCAACAACCACCCTTATCATCAACCTTTCTCAAGGAAGACTTTAGATGGCATCAAAGCATGCTCTTCCTCACTTGATGAATGTTGTGACTTCAGGTCAAAGGACCACAACACCATTGTCAGTAGAGACCTACTTGTGACACGATTAGATAACAATCCACAAAGTAGTCTCTGGTTGGGTCTGTCCAGTACAACTTGTTCACTAACAAGTACCCACATGATGACTTGATATCACAATATCATGACCTGTAAGAACTGGTCATCAGTCAACGCACGTTCTAGTCTTCATGTATCATCATTACCCTTAGATCCTATGATGATACCACGACCAGGGACTTTTAAGAATGAAGCTTCAAATGAATCATAGGCTCTCACATTCAAGTCACGTACTTGATGTCCTATGGAAGCGAACATTCTAAGGGTATTCATTATGTTAACATTTAACTATCATATAGAAAAACCATAATAACGGAATATGCCATTAATTGTAAAAAGAAAATCTAGGTACACAATTCATCATATGAATAAGCAATAAACAGCCAACAGAATATATCTTTACATGCAACCCACAAGGCTCCCACTAGACTTGATCATTTAGGTATCGTATACCCATTGATCTAGTATGACCATCATGCTTTCTCTGCGCGAGAGGCTTTGTCAGTGGATCTGCAATATTCTCCTCAGTCGGCACTCTGCAAACGTTCACATCTCCTCGTTCGACAATCTCACGAATAAGATGGAACCGCCGAAGTATGTGCTTGGAGCGCTGATGGGATCTAGGTTCCTTAGATTGTGCAATTGCACCATTGTTATCACAGTAGAGAATTACGGGACCAACAATGCTAGGAACTACATCAAGCTCGCCGATGAATTTCCTAATCCATAAAGCCTCCTTCGCTGCATTAGCTGCAGCGATATACTCGGCTTCCGTTGTAGAATCAACAACTGTCTCTTGCTTGGAACTCTTCTAGCTCACAGCTCCTCCATTCAGGCAAAACACAAACCCTGACTGAGACTTTGAATCGTCCCTATCAGTTTGGAAGCTAGCATCCGTGTAACCACTTACAACGAGCTCTTTCTCTCCACCATACACCAAGAACACATCCTTAGTCCTTCTCAAGTACTTCAGGATATTCTTGACTGCAATCCAGTGACACTCATCGGGGTCTGACTGATACCTGCTAGTCATACTTAAAGCAAAGGAGACATCGGGTCGAGTACATAACATTGCATACATGATTGATCCAATTGCCGAAGCATATGGAATCAACTTCATGCGGCCCTTATCTTCACAAGATTTTGGACCCTGGTCCTTAGAGAGATTCACACCATGAGATATGGGCAAAAATCCTTTCTTGGACTCAAGCATGTTGAACCGCTTCAACACCTTATCGATGTATATACTCTGGGTCAAACCCAGCAACTTCTTCGATCTATCTCTATAGATCTTAATACCAAGTATATAAGTCGCTTCACCCAAGTCCTTCATAGAAAAGCAGTTCCCTAGGTTGTTCTTAACAACTTTTAGGGTAGGAATGTCATTCCCAATCAACAGTATGTCATCTACATATAGTATCAGGAAGACAACTGCTCCCACTGATTCGCTTGTAAACACAAGGCTCATCTTCATTCTTAATGAAACCAAACTCTTTGATTTTCTCATCAAAACGAAGATTCCAACTTCGAGAGGCCTGTTTCAGTCCATATATGGACCTATTCAGCTTGCATATCTTAGTGGCTTCATTTGGGGATACAAAACCCTCGGGTTGTGTCATGTACACTTCCTCAAGGAGGTTTCCATTAAGGAAAGCTGTGTTGACATCCATCTGCCAGATCTCGTAGTCATAATACGCAGCAATAGCAAGCAATATCCTTATGGACTTTACCATGGCAACAGGGGAAAAGGTTTCATCATAGTCAATACCATGAATTTATCTAAAACCCTTAGCCACCAGTCGCCCTTTGAATGTCTGTACATTCCCATCCATGTCGGTCTTCTTCTTGAAGATCCACTTGCACCCTATGGGTCGTACCCCTTCAGGTGGTTCCACCAAGTTCCAAACTTGGTTTGCATACATGGAGTCCATTTCGGATTTCATAGCCTCAAGCCATTTGTCGGAGTCCGGTCCATTCATAGCCTCTTGGTAGGTTGCTGGTTCATCATCATGATCCATTAGCAACACATTACCTATTTGAGACACGAGAAATCCATATCTCTCAGGCTCAATTCTTGGTCTACCAGATCTACGCAGGACATGTGTTTCTTGAGTAAGTTCTCTAGCTACAACACCTTGTAGTCCTAATTCAGAATCCAATTCTGGTTCATTCACTATTTGTGGTTCTTGAACTTCTTCAAGTTCTACCTTTTCAGTCTTTCTTGATAAGAACTCTTTCTCCAAGAAGACACCGGTCCTTGCGACAAACACCTTGCCCTCGGACGGTAGGTAAAAGTAATATCCTTTCGTTTCCTTAGGATATCCCACCAGATAACATTTATCTGATTTGGGTTCCAGCTTGTCAGGCATTTAACGTCGCACGTATGCCTCACAGCCCCAAATTTTAATGAACGACATACTAGGACGTTTCCCAGTCCATATCTCATATGGTGTCTTCAGAACCGTTTTTGTTGGAGCGCGATTCAGTGTTATAGCAGCAGTCTCTAAAGCAAAACCCCAAAAGGAAACAGGCAAGTCTGCATGACTCATCATCGAACGTACCATGTCTAACAGAGTACGATTTCTCCTCTCAGACACACCATTATGCTGTGGTGTTCTAGGTGGAGTGAGTTGTGATATAATACCACACTCTTTCAGATGATCACGGAACTCGTGACTCAGGTATTCACCACCTCGATCGGATCGGAGTGCTTTAACCCTTTTGCCCAACTGGTTTTCTACTTCATTCTTGAACTCTTTGAACTTTTCAAAGGTCTCGGATTTGCACTTCATAAGATACACATATCCGTATCTACTGAAATCATTAGTAAATGTAACGAAGTAGAAATACCCACCTCTAGCCATGGAACTCATGGGTCCGCATACATCACTATGTACAACACCTAAGAGATCCTCAGCCCTCTCAGTATAACCAGTGAAAGGAGCTTTTGTCATTTTGCCTAACAAACAAGATTCGCATCGCTCAAATGATTCATAATCAAATGAGTCCAAAAGTCCATCCTTATGGAGCTTGGATATGCGTTTCTCGTTTATATGGCCCAAACGACAATGCTAGAGATACGTAGGGTTTGAGTCATTCGTTCTTAGTCTTTTATTATTTTCTACATTATAGATCATATGGTCTAAGTTCAAAATGTAAAGACCATTAAACAGTTGGGCTACAGCATAACAAACATCATTCTTAAATATGGAACAATAGTTGTTCTTAATTATAAAAGAAAATCCAATCATGTCCAGACATGAAATAGATATAATGTTTCTAGTTATGGCCGGAACAAAATAACAATTATCTAGTTTTATTACAAGCCCACTGGGCAAAGAAAGACGGTAAACCCCTACGGCTACATCAACAACTCTTGCTCCATTGCCGACACGCAGGTCCACCTCCCCTTTACTCAGCAATCTTCTCCTTTCCAGTTCCTGCACATTTGTACAAATGTGAGAACCACATCCGGTATCCAATACCCAAGACGAAGGAGCAGAAAGGTTTATCTCTATACCTCCCTTCATTTTCTGCAGACCCTCAATATAAGAAGGACAGTTCCTCCTCCAATGACCAGCCTTGCCACAGTGGTGGCATTTCCCTTCCTTCACCGTGCTTTTCTTCTTCTTCAGTGCAGAAGACTTGGGCTCAAGATGTGACTTAGGTCCCACCTTCGTCTTCTTGAAGCCCTTGGCCTTGCCCTTGGCCTTATGCACCATCAGTATGGGGCTGGTAGGCTTGGCCTTCTTCATATTGATTTCGGCAGTTCTCAACATGCCTAGGAGTTCGGGCAGTGTCTTGTCTATTTCATTCATGTTATAGTTCAAGACAAACTGCTCGTAGCTGTCCGACAACGATTGTAGGATCAGATCTGTGGCCAACTCTTGACCCAGAGGAAAACCCATCCTTTCAAGGTTCTCTATATACCCAATCATCTTGAGTACGTGAGTCCCTACTGAGTCTCGAACTCCCATCTTGCACTGAAACAACGCTTTCGTGACGTCGAACCTCTCTTGACGAGCCTGCCCTTGAAATATTTTCTTGAGATGCTCGTCAATCTCCTTGCACCCCATGTTCACATGTTGCCTTTGGAGCTCAGAGTTCATGGTGGCAAGCATGAGGCATTCGATGTCTAAAGCATCATCGGTATACTTCTTGTAAGCATCCTTATCAGCACGGGAAGAATTCCCGATCGGCACCTCGGGGGATTCTTCTTCCAAGACATAGAGCTTTTGCTCTTGCCTGAGAACAATTCTCAAGCTCTTGTACCAGTCCATGTAGTTAGTCCCATTGAGCTTATCCTTCTCAAGGATGGCTCTCAGAGACAAAGTGGAGTGTGAACCACTTGCCATGGAATTCTACAAGAATTCATGCAGAATAAAATCAGTACCAAAGTTTCAAAATACAATTTATTTTAATTTGGACTCTAATTAAAACTCCCACTATTTTATTCGAACTAATAGCCCTCACTATCAATTCGGAGAGTTCATGCGAGCTACTCTCTTAGTGGACAAGATCCGTATTTCACCAACACAATGAGTCAGCTTTGGCTTTCCTCTCACAATGTAGTTATTTAGGTAGGCAACGCTTGCCAATTGCATCCTCATGCAATTCTTGTATGGTTGGTGAATAACTCTTTATTCGCATCCATCATATGGTGCATGCCAACCCTATGCCTCTAGGCGCTCAACCTTTGAGGTCACCTAGTTAAGTGGGGCCCGATGTCGACAGTGGGATATCACAATTATCCGCTCGCACCCTTACCAAGATAGATTAATGCACCTTGCTTTGGCAAGCCCACACTTCATCGATCGAGGCAGGAAGAGTGTCATCCATCGGAAGGCATCCGAACACTTAATGTTTGATGAAGGGATTTAAATTTTGATAGTATGTTAACAATTAACCATGATCAACATTTGATCAATGTGCACATCTAAATAAAATAAAACATTTCTAGAATCCTCATGCATCCCTTATGTGCACAACAAGACACTATCAACATTTGATAGAGCAAAGGGCTAAATCTGAACATATGGACATTTCCAAACGTTCAGGTTTACATGCATTGGACAAAGGGGAAAGACAACTCAACTTAAAGCAGTAGACAAGCTCATCTCTCTTTGTTGGATTCAAAATCCAAAACAAAATTCGAGGGATGGTTACTGCTAAGGAGACAACAACTTCTATAATTAGAAATTGCTACGAAATCCCAGACGTTCCTGGCGGGGTTCCAAGGGGCAGTGCCCCTGGCGGTGGTCCCGCTGACCGATCAGCGGGAGAGGTCAAGGGGCAGAGCCCCTTGCGGGGTGCGGGGCAGCGCCCCGACCAAATTTTGCAAAATCACCACCGATTTCCCTTGGAAAAATCATCAACAATTGATGTTCCAGGAATAAATCTAGACATTTAGAACACTTCTAAATCCCTAGGTTTACACGTGTTGGAATTCCCTAACTTCCAATACAACAATCATGGCCGCAACCTCCCTCTGATACCACTGTTGGGATATCTCGTGAGGGTTGGCACAACACTTTGTGCACGCAGCGGAAAGGAAAAGTACGAGAACAACCCAAGAGAACTGGATCTGGCCATGATCGTTGTATCAAGAAGTAAACAAAATAACTAGGGCAAAATACCTTAGTGGCGTTGAGTCACAACTCAACGAAGATGCTCCAAGTATTGAGTGCTGTCGGTGGGGAGTTGTACGTGGAAAAATATCCACGTCTCTGCAGAAATCCACACGAGCAGGAGAAACCCGAACTGCTCGTCGCACGAACAATCGGGAGGAAGACAGCCGCACCTTTGCAACTCCACGGACTGCTAGGTCCGTGCCAGGAGAGGCAAGAACAACGACTATCGCCGGAGATGGGAGGGTCAGCGGAGCAGACACGGCGGCGGCGGAACACTTCCGTCCGGCGATGTGCGGGATGTGGCGGAACGATCGATCGGCGGAACTCTTTCCGTCGGGTTCTAATCGGCTGCAAAAGGTACAAGTCACACACGTTTTCCAAAACCCTAAGTGTCTATTTATACCAAAGGTATAAATAGACCTAAAGGAATGTCTATCCGCAGACCACACATCATAGGGTCCCTGGAAGAATTCGGCGAGAATCGGCAAAGGCATTCGGCGAGAATCATCCGCCAAGTCGTCGAGAATCAGGGACGATTCTCGACGAATGGCCTTTAGTCGTCGAGTCATACTTGATAACTTTCTACGATACTCGTCGATCGGCGAGAATCATTAGGCAGATTCGGCGAGAATCAATGGACAGTCCCGACGACTAAGTCTTTGATTCTCGACGAATCTATCAGATTGATTCTCGACTAAACCCCATAGTCGTCGAGACATTCTCGACGACATTGCCTTGGTCGTCGAGACATTCTCGACGATTTGCCTTGGTCGTCGAGACATTCTCGACGACCTTTCGACTATCCATGCCCTATGAACTTTATTGGCAACAATTGCCTGACCCCATACATAATGGTGATTGGTAACCTTTACCAATACGGTCAATCTTCCAACTCCTCCATAGCTCTTATGTGCGACCCTGCAGGCTCATATTGCGTTGGCAGTGAGATTACATGTTTGACAACTTCTAGATCACCATGATAACTCCAACTACTGCAACCACTTCTGGTGCCGGAGTGGAAGTTCGATAACATCGCCATGGACTTCATACATGGTATTTCTCGGTCACGTGCAGGGAATGACTCAATATGGGTTATCGTCAACTGATTGACGAAGGTGGCCAAGTTTCTACCGATTAGGAAGGATGCTCTAGTGGGTGACTTGGTACAGAAGTTTGTGGAGCAGTTCGTTCGATATCATGGAGTGCCGAGGACGCTAGTTTTTGATCATGATGGACGATTCACGTCTAAGGAATGGAGGGCGATTCAGGCTTATTTGGGGTCACGGCTGACGTTTAGTACTCTCTTCCACCCTCAGACAGATGGAGAGATAGAGCGCACCAATCAGACCCTGGAGGATTTACTGCATCTTTGCATACTGAACCGTGGGTAGCTATGGGAGAGGCAGCTACCATTGATCGAGTTCTCGTACAACAACAACCACCAGTCCAGCATCGGCATGGCCCCTTATAAGGCTTTATACGGGAAGAGATGCAGGACTCCTTTGTCTCTGATCCAAGATGAGGATCCGAAGGCACTAGGCTTGGAGTTTGTCGAGGATACGGATGCTCAGGTGAGATTGATACGAGACAGGATGTTGGAGGCCCAGAGCAGACAGGCTAAGTATTTCGATGCTCAACATCGTCAGGTAGAGTTTCAGGTAGGAGACCGGGTATTCTTGAAGATCCGATCGATGCATGGAGTCTCACAGGTGCGTGGTCAGAAGAAGCTTAGTCCGAGATACATGGGTCTTATAGGATCCTGGAACGGATCAACCCCTTGGCTTATAGTCTTGAGATACTGCCAGAGCTAGCGGGTTTGCATGACATCTTTCACGTCTCCTCCGTGAGGAGAGCTCTACTTCGGCCGGAGCAGTAGATTACGACTACAGATGGGCCTATATCTTTTGATCGATCATTGCACCTGGAGCCGGTCCGGATAGACGATATTGGGATGTGGGTCTTGCGACACAAGACGATCTCGTTGGTCAATGTCTTGTAGAGGAATCATGGGCAAGAAAAGCACACATGGGAGCCATAGGATTTGATGCAACAAAAGTACCCGGAGCTTTTCAATTAGGTATTCCTTACAATCTTTCGGGATGTTACATTTTATTTCTCATACATGAAACCCCGTAGGCCTAACTTAAATTTCGAGGACAAAATTTTTTGTTTATGTATTGGGATTTGTAACATCTCTCAGACAACTAGACCCCTAGGAATGGTTTTGTCATGACTAGGTCATGACAAAACCCTAGGAAGCCCAAGAAGGCCAAGTGAACCTAGGAATGTTGGTGAGATCACTATGGTCTGCAAATAGTAGGTTTTTAAACACTAGTATAGGATGATCATGGGACTTCACCATGACTCCAAGACCCAACCAATACCTCATCAGCCTATTGGAAGGTCCATTAGAGCCCTAAGGGTACATTGAGTTAACCCAGGGTGGCCAAGTTGACTTAGGATCATCCTAGGCCTAAATTGGGCACGGTGCCCTAACTAAGGGCAATGTGCCCCTAATGTGCCCCTAATGTGCCCAACCAATGCTACCTAGGTCTTCCCAAACCTAGGGTGAAGTCAATGGGTCACCAAAGACCCATTGGGGTCAACCTTAGAGGCTGAGTTGATCGAAGTCAACCCTAGCCCTAAAGTGGTCAAAGTGCCCTAACTAAGGGGCAAGTGACCACCAAGGTGCCAAGTAAACCCTAAACAACCCTTCCTAGACCTTAGGGGAAGCAAAGGGATCACCAAGGGACCCTTGGGGTCAACCCAAATGGTCATGTAGACCAAAGTCAACTCATGGGTCAAAGTGGTCAACTTAGGTTAACCTAGCCCAATTCAAGTGGGCTAAGCCCAAGTGGTGTGGCCCATTAGTCCAAGGAAGTGGATAGACACATTTTGGGCCAACTAAATTCAGAGAGTGATGACTAGGAGAGGGAGGAAGGAGTTACCCATTTGGAGGAGAGAGAAAATGGGGGTTTAATGGCCATCTTGGCCATGGAGGTTTCATAACCCCTCACTTTGATGGGGCTTTTACTCGGAGGCAGGGGAAGAGTTTTCAGGAGGTGGCCGGCAAGTGGGGTTCCTCAGCGCCCTCAATTTGGCTAAAATCGAAAACTATGTTTAATTGTCATTAATGGAGATTTCAAAAATTGGGGAGTTATAAGCCTTACCTCCTAAATTCCTTCTTTAAGAACCTTCACCAGGACAAGAGCAGGCATTTCCCCCGTTCCAATCTTGATTCCCTTGCTATTGCTGTGGAGGTTGCAAAAAAGTCCAAACCGGCGGCCAAAAATGACAAGGAGGCACGTCACCCGCTCTCATGCCACAATTCAGGTCCTCCCTTGCTCCTTCTATGGGTAGATCCTAGGATTCATTTAGATTGAGAATCGGGCTCAATTGAGCCCAATCAAAGCCTTCATTTTCCTGGTTTTTCGGAGAAAAACATGGTTACGGGATCGTCAGAATCTGCCCCTCCGGCGGCTGTGCCTCCGACTGGCGATAGCCACCACCTCGACGGAGGTGGTGGTGGCGGTGGCTGGCTAGGGAGGTGGCCGGGTGGCCGGGAAATGGCGATGGAATAAGCTCGAGGAAGAATGAATCCTAGACGTCGGCTGGAGCTTGAAGATGACAAGATGTCGTCCTTTTGCGCCAAGATTCGTGCTGCTTCAATTTATATTCTTATGATTTAATTAATGAATTCTGTCATATAATTTGATGTTAATGTTTTTATTTATTAAAAATACTTAGAGGCTTGTACAGAGAAAGTGGTCAACATGTAAATTATAACCCTATGGGAGTAATTTAATTTAAAATTAATTTGAACCAATTTGGATATCTGGTTTGTCTAGGGCACCCATTTTGGTGAAGACTATACCTAGGGCTAGTCAGAGATTTAAATGTGTGCCCCCACTTCACCACAAGTCCAAATGATCTGAAATTTGGACAGGGAGTCAATCTTACCAACACCTAGGTCATGTCAAAAAATGGGAATTTTTGGAGATACTTTTTCTATAGTTTTATAAATTATTTAATAATCCTAGGGTAAATTAATTAGGGGACCTAATGACCTCCAAACCCTCCCAAATTTGGTGAGTGGTCCTTGGGGTCATCATAAGGCTTTGGATAAAATTTCATCTCATTTGGAGATGATTTGGGTTGAATTTTTGTAAACCCTATCTTTGGCCTAAGGGGGGGGGGGTATTTTGGTCAAAGTGTTCCTTGTGAGTTTATGTGGTCAAATCATCTCAACAGAGGCTGAAACTTGTGCCACTGGTTTGATATGATGTTAGACACCCTCACATGAAATTTGGGGTGGATTGGGGTAGATTTGACCTAGGACCTAAGTTCAAACCCAATGGTTGGACTTTGGGTATTTGTGAAGGGAATGGGGTACGTAAAATGCCCTTGTATGGACTTGGTGTTTAGTCCATGTGATCCCAGGGTGATGATAAGCCATAGGGAGGGATATGGTGGGATTGGACACATGCACACCACTTAAACCACTAGGTAAGTCTTTGGGTCTATACACCTTAGGAAATGTCTAGTGGCACATATGACTTTGGAATTGCATGAAATTTTAGTAGAGGTCATTTCCATAACCTTATTATCCACTGAAATATACTACACATTGTTTGGATGAGTTTACAAGCGAGTTCCTTTGAAAAGTGCACTATCATGAGTTTTCTTAAATAATTTTATTATGTGGCTTCCTAATCTTGGGTTTAGATGATACTTAGTCAAGCTATGTTTTAGGACTATACGAAGTTTGGTTGGCTCCAGCAAGTTCTTCCCTCCTCTAGAAGTTTTCTCCAGATGATGTGGCTTGGAAGAGAATGAAAATGGCTAGGGTTTCATTTTGCCCTTTTTATTCAGAGGTGACACGGGTAGTGACACGCCCGTGTCCTTACCCGTGTCCTGCTCCGACGAAACTGCGCCAACGGTTCTACTGCCGCTTCGTGCACATACACGGGTACTAACATGCCCATGTCTGTACCCGTGTCAAGATGACACGGCCATGGTTTTGCCCATGTCTATACCTTTGTCTTGCTCTGGACATATTTCGTCGAGCTTGACTTGACGAACACGGGTAGGTACACGCCCGTGTCTCTACCCGTGTCCTTCTCGGAACAATGACTGCTTAACTCTCAACGCAACACCACTCAACGCCATGCCACTCAACGCCAAGGCACACAGGTAGGGATACGCCCGTGTCTCTACCCGTGTCATACCCAAAACAGACACTCAATGCCATGCCACTCAACGCCACGGCGCACGGGTAGGGACACTCCCGTGTCTCTACCCGTGTCCTTCTTGGGAAAATTCAGTCAATGCCATTTTCTTATCACTCAATGCCACGGCACACGGGTAGGGACACGTCGTGTCTCTACCCGTGTCCTTCTCGGGACAATTCACTCAACGACATTTTTTTATCACTCAACACTGTAACACCTGTACCCGTCAAGAAGAATATAATAGAGGGTCCGGCCGGGGCCCCACACCATATTCCACAAACAAGCGGAGACGCTATGAAATAACCAACGCATCCTAACACAGAGCATTCTAGCGGAAGCTTCACGGTTGAAAACTTAAAATCAAGAGATACAAGAACTGTCCACTATAACATAGGAATGTATACAACCAAAGTATCTGGCCTTAAGGCCTTACAAATTTCTCTAAAAAAGGTGTGGTTTGCCAACATCGGCACGCAGGCCGGCCACACATGAACAAGAAGAAACAAAATAAAGCCTCCTAGGGAAGCAACGTAGCTTGGGCTTCAGCCCGGACCAGCACCTCCTGCACCTGCAAGAACCAATCCACCAAGCAGTGGTAAACAGGGCAACGGTCAGCATTCAGCTGACCAATTATAACGACACTGCCCTTGGCATGGGGCAACAGAATTCCATCCCTGCAAAGCATGTTTCAATAGTATGTATAGCAACCCATGCAATACGTGCACGACCGCACAGTCAATACATATCACAAATGCCGGCATGACGGCCCGGCACTCCGTACACTCAGTGCACATTCGGGTGTACCGGAAACACCGGATCCCACCAATGAGCATTTAGTCTGGCACGACGGCCCGAGACTCTCATTATGCCGCTGACGAAAGCCCAATGCCTTGGCGCTCTCATGTCCAGCCTACATAGCGCAGGTACAGATCAGCCACCCCCCATTGCTCAAACCGCCTTGCCACTACCAAGTACATCGTACCTGAGGCCATAAATAAAGGCGCGGGTCGGTTTCACCTTGCCTGTTCAGCACGAAGCCTCATTTTATATAGTTGCAGCCAAACAGCTAACCACCTAGTAAAGTGACAACTCACGGTCACAAAAGTTGAACCAACTCTCACAATTTCCTGGACTTCCTCCAGTACTTCCTGCTGCACCAAGCGACAAGTATGCACCACAGATTGCACACAAACAATCAAATACTCAGAGATTCCTCTGAATGCAAACAAGCATCACCAATACAGACCAACACGTCCAGATGGGCTTCACACAGCATGCCTAGATCCGCACTCCAATTCCATACTCTAATAAGGTGGACTTCACATATCTACCCCAAGGGACACCACAACCACCCGCACACTCGCGGGGACGGGTTTTCCCTATGCAAATGCAGGAAAGTAGGACTTCACATATCCAAGATGGAAATCGTTACCCTTGGAAGTCGCCTCGGAGTCATGGAGAGAATTGAGACGGATGAAAGCCTTCGCAGCAGCCTTGCCTTCGTAAATCCGAACTCGGCTCGCGATTTGGACCACCGCAGCACCACCGGCGGCCGGATTCCTCTTCTTCTTCCTTGCCTTGCTCTCCTCTCTCTCTTAACTTTAGAAAGAGAAAGATGAAACTCAAATGAGCTTTCTCCTCTTCAATCCCGGCCTTATCAACCCAGGGAAGAGCCCAGACCATTGGATCTTGGTCAAGGAAAATGAACGGCTCCGATCAGCCCTGAATTTGATTTCCTGGGCCGAACACGGGTTGTGACACGCCCGCGTCACAGGCCGTGTTCCTGAAGCGATACACAACCGACTGAAAATAAACCAGAAAACGGGCATTGACACGCCCGTGTCATGCCTGACACACCCGTGTCACCCAGTACACGGCCGTGTACCTGGCAGTGTCACCCCTGTAACACGATCTCCAAAATCACCCGAGCAGGACACGGCTAAGCCACATGCCCGTGTCCCTAGCCGTGTGCCAAACACGCCCCTATGACACGCCCGTGTCACAGGCCGTGTTCCACACTCGACGATCAGTTCTCGAGTACTCGTCGAGAATAGGGACACGCTCTGGGACACGCCCGTGTCCCAGGCCGTGTACACCTGACACGCCCTGAGACACGCCCGTATCTAAGGTCGTGTCAGCCAACCTGAATCCCACTTTGGCTTTTGAGATTTCTAGGGTGTTACAACCCTCCCCTCCTTAATAAAATTTCGTCCCGAAATTTGGATGCAGTAGGGAGATGCAAGCATGAAATAAAAAGTGATACTTTTACATATATGTTGCAACACCATAAAGACGAGCAAACAGTTTACACAAATAACTCGGGGAACTCAGCTCGCATGGTATGCTCCCGCTCCCATGTTAGCTCTTCTTGGCCACAATTATCCCACCGAACTTTGACCATCCCGATCGTTTTGTTCCGCAACTATTTCTCAGCTCGATCCTCGAACCGAATGGGCCTCACCTTTGTCGTTAGCCCATACTAAACCGGCACCCGATCATTCTAAATCACTTGAGCTGGGTCTTTGATTACTTTTCGTAGTACCGAGATGTGGAACACATCATGCAGTCCACCCAATTTCGATGAAAGATCTAGCCGATAGGCAGCTTCCCCAACTCGCTCCACCACTTCAAACGGACCAAGGTATCGCGGACTTAGCTTTTTAAACCGCCGAATCCGAGATACACCTTTGAAGGGTTTAATCTTTAAATAGACCCAGTCACCCACCGCGAACTCCACGTTCCGGTGCTTAGCATTGTAATACTTGGCTTGCCGATCCAGGGCTATTAGTAGTCTCTCTCGAATAGAGCATATTATTGAGTTAGCATCCTCGACTTCCTTTTGTCCCAAAAGTTTGGATTCGCCAGTTTCTGCCCAAGCTAACGGTGTACGGCACTTGCGACCATACAAAGCTTCAAACGGTGCCATACCGATACTCGCTTGGTAGCTATTATTATAGGCAAACTCCACCATAACAAGATGATCTTCCCATTTCTTACCGAAGTCCAGGGCGCACATACGGATCATATCCTCCATTATTATGTTGGTTCGTTCAATTTGGCCATCCTTTTGCGGATGAAAGGCCGTACTGAATGCTAACTTCATGCCTAACAGCTGATGAATTAGCCTCCAATCTTTCGAAGTAAATCTCCCATCTCGGTCACTTACGATGCTCCGGGGAACACCGTGCAATCGAACAATCTGCTCCACATAGAGCTTTGCCAACATTTCCACAGAATCGTCCCGCTTGTTCGGTAGAAAGTGTTGGGACACTTCGCACGTGATTGCCGAGTTGGTCCTCCAAAGGGTGACAAGAAGACGGGAGCGTCTTATGTGGAGAAAGGGAAGACTGTGGTGGAGTCTTCTGCCTCGCACGTGCAGCCCAGGGTCTTCAACCTTTGACAACAGGAGGCCATTAAGCAGGCGGATGTCGTCACAGGTGCGCGCAGTTTTTAATGTTATTTTATACTGTGTGCTGTGCTTATTTTGATTGTGATGTTTTAGGGTTTGTCCTTATACGAGAGTATCCGGCGCGAGCACTGTTTGACACAGGTGCTTCACATTCGTTTCTGTCTGAAAATTTCGTCTTTCGTGTTGGGGTACCTATCCGGACCACGACAGACAGTGTAAAGGTGTTGTTACCTAACGGATGTTTGATGTGCGCGGATAAATCTTGCTGTCTTGAGGTCAAGATAGGGAGTCGGGAGTTCAAGGTGGAAACATTAGTATTGCCGATTAAGGAATTTGATATAATCTTTGGTATAGACTGGCTGTCAGAGCAGCGTGCCTGTATAGATTGCACTTCAAAAGAGGTCACACTCGGGCAGAATACTGAACAAGAAACCAAGTTCATTGGTATACAAGGGATGAGTGGGATGTTGTTATCTTCTCTCTAAGTCGTTAAGGCAGTTCGGAAGGGTGCGGAGTTGTTCTTCACACTCGTAGAGGCGGTGGCGCCGAAGGCCAGTGTGAGTGAAGTGCCGATTATGTCGGAGTATGATGATGTGTTTCCAAAGGGCCTTCCGGGGTTACCTCCCCAAAGGGAAATCGACTTCGCTATCGAGCTGGTGCCGGGTGCAAAACCTGTGGCCCGTTCGCCGTATTGGGTAGCGCCAAAAGAGATGGCCAAACTGAAAGTTTAGTTGCAAGAGCTGTTGGAGCAGGGATACATACGCCCAAGTATGTCACCTTGGAGCGCGCCTGTTCTTTTTGTGAAAAAGAAAGACGGTATTTTGCGGCTATGTATTGATTATCGCAAACTGAATAAGCTGACAGAGAAAAACAAGTATCCGATTCCACGGATCGATGACTTGTTCGATCAGCTAGCGGGCTCAACCGTCTAGTCCAAGTTGGATTTGAAGCCGGGTATTACCAATTGCAGATTAGGGAAGGTGACATTCCCAAGACAGTGTTTGGCACACGCTACGGTCACTATGAGTTCACAGTGATGTCGTTCGGCTTATGTAATGCGCCTTCGGTATTCATGGATCTCATGCATCGAACGTTCCGCGAATACTTGGATCTGTTTGTGATTGTGTTCATTGATGATATCCTCGTGTACTCACAGTCGGAGGAAGATTATACAAACCATTTGCAGTTGGTATTGCATACCTTGCGGAGAAATAAGCTGTATGCCAAGTTCTTTAAGTGTGAGTTCTGGCTCTCGTCGGTGGCTTTTCTGGGCCATGTGGTAAGTGGAGAGGGCATAGCGGTTGATCCGGCAAAGATAAGTGCCATTCGTGATTGGCCAGTGTTGTCTTCGGTGGCCGAAGTCAGGAGTTTTCTTGGACTGGCAGGCTACTATAGACCCGGATTGCTTTGCCTTTGACTACGTTGACGAGAAAAGATCAGAAGTTCGTTTGGACGCCGGAGTGCGCGCGACTGTGACAGAGACATCTGGGAATGGATCTCGCGCTTGTTTTACGTGTGGGATGCGGCGGCTTGAACTCTGGCTTTGTCACAGCCAAGGTACCTTTTTCTTGCCCTCTTCTCATGTCCATCTCCAAAGACCGAGCCGTAAAGACTAAGGCTTGAAATCCCTGACTCACAGAACTCGAGAGCAAATACCGCAACTCATCTCGCAGTCCCGCATAAAACCTACTAGTGTTACGCTCTTCTTCGGCGAATATTTTACCCGCATATCTTCCCAAATGTGTGAACTCATGCAGATAATCATCAACACTACGATCTCCTTGGGTTAATCGTTGAAATTCCATTTCCATCGATATCCTTTGCTGCATTGGTAGATGTTGTGCCAAGAAAAACCGAGAAAATTCGTCCATCGAGACCTCTGCAAGTTGTCTACCGGCCAAGTGATGCAGTTCAATCTCATCCCACCATAAACGAGCCTCTTCTTCCAGTAGGAAAGTGGCCAACATAACCTTCTGTCCCTCCTCAACCTTGATCGATCTGATGATCCTCTTGATCCTTGCAAGCCAATCCTCTGCTTGGGCCGGTGACCCTGCCCCAGTAAATTGTGGAGGTTTGAAGCTCATGAATTGCTTCAATTGTTGATCTGCTGCCCGCGGATCAACTACAGCTTCTACCGGTTCTTGCCGTACCCCAGCATGCGTTGGCACCACTACAGGATGTGCCTGCCCAGCCTGTTGAGCATTCATCACAGAAAGTACCATTTCCGTGATGAAACGTACCGTTTCAGCGGATGGAGGAGGTGTGGGCACCTCAGCTGGTGCCGCACTTTCTACAAAATGTTGAGGTTCGGATTGACCCGCAACACTTCTAGTCACCTATTTGTGTAAAACACACAATTTAGCGACCAAGTAAAACGACAAACATACAAAAGGAATACACAGGTTCAACAAACAAGTGTATTTGCATTCCTAAGTGGACATTCTTGAGTTCAAGTTAAGTGTTACAATGACAGCACTGACACGCGCTCGCCACCCCGCAAAAGAATTCGTCCGCAAATTCGGAAGAGATCGACCAACAAGCTGATACCAAATTGTAACACCTCTACCCGTCAAGAAGAATATAATAGAGGGTCCGGCCGGGGCCCCACACCATATTCCACAAATAGGCGGAGATGCTACGAAATAATATCAAATCCAACGCATCCTAACACAGAGCATTCTAGAGGAAGCTTCACGGTTGAAAACTTAAACTCAAGAGTTACAAGAACTGTCCACTATAACATAGGAATGTATACAACCAAAGTATCTGGCCTTAAGGCCTTACAAATTTCTCTTAACAAGGTGTGGTTTACAGACATCGGCACGCAGGCCGGCCATACATGAACAATAAGAAACAAAATAAAGCCTTCTAGGGCAGTAACGCAGCTTGGGCTTCAGCCCGGACCGTCACCTCCTGCACCTACAAGAACCAATCCACCAAGCAGTGGTAAACAGGGCAACGATCAGCATTCAGCTGACCAATTATAACGACCCTGCCCCTGGCACGGGGCAGCGGAATTCCATCCCTGCAAAGAATGTTTCAACAGTATGTATAGCAACCCACGAAAGACGTGCACGACCGCAGAGTCAATACATATCACAAACGCCAGCATGAAGGCCCGGCGCTCCGTGCACTCAGGGCACATTCGGGTGTACCGGAAACACCGGATCCCACCAATGAGCGTTTAGTCTTGCACGACAGCCCGAGACTCTCATTATGCTGCTGACGAAAGCCCAATGCCTTGGCGCTCTCATGTCCAGCCTACATAACGCAGGTACGGATCAGCCACCCCCCGTTTCTCAAACCGCCTTGCCACTACCAAGTACATCGTACCTGAGGCAACAAATATAGGCGCGGGTCGGTTTCACCTTGCCTGTTCGGCACAAAGCCTCATTTTATATAGTTGCAGCCCAACGGCTCAACACCACGTAAAGTGACAACTAACGGTCACAAGAGTTGAACCAACTCTCACAATTTCCTGGACTTCCTCCAGTACTTCCTGCTACACCAAGCGACAGGTATGCACCACAGATTGCACACAAATAATCAAATACTCGGAGATTCCTCTGAATGCAAACAAGCATCACCAATCCAGACTAGCACGTCCAGATGGGCTTCACACAGCATGCCTAGATCTGTACTCCAATTTCGGACTCTAATAAGGGGGACTTCACATATCTACACCAAGGGACACCAAAACCCACTGCACACTCGCGAGGACGGGTTTTCCCTATGCAAATGCAGGAAAGTAGGACTTCACATGTCCAAGACGGAAATCGTTACCCTTGGAAGTCGCCTCGGAGCCATGGAGAGAATTGAGATGGATGAAAGCCTTCGCAGCAGCCTTGCCTTCGTAAATCCGAACTCGGCTCGCGATTTGGACCACCGCAGCACCACTGGCGGCCGGATTCCTCTTCCTCTTCCTTGCCTTGCTCTCCCATCTCTCTTAACTTTAAAAAGAGAAAGATGAAACTCAAACGAGCTTTCTCCTTTTCAATCCCGGTCTTATCAACCAAGGGAAGAGCCCATACCATTGGATCTTGGTCAAAGAAAATGAACGGCCATGATCAGCCCTTAATTTGATTTCCTGGGCCGAACACGGGTTGTTACACACCCGTGTCATAGGCCATGTTCCTGAAGCGGTGCACAACCGACTGAAAATAAAACAGAACACGGGCATTGACATGCCTGTGTCACGCCTGACACGCCCGTGTCACCCAGTACACGGCCGTGTACCTGGCCGTGTCACCCCTGTAACACGATCTACAAAATCAGCCGAGCAGGACACGGCTAAGGAACACGCCTGTGTCCCTAGCCGTGTGCCAAACACGCCCCTGTGACACGCCCGTGTCATAGGCCGTGTTCCACACTCGACGATCAGTTCTCGAGTACTCATCGAGAATAGGGACATGCACTGGGATACGCCCGTGTCCCAGGCCGTGTACACCTGACATGCCTTGAGACACACCCGTGTCTCAGGCCGTGTCAGCCAACCTGAATCCCACTTTGGCTTTTGAGATTTCTGGGGTGTTACAAACACCATGCCACTCAAAG
This sequence comes from Platanthera zijinensis, assembly GCA_039513925.1. Taxonomy (NCBI): domain Eukaryota; kingdom Viridiplantae; phylum Streptophyta; class Magnoliopsida; order Asparagales; family Orchidaceae; genus Platanthera; species Platanthera zijinensis. Next base: position 61,492,992 of record CM077098.1, on the reverse strand, counting down.
CCACGACACAAGTGTAGGGACACGCCCGTGTCTCTACCCGTGTCCTACACAGGGCTAACTTCATTTTTCCCCATGAGTACGCGCCTGATCTTCTGCACTCTCTGAGCCTAAATCAGCTCTCCTGACTCAAAAGCGCGCACAAGGGGCCTAGCGCGAATCGTGACATTACAAATCCTATAAAAAAAATGATTTCATCCCCGAAAACAGGTTAAGGCTACGGGGGAGAAAAGCATAAATTAGACATAAAATAAAATATGCTTTAACAGGTTACCTTGATGAAACAGCTCCGGGTAACGCTTTTGCATCAAGTCCACCGGCTCCCACGTGTGCTCCTCTTTCCCTTGATTGGACCACAACACTTTTACTAGAGGAACACTTTACGTCGCAAAATCCTCGTCTCGCTGTCCATTATCCACAAAGGCTCTAGTTGCACCGACCTATCAGTTGCAACTGCTCCGTCAGTGGTTGGGACATATTGTTCGGGCCGCAATAACGCTTTTCAGAGTGACGACACATGGAATACATCATGAAGATTCTCTAGCTCCGGCGGTAAATCCATCTGATATGCCAATGGGCCAATCCTTTCTAATATAATGTAGGGCCCAACGTACCTTGGGCTGAGCTTCTTCACACCACGTACCCAAGATACTCCATGCATCGGCCTGATCTTTAAGAATACCTTGTCGCCAACTTGAAATTCCACCACCCGGTGTTTTGCATTTTTATATTTTTCTTGGCAACTTTGAGCCTCGAGCATGCGGTCCTGTATTAGCCTCACAGCCGCATCAGTATCATCTATGTATTCAATTCCCAAAGCCTTCGGATCTTCATCCTGCACCCATGATAAGGGTGTTCTACACCTTCTTCCATATAGGGCTTCATGGGGCGCCATCCTGATGTTAGCTTGATAGCTGTTGTTGTATGAGAATTCTACCAAGGGTAGGAGCCTTTCCCACGACTCTCCTCTTTCTAACACACACAACCTCAATAAATCTTCCAATGTACTGATGGTCCTTTCAGATTGTCTTTCGGTCTTAGGGTGAAACGCTGTGCTGAAGGTAAGGCGCGAAAAAAAATGCCTACACAACCTTCCATTCCCTAGAGGAAATTGACCATCCCGGTCAGAAATGATTGTCTTCGGCACGCCATGATACCGTATGAATTGTTCCACAAAAAGGCATACAAAAACATCCGCGCGTGCTTCTTTCTTCATAGGTATGAACCGGTCTACCTTCGTCAAGCGATCAATGATTACCCATATCGAATCATTCCCTGAGCTGGAGCGAGGCAAACAGTAGACGAAGTCCATGCAGACATCCTCGAACTTCCACTCGGGGATGGGCAATGACTTCAACAATCCACTAGGGCTCCTGCATTCTGCCTTCACCCTTTGACAGGCCTCGCAATGCGTAACAAAATGTCTGACGTCTTTCTTCATTCCCGGACAACACATGGTCTTCCGCAAGTCGGCATACATCTTAGTAATCCCAGGGTGAACAGAATACTGAGAGCAGTGTGCCTCTCTCAAGATATCTTCCCGAATTTTACCTCCCTTGGGAATGTAAAGTCGGCCACAGAAATGAACAAGGATGTCCTTTAGAGAGTACTCGTTGGTTGTTCCGTCTTAAATTGACTTTATTATTGGGGACAGAGCCTCATCCCTTCCTTGCTCTGCCCGAATCTGATTTCGAACATCGCACACTATGCTCATCGTGGTCAAGTACTCCGTATACCCGTCTGGTTGATCCTTATACACCAAAGTCATCTACATCTCCTCAAGAATCCGAGCTAACTCCATATGCATCAACCCAGACTCGGGGATTGTTTCCAGTACCTTCCTTCTCAAAGCATGGGCTATGAAATTTACTTTTTCGGGGTGGTGGTTCAGGGTGTATTCATAGTCGCACAAAAACTCCAACCACCGCCGCTTTCTTAGATTCAATTCCTTCTAGGTATGAACGTACTTTAAGTTCTTATGATCCGAGAAGATTTCGCAGTGTACGTCATATAGGTAGTGCCTCAAAATCTTCAAGGAGAACACTACTGCTCCAAACTCCAAATAATATACTGGATAGTTGATTTCATGCTTCTTCAATTATCTTGAAGCATATGCGATCACATGCCCGTGCTGCATCAATACCGCTCCCATTCCTTGATATGATGCATCAGTATAAACTTGAAATCCTTCCTTCCTGGATGGAAGTGCTAGGATTGGTGCGGATGTAAGTCTGTCCTTTAGTTCTTGGAACGCAGCTTCACATTTGGGTGTCCACTCATACGACACACCTTTCTTTGTTAGGTAAGTAAGAGGAAGAGCAACCTTTAAGAATCCCTTTATGAACTTGCGGTAGTTCCCATCAAGTCCAAGGAAACTCCGCACGTCGGCCGCTGACTTCAAAGGGGACCAATCCTTCACGACATGCACTTTGGCCGGATCCACATCTAGCCTAGCCCCACTGATCACATGACCCAAGAAAGCAATCTCCTTAAGCCAGAATTCACACTTGCTGAACTTGGAGAACAGGGCGTGCTCTTTTAACTTCTTCAGTACTAAGGCCAGATGCCCGACATGTTCTTCCTCTGTCTTGGAGTAGACCAAGATGCCATCGATGAAAATAATGACGAAGACATCTAGATAGGGCTCGAACACTTTGTTCATCAAGATCATGAAAGCTGATGGGGCATTTGTGAGTCCAAACGGCATCACTGTGAACTCATACAAGCCGTACCTTGAGCTGAAAGCCGTTTTCAGAATATCATCCTCTTGTATTCTCAATTGATAATACCCCGAGCGCAAATCTAGCTTGGAAAACCAATGCGCTCCCACCAGTTGATTGAATAACTCATCGATCCGAGGTAACGGATAGGTGTTCCGTACCGTCAGTCGGTTGAGCTCCCGATAGTCTATGCATAATCGCAGGGTTCCATCTTTCTTCTTAACGAATAAAATAGGGGCTCCCCAAGGTGATGAGCTGGGGCGAACAAACCCTGATTCTACCAACTCTTGCAGCTGAACTCTAAACTCAGTGAGTTCCTTCGGGTCCATTCGGTAAGGAGTCCTGGAGACAGGCTTGCACCCGGTACTAACTAGATTTGAAAATCCACTTCTCTGTGTGGGGGTAATCCTGGAAGTTTCTCCAAAAATACATCGGGGAAATCGCACACCACCCGCACATCCTTATATCGAACGCCAACTCCTTCAGCTCGAAGTAAATCATGAAAACTTCATCCCCCTTCATGTGGACTTTTAAATCCTGGACTGAAGATAACATCATACGGGGCGCGAAGTTAATACCTTGAAAGATGACCTCTGAATCTCTATGTCTCAATGAGATCCTCTTCTGCGCGCAGTCAATCTTCGCATAGTGCTGATCCAGCCATACCATGCCCAAAATGAGGTCAAACTCTGGCATTCCCAAGACTGTGGCAGGGGTGTCGAAGAGCTTTCCTTCAAGGAGAACCTCAAACTTGCACTTTGCGGTTGCCGTCATCTCCGATCCATCTGGAAGGCACACCCTTAGATCAATACCAGTGAAGTATTGCACTCCATCTATATCTTTGATGAAGTCTTCAGAAACAAAAGAGTGCGAGGAACCGGTGTCGAATAACGTATAGGCCGGTTTCCCGCCGACCATTACGGTGCCTAAGTGTCAATAATAATTCTCAAGCTAGGCGTCTAGTATATCTTAAGCAACTTGAGGGTATTAATGAAAATAAAATGACAAACTGTAATCATACCTGCAATCACCTCCTGAGGGTTCTTCTCTTGATTCTTGTCCAACACATACATTTGATCCCAAGCAGGCCCGGGGTTTCCTCTTCGTGGTTCTTGTTCTCGACCACTCATGTTCCCTCGCCCTCGATGAGCTGCTGGAGGGAAAGCGAGAGGAACATTTCCAAATAGTTGCGGGCAGTAGCATCGAATGTGGTCCAGTTGGTTGCATTCGAAGCACACTCGCTCCTGCCGCCCACCGGGTTGCTGAAATTGTTGAGGTGGAGGCAATGCTGGCGGTTACGGAACCGTGAGCTCCATTCTAAAATTCTGGGGGAAACGTCCGCCACCTCTTCGATATCCTCTTCCTCCTCTATTACCAAATCTCCTTCTATTGCTGGGGTCGGCTTCCATCACGCCTTCAGCTGGCCTCTTACCACTTCCAAGTGGTCCACTTCCAACCTCTTCGCCATGTCAATAATCTCGGTTAGACTAGAGTCCGCTATAAATAAAATGGCTTGCCTCAGGGGGTCTCGCAAGCCTTTGTAAAATCGTTTTGTGTATCCTCTATCATCCAACTCATAAGAGTTAGTAAATCTAGCTAAGTGTTGAAACTCCCATTGGTATTCTATCACCGACTTGGACCCTTGCTTCAGATGCAAAAATCTCTCTTCAAGATTATCCCAAGCGATCGAGGGGATGAAATGCTCTAAAAAGGCTTCAGAGAATTCGCTCCAACTGATATCGGTGTACACCCGTCCTTGAAAAGTGGAGCCCATGAGGGACTTCCACCACCTTTTGGCGTGCAGCTATAAGAGTGTCACTACAAGGGTCACCGCCATGTTGTTTGGGCACCTTATTCCTACCAACAGTTCTTGTACAGTGTCGACCCATTATTCTATACGCACTGCCGACTCTGTCCCATAGTAAGCAGGAGGGGAGAGAGCTCGGAAAGTGCTTAACACAGTGGATCCCAGACCCTGCTGTTGTACAGGGGCTTGCTGGGATTGGGACCTGAAGGCATCCAGGATAGCTGTGAGCATCTACCCCAGCCTTGATGGTTGGAATTGTGTAGGTACGGACGAGTCGGGGGTTCCCCTCATCGGCTCAACATGTACTGGGATCTACACGCAAGGTACAAACTTAAGGTTAGGTCGGCTAATCTAAGGTCAAAGATGGACAAACTTAGTGTGAATTACATATGCGCACACCACTACTTCCGCTAAGTCAGTTTGTCTGCAAACTGACTAAATGAACGAGGGTGGTACCATTGTTGAATGACTTCTTCAGTTCAGGATCGTAGGACTCTAATACCATTTGTAAGACCCCCCCTCCCAGAACACAGAACACGGCACGAGAGGGGTCTTATGCCCAGAATAGCCGCCTTGCGGTAGCACTAACACCCGGGCTAGCCTGTACCACAAGACGCCTATTCTGCCGGCTATAACCAATATTATACATTGCAAACCCAGCCAAAATATAACACATAAGTCAAATCCACACAAAGAATAAAGTCCATAATATCATAAATAAAGAAGCTACTACAAGCTTTTAATATCAAAGTATGTAAACAGTAGTTTGCCCAAAAAAGGGCTACATCAAAAACCTATCACATTCACATCTGTAACTGACGGTAGCGACGGTACCGTCCCCTCAGGCCCTGTCGTCCTGGCCTGGCTATCTAGCTGCAAAATCTGCTGCTCCACCTGTGGGATTTCCTCCTAAAAAGGAAGACGTAGCATCCATTAGTCATAAAGACTAAATGGCTTCTCATCCACTCCCCCAGCGACTCCTCGGCACTGGAGCAGAGAAAGGAATAGGGTACAATATATATAAATCATAGGTACAAGCAGGTGGTATAATCTGAATAACACAATGTAAATAAAGCAGTGTAATAAATGAGCAACCAGTTATTCTAACAACTCTACCATCTTTAGCAGCATGTGAGTATAATGTTATAACAGTAAGTAACTCAACTTATATGAATGCCCATACAAACATATAAGTTGAGGATCATTCAACAGTAAGTAACTCATCGTATAAGAGTGCCCAAACAAACTTATACGATGAGGATCTTGTGTATGCAATGAATTGTAATGACATGTATGCAATGCAATGACTCACCCATGATCACGCACATACAATCACTATGTCGACACAGACTTGAAGTTCCCACTTTTCATACAGGTAGCTAACCTCTCAAGCGTCAACCGTCGTAGACGGACGGTGATAGTAGAGCGGGCATCTGTACTACTAGGCTGGTCTCCACACAACCTTGCCCAGTCCTTCGTACACCTCAACGTTAAGAACATAATAGCGGAGCTCACATGCGTACTACAGCTCAGCGGGTGTCTCGGGTAGATATGAACCGAGATCCTAGTCCCAAACTGGCCTAAGGTGTGATACAGAAGGAGCCTCAGAAATGAACACGAGGACCAAGCCCAACCGTTCACTTATCACGGAAGGAGCCTCGGGACGTGAACACCGAGGACCAAGCCCAACCGCCCATAGTCTAGCTGTCAACTCCCATCGGTGTGACGATTGGCGAGCCCGTAAACCTGCCACACTATCCTTAAACCGGGATTACGACACCGTATGTCGACTCACACCACATGCATTATATCCACATAGTGATACGGAAGGAGCCTCAGAAACGAGCACGAGGACCAAGCCCAACCGACCACTTGGCACGGAAGGAGCCTCGGGACATGAACACCGAGGACCAAGCCCAACCTTCCATTTATGATTCTTCCAAACGTTACCAACCTGTGCGATCAGTTATCCACACCCACTCCATTCACAATCTGGTACCAAAGGCACCTCAAGAGTTTACCACAAACACAGGCGGCGAACCACCTCATACAATGGACCATTTTAGACTCCCTTATATGATAAGCCTCAAGATCATGATTACATCTAATGTTATGGTCACATAACTTTAACATCCCCACTTGCAACTCCTTTACCAAAAATAAATCATTTGTGTGCACATGAGTTAAACACCTATTTAACACCTCACATGTTCATACAACCTACACCGAATCAATTACCCAAACTCTAGTGAATCTTGTTATAATTACTCTTTATTCACTAACCCTCACAATTTCGTTTCGTTCAACCACATACCATTTCACCATTTATTTATGTGGTGTCTATCCAATAATTTCATCATGCGTTAAATTATCACAATTAAGCATATTACCATTCGCCTACAACTTAACGTCTGATTGTTACAAAATCTCTTCCGAGTCCAAACCCAACTTTACACTTACCCAGGAATTTCAGGTGTAGAACACCTGCTGGACAACAACATCAATCGGATATTCCCGTGGCTACATAAATCCGTTGAGTGCATGTAACCCCTCGATGGAAAGGTATTTCCATGGGCTAAAACTTTCATGTTCAATCTGCAACCCAGATCAGAGTGTATCATACATGAAATTGGCTCCAAAGCCTGCTGCGTACAGAATACAATTTTGCACGCTTAGTCTGACAGCCCTCTACTTCGATCAGACATTCCCTTGGCTACCGACTTCACCTAAAGGCGTGTAACCAATCGTCGGAAAGGTATTTCCAAGGGATATGACTCTCGTGTTTATTTGGAAGCCCAAATCTGGCCATATCTTGCCTGAAAATAGCCAAGAAGATCGCTGCGTGCAGAACACAGATTTATGCATGCATCTTGTGGTGAAATGAATGGCATCGGTTCATCTTCCTCTTTAAGACGATCATCTCAAATCACAACCAGAAGATCCTCCACCCTTATTCACCCTCTTAAGGTCATTCCTCTTCACGAAACCATCCCCATCATCACTTTGAAGGAAGGGGAGGTTGAAGATGACTAAACCTTAGAACACAAGTTCTAGCATGGCCCTCCTAGAAATCTTCATCTCACACAACAAAAATCTTTTGAGTCAATATCTCGCCTAAGGATAACTACAGATCTAGCACCAAGGGAGAGGGGAGGAAACTCTCCTCATTTCCAGCGGTTCCACCATTTCCGGCCATGGATCTTGTCATTCTCCTCATCTACATCCCTTTTCCTTGGCGGCGGTGGCGATTCCTCACGAAGTTTAGTTGGCTCCAGCAAGTTCTTCCCTCCTTCAAAAGTTTTCTCCAGAATATGTGGCTTGGAAGAGAATGAAAACGGCTAGGGTTTCATTTTGCCCTTTTTTTCAGAGGTGACACGGGTAGGGACACGCCCGTGTCCTTACCCGTGTCCTGCTCGGGCGAAACAGTGTCAACGTTTCGACTATCGCGTCATGCACATACATGGGTACTGACACGCCCGTGTCTATACCTGTGTTAAGGTGAGACGGCTATGGTTTTGCCTGTGTCTATACCCATGTCTTGCTCTTTACATATTTCGTCGAGCTTTACTTGACGAACGTGGGTAGGGACACGCCCTTTTCTCAACCCGTGTCCTTCTCAGAACAATGTCTGCTTAACTCTCAACTCCATGCCACTCAACTCCATGCCACTCAATGCCATGACACATGGGTAGGGACACGCCTGTGTCGCTACCCGTATCATACCCAAAATAGACACTCAACGCCATACAACTCAATTCCACGACACACGGGTATGGACACGCCCGTGTCTCTACCCATGTCCTTCTCGGGACAATTCACTCAACAACATTTTCTTATCACTCAACACCATGCCACTCAACGCCACAGCACACGGGTAGGGACACTCCCGTGTCTCTACCCATGTACTTCTCGGGACAATTCACTCAATGCCATTTTATTATCACTCAACACAATGCCACTCAAAGCCACGACATACGGGTAGGGACACGTCCGTGTCTCTACCCATGTCCTACACAGGGCCAACTTCGTTTTTCCCCACGATTGTGCGATTGATCGCCTGCACTCTCTGAGCCTAAATCAGCTCTCATGACTCAAAAGCGCACACAAGGGGCCTAGCGCGAATCGGGATGTTACACTTGGACTGATATAAGAAGATTTCATCAGGTGCTTGCTTCACTTGGAGACCAAGGAAGTAAGAGAGTTCACCCATGCTACTCATTTCAAACTTAGAATGCATAAGGTCAGAAAAACTTTTGCATAGTTTAGAATCAATAGATCCAAATATAATGTCATCTACATATACTTGAACTAACAGAATCCTATCATGATGATGTCTTATAAATAAAGTCCTATCTACAATGCCTCTAGAAAATTTATGCTCTAAAAGAAGCTAGCTAGGGTCTCATACCAATCTCTTGGAGCTTGCTTTAGACCATAGAGAGCCTTATGCAATTTGAAAATATAAGAGGGGTGAGTTAAAGAGATAAAAACTGGTGGTTGTTCCACATATACTTCTTCTTTGAGTTCCCCATTGAGAAAGGAACTTTTAACATCCATTTGATATACTTTGAATTTCTTGTATGCAGCATAAGCCAAAAATATTCTGATAGCTTCAAGCCTTGAAACAGGTGCAAAGGTCTGATCATAGTCAATACCTTCTTCTTGCCTATAGCCTTGTGCTACTAGTCATTCTTTATTTCTGATAATTATGCCTTGAGAATCCAATTTGTTTCTAAAAACCCATTTAGTTCCAATGACTAGATGTCCTTTGGGTCTAGGAACCAAATTCCAAACTCAGCATCTCTCAAACTTATTGAGCTCCTCTTACATTGCAATAATCTAGTGTGTATCTTGCTCAGAATCTTTGATGGATAAGGGCTCAATTTGAGATAAGAAACAGGCATGCATCACATCATGGTTGAGTTGATTCCTTGTCTGTACACCAACTGACATGTCTCCTATTACTTGAGATATAGGATGATCTCTAGGTGTAACATAGTTAGGGGGTTGAGTTTTTTCAGCAACAATATTATGAATCAATTCCTCTTGTGGAATTATATTTGCTGTTGGAGGAATTTCTGCCACTTCCAAAGATTCTTCTTCACTATCTTCAACAACCTGTGGAGAGGGATATGATATCACCTTTTGGGTAAGATTTAAGTCATCCAACTTCTCGCATAAGTTAAGTACCTGCAAAGAGTTACTGGTAGAAGTTTCCTTCTCCTCGTAGAACATATTAGCTTCATCAAAGGTAATGTGCATAGATTCTTCCATTTTCAAAGATTATTTATTGAAAACCCTATATGCCTTGCTAACTTGGGAATATCCTAAGAAAGATTCCCATTGTTGCTTTGGATTAAAACTTTATAATATAGACTTTGTTGTTATTATATATATAACAAATGCAACCAAAAATTCTAAAGTAATCTATTTTAGGTTTCTTCCCTTTGAGTAATTCATATGGAGTCTTGCCCTTAATTTTGTGTATCAAACTTCTATTCAGGACATAATTTGCTGTGCTTATAGATTCTGCCCAATAGGATAGAGGCATGCGAGCATCAGCAAGAAATGTGCCGGCAGCTTCAATGAGTGTTCTAATTTTCCTTTCAACTACCCCATTTTGTTGAGGAGTTCTAGGAGCAGAGAAGCAGTGCCTAATACCTTCCTTCTCACAGAAATCTTGTATAGGAAGAGATTCAAACTCAGTGTATTGATCACTTCTGATCAATGAAACTTGAGTAGAGTACTCAATCTTTATGCATTTTAAAAAGTCTGTAAGAACTTTGAAATTATCAGATTTATTTCTCAAGAAGAAAACCCAAGTCAACTTAGAGAAATCATCTACAATAACTAAAGTATAGAACTTCCCTCCTAGGCTTTGTACAGCAATAGGTCCAAAAAGGTCCAAATGAAGCAAATACAAAATCCTAGGTGAATCACTCTTATTAACTGATCTAAAATTATTTTTAGTTTGCTTGCCTTCTTGATAAGCCCTGCAAAGGCTTTCCTTCTTGTAGGGGCAAGAGGGCAATCCTCTAACAAGTTTGTCCCTAGATAACCTAGCAAAGTTTCTAAAATTTACATGTCCTAGTCTTTTGTCCCACAGTGTATTGTTATTGCTAACCTGGTTAAACAAATAGATTTCTGAACTAGCAGAATTAAAATCAACTAAATAGATATTACCTTGTCTAATACCTGATAACATAGTGTTATTATTTAAAGAAATATTGCATTTGGATTCAGTAAAACATACCTGGAAACCTGCATCACATAGCTGACCTATGGATATCAAGTTATATTTCAAGCCACTTACATATGCCACTTTTCTGAATGTGATAACTTCAAGTGTAAATTGTCCATAGCCTTTTGTCTGACCAAAGTTTGAGTCTCCAAATATAACCTTTGGACCTAGCTTTGCCTTATAGTTACTTAGATTGGCCTTATTTCCTGTCATGTGCTTAGAGCACCCACTATCCAAATACCACTTATCCTGTATGGTAGGATAGTTCTTCACCTGCAAAATAACAGCTTATATATTTTGGACCCAGGTAACCTTGGGTCCTTGCTTATTTTCATATTAAAAATTTGAAATATAAGAGCATTCAGGTTGACTTTTATAACCTAAGGGATGAAATCTCCTATGTGGAATTATCTAGTTAGTTAAGGGATTGACAGGTTTAGGGTTAGAGTTCTTATTGAAATTTCTATTTATGTTATAGTTTTGATGAAACTGATTTGGATTTGACAATTTATGTTGAGATCGTTGATCTGCGTTCGATGACCAGCATTGATATTGTCGATCTTGGTTCTCAGAATAATAGTGACTATTATCTAGGTTCGACGATACATAATAATATCGTCGATCCCTGTTTGCTGAGTGTTTAAGCTCAAACTCTAGGTTTTGAGATCGTCGATCGTCGTTCGATGAATAATGCTGAGATCATCGATCTTGGTTCGACGATTTTTTTCAGGCTTAGCTTTTTGTTTTTCCTTATTTATCTCAACTTGTTTTAAGGCTTTGTTAACCTTTTTGATTTGTTCTGTGTTCTCCTTATCCTTATCTGATATGAACTTTACAGGTTGAGAGAGATGGTTTTTCTGAATGGTTGGTGGTTCACTAGATGATGCACCTAATCCTAATTTACTTCTATTAAGCCTAGCTTTAAGTGTGCTGCAAATTTCTACTAGTTGTTTGCTTCTTCCATTCAGTGATTCTTCTAACTGTTTTGCTTTACTTAACTCAACTTTTAGGAAAGTGATTTGTTCATTATACATGTTCATTTAATTATTCAACTTAATGTTTTCTGAAACAAAGCTATCATAATTAAGTTGTCTATCTTTGAGAAGTTTTATTTCCTTCTCAGATCTTATCAGATCATTACACATAGATTTAAAATCATTTTTGAAATCTTCAGAAGTAAAGTCAAAATCTTCCAATACCTGATCACAATCTAAATATTCTTCAGATTCTCCTTCTTCTGAAACATGCCCTAAAGCATTGATGGCCATTAAGCAAATTTATTTGGCCTTTGCTTCATCTTCATCTTCACTAGAACTAGAGGAAGATGATTCTTCAGTATCACTCCATGTTTGTGCAACAAACCCTCTCTCCTTCTTCTTGTGCTTGTGGGAGGATGATTTGCTGTAGTGCTTCTTGGAGTCTTTCTCCTTTCTTCTTTTCTTATGCTTGTTCTCTGGACATTCTGGAAGAATGTGTTCAGGTTTCCTGCAACCACAACAAATAATCTTCTTAGAAGGGGTTTTGTCATACATTGGTTTGTCATCACTTCTTGATGATTTACTTCTGAATTCTTTTCTCCCCATCTTGAAGAATCTCTCTATAAAGAGACTCATCAATTCTTCATTTGATGGAGAGGCTTCTAATTATTCAGAAGCTTTGACAGCTATGTTCTGCTACTTCCTAGTTGGCGTAGGAGTCTTTTGTACTTCAGCTTCTCTTGTCTTCCGGAGCTGTTCATAAGATTTGAGCTTTCCTAAGACTAATTCTATTGTCATCTCATTTGTGCTTCTTGTCTCTCTGATAGGCCAAATTCTAGAATCCTATGAGCTGGGGAAGCACATGAGAATCTTGTCATTTATTTCAGTTACTGAGATGTCTTTGTCAAGAGTTTTCAGATCATTAACAATGATGCTGAGTCTATTGTACATCTCAAAAACATTCTCAGTTTCTTCCTTTCTGAAGTTCTCATACTAGGAGAAGAGATGAGCTCTCCTGTCCTTCCTTTCATCTACTGATCCTACAACCATCTGGTTTAAGGAATCCCAGATGGCCTTAGCTGATTCACATTCAGCTACTTTTTGGAATATGTCATCAGACATTGTTTGAGCCAGTATGTTCATGGCTTTTTCATCAACAACCTTTGCTTTCTTGTGAGCATCATTGTAGTCTGGAGGAGGTACTGCATTCATGTTTGTAGAAGCAGTTGGAGGAACAGCTGGTGGTGGTACTCCTGTTAAGATGGAAGCATAAATTTCTTCATCAATAGAATTCATATAAAGCTTGAATCTTGCCTTCCAGATTCCAAACTTTTGCAAGTTGCAAACTGGAGGTCTGGTGCTTGTAAATTCCTTGTACTGTGCCATGGTTTGATAAAAAGACAGTAGAGTAAAATGGTATCTATCAAAGATCTTAGGTTCAGGTGTTAGCCTGTTCAACCTTAAAACCTCGCTCTGATACCAATTGAAAGTTAGGGGATAGATAATATTTACTCTAGAGGGGGGTGAATAGAGTATTAAAAATTTTTACTTAGTTTTATTGCAAAATTAAAATACTGATACTTATAAGTAAGAGAGAAAATAAAACAAACTAAGATAACACAGCACAACACAATACACAAAGAAAACACAAAGAAAACCAGACAACACAAGAAGATTTATAGTGGTTCCCCAAATCTGGGTACATCCACTCTTCTACCACCCAAGTAGGAATCCACTATAGGTTTTTGATCAGGTGCCCTGCAACCACAAGATCTCTTTCAGGTAGATCTAGAGACCCTTTGAGGTTTTGATCAGGAGCCCAAAATCTAATAGGTTTTTGACCAGGTGCCCTATAACTAAGAGTTCACTTTTGAAGGGAGAGATAACCCTGTACAGATGATGGTAAAAGAAAAGTTTAAAGAATTTTTCTCTTTCTCAAGCAAATGAGAAGACTATTTGGATTGTTGTAGAAATCCCAAGCTCTCCCTGAGATGTTGTATAGATTAAGGATGAAGAAACTAGGTCCTGGGTATAGGTCTTCAAAGAATTGCTGTAGAGCCTTTTTAGATCTGTAGACTGATATTGATTAGACGTCTCTGTAGATCTCTGAAGGCTAAATAATGAAGATGACTTGAGAAAGTTGTTTTGAATATATTCTTCTTCTTCCTTTTGAAAGAAATGCAAAAGTTCCTGTGAGAAAAAGAATGAATACTGCAGGAAAAAAACTTTTTACCGATTGTATCTTTTTCTCTAACTATTTAATTAACTGTATTGCTCTCACTAGCTATCTCTGTTATGATCATTAGAAAGAAAATGACATACTATTTGAATTTCCAAGATAGTACTTAATTCTCTGCAGGAATCTAGGAGCCCAAATGCCTAGAATGGCTGGCAACATAAATGCACTTCCTTAACTGTCTTTTTAAAATAAAACAATATAATATTCTTTGAATACCATAATTAATGCTTGTGAAATACGACTATTAGCCTTGAGAATATCAGCATTAATTATAAGAATATAATTGTCACAAAATAATTGATCATAAAGAGAACAAATACTTTAGAAAATTTTTGTAAACTGTTATTTATAAGCAGCGTAAAAACGTAGACCTGAGTTCAGAGATCATCGAACTCAGTTAAGAGATCATCGACCCAAGAATGACTATCGTAGATCTGAGATAACTGCTGAGAAATAAGAGATCGTCGACCTGAGCAGGTAGATCGTTGAGCTCAATTCAGAGTAAGAGACTCTGAGATCGTCGATGGGCGATCGACGATCGTCGAGCTGAGTTTGACTATAGTCGAACTGATATAAATACTTCACAGAAATCTTCTGAGACTAAGTCTTGAGTCCACTTCAATGCTGGTCCGAAGAAACCTAACCTAAATGGAACTAACTTAGACTAGACAAAGACCCTGGCTATACAGGTTGGTCAAAACATCCTAAGAGTAGACCTAGCACAAATCCAAACAAGGGTTCCAACACACATGACTTGTCGTAGCACTAGGGCGTTGTACCTGGCCTTGGCCCTAGTGAGACTGAAAGCTCAAGCGTTGTTGACCGTCACATAGAACGGTGGTGCTGTCCTTGCGGTCCTATGCACCAAGAATGTGACCTGAGAGCACGGAGTGTTGGGCGCTTGTGCCAACGTCTGTGGCTAATAGTCCTTAAGTTGCATGTTTTGAATGCCAAGTGTTGTTTAAGCTAATTCTTGCAGGGAAGGAGCACCGCCATCCCGAGTGAGGGGTGGGGTCATTATAATTTGGTCAGCAAATGCTGACCATTTCTTTTATTTGAAACCATATGGTGGAATGTTACGTGCAGGTGTTGCTCAGCCAAGCGACAAGTAGCGTGTTGGAGCCTAGAAAAGCTGTGTTGGACCTTGAAGGCCAAAGAGAATACTTGTGTTATTTTATCATTCATGTGTGGTCGTCCTGCATGTCGAAGTATGTAACACATTTTAAATTAATGTGGAACATTATAAGGCCTTAAGACCAAGACCTTATTTGTGTTTTTGATTTACATTCATAGTTGTGGTAGTGGACATTCATGCTATTGTTGGGTTCTATTTTACAACCTTTAAATTACTTTTGCTAGAATGCACTCTGTGTTAGGATGCAAAAAATTGGATTATGGCTTCAATTTAGTAACTCCTTGGTTTATTCGTTGTATATGCCATCGGGCTCCAGCCAAGCCGTCTGTTATATGCTAAGTGATGGATGGGGGTATTACAAAGTTCGTATAAGACTCTGGTGTCAGTCTTCCATATTCGAATTTGTGGATGAATGCTTTTAAGGGATGGTGAGCACTTGTATGTGCATTGCCGTTATAACATAAAAGAACCCATGATTGTCCACTTAGGAATGAAAATACACATGTTTGAGGAACCTGAGTGTTCCAATGGTTGCGTTTTGGCAATCTATTTGTCTCCTAATCGAGTGTTTTTACAACTATAGATGACTAGGAGTGGTGCGGGGCAGTCACATCAATAGCACTCTGCGGAGAGTAGTACGCATAACGAAGCGCCTGCAACCCCTCCTTTTGTAGAAACCATACAGATGGTAGCGAAAGCAGTGTTCGTTATGATTAATATACAACTGGGAATGCAAGTGCAGCCTCCAAGTCCACTGAAGCCGCCCAGTCGCCAGAACGTAACCTAGCCGCACAGACAACACCTTATTCCAAAGCTAAAGAAATCTATCTGATGATCTATAAGCCGCTTAACCACGAGGTTGCCTAGCCTCCAGATCGCCGTGAACAGCTGCTGTCGAACTGAACAAGCCGACAAAAGTCGATAGCTTATTGAACTGGGAAAAGGCTGCCGAAGAAAGAAGACCGCCTGGCCGCAAGTCGCGACCTGCTACTAACTGTTGATTGCTAACCGCAGAGTCCGCACTAATCCCTAACTAAAGTCAGAACCAAGTCCCTGACTTCTCACCGCTGTCCGCACAACTTGCACAGCAAACACCGGTCAATCCTTCAAACCACGCGAACATAAAATTGTTGGGTTTTGCTATACGTCACAACACTTGTGTGCATCAGAAATGGAACAAGAAAACCCAAAAGAAATATATATCTTGCGATGAACATTGATCAAGAAGTAATATTGCTATAAATAAAATTATACCTTTGAGAGATTGAGTCAATACTCAACCAAGATGCTATAAAGAAATCTAACAAATGCTAACGGCCGGAGTTTCGAGCGTAGAATAGTGTCCACACTTCTATAGATATCCACACAAGCACGGAGAAACCTTAGACTCTTATCACACAAGATCTAGGTTGGAAGAATGGATTCCCTTAATGTCTCCACAGTTTGCTAGAACTGTTAAAGGAGAGGAGGCTGTGATAAAGACGACGCTTAGGAAATGATTTCCGACGACGATAACAAGTCGTGTGGTCCGTGATGAGAAGCAGCGATCGCGACCTAGCGGAACAGTTCCGTCGGGAAGATGATCATCTCCCTCGATTAGGTCAGAAGAAAAACTCATGTCTGTCAGTTTACTGTTTACATCATATATATATAGTAGACAAAAACTTCTGATACCCCAGACCATGCCAAACAAGACTTAAAGGAAATAAAGTGGAGGAAACAGAATTCGTAGAGTATGTACGTCGATACTCGACGAATCAAAAGCTATTCGTCGAAATAACACGTGTATACTTGACGAATCGGGACAGAGCAAACCATCAAAGTATTAAGGCAATATTCGACGAATTGGTAATACTCGACGAATCGACGAAATTCAACGAATAAGATGTAAGACCCCTCCCCCTTACCAAGGAGGCTTCCGGTCTTATGCCCAGAACCGCTGCCTTACGGTGACACTAACTCATTGGTTAGTCGACACCACAAGACGCCGATTCTGCCGGCAAGTACGATCATATAACGTGTTCGGCCAATAGATAAATAGAAGTATAAAGGAGTGTATAAAATAGCTAGTCCACAAGTCACAACACTATCATTTATAATAAAAATGAAAGTACAAACGTGTCCAAAATGAGTACAATAAAAAGAGAAAAGGACTTATGCCCTGTACATGATATCAAATCTCTCTCTCTCTCAAAATGAAAGCAAGAAGCTAATCTATCATCGATAAAGTCATCCCACCTGATGACGGGCTGTAGTAGTAATAGTAAGTGGTGGTGGTATCAGCTCCTCACGTCCTGCCACCTCGTCCTGCTGGTCGTGCTTGTACTCCATCTCCTCGAGCTCCTAAAATGATTTGGTCACAACCGATCGTTAGTCTTAAAGACTAAGTCATTTCCTCCACACCTCGCCCCCACAACTCCAAGGCACCGAGCGGGAGGATGAAGTGGAGGACGATAATGGGTATAAAAAGAAGCAGCTGACAGTGGAGCTATAATACCAAGTATATATAGTATCAATCTATTTCTACTCTGGCAGTTCTATATATATAGAACATGTAAGGTATGAAGAACTATACAGAAAGTCAATAAGATGATGTAAGTAAACAAGGTACTGTAAATAAAACAGAGTAAAGAACGACAAGTAGAATATGCTACCACTAAACCACCATCACAGAAGTACCTTAACTAATATGAATGCTCATACAAACTTATAAGTTAAGATTTCCAAATAAAACTTATCATATAAAAAAGCCCATGCTAATTTATATGATAAGGATCTATGTTGCGTATGACCTAGTTATGAATGTATGTTATGCATGCATTTTATGATTCATACAAGTGCAACTCAAACACACGACTCTGTGATCACAGAACTTTAGTTCCCGCTTTTTGGAGCTAGCATCACTCTCTGGTACCACCGTTGTTGTTATGGCAGTAGCAGAAAGGGCGCTTCCTCTTCCTAGGCGGGTATACACACTACCAAGCCCAGACCCTTCGTACGCCTCTATACACGTCCTAGGTGCACTCTAGAGTCTCTGCGTACTAATGTTGGACAACTGCCAGACTTTCTTGGTCGGGTGTGCGTTTTCGTGGATTGTCCTCCAGACCGCAGTATAAAAAACCTACTGGCCTCTCAAACCCTCACACCTCACTAGAGTCACCGTACTGTCATCGGTGTGATTATTTTCCTAGTACCGCATGACCCGCCACTAGTTTTGTTCCTATGCACATGCAAGGTATCTCAACCCGAGCCTCCAGCTCGCAGGACCAACCTCGTCCTGATGTAGAACTCTCGAGCATCCAGCTCGCAGGACTAACTGTCCTGAAACCCTCCAACCCTTCACGGGTGAGATAGTCACATTCTCTTAGCCTATTTAACTACTCTTGTCTAATGTTTATTACACTTAACAATTTAGGGTTAATCCCAGAACTACCCAAGGCATGCCTGGTGAAGGGCTCTCAGGAGCACTAGGAACTACGATGGGCTGAAGCCCAAAGTTCCCTTTCACAAGGATATTCACTTTTATTAATGTCTACCCATGATCGATACCAAACTCTCGTTATTACTCTGGGACAAACATAATAACTTATGATGTTATTGGGAGAGCGGCGGTCTTCCGCCAATCCCTATTCTAGTTACTATCCTTAGGATTTTGCACTCTACCACTCGTTATCAAGAAGTGACCTATTGGACACCAACCAGGGTTTATCTTCCCAACATAGATTCCATCTCAACCGACAACCTTATCCACTTTGGGTCCTAGTATTATATGTTATTCATGCTAAGCGCACCCATGACCAAAGGTTGACCCATAAGACGTGTCTTCCAAACTCTTGGGCCAACTGCCCCTAATTATTTATCATGTTTTTCTAGGATGTATGATGTTGACCCTCCTAGGTTTCACTATTTTTCTAAGGAATTAAGAGCCTAAATTAATCCTTTTAATTTAGTGACCTGGTCACCTTGCACATGATGTACTATCTATAATAGTTCAGCCTACCAAAGAAACTTATCAGATGTTCCATGAGGTTAAATTTGTCTCCCTACAAAGTTTCCTAATTTTCCCTTGTGAAATTTCATTTAATGCCCATTTAATAATAAAAACACAAATTGACTACTTTCCAAATGAAGTACAATATTTATATAATAAACAATTCAAGGAAAATTACTGAGGATCCATGTTGATATAATAAAGCTAAATACAGAAATTCAAAATCCTAAACAGTGATTTGACCTAACTTATATCCATATGAATAATATTACCAAAATGTCATTATTAGGGTTTTCAGCATATAGAGATCCAAAAATTCTCAAATAATTTAAGAGGGATTTAATCACAAAAAAAAACTACTATAAATTTTTCCATAATATTTAAACAATAATTTCCCATATTTTTAATTAATTTCCATAATGGGCAAAAGGGTAAATTCTACTTCACATCCAAGTTAACATTACCTAACAGTCCCATAAATTTTTCCAGAGGTGTGCTATGTCCTAATAAAGCTTTTGACAAAATTTCAAAATTTTATAAATTCATATGCCCAAGATTCAAATTTATTTCCTATCTAGGCATATTTTCCAATAATTCAAAATAATGGGATTTTTTATACCAAAAATCCCAATCTTCTCATGGGAGGTATATTCCATCCCTATAAGTCTCTATCAAGAGTTTTATGGACATGCAATGTCCCAATGGGCTAAATCCCAATTTTCCTATTTTTACTATAGGCACCCCAAATAGAACATACCTATTTCATGCATGTGGGATTTCCCAAACATGTAGAGGTCAAAATGACCTAAAATTTCTACCATGGTTTTATATTGCTCCAATGGGCTTGCTACAAAAACTTTCGGGCATTTGGAGTCATACATCTCCAAAATACACTTAATTTAAATATTAGTATTTCACAAAATACTATAGAGAAATTCTGACCAAAAATTCTCATTTTTGTCAGAGCCTAGGTTTAACCTAATCACAAGCATGACAAAAATTTTAGGTCATGATGACTTATGGTTTGGCTTGGGAATTTATTATAAGATCTGCCCTAGCCTAGGACAAGTCATGGTAGAATGGTCCCACAGGGAGTTCTACTATACCAAATCATGACTTTAGGATGCCATTTTAAAGGTAAGGCATAGGCCTACATTTTTCATGTTGATAGCTACCTCTGAATATGCCTCTAACAGGCCTAAAATCAGTATGCAAGATCACTGTAAAAGTGTGACATTAAATTTACTGTTCATAATATAATGCAATATCAAATAATCCATCAGATCTGAGTGCTACTGGCCATCATCCCAAACCAGCCAATGACTGAGATAGAGCTGTCCTGGGCCATGTTTGTCTGCTTTTTCCGGCTACCTGGGCGGGCGACACTGGCAGCGATTATCGCCACCGCCTCCGTTGAGGTGGTGGCTAGCGTTTCCCGACAGTGAGGCTGTTAGAGGCGGCTCCTCCGGCGATCCCGAGCTAGAAGAAAAGATTGGGAAAATGTGCACATTCTCTCATGGTATCGGGCTCAATTGAGCCCGATGTCTCGCCTAAGTGAGCGAGAAAGCTAGCACGGGGTGAGGTGAGGCGAAACAAACCTACAGTCGGGCTTGGCGGCGAGTGTGGCGGTGATGAGCCATGGCCGAAGCTTGCTCCAGTGATCTAGCCTGATTCTTCAATTCTCCAGCAAAAGCTTTGCTCCAGCTATCGAAATCGACTCATTTCAACCTACTGAAGCTGATGGTTGGCTTAGATTTGGCTGGGAGTGGGTGTGGGAGGATTTTTGATCAAGGGGTGGCCGGCCATGAACTTTGGAATTTCCTCCTAGCTGCCAAGTGTCCACCAACCCCTCAATCCTGCTTAAAAGAGCCTTAGAAGCTCAGCCAAGAGCTTGAGCAGAGGGAAGGAGGGCCACAAGGCCTCCATCCCCTCTTTCCCTCTCTTCTCTCTCCTCATTTTCTCCAAAATTCCTAAGTTACCCCCCATGCATGTATTTTCTCTCCTAATTTTAGGGGTTAGGGGTTGTCATTGACCTCTTGGGCTGTCCATGGGCCTTGATCCATGGGCTTAGTCCATTAGGAAAGGGCTTGGCTCATATAATTTCCTCTCTTTAAGCCATAAGTTGACTTGGTCAACATGATGAGTGGGCCGGACCCACTTGATTGTCACAGACCCAATGGTACCACCCAACTTGGGTTGGGCCATGGTCGTGCCCCACTTGGACTAATTGGGCCTTTAGGTGTGGGTTTGACCAAATTAGGGTTAGGAGAAACTTGGGTCAACTTGGATAAATAGGTGACCCAATGACATGGATTATGGTTCACTTTGATTGTTATTAGGGTTTGGGGTATAATGGTGGGGCCAATGTGTAGCTAAGATCCCAATTTTGGCTAGTTTGACTTGGGTAAACTTGGGCCCTATAGTGGGTCCTATGTAACTACACCCTAACTCCCTGGGTCAAACCTAGCATAACCCATACCCCCACCACATGTCCAAACCTAATCTAAGTTATGGGGGTCTAATAGGAAATGGGATGTTACAAATCCCAAAAACAAACAAAAAACAATTTTGTTCTAAAAATCTAAGTTCTGGTCTACGGGGTTTCTACACACAAAAATTTAAGAACCTTAAACAAAATTTAAGTATTACCTGAGGTAAAAAAACTCTGGGTGCTGCTCTAGCATCAGATCTCTCGCCTCCCAGGTGTGCTCCTCCCGTCCATGATTGGACCACAACACCTTCACTAGGGGAACCTTCTTCTTCCGCAGCACTCAGACCACAATATCATCAATCTAGAGCGGCTCTAAACGAACTGATCTTTCCGGTGATACCGAGCCTGTTGTAGCAGTAATATGCTGCTCTGGCCGAAAGAGAGCTCTCCGTAGTGAAGAGATGTGGAAGATGTCGTGCAAGGTCCCTAACTCTGACGGCAGCTCCAGCCTGTAAGCCAAGGGGTCGATCTGCTCCAAGATCAAATTTCGCCCCATATATCAAGGGCTAAGCTTCTTATGCCTCCGCACCCGAGAAACACCATGCACCAGACGTATCTTCAAGAAAACTCTGTCCCCCACATGGAATTCCACCTTCCAATATCGTGTATCGTAGTACTTGGCCTGCTTACTCTGAGCCTCCACCATCCGATCCCTGATTAGTCATATCAGAGCATCCATATCCTCTATGTATTCTAACCCAAATGCCTTGGTGTCCTCATCCTGGACCCAAGATAGTGGTGTCCGGCACTTCCTCCCATATAGAGCCTCATAAGGTGCCATCCCAATGCTTGTCTTGTGATTGTTGTTTTAGGAGAACTCAATTAGTGGCAACAGTCTCTCCCAGTGCTTCCCCGTATCCAGTATACACAAATGTAGCAGATCCTCCATAATCCTGTTGGTCTGCTCTGTCTTACCGTCTTTCTATGGATGGAAAGTAGTACTAAAAGCAAGCTGAGAATCCAAGTACACATGCACCATTCTCCACTCCCTAGAAGTGAACCGACCGTCACGATCTGATATAATCGTCCTGGGGATGCCATGGTGCCTGATGAATTGCTCCACAAAAAACCTCACAAAAGCAGCAACTAAGCTGTCCTTCCTGATCGGTATAAACCGGGCAACCTTGGTCAATCTATCGACGATGACCCAAATAGAATTGTGCCCAGAGTGGGAGCGAGGCAATCCGTGCATGAAATCTATAGTGATATCCTCGAACTTTCATTCTAGCACCGGCAGTGACAGTAGTAGTCCTCCTGGGCTCTTGCACTCTACCTTTACTCGCTTGCATGTCTCGCAGTGTGTCACATAATAGATGATCTCCCTCTTCATTCTTGGCCAATATATGCTCCTCCGTAGATCCGATGTCATCTTGGTGATACCGGGGTACACTGAGTACTGAGAATAGTATGCCTCCCTGAGTATATCCTCCCGGATACCACCTCCTGCGGGTATATAAACACGACCACGAAAATGAATGAGGTCATCACGCAATGAATAATCCTCTTACTTGCCCCTTCCAAGGCCCTTAATACCGGCTCCAAAGCTGCATCTAGCCTCTGATGTGTCGTGATGTGCTCCCGTACATCGCACTCAGTGATCAAGGAACTCAAGTACTCTCGATATTTCTCTTGCTCGGACTCGAAAACAATAGTAATATGCATATCCCCAAGCATTTGTATCAGCTCCATAGCCATCACCTGGGGATCCGTTCCAGTAGTGCTGGATCTCCTGCTCAAGGCTTCTGCCACAGTGTTTTCCTTTCCCGTGTGATAATGCATCTGGTAGTCATAGTCGCATAGGAACTCCAGCCATATCCTCTAACGAAGGTTCAGATCCTTTTGCGTATCGATATACTTGAGGTTCTTGTGCTCTGAGAAGATGTCACAATGAACCCCATATAGGTAATGCCTCCAGATCTTCAATGTAAATACCACTTCCCTGAGCTCTAAATCATGTACAGGATAATTTTGCTCGTGCTTCTTCAACTGCCTCGAAGCATAAGCGATGACATGTCTGTGTTGCATCAAGACCGTACCCATCCCCTAATATGAGGCGTTAGTATAAATATGAAATCCTTCATTCCCAGATGGAAGTGCAAAGATATGGGAAGAGGTGAGCCTGTCCTTTAGCTCCTGAAATGCTGCCTCGCACTTCTCGGTCCAAGTAAAAGTCGCCTCCTTCTTCTTCAAGGACGTGAGGGGAGTGATATCCTCGAGAACCCCTCCACGAACTTGCGATAATATCCTGCGAGTCCCAGAAAAATACGTACATCCGAAGCTGACTTTGGCCGCGGCCAATCTCTAACTGTCTACACTTTGGCCAGGTCCATGACCAACCCTACCCCACTGATAGTATGTCCTAAGAATTCCACCTCTTGCAGCAAGAACTGGCACTTGGAGAACTTGGCGTACATCTGGTGCTCTCTCAGCTTCCTCAAAACCAATGTCAAATGCTGAGTGTGGTCCTCCTATGTCCGGGAGTAGATCAGAATGTCATCGATGAAGACTATGATAAATCTGTCTATGTAGGGCTCGAAGACAAGGTTCATCAGACTCATGAATGTGGAAGGCGCTTCTGTGATCCCGAAGGGCAATATAGTGAATTCATACAATCCATAGCGGGAACTGAAATCCTTCTTCGGAATATCCTCCTCTTGGATCCGCAGCTGGCAGTATCCGGATCTCAAATCCAGCTTGGAGAACCAGAAGCCTCTCTAAAGCTGATCAAAAAGCTCATAGATCTGGGGCAGCGGATATGTGTTCTAGACCGTCAATCGGTTCAACTCCCAATAGTGGATGCAGAGTCGCATCGACCCATCCTTCTTCTTAATGAATAACACCGGTTCTCCCTACGGTGGCAAGCTTGGTCGGACAAATCCTAACTCCACAAGCTCTTGTAGCTGTGTCCTGAACTCTGCTAGCTCCTTTGGGGTCATCCTGTACGGTGCCCGAGATACGGGCCTCTCTCCTGGTACCAACTTAATCCGGAAGTCCATGTCCCTGGTCGGTGGCAATCAAGGCAATTTCTCTAGGAATACATCAGAGAAATCCCGAACCACCGAAATGTCAACAATAGAAATTTCTGCTCTCGCCATCTCGAAGAGGATAATATAAACCTCCTCTCCCTGCTCGTGGGCCTTGACAGCCTGTATAAATGATAATAAAAGATGGGAGACAGGTCTAATACCTTTGACGATGACGTAGGAGTCCTCGTGTCTCAATGTGATCCTATTCGACGGGTAGTCTATCTGGGAATGGTTCCAATATAACCACGTCATGCCCAGGATCAGGTCGAAGTCTTGCATTTTCAGGATCATTGCCGGTGCTTCAAATGCCTTCCCGCCAATTTCTTACTCCATGTGGCACTTGGAAGATGATAATTGTTCTGATTCGTCGGGTAGCCACACCCTCATCAACATGCCCGTGAATCGTTCCATGCCATCCAGTCCTTCCATAAAGTCTTCTGATATGAATGAGTGTGAAGCACCCGTATCGAACAGTGTATGAGCGGGCTTGCCGCTGATAAAGACTCTGCCTGAGGTTGGTTTGAGTTTTTCATTTGGTTGTTTATTCTACAAGGTCAAATCCTATATATATAGTAAAATCTTAAATTCATAATATAATTGAAGTACCTGTGATGACCTCCTCAGTATTCCTCGGCTCGGTGAGGTCTAATACGTACATCTACTCTTTCCCTCTGCCTCGGCCAAAATGTCCTCAGCCTCGACCTCGACCTCGACCTTATCCTCGGCCTCTGCCCTGCTATGTTGGATGGTCCACTGGAGGTGGAGGAGGAGGGAGTGGATGAAACTGATGCGGGCACTCAGATCTATAGTGCCCCAGCTTGTGGCACCCATAACAACCTACCTGCCACTGGCCACGATCATCTTGCCTCATCAGGCCATGCACCTGTAGAGGTAGGGGAGATAAAACTGTAGGAGTCCTCTGCTCCTGCCTGAAGTTGGGACGATGAAGTCCCCCACCCCTATTGTAACCAATCACCCTGCCTCTCTGGGATCCCCCGCTGCTCTCCCCGTATGATGACCCATCTAGCGGCCTCTTTCCTCGGCTCCGCACCATCAGCTGATCTGCCTCCAGCTTCTTGGCCATCTCTATGATCTGTGATGACGTGCCATGAGAGATGAACAGTAGAGCCTGTCTGGTGGAGTGCTTTAGCCCTCGGTAGAACTTCTTCGTATACCTTCTATCATCCGTATAATGAATCCCTGCAAACCTGGACAGATGGGAAAACTCTCTCTGATATTCGATCACTGAACTGGTCCCCTATTTGAGTTTCAAGAACCTCTCTTCTAGCTCATCCCTATCCGTGGTGGACAAAAAGTGATCCAAGAATGCCTCGCTGAACTCCTCCCATGAGATATCTGACAGCTCCCTATCAGCATATGTGGAGTTCATCATGGACTTCCACCACCTCTTTGCGTGGACGTCCAATGTAGAAGATGGCAAAGGTACTACTTGGCTGATAGGGCAGCTGATTCCTGCCAACATCTCATGTATTGCCTCAATCCATTCCTAGGACATTACTGCATTCTTTGTCACGTGGTACATCGGTGGGGACAGGCTCTTAAAGGCACTTAACCAGTTTGATCCCAGATTTGGTACCTGTGCTGGGACCTGCTGTGCTCTAAAGGCCTCAAGAATGGTCGTCAGGGTCTATCCCATCTTCGTCTGCTAAAAAGGAATGGCGGTTGGAGGGGGAGGGACCACATTATCCGGTACAGTGACCTATGGAAGCTGCATAAAGGTACGGTTTATATTAGAATTGGCCTAACTCATTGCTTAGGTGGACTGTATTACGTGACTTTTTACACATGGGCACACCATTGCTTCTGCTGAATAGTTTGTCTGCAAACTAATGCTCGAGCGGGGTGACAAAGTGTCGTGGACTTCTTCTCTTATGATCGTTTGTTCAAGTGATACCAGTTTGTAAGACCCCTCCCCTTACCAAGGAGGCTCCCGATCTTATGCCAAGAACCGCCGCCTTATGGTGACACTAACTCACGGGTTAGTCGACACCGCAAGATGCTGATTCTGCCGGTAAGTACGATCATATAACTTGTTCGGCCAATAGAGAAATAGAAGTATAAAGTAGTGTATAAAACAGCTAGTCCACAAGTCACAACACTATCAATTATAATAAAAATAACAGTACAAACGAGTCCAAAATGAGTACAACAAAAAGAGAAAAGGGATTATGCCATGTACATGATATCAAATCTCTCTCTCTCAAAATGACAACAAGCGGAAGCTAATCTATCATCGGTAAAGTCGTCCCACCTGACAACGAGCTGCAGTAGTAGTAGTAAGTGGTGGTGGTGGTATCAGCTCCTCAAGTCATGTCACCTCATCCTGCTGGTCATGCTGGTACTCCATCTCCTCGAGCTACTAAAATGATTTGGTCACAATCGACCGTTAGTCATAAAGACTAAGCCGTTTCCTCCACACCTCGACCCGGCAACTCCTAGGCACCGAGCAGGAGGAAGCGGAGGATAACAAGGGGTATAAAAAGAAGCAGGTGACAGTGGAGCGATACTACCAAGTATATATAGTATCAATCTATTTCTACTCTAGCAGTTTTATATATATAGCACATGTAAGGTACGAAGAACTGTACAGAAAGTAAGGTGCTGTAAGTAAACAAGGCACTGTAAATAAAACAGAGTAAAGAACGGCAAGTATAATATGCTACCACTAAACTACCATCACAAAAGTATCTTAACTTATATGAATTCCCATACAAACTTATAAGTTAAGGTTTTCAAATATAACTTATCATATAAAAGAGCTCATACTAATTTATATGATAAGGATCTATGCTGCGTATGACCTAGTTATGAATGTATGTTATGGATGCGTTTTATGATTCATACAAGTGCAACTCACACACACGACTCTGTGATCACAGACCTTTAGTTCCCGCTTTTTGGAGCTAGAATCACTCTCTGGTAACACCGTTGTGGCTACGGCAGCAGAGGAACGGGCGCTTTCGCTTCCTAGGCGGGTATACACACTACCAAACCCAGACCCTTTGTATGCCTCTGTACACGTCCTAGGTGAACTCTAGAGTCTCTGCGTACTAATGCTGGCCAAATGCCAGACTTTCTTGGTCGGGTGTGCGTTTTCGGGGATTGTGCTCCAGACCGCAGTATAAACAAACTATTGCCCCTCAAACCCTCACACCTCGCCAGAATCACCGAACTGCCATCAGTGTGACGATTGGCCCAGTACCGCATGACCTGCCACTAGTTTTGTTTCTATGCACATGTAAGGTCTCTCAACCCGAGCCTCCAGCTCGCAGGACCAACCTCGTCCTGATGTCAAACTGTCGAGCATCCATCTCACAGGACTAACTGTCCTGAGTCACATTCTCTTAGCCTATTTAACTACTCTTGTCTAATCTTTACTACACTTAGCAATTTAGGGTTAATCCCAGGACTTCCCAGGGCATGCCCGGTGAAGAGCTCTCGAAGGCACTAGGAATTACGATGTGTTGAAGCCCAAATTTCCCTTTCGTAAGGATATTTACTTTTATTAATGTCTACCCATGATCCATACCAAACTCTGGTTGTTACAGTGGGACAAACCTAATAATTTTTGATGTTTTTGGGAGAGTGGCAGTCTTCCGCCGATCTCGTTCTAGTTACTATCCTTGGGATTTTGCACTCTACCACTTGTTATCAAGAAGTGACCTATTGGACACCAACCTGAGTTTATCTTCCAAACATAGATTCCATCTAAACCGACAGCCTTATCCTCTGTGGGTCCTAGTATTATATGATATTCATGATAAGCGCACCCATGACCTAAGGTTGACCCGTATGATGTGTCTTCCAAACTCTTGGGCCAACTGCCCCTAATTATTTATCATGGTTTTGCTAGGATGTATGATGTTGACCCTCTTAGGTTTCACTATTTTTCTAAGGAATTAAGGGCCGAAATTAATAATTTTAATTGAGTGACCCGGGTCACCTTGCACATGATGTACTATCTATAATTGTTCAGCCTACCTAAGAAACTTATCAGATGTTCCATGAGGTTAAATTTGTCTCCCTACCTAGTTTCCTAATTTTCCCATGTGAAATTCCATTTCATACCAATTTAATATTAAAATCACAAATTGACTACTTTCCAAATGAAGTACAGTATTCATAAATTCTAGCAAAATTACTGAGGATCCATGTTGATATAATAAAGCTAAATACAGAATTTTAAAATCCTAAACAGTGATTTGACTTAACTTATATCCGTATGAACAATATTACCAAAATGACATTATTAGGGTTTTCAGCATATAGAGACATCCAAAAATTCTAAAATAATTTAACAGGGATTTAATCACAGAAATAAACTACTGTAAATTTTTCAATAATATTTAAATAATAATTTCTCTTATTTTTAATTAATTTCCATAATGGGAAAAAGGGTAAATTCTACTTAAAATCACGTTAACATTACCTAACAGTCCAATAAATTTTTCCAGGGGTGTGCTATGTTTTAATAAAGCTTGTGACAAAATTGCAGAATTTTATAAATTCATATGCCCTATATTCAAATTTATTTCCTATCTAGGAATATTTTCCAATAATTCCAAATAAAGGGATTTTTTATCCCAAAATTCTAAATCTTCCCATAGGAGGTATATTCCATCCCTATAAGCCTTTGTCAAGAGTTTCATGGACATGCAATGGCATAAATGGGCTAAATCCTCATTTTCCTATTTTTACTATAGCGACCCCAAATAGAACAAACCTATTTCATGCATGTGGGATTTCCCAAACATGCAGAGGTCAAAATGACCTAAAATTTCTACCATGGTTTTATATTGCCCCAATGAGCTTGCTACCAAAATTTTGGGGCATTTGGAGTCATACATCTCCAAAATACACTTAATTTAAATATTAGTATTTCACAAAATACTATAGAAAAAGTCTGACAAAAAATTCTCATTTTTGTCAGAGCCTAGGTTTAACCTAATAACAAGCATGACCAAAATTTTAGGTCATGATGACTTATGGTTTGGCTTGGGCATTTATTATAAGATCTACCCTAGACTAGGACCAGTCATGGTATAATGGTCCCACAGGGAGTTTTGCTGTACCAAATCATGACTTTAGGATGCCATTTTAAAGGTAAGGCATAGGCCTACATTTTTCATGTTGATAGCTACCTCTGAATATGCCTCTAACAGGCCTAAAATCAGCATGCAAGATCACTATAAAAGTGTGACATTAAATTTACTGTTCATAATATAATGCAATATCAAAAAATCCATCAGATCCGATGGCTACTAGCCATCATCCCCAACCAGCCAACGACTGTGATAGAGCCGTCCTGGGCCATGTTTGTTGGCTTATTTCGGCCAACTGGGTCGGCGCCACCACCGACGATTATAGCCACCACCTCTGTTGAGGTGGTGGCTAGCGTTTCCTGACGGTGAGGCTGCCGGAGGCGGCTCCTCCGGCGATCCCGAGCTAGAAGAAAATCTTGGAAAAATGCGCACATTCTCTCATGGTATCGGGCTCAATTGAGCCCGATGTCTCGCCTAAGTGATCTAGAAAGCTAACATGGGGTGAGGTGAGGCGAAACAAACCTGCAGCCGGGCTTGGCGGCAGGTGTGTGGGCGATGAGCCATGGCCAAAGCTTGCTCCGGCGATCTAGCCCGATTCTCCGATTCTCCAGCAAAAGCTTTGCTCCAGCTATCGAAATCCACTCGTTTCCACCTCCTGAAGCTGATGGTGGGCTTAGATTTGGCTGGGAGTGGATGTGAGAGTAGTTTTGATCAAGGGGTGGCTGGTCATGAACTTCGGAATTTCCTCCTAGCTGCCAAGTGTCCACCAACCCCTCAATCCTGATGAAAAGAGCCTTGGAAGCTCAGCCAAGAGCTTGGGCAGAGGGAAGGAGGGCCACATAGCCTCCATCCCCTCTCTTCTCTCTCCTCATTTTCTCCAAAATTCCTAAGTTACCCCCCATGCATGTATTCTCTCTCCTAATTTTGGGGGTTAGGGGTTGTCATTGACCTCTTGGGCTGGTCATGTGCCTTGAGCCATGGGCTTAGTCCATTAGGAATGGGCTTGGCTCATATCATTTCCTCTCTTTAAGCCCTAAGTTGACTTGTTGACTTTTTTGGTTGACTTGGTCAACATGATGAGTGGGTTGGCCCCACTTGATGGTAATGGATCCAATGGTACCACCCACCTTGGTTGGGCCATGGTGGTGCCCCACTTGGACTAATTGGGCCTTTAGGTGTAGGTTTGACCAAATTAGGGTTAGGGTTGACTTGGGTCAACTTGGGTCAATAGGTGACCCAATGACATGGCATATGGTGCACTTAGATTGTTATTAGGGTTAACTTGGGCCTTATAGTGGGTCTTATTTGACTACACCCTTACTCCTTGGGTCAAACCTAGCCAATCCCATGCCCCCACCACATGTCCTAACCCAATCTAAGTTAAGTGGGTCTAATAGGAAATGAGATGTTACATAAGACTAATTCGTTGAAACTATCACGACGATACTCGACGAACCCAAGACATATTAGTTGAGTCTATCATGACGATATTTGACGAATTCCAACTCATTTGTTGAAACCTTAAGCGATACTCGATGAATTTCCCTTAGAGTCTTTCGACCACTTACCTGATGACCCATATTCACAATATAGGTCCCGAAATGAAAATTCTTCACATCCAGAACATCAGAGGCTTGGTCCTTCACTCATATCACAAATGAGCAAGGCCAACACAAACCTTTCCAACGTCTACAATGCTCTTATGTGCGACCCTATAAGCTCATATTGCATTGCCAATGAGACTACATGTTTGATCATTTTTAGATCACCATGGTAACACCAACAGTATCCAACTTGATCATGAAAGTATCATGTTGGGTCCTGCGTTCCTTCACTTGACCCGTGGCGCTCTGCTACTTATATAAAAAATTAAGTAGCAGCCTCTCCAACAGTCCGGGCTTTTGGTGCAGTTGGGTATGCGCTTGATCCTTCAATTGGTATCAGAGGAGGTCACGGGTTCATGACCGGGGGGCGCTATTAAATCCTGATTTTTTCCTTCTACCTTTGTGGGTCCGATGGGTCAGACAACCGTGGACATGTGGTAACCCCACCTCTGAGCCGGGTGGGCCATGTGGTAACCCCACCTCTGAGCCGACGGGTTGTGCTGGACGCCGGGGGGGATTGTTGGGTCCGGCGTTCCTTCACTTGACCCGTGGCGCTCTGCTACTTATATAAAAAATTAAGTAGCACCCTCTCCAACAGTCCGGGCTTTTGGTACAGTTGGGTATGCGCTTCATCCTTCATATCACACAAAAGCTTCACAAATAATGAATGATATCTAGCAAGGCATCATTGCTCCCCAAGCAATAAGAGTTTACAACTCGGAAGCCATTGTGACAAATGTATCATTGTTGTCATGTCCCTTCTCCCCTTATATCCAGATAGAACTAGAGGTATAGACTATGCCACCCTTATAATTATTCAATCCTAGTTTCCTGATCTAGAATGCACTTCTAGAAATTGGTGAGACCAATATCTCATATTGACTCAACCAAGCATGACCATGCATTTCTCAGTCTCATTCCATCAAGGGGCCATGGATGCAACTCCTGTCATATATGAGCACAAATCTCATTTCTGTCCACACATAAAAACATCCAAATGATTCGTAACGTACGCAATAACCTTCTTTATCATTCAAATTTCACAAGCCTGACTTTTTATAGCATCAAAGCATGTTCTTCCTCACTCGATGAATGTTGTGACTTCAGGTCAAAGAACCACATATATCATTGCCACTTGACCCACACTTGTGACACATTCATATAACTATCCATAAAGTATTCTCATTATGGGTCTGTCCTGTATAACTTGTTCACAAACAAGTACCCATGTGTTGACTTGATATCACAATATCATGACCTGTGAGAACCGTTCATCAGTCAACGCACATGCTAGTCTTAATGTATCATCATCGCCCTTAGTTTCTAAGATGACACGCCGACCAAGGACCATTTAAGAATGAAGCTTCTAAAATATAGGCTCTCACATTCAAGTCTCCACTTGACTCCTATGGAAGCAAACATTCTAAGGTCATTTATTACGTTAAATTAATCTATCACAATAGAAATAAATCCATACAATAAAAGAACTAGCCAAAATATAAAATGAAATGTATAGTACACTATTCATCAAATGAATTTTTATAACTGAGAAACATACAATTCACAAGACTCCCACTAGGGCTGATCATGGAGGTATCATATACCCATAGATATAAAATGACCATCATGCTTTCTCTGCGCTAAAAGCTTTGTTAGTGGATCAGCAATATTTTCTTTAGTCGGCACTCTAAAAATGTTCACATTTCCTTGATCGACAATCTCACGAATAAGATGGAACCGCCGAAGTATGTGCTTGGAGCGCTGATGAGATCTAGGTTATGAAGCAATTGTAATTTCACCATTGTTGTCATAGTAGAGAACAACGAGATTAATAATACTAGGAACTACATCTAACTCGACGATGAATTTCCTAATCCATACAGCCTCCTTCGCCGCATTTGCTGTAGCGATATACTCGACCTTAGTTGTAGAATTCACAACTGTCTCCTACTTGGAACTCTTCCAACTAACATCTCCTCCATTTAGGAAAAATATAAATCCTGACTGATACTTTGAGTCGTCCTTATCAATTTGGAAGCTAGAATTCGTGTAACCTTTTACAACGAGAAGTTCCTCTCAACCAAATACCAAGAACGTATACTTTGTCCTTCTTAAGTACTTAAGGATATTCTTGACAGTAATCTAGTAACTATCACCGGGATCAAACTGATACCTGCTAGTCATTCTCAAGGCATATGAGACATCATGTCGAGTACATATCATTGCATACATGATTGATCCAATTTCCGAAAAATATGGAATCAACTTCATGCGGTCCTTATCTTCACAAGATTTAAGACACTGGTCCTTAGAGAGACTTACACCATGAGACATGGGTAAGAATCCTTTCTTGGACTCAAGCATGTTGAACCGCTTAAACACCTTCTCAATATATGTACTTTGGTTCAAACCAGCAACTTCTTTGATCTATCTCTATAGATCTTAATACCAAGTATATAAGTCGCTCCGCCCAAGTCTTTTATAGAAATGCAGTTCCCTAGGTTGTTCGTAATAACTTGCAGAGTCGATTTGTCATTCCCGATCAATAGTATGTCATCTACATACAATATCAGTAAGATAACGATGCTCCCACTAATCATCTTATAAACACATGGTTCATCCCCATTCTTGATAAAACTAAACTCTTTGATCTTTTCATTAAAATGAAGATTCCAACTTCGAGAAGCCTGTTTTAATCCATAAACAAATCTTTGTAGCTCATATATTTTAGTGGCTTCACTTGGAGATACAAAACCCTCGTGTTGTGTCATATACACTTCCTCAAGGAGGTTTCCATTTACGAAAACTATTTTGACATCCATCTGCCAGATCTCGTAGTCATAATACGTAGCAATAGTAAGCAGAATTCTGATGGACTTAACAATAGCGACAGGAGAAAAGGTCTCATCATAGTAAACACCATGAATTTTCCTGAATCTCTTAGCCACAAGTCACCCTTTGAATGTCTGTACATTCCAATCCATGTCGGTCTTCTTCTTAAAGACCCACTTGCACCCTATGGGTCGTACCCCTTTAGGAGGTTCCACCAAGGTCCAAACTTGGTTTGTATACATGGAGTCCATTTCAGATTTCATGGCCTTAAGCCACTTCTCGTAGTTCGATCCACACATAGCCTCTTAGTAGGTTGCAGGCTCATCATCATGATTCAAAAGCAATACATTACCTATTTGAGACACGAGAAATCCATATCTCTCATGCTAAAACCTTAGTCAACTAGATCTACGTTGAACTTGTGTTTCTTGAACAGGCTCTCTAGCGACAACAACTTGTAGTCCTTGCTCAGGATCCAATTCTGGTTCATTCACGATTTGTGATTCTTGAACTTCTTCAAGTTCTACCCTGGTAGTCTTTCTACTAAAGAACCCTTTCTCAAGAAAGACACCAGTCCTCGCAATAAAGACTTTGCCCTCGGACGGTAGGTAGAAATAGTACCCTTTAGTTTCCTTAAGATACTCTAAAAGATAACATTTATCTGATTTGGGATCCAACTTGTCAGGAATTTGATTT
Organism: Platanthera zijinensis; assembly: GCA_039513925.1. Classification (NCBI taxonomy): domain Eukaryota; kingdom Viridiplantae; phylum Streptophyta; class Magnoliopsida; order Asparagales; family Orchidaceae; genus Platanthera; species Platanthera zijinensis. The sequence goes on along the minus strand of CM077098.1, from coordinate 61,458,173 downwards.
CTCACATATGCCTCACAACCCCAAATCTTAATGAAATACATACTAGGACGCTTCTCAGTCCATATCTCATATGGTATCTTTAGAACCGCTTTCGTTGGAGCACGATTTAGTGTAAAAGCAGCAGTTTCTAGAGCAAAACACAAAAATGAATTAGGCAGATCTGCATGACACATCATCGACCGTACCATGTCTAATAGAGTATGATTCCTCTACTCAGACACACCATTATGTTGTGGCATTCTGGGTGGAGTGAGCTATGATACAACACCACACTCTTTCAGACGATGATCACGAAACTCATGACACAGGTTTTTGCCACCTCGATCAAATCAGAGTGCTTTAACCCTCTTACCCAACTAGTTCTCTAATTGGTTCTTAAACTCTTTTAACTTTTCAAAGGTCTCGGATTTTAACTTTATAAGATACACGTATTCGTATCTACTGAAATCATCAGTAAATGTAACAAAGTCAAAGTACCTACCTCTAGTCATAGAACTCATGGGTCTGCATACATCACTATGTACTATACCCAAGAGATCATCCACCCTTTCATTGAAACCAGTGAAAGGGACTTTAGTAATCTTGCCTAATAACTAGGATTTGTATCTCTCAAATAATTCATAATCAAATGAGACTAGTACTCCATCTTTATGGAGTTTGGATATGCGTTTCTCATTTATATGGCCAAATGACAATGCCAAAGGTACGTAGGGTTCGAGTCTTTTGTTTTTAGTCTTTTAGTATTTTCTATATTATAGATCTGATGGTATATTTTCAAAATATATAAACCATTAAACGTTTGGGTTATACCATAACAAACATCATTCTTAAATATAGAATATCAATTGTTCTTAATAACAAAATAAAATCCAATCATGTCCAAACATGAAATAGATATAATGTTTCTAGTTATGGAAGGAACATAATAACAATTATCAAGTTCTATTAGAAGCACACTGGGCGAAGAAAGACTGTAAACTCCTATGACAACACCAACAACTCTTGCTCAATTGCCAACACGCAGGTACACCTCCTCTTTACTCAGCAATCTTCTCCTTCCATGTTCCTTCACATTTATATAAATGTGAGAACCACATCTGGTATCCAATACCCAGGATGAAGGAGCAGAAAGGTTTATCTCTATAACATAGATACTTGAAGTGGAAGTCATACCTCCCTTCATTTGTGCAGACCCTCAATATAAGAAGGATAGTTCCTCCTGCAATGACCAGCCTTGCCACAATGGTGGCATTTCCCTTCTTTCACCAACCTTTTCTTCTTCAGTGCAGAAGTCTTGGGATCAAGAGGTGACTTAGGTTCTACCTTCATCTTCTTGAAGCCCTTGACCTTGCCTTTGCCTTTATACACCATCAGTATGGGACTAGCAGGCTTGACCATCTTCATATTGATTTCGACAGTTCTCAACATGCCTAGGAGCTGGGAAGTATCTTGTCTATTTCATTCGTATTATAGTTCAAGACAAACTGCTTATAACTGTCCGACAATGATTGCAGGATCTGGTCTGTAGCAAACTCTTGTCCAAGAGGAAAGCCTATCCTCTCAAGGTGCTCTATATACCTAATCATCTTGAGTACGTGAGTCCATACTAGGTCTCGAGCTCCCATCTTACACTGAAACAATGCCTTGGTGACGTCAAACCTCTCTTGCTGATCTTGCCCTTGAAACATTTTCTTGAGATACTCGTCAATTTATTTGCAACCTATGTTCTCATGTTGCTTTTAAAGCTAAGAGTTCATGGTTGCCAGCACGAGGCATTCAATATCCAAGGAGTCATCTTGATGCTTCTTATAAGCATATTTGTCAGAATGGGATGCATTCTTGGTTGGCTCTTCAGGGGATTCCTCTTCCAAGACATAGAGCTTACGCTCTTTCCTGAGAACAATTATCAAGTTTCTGTTCTAGTCCAAATAGTTCATCCTACTCAGTTTCTCCTTCTCAAGGATTGCTCTGAGGGATAGGGTGGAATGAGATCCACTTGCTACGGAAATTCTTTAAGGAATCATGCAGAGAAAAATCAGTACTACATTTCAAAGTACATTTTTCATCATATATATATAGTAGACCAAAACTTCTGATACCCGCAGACTACGTCGAACTAGACTTAAAGGAAATAAACTAGAGGAAACTTAATTTGTCGAGTTTGTACGTCGATACTCGATGAATCAAAATATATTCGTCGAAATAATACATGTATACTTGACAAATTGATATAGAGACAACCGTCGAAGTATTAAGGAGATATTCGCCGAATCGACGATACTCGACGAATCGCTGACATTCAACGAATAAGACTAATTATGTCGAAACTATCATGATGATACTCGACAAACCTAAGACAGATTCGTTGAGTATATCATGATGATATTCGACAAATTCCAACTCATTCGTTGATACCTTAAGCGATACTCGATGAATTTCCCTTAGAGTCTTTCGACCACTTACCTGATGACCCATATTCACAATATAGATCCCGGAATGAAAATCCTTCACATCCAGAACGTCATAGGCTTGGTCCTTCACTCATATCAAATATGAGCAAGGCCAACACAAACCTTTCCAACTTATCCAATGCTATTATGTGTGTCCCTATATGCTCATATTTCATTGGTAGTGAGACTATATGTTTGATCATTTACAGATCACCATGGTAACAACAACAAAAATTTTGTATGCAACAACCACCCGAGCTCACTTTTTGTTCATTCAGATGTACTGTTGATGTTATAGGGGGTCCTATTTATAGGAGCAGAGAGGAGTGTGATCACTGCCATAGCCAATAGGATCATCACCCTATCTCGTGGCGGGCACTGAGAGAATTTGTCAAGCCGCGGACACAAGGCCAGTCTTCCTTGTCTCCATAAGTCCAGGCCAAGACTAGAACGCCATACTACGTGAGCCTGCAGATACACACCAGTCCGCACACAAGCGGTCATAGTTCCATTCCGCATGTATTTGCAGACACTACTCAAGTCCACACACTCCAAGCTCGCAATCAAAGCACACAAGGTTGACAGCAGCCGAACTCAACGAACAAGGAAAGCTGTCTGCGCTAACCGCGCAACCTCCCAGACTGATCAAACCATGACTTGGTACAAAAACAGACCAAGTATACACCACCAGCTATCCCTAATGCGAACACAGTACCAGCGGATACAAAGACCAGTCCGCATAAAATCGACGGACTCCAGAACCAGTCCGCCCAAATCGGTAAACTATACGGATAACAATCATATCCGCCCTATTACCTCCAAGCAACAAGTTGACTGCAACTCCCTTGACGACTTGACTAACTGACACCTCTGTCTGTACTGTCCGCGTAGACAGACCGCCTAGTCCGCCACTTTCACTTCAAAAATCTAAACAGGAAGGATTTCTTGATAATCTCTTTGATAATATCTGTTGGAAATGATCTGAGCATGTTTTTGTTCTTGTGAGAATTGCTCAGGCACTAGATCAATTGATTCTCAATTATGGAAACTTCTTCTCGTTTTATATCCCTGAATTTGTGCGTCCCATCGTCTATGAATTGATTCGTCTCCATCTATATATAGAAGGTTCCCAATGTCTATATTCTGTTATGGAAAGCGGCGGCAGTTACATCACGAATGTATTTCCATAGATTCCGTGTAAGATCCCCCCTCCCAGAACACAAGACATGACCAAGGGGAATCTTATGCCTAGAATAGCTGCCTTGCGGTAATGCCGACACACGGGTCGACCGATACTACAAGATTCCTATCCTTCCAGCTAAAACTAATATCATCCATCCAACCCAACATAAATAATATATAGAAGTCAAAATACACAGAAGTATATAAGTCAAACCAAGTAAAACAATAATAAGAAGCAACAATGACTCTTATAATATCAAAGTACACAAAATTTTCCCAAACGGATACAACATGAGTTTCTTTCATAAACTCACATCCATAACCGACAGCAGCAAAGGTAATGTCATATCAGGCCCTATCATCCTGGCCTGGCTGCCCTCCTATATGAAATGTTGATATTACTCTATATGTGGGATTTCCTCCTAAAATGGAAGACGTAGCAACTGTTATTCATAAAGACTAAGTGGCTATCAAATCCGCTCACCCCGATGGCTCTTAGGCACCGAATAGTAGAAGGATCAAGGATATAATATATATATATATAAGCAGTAATACAACCAGGTGGAAAATCTATATATCATGAATAGGTGGAGAATCTATATATCATGAGTTGTAATAATAGCAATGTATAACATTATATTCAACATTCTATTCTAGCAGTTCTAATCAAATCATAGCAATCCATTAAGCATATAAATCTACGACAGGACAGTAACTAAACTTATAAAAAAGCCCATACAGATTTATAAGTTAAGGATCGACTTAACAGTAAAATAACTCATCATATAAGAGTGCTCATACAAACTTATATGATAAGGATCTATGCAGCGCAATACAATGATATGAATGCAATATGATAACTAACACATGATCACACATACACACTGTTATGTCGACACAAACATTTAGTTCCCACTTTTGGATCAGGTAGCTAACCTCTCTGGCATCATCCGTCGTGGACAGAAGGTGACAGTAGAGCGGGCGTCTCCACTACTAGGCTGGTCTCCACACTACATGGCCTAGGCCTCCATACGCCTCAATGCGAAGAACACAACAACAGAACTCTATGAGTACTACGGTTCAGAGGGGTCTTGGGTAGATGTCCACCAAGAATACAACCGAAACTTGCCTATCGTGTGGCACAGAAGGAGCCTATGGGAGCGTATCACCATAGGACCAAGCCCAACCGTCCACTTAGCACGGAAGTAGCCCCGGAAATGAGCATCGAGGACCAAGCCCAACCGCTCAAAGTCTATCTATCAACTCCTGTCGTTATAACGACTAGCGATCCCGTAGACCTGCCACACTATCCTTAACCTAGGATTATGACACTGTATGTCAACTCACACCGCATGCAGTTTCACTACATCGTGGAATAGAAGGAGCCTATGGGAGTGTATCACTAGAGGACAAAGCCCAACCGTCCACTAAGCATGGAAGGAGCCTCGGTAATGATCACCAAGGACCAATACTAATCTCCCAAATCCTCATTTCATCATCACCAATCCAGTGCGGCCAAACACTCACGCACTTACACCCTTTCACATTTCTGTGCTCCAAAGCACTCAAGGGTTCAACATCAACACAGGTGGCAAGCCACCTTCAACAACATACCAATCCCACACTGCTACCCGTAGGGAGATAAACTCTAAGCAGTGGACTATAAATTATCCCATCCAACACTTGAGATCACGATTCAACATTTTTCATGGACATGAGATTTACCTCATCCGATTCTTTCCTTATAATCAAGCATTCACAAATGATTATACTTTTATATTTTTATCATAACAATATATTAACTCTTCACATATTCATCAAGCATGATATTGTAAGGATAGATTACACATTCAATTATTGGGCACCACACCCTCTTTCAAAACTTGTATCTTTAATCGGATTAGCGCGCATCCTTCCCGGATTTCACAAGTAGCCATTTGTACAACCAAATCTTATCAAGCAATTTATTCACTAATGTCCCCAACCATTTGTTTATTAAATTCCTCCAAACAATTTGTTTATCCCAGCTACTGAAAGTCTCTAATGTCGACTAAATCCAACTATGGGGGGGAATAGGTATTGTGCGGTCTTTTGCCGAATTAATACCTGCACAAATTAAAAAACACAGTACAGAAAACACACAAAGAGTTATAGTGGTTCCCTGATTTGTGTACGTCCACTTTCCCCCTTCGACCTATCTCCCACCAAGGGACGACTCGGTCACTTCTCCAACCAGATTGAAATCCAATCGTCACACTACGGAAGGAACCCTTCCAACAAAGGAGTCACAACTCCACCACCACGGGTTGCACCCAACCCTTACAACTAGGAATAAAAATTCCTTTACAACAAATCAAAATTGAATGTAAAAGAAAATACAAACAAAGCTTTTGGAGATTCCGATGTCCTTCTTCATTTGTTGAAGCTTTCTTGAAAGTTACGAAGAGTCCACAACCGGATTTGCCTCTTGGAGAGGATCTTGTCAAGATCGGCAGCGGCAAGTGATTGCGGCGGAGATTCTTTGTAGATCCAAACTTCTTGACGAAGCAAGCAAGGTCTACCAATGATCTCAGTCGGATCAGTCGTCTCACCCGATTCGGAATGGAGAACAAATCTCGTTCAACGAATCAGAAGACAAGAGATCTCAAGAGAGATGCGTGAGATGCTCGGCTTGCCTCGTTACTATCGTCGGAAGATCAAAGATGATCGGCGATTAGCGGCGACGACAAAATGTGAGCGGCTACAGGTGATCGGCGGTTTCCGCGATCGGCTAGGGCACGGCGTCTGCTGCTTTTGATTTTGCGTGAATAGTTTTCTGTAGAGGTTCAAAATACGCACTTATATATACCTGAGGCCAACCCTAAAGTCCGTTGTGGGACCCACAAGGAGAAACCCTAGCCCAGGCCTAAACAGCGCACGGCAAGGTGGTTCGGTCCAACGAACGAGGAGAATTGCCTAAGGCAAAATCGGCGGGAATCGGTTGTGATTCCTGTCGATGTCGACGGGAACCACTCATGATTCCCATCGATTCTGCCTTGGTAGAATTCCTGATGGAAAACTGTCAGCTGGAGGAAGTCGGCGGGAATGCAGACTGATTCTCGTCGAAGTCGGCGGGACTCACGATTCCCGTCGGTTCTGCCTTCGCAGAATTCCTGTTCGAAAACTGTCAGCCGGAAGAAGTCTGCCGGAATGCAGACTGATTCTCATCGAATCGGCGGGAATCACTAACGATTCCCTTCGAAGTCGGCGAGAATCACTTAGTGATTCCCGTCGATTTTGACTTAGAAGAATTTTCTCTTCCTTCCTTTGATGACTTGGTCTTTGACCCATCTTTGCTCCTTCTTCTGCTCTTTATCTGCCTTAACCCTATACTTGAAAATAAGTACACTCCAATAGAGAGAGCACATGTTAGTCAACATACTGATTGACTCAACAAGGGATTACGTTGCGCAGACCCGTGTATATTGACCCACTGCACCCTGACATTGGCGTGTACTTAGCATGGAATAGCTGCAAGCACAACTTGATAGAATTGTTAAATACATTTTCAACTCACCTTAGCTTGTTTACGGGCTTCTTCAAATCAGGTCAATTGTGGATGCAATACCCAACAATCTCCCTCTATTTGAAGAATCCTAAACCCTACAAGCTAAGGTGAATAGAAAAGATGGGAATGAAAATCATAAACTGAAAATTCATTTGAGAGTTAAATTCATTACCATTTTCTTGAGAGCAACATAACATTGGCAGCCACCTTAGCCTTAGCCGAGAGGGTAATCTCCCCCTTTTCGGCTTCTGCAAATCTGGGACTTTACTTGGAGCATAATGCTCCCCCTCAGTTCTTGCATTCGTGCCCGATCTTGAGTTCCTCGCTGATGCTCCCCCTTGATCCAAGAGCCTGGAGCCCTTCAGTCTTCAATCTTTATAGTTCAGCATGCCGAGTTCAGTTTTGAAGAGACTAAACTTGGCCTCGTCTAGGGGCTTTGTGAAGATATCTGCAATCTGCTTATCCGTGGGGACATAGCAGAGAGAGATATCTTTGTTTTCCACATGCTCGTGAATGAAGTGGTAGCACACTTTAATATGCTTTATTCTGCTGTGCGACACAGGATTGTTCGCAATTGCTATTGCGCTCGAGGAGTCGCAATACATAGGAACTTCTCTGAACTACAAGTCATAATCTTCGAGTTGATTTCTTATCCATAGAAGTTGTGCGCAACAGCTGCCTGCTGAGATGTACTCTGATTCAGCCGTAGAGGTTGCGACACAGTTCTGTTTTTTACTGTTCCATGAAATAAGCCTTCTTCCGAGGAATTGGCACATCCCGGAAGTGCTTTTCCTATCATCCCTGCTTCCTGCAAAGTCAGTATCTGAAAAGCCTATCAGCTCGACATCATTGTTTCTTGGTTACCACAAGCCAAGATTTGGTGTACCTTTAAGGTATCTAAGAATTCGCTTTGCAGCGACATAATGAGATTCCTTAGTGTTAACCTCATATATGGCACAAACGCATGTGGAAAATATAATATCCGGTCTACTAGCAGTAAGGTAGAGCAGGGATCCAATTATGCTTCTATATTTGGTTTCATCAAAAGGTTTCCCTTTCTCATCCTTATCCAGAGACACAGTGGATCCCATTGGAGTCCTCATAGAGGTTGCATTCTCCATTCTGAATTTCTTGAAGAGTTCATTTGTGAACTTCGTCTGAGAAATGAAAATTCCATCCTCAGACTGTTTCACTTGAAGTCCCAAGAAATACTTTAGCTCTCCCATGCTGCTCATTTCAAACTTTCCTTGCATAAGTTTAGAAAACTTCTTGTAAAGATTGTTGTCCGTTGAGCTAAATATTATGTCATCGACATAGTTTTGCACCAGCAAAATCATGCCTTTGACTTCCCTAAGAAACAATGTCTTATCTATTTTTCCTCTCGAGAACTTGTTCTCAAGAAGTAAACTAGACATAGTCTCATACCAAGCTTGAGGAGCTTGTTTTAAGCCGTATAATGCTTTATTAAGAAAGTAAACATGATTAGGGATTGATGGATTAACAAAACCTGGGAGTTACGCGACATATACTTCCTCTTTCAAATTTCCATTTAGGAATGCAGATTTCACGTCCATCTGATAGACAGTGAATCCTTTGTGAGAGGCATACGCCAGGAACAATCTGATCACCTCGAGCCTTGCAACTAGTGCAAAGATTTAGTCGAAGTCAATCCCCTCCTCTTATTTGTAACCTTGAGCCACCAGTCTGGCCTTGTTCTTGATGATGACCCCGTGTTCATCCAGTTTGTTTCTGAAGATCCACTTAGTGCCAATAACATTCTGTTTCTTTGGTCTGGGAACAAGATTCCAGACGTTGCATAGTTCGAATTGATGCAGTTCATCTTGCATTACCAATATCCATGACGCATCTTTGTTCGCTTCGTCGAACTTCTTTAGATCAACCTGTGACAGAAAACTGGGGTGCAGAATCTCGTTAATTATACCTCTGCGAGTTCTGACACCGTCACGAGGATCTCCTATGATCTGATCTCTAGGATGATCCCTCACGTGTCGAAGCTTTAAGAGTCTGGTATCTGGAGCTCTAACAGCATCTCGGGCTCCTTCCTCTTCTGGGATATTTTCTCCATCCTGATCGTCACCTTCTCTAGTTGGCGTTGAGGTAGAGACCTTGACGTACTTGGGAGTTGCATCTTTAGCAGTCTCATCGAGACTTAGCTGTTAGAGCCTTGCACCTGCATCTTCAAGAATGCCACTAGAAGAATTGCTATGAAGAAAGCTTCCTTCATCAAATACAACATTAATGGACTCCTCTACCACTAGGGTTTTCTTATTGAAGACCCTATATGCCCGACTATGGCTATTATAGCCCATGAAGATGCCTTCGAAGCATTTTTCTCCGAAATTAGTATGTGGGTACTTCCCATTATTGAGTACATAGCACCTGCAGCCAAAAATCCGTAGATAGTACATGGTCGGTTTCCTGCCTTTTAGTAGCTCATAAGGCGTCTTACGATGGTTCTTATTGATCAAGGCTCGGTTCTGCACATGACAAGCTGTATTGACAGCCTCTGCCCAGAAGTACTCTGGAAGAGAAGCGTCATTCAACATAGTCGTACATGCTTCAATGAGCATTCTATTTCTCCTCTCCGCAACTCCGTTTTGCTGAGGAGTACGCGGGGAGGAAAACTCATGAAAGATACCATGTTCTTCAAAGAATTTTGTCATAGCACCAGACTCGAATTTTGTTCCATGGTCACTTCTGATTTTGACCACGGAGCAGTTAAGTTCGTTCTGAATCTGCTTGATAAAATTAGTGAAGATGTCAAACGTATCTGACTTTCATTTCAAGAAGAACACCCACGTAAACCGATAGTGATCATCAACAATCACTAGCATATACGATTTGCCTCCTAAGCTATGAACTTGCACTGGACCGAACAAGTCCATATGCAGAAGATAAAGACATCTGGAGGAGTCTTTGTCTGCAATGCCCTTTAAGGTATCCCGAGTCTGTTTTCCCTTCTGGCATGCAGGACAAGGGCTATATTTAATGCACTTAATAGTAGGGGCATCCCTTACTAAATTCTTGGAAAACAATATATTAATAGTCTTGAAATTAATATGTGCTAATCTCTTGTGTCATTGTTCACAGAGAGATGCATTGCCTTTTGCTACTAGGCACACGAGGATAGAAGATTCTAAGCTAAGAAAATCTAAGCAAAAGATATTTCTGCTCCTAATGCCAGTTAATACCGTCTCCGAAAAGGCACACGATATTATCAAGCACTTATCCTTGCAGAACTTAACGTCGTATCTTTTATCACACAACTGGCTTACACTGATCAGGTTATGGTTAACCCTTCAACATAGGCCACGTTTGTGATAGAGAATACACCATTGAAAATCATACCATAACCCCTGGTGACTCCTCGATCAGATCCTCCAAAGATGACTTTGGGTCCATTTTCGACTGGGGTGTAATCACGCAACAGGCTTCTTGTCCCGGTCATATGCCGGGAACATCCACTGTCCAAGTACCAGATTGGTGTTTTGGTGGCCTTTGGACATACCTGCAAACCAGAATTAGTTTCCCTTAGGAACCCAATCGAACTTGGGTCCTAGATTCCTTGTTAGCATACTCCTCCTTGGGTGGTAAACCCTACGAGTATTCGGCCTCGCATTGCTAACATGAGGAGTGATAATACGTTTTGTAGTCTAAACTATTATCATATTTTCTATTTTATATTGTACAAATCATGTCTATTATTAGTTTATTTTTTATCATTTTTATGTAAATATTATTGCCACTGACTTTTTCAGTTCTTTTTGAAGGTTTCCAGAAAATTGGCCAAAAATGACCTGACACGCTCCCCTGTCACGCCCTCCCTGGGCGTGACCTAGGGCGTGTCACCCGATCCCGAGGACTCCTGATGGAATGGATAGAAAAACGAACAAAACAGCTGTCACGCCCCCTAACACACCCTCCCCGGGCGTGTCGCCAGGCGTGACCAAGGGCGTGTCACCCTCTGCCGCAAAGCCTGCCGCGGCATTGAATGCAGATTCTGCCACAGCACGCAACAGCACTATCATGCCCCCCGTCTCGGGCATGACCTGGGGCGTGACATCAACCTTTCCTACGACTAACGGATTTTCGACCAATGATTTTGACATGACGTGCGTGGCACGCCCCCCTACATGGGCGTGACCATGGGCGTGTCGACCGATGTATAGAAGCAATCATCCCTCCTGCCAGATCCCACAACCCGAGGTCAACTTCGTACATGTCACGCCCCCTGACATGCCCCCCTAGGGCGTGTCGGAGGGCGTGACCAACCCGAGAATTTTGCCTATAAATTCAGGCCCCCCTTCCATTTCACCAAGCTTTGGTTGAGAGGGGGAGGTGCTTCCCCTTTATTTCTTGCTTCCCTTTTCATGTTTTTAGTTTCTCTCTCTCTCTCTCTCTCTCTCTCTCTCTCTCTCTCTCTCTTCCTTTGTAATTTTTGCTTAACCATGGTTTAATATTTAGTTGCCTTAGCTTTCCTTGTAATCTTTAGCTTTGCTTATTGCTTAATGTAGGGCTAGAATAGGTTTTAATTCCTTGCACTTGTAATTTTAATTTCAAATAGTGTAGCTATCCTTTTTATTAATAAAAGTGCTCTTTCTCTACTTGTGTTCTTTTTATTCTCTACTACTCATCCCCCCTCCTCCACTTCACTATGATTAACTAATCCTCCTTGTACTCGATCTTGATGATCCGAGGTTCGAGCGATTAAGTTATGATGTTTTGATTAATCTTTTCTTTTTCGGTTAGGGCCTTGAATTACTCTTGATTAATCATGTGTTGGAGGTATATTATCGATATATACTCTCCACCTTTGCTTTCATTCTGTGCTAGCTGAGAGGCCGATAGAATGAAGTGAGCATTCAAGAGTAAAGGGAGTTGTACGCACCCCTCGAGAGAGGCAGACGTCCAAATCTCCCGGATTGGAGTAAAATCCAATAGTGGGGTTAACCGCGTAAAGCGAGTTTTAGGCCTCCGATTTAGACGAAAGTCGGTCGGACCTTCCTAAACTCAGTTGGGCACGACTTCGAGAGAAGCATGTTCAAGCTTTAGGAACCTCCACGGTCAAGGACCTTTATCCTATTAAGTTTAGATTTTTATCGCATTTTCTTAATCGTCTTTAGCCGAGGTGATTCTTGATCGAGTGCATTTCCATTTCATATTTTCAGCCTTCCGTAGTAATCGATTTTCTTATGCCCTTTAATTAACTGTAATAGCTCTCTTTTTTTGCTTTAGCTTTACTTCCTTCCTTGCAATTAGATTCTCTAAAACCCTAGTTTTTCCGTCGATAAGATAATAGTTTTCGTGTGAGTAAGCATACTCAACAGTTCCCGGATTTCAATACGACACTTGTGTCCCCTAGCTATAATTCGATAGGTATACTTGCCTCATTAGATTGCTAGTTCGGTTGCGTTTATTTTCTTCAAACCCTAGCGCGCAAGAAGTTTTTTACGTCGTTGCCGGGGAACAAACTTTCGTTGATATATTGAAAACATGAACCTATTAATTTTATCTCTTCTCTTTCTCATCCTCTTTCTTTAAATTTTAAAATTCAAAAAAAGTTATCACCGCTCTTAACAGTAACAAACTTCACAATTTTTCTACGCCACCTAATTCTCTCGAAAAGGGAAAAGGGCTTTAAGCGCCACTATCTTGTCTATTACCTTGCGAACCTTTCACAGGGTAGTCCTTGGGAAGTTTGGGAGTTAATCTATAAAAAAAATCTATTTCAAAAAAAAAAATTCTAATCTAGCTTTCTTTCTAGTTTATCCTATTTCTCTTTCTTTTCTTCTTTTCTGTTCTTTTAGTGCATGACCCGCGGGAGTCCATCGGTTATTTTTGACTTGGACCACGAAATTAAGCGTACTCTTCGGAGAAGATCGCGATTTCAAGGTCCTACTATCCAAGTGCCGGTTGAGGACTCCGAGTCATTTGCTACTTTAAGAATGGAAGAACCCAATGTAGATGAGGCCGTGCAAAGGACTATGTCCTATTATGCACGACCGAACCTCGAGGGAACAGAATCTAGTATAGTCCGCCCTGCTATAGCAAATAATAACTTCGAATTAAAGCCTAGCATAATTCAAATGGTGCAGCAGTATGCGCAATTTGACGGACTTCAAGATGAAGATCCGAATGCACATATAGCTAGCTTTCTTGAAATCTGCGACACCTTCAAGATAAATGGTGTCACAAATGATGCAATCAGGTTGAGATTCTTCCCCTTCTCTCTAAGAACTAAAGCTAAGAAGTGGCTGAACACTCTTCCTAAGAATAGCATTACCACTTGGAATGAATTAACTGAAAAATTTTTGGCGAAGTATTTTCCGCCAGCTAAAACTGCAAAACTTAGGAACGAAATCTCTGCCTTTGGACAAATAGACTCTGAAACCCTATATGAAACCTAGGAGAGATTTAGAGAATTATTAAGACGATGCCTACATCACGCGCTGCCTTTATGGTTACAAGTGCAGACGTTTTATAACGGGCTAAATCAAAGCACGAAGCAAATGATAAACGCATCTTCTGGCAGTACTTTAAATCATAAAACCCCGGAAGCAGCTCTTGAGCTTTTTGAGGACATGGCCATGAACACTTATCGGGGGAATGTGCCTAGGTCCCGCCCAAACAAGCCTGCAGGTATCTTTGAAGTGGACAACGTCTCCCAGCTCGCTCTGCAAGTAGAAATCCTAAGCAAAAAGATAATGGAGATGACTGCTGCCTCCGCCCCTCATGTATGGGAATCTGCAACCCCTACTCCAGAACATTTAGATTATGTTAATAATCTGCCTAGAAATGCTTTTAATTATTTTTCTGCTGCGAATTTTCATCCTCCTGGTTTTAATTTTCTTAATAGCTATAACCCTGCTTTAAAAAATCATCCGAATTTTTCGTGGAGTAATCCATCGAATACTCTGCGCCCGCCACCACAAAACAATTTTTCTATACCACCACCACCACCACCTCTTCAAAATTATCCAAAACCTCCAAGCTTGGAGGAATTACTATCTAAATATATAACCACAAATGACGCAACTATAAGAACTTTAACCGGAAGCGTAAAAAGTCTAGAAAATCAGGTAGGACAGCTCGCGAAAATAATTTCTGAGCGACCCGCAGGGTCTCTTCCTTCCAATACCGAACCCAACCCGAGAGAGCAACCGAAAGCTATAACTCTTCGGAGTGGGAAGCAAGTCTCTGGTATGGTGAGTGAAGAGCCCGAGGAAAGCTCCGCTCCCGCCTTTAAAAATCAAAGCTCCGCTCCGCTTCCACCCTATGCTAAAGAAGTTATCACCCCAGTTTTAGAAAAAAATCTCACTCCACCACCCATCTTCAAAAATTATTCAACTCCTCCATACCCCTCCGAACTTAATAGACAACGTCAAGATGATCAGTACTCCCGCTTCTTAGAGATCTTCAAGCAAATCCACATTAATCTTCCCTTCCACGAGGCTATTTCGCAGATGCCGAAATACGCCAAGTATCTTAAGGACCTCCTCACCAACAAGAAGAAGTTAGAGAATCTTTCGCACGTCACGCTAAACGTCGAGTGCTCTGCTGTTTTAACAAACAGTTTGCCGAAGAAAATCAGTGACCCGGGTAGTTTCTCTATCCCGTGTTTCTTCGGTGATCTTTTTGTTAAACACGCGTTTAACAAACTTAGGCACGAGTATAAACCTGATGCCCTTTTTGTTGTTTAAAAAGCTAGGAATTAGTAGCCTTAAACCCACGCGTATGAGTATCCAGCTAGCCGATAGATCCGTCAAGTTCCCGTTAGGAATAGTGGAGGACGTTCAAGTAAAAGTCGACAAGTTCATCTTCCCGGTGGACTTTGTCATTTTGGACATCGAAGAAGACGTCGAGGTTCCCCTTATCCTTGGCCGACCCTTCCTTGCTACCTCCCGAGCTATCATTGACGTAAGCAATGGTAAGCTCTTTCTTTGAGTAGGCGACGAAGAATTCATATTTTCTATCACCCCTTCGATGAAGAACACCTTAGCAAACGATGACTCCTGCTTTTTCGTAGACACCTTAAGTGATGGATCCTCCTACTGCCTATCCAACTTTGAAAAAGAATTTTCTTCTTTTTGCTCCTCTTCTCTTCAACCTGAATCGCTGCAAGAAAGTGATGAATCTTCTGATTGTCGTTCTGAATTTGAGAACGAATTTTCTGATTTTTGTTCTTCCTCTTCTACTCTTCCGACTGAAATTCTGCAAGAAGCCGCCTTGGCTGCTAGCCCCACCCCTTATTACGTTCCTTATAAAAAATTTTATGAAGATATTATTTTTGAAAAAGAAAGAATTTCTAAATCCTCTTATTAAGAACCCCCTACCCTAGAACTTAAAGAACTTCCTGAACACCTTAAGTATGCTTTCTTAGAAAAAGATTCCAAGTTACCAGTTATCATTTCGGCCTACCTCACGGATACGCAAAACGATAAACTTCTTCTAGTTCTACGTAAGCATCGCCGGGCTATTGCTTGGCAAATTTCTGATATCAAGGGCATAAGCCCATCTTTCTGTACCTATAAAATTTTAATGGAAGATAATTCGCATAACTCTATTCAACCTCAGCGCCGTATAAACCCGAATATGAAAGAAGTAGTTAAGGGCGAGTTTATGAAATTATTAGATGCAGGAATTATCTACCCTATTTCGGACAGTAAGTGGGTTAGCCCCGTTCAGGTAGTGCCAAAGAAGGGAGGTATAACCGTAGTTAGTAATGAGAATAATGAATTAATCCCGACACGGACAGTGACGGGTTGGCGTATGTGTATAGATTATGAAAGAAAAGGGATAGATACTACTCTAGAGGGGGGGGGGGTTGAATAGAGTAATCAAAAATTGCACTAGCAAAGTTGATTATCTACTCAACTCCCTTGGAGTTAATTGCGGAATGAAGGTTATAGATATTTGAGAAGTAACCCTAAAGCCTAACACAAGTGTTGTGCACAAAAGGCAGCCAACTGTAATTACAGTTAAGGCTTGGAATCCTAAACAACAACTAGCAACCTAGTTAAGACTAATCACAGCCAATCAGCACAGAGAATTAATTAAACAATCCAGACGACACAAGGAATTTATAGTGGTTCCCCAAACAACTTGGGTACGTCCACTCTTCTACCAACAAGGTAGAAATCCACTCAGGTTTTTGATCAGGTGCCATGCCACCAACAAGATCTGCTTCAGGTAGATCCAGAAACCCTTTAGACTTTTGATCAGGTGTCTAAAAACCAACACAGGTTTTTGATCAGGTGCCCTGCCACCAAGGTATACTTTTGAAGGGAGTAATAACCCTTTACAGAAGGGGGAAAGGAGGTTAAATTGTCTTCTCTATTTTACAATAGATTAGAGAAGCACAAGAACTTGCACTGAGCTAGAAAGCTCTAAAGAGTCAAGGCTCCCCCTGGCTAAAAGAACGTCCAGGTGAAGTCTTGCTTCAGTGCAGAAGACACTTCAGAAAATCTGAAGGAAAAAGCTACAAGAAGATAAAGAATATGAATTGAAAATTCTTCTTCAGGCAGCTATCTTCTTCTTCTTCTTCTTCAAAAAGCTCTGAGTGAAAATCTTCCTGTAAGCAGGAGAACTTAGGTTGAAGAAGTGTGAAGAGCTAAAACTTCTTCTCAGTTAGATGTGAATGAACTGAGAGCAGTTGTAAACTGTAAGTTGTAAGCTTGAATGCTGCTATTAGCTTTTTGTATATGAGAACTAGTTGATTTCTTTCTCCAAAGAATTCTTTATATAACAGCAGCAGCAACGGCTCTAATTTGAGTTTGAATCTTGTCTTCTACTGAAATCTGCAAGCTGGGCTGCAAAAAGTATAAAGCAAAACAAATACTGCAGACAGATATCCTATAAGAGGATAAAGCTTTCTAAGAAGCTGTAAATAACTCTGATGAAATAATACTAGAGAAAGTCACATTAGAAGAGACTCTTTACAGCCAGAAAAGACTTTCTGAGTCTAATGACAATAAAGGACCGCCAGGCAGATAAAGCTGAAATCATATCTCAGCTAATAAGACAAACAACTTTGTCAGAAAAAGATTAGCTCATGCATAAGGAATGAAGCAGATATTGCATGGAAATAATATCATAAATTTATTCAAACAATCTTTTATAAAATATGCCAAAATAAATATGAAATAAATCACATCATAGAAGATGACAAAATTACTCAAAACATACAGCAAAATGTCGAACGACCCTCGGAGATCGTCGACCGAAGCACAGAGATCGTCGACCTATCAGACAGATAGTCGAACGATCCAGATAGTCGAACGATCCAGATAGTCGAACTATCAAAGAAGATAGTCGAACTACCTCAACAGAAAGTCGAACTATCAGGACAGATAGGTGAGCTATCAGATAGTCGATCTTTTAGGACAGATAGTCGAACTACCAAACAAAACAGATAGTCGACCTATCAAACAGATAGTCGAGCTATCAAAGAAAACAGATAGTTGACCTATCAAACAGATAGTCGAGCTATCAAAGAAAACAGATAGTCGACCTATCAACAGATAGTCGAACTATCAAGCAGATAGTTGAACTATCAAGAAGGGCAGATAGTCGACCTATCACCAGATAATCGAACTATCAAAGAGAACAGATAGTCGACCTATCAAACAGATAGTCGAACTATCAGATAGTTGAACTATCCAAGTAGATAGTTGAACTATCAAGAAGAGCAGATAGTCGACCTATCAACAGATAGTCGAACTATCAAGGAAAACAGATAGTCGACCTATCAACAGATAGTCGAACTATCAAAGACAACAGATAGTCGACCTATCAAGCAGATAGTCGAGCTATCAGGAAGATGATCGTCGATCGGCTGATCGACGATAGTCGAGCGACGTTCGACCATAGTCGAACCAGAAATTACTTAGCCAGATTTTCATCTGGACAGGCAATTCTACACAACTAGAGAATCTATCCTATCAACTAACCTTTGACCATAGATAAATCTTGGGTCAAGAGACTAAAAGAGAAGACTGAACTCAAATCAAAAACTAGGGTACCAACAATCTCCCCCTATTTGAGTTAAGTCTCTCAATAACTAAAACACACAAAACTAATTACAGAAAGTAAATAAAATGCATCAAGAAAAAAAATAACTAAGCAGATAACATCAATCAATCAGATAAGCAATTAACTGTCAATCAATGAAATTTTAAGATGCTTCAGAGTTAGATTTAGGATCAGAAGAACTTGGAACAAAATTAATCTTTCTAGAAGGATCTAGAGCTTCTTTTCTCGACAACTTCAGGTCTTGTTCTCCAATGATTTTCAATTCTGACGCTCTTGGGACAACTGCCTCAGGATGCTTTTCCATGTATTTTGAAGGATCAAATACCTCAGGTCTAACCTGGAATTTATCGAGCTCCTTCATTCTGAATTTTGACATCGTGGTCAATCCTGTAGTGTCTTTTCCTTCTGCTTTAGCTTTCTTAATTTGAGCTGCTCCAACAAGTTCAAGAAAACGAGCCATCCTAAAATTAGGATAAAGCTCTGGGCTTTCATACACATTCTCAGAAGATGTATCAACTAGCTCTTTATCCTGAATAACTAGATAAGAAGGAGGAGCAGACTTAGCAAATATCTTGCTAGATTTTTCAGAGAAAATAATCTGCTTACCTTTTGAAACAGCCTTCACAGAATGATCTGGCTTTGGATAGGTTGAGCTCTTGAGTTCTTTGGAAGGAGGAGGAGAAAAAGTTGGTCTTTGATACACCACCTCCTTTACTTGTTCCTTAACAACAGCATCAGGTCTTTGATAGCCAGATTGAGTTTTACCTTGATATCCTTGAGAGCTTCTCCTTTGTGATGACTGAGATGGGTTGAATCTGTCAGACTGAACAGCTGCATTTGCAGAAAGGTTTCCAGAGGCTCCTGCACTGGGAGGTGGAGGAGGAGGACCTCTAGGAGTCCATCTTGGGATAGGACTGTCATACCTCTTTGACTTCTTCCTTTGCTTCTTGTAACACCCCAAAAAGACTCAAAATTGGTTTTGAGGTGCAGGTCATGTTACACGGTCTGGGACACGGGCGTGTCCCAGGGCGTGTCGGGGGTACATGGCCTGGGACACGGGCGTGTCCCAGGGCGTGTCACGCAAATAAAATGCGTTTTGAGTCAGAAAGTTACACGGCCTTGAACCAAGCCTTGAACACGGGCGTGTCAGGTTGGACACGGGCGTGTCCGATGCCGTGTGCCTACCCGTGTACTGCTTGCAGCTCGATGAAGCAGGGGTGGCACGGGCGTGTCTCAGGAATGACACGGGCGTGTCAGGTTCGACACGGGCGTGTCGATGCCCGTGTTCTGGTAAATCTCAGTCGGTACGAATACCGCGTGTGCCGCTTAAGGGTACACGGCCTGTGACATGGGCGTGTCACAGGCCGTGTCAGCCAAAAAAATGAGTTTTTGGGCAAATCGTGGCCGTTCAGATTTCTCTCTTTGGATCCAAGGGCTCAGGTGATTTCCTAGCTAAATTTAATCCGTGAAGGCCGATGAAGACTTCATTCTTCATTTGGTTAAGGAAGAGAGAAAGAGAGAGGAGGAAGAAGAAGGAGGAGAGATCAAGCCACCGGCGGAGTTCCCGTGGTCCGATTCCTGATCCGAAGCCGGCGTTGTGAAGGCAAAGCTGCTGTGGTTCTTTCTCACCGGCTAGTTTGTGATGGCTCCCAAGAGATCGACAAGGGTAACGATCTCCCTTCTTGGACATGTGAAGTCCTTCTTTTCTGTATTGCATAGGGAAAACCCTTCCCCGCGAGTGTGCGGTGGGTTGTGGTGTCCCTTGGGGTAGATATGTGAAGTCCCCCTTGTTAGAGGCCGGAATTAGAGTACGGCTCTAGGCATGCTGTGTGAAGCCCATCTGGACATGGTCTGGATTGGTGATGCTTGTTTGCATATCGGAGAAGGCTCCGTGATTATGGCTTGTGTTGCCTTGTGCTTACCTATTGCTTGGTGCAGCAGGAAGTACTAGATGATGTCCAGGAAATGAAGAGGGTTGGATGCAACTCTTATGGCCGTGCGTTGTCACTTTATGAGCGGTTGAGCCGTTGGGCTGCAACTCGATGAAAAGGCAGATTGCCGAACAGGAAAGGTGAAACCGACCCGCGCCTATAAATAGCCATGGATACTTCCGTATTCGAGGTGGCACGGCGACTTGAGCAACGGGGGGTGGCTGATCCGTACCTGCATTAGGTCCGTCCGACTTGGAAGCCTGGTTATAGGTTTTGTTGGAGCGCCTAATGAGAGTCTTAGGCCCGCCCGCCGGAAAGACTAGAATGCTCAAATACCGTGTAGACGGTGGTGTTGACCCTGGTATTCCGGTACACCAAGAATGTGCCCTGAGTGCACGGACTGTTGGGCCGTGTGGCCGATAGTTGTGATGGCTTGAATGTGCCTGCGCGCACATAGTTGCTATATGATGATTCCATGCTTTGCAGGGAAAGAATGCTAATGCCCCGAGAAAGGGGTAGGATTGTTATAATTGGGTCAGCTGAATGCTGACCGTTGCATTGTTTGCCACCGGTTGGGTGGATTGTTCCCATGTAGGTGCTGGAGAGTCAAGTGGTAAGTGAAGGGATGAAGCCCTACTGCTGTTGCTGCTACTGCTGCGGCTAGCCCTTGAAGGCTAAGCGAATGTTTTTGCTTGTTTTCTTTTACTCATGTATGGCCGGCCTGCGCGCCGAGGTTTGTAAACCATACGGTGTGAAAAGAGGAACTGTAAGGCCTTAAGGCCAAACTCTATATATTTGTGTACATTCCGTGGTTATATATAAAGGTGGTTTATATATTGGACATTCCTGGTTAGAGTTCAAATTACAACTTAAAGCTTCCGCTAGAATGCTCTGAGTGAGGATTCGTGTTTGGTTTGGTATTATCCTGTGACCTCACCGTCTGTTTGTGGCATATACTGTGGGGCCCCGGCCGGACCTTCTACTATACGTCATTTAACGGATGGGGTCATTACACTTCTGCAGATTTTTAGAAAACGCCATCCAGTGCTGGAAATCTTTTGATTTAGGATCAATTCCTTTCAGGATATAGTAAGGAGTATCATTATCTGGATTTGAAGGAGGAGGAGCTACAGCTTTCCTTTTCTTTTTAGCAGATCTTTTTCTTTTAGACTCATCAAATTCATCAGAATCAATATCATCCTCAGAATTTGAAGAGATAGGAAGATCATATGGATCAAATGCTTCTTGCAAAGCTCTTTCCTTTTCTTTTAGAGCAGCTTTTTCTAATTCTTCTTCTATGGCATCCTGTGACAGGAGAGCATCTAAATCCAATCCAGGGGAATCATCCCATACAGTAGACTTTTCAATTTGAGCATCTGAAGCCTTTTCTTGTTGATCAGAAACTGTCATGGTGACCAGTTCTACTTGCACTGCTAGCTGAGCTGGCAGAGCAACCTCAGAAACTTGAGCAACTGGTTCTGGTTGAACTCCTGGAGCTGGTTGGATAACAGGCTCTTGAACATCTAGTACTTCTTCCATTCTATCTGTAGTATTATGAATAAAATTTTTCTAAATGACATCGAATCATCCCTTCCAGGTATTCCCATACAAGTATATCAGTTATCAAGTCTAAAAAGTAAGTAAAAGGGATACCTTCAGAATTGTCCTTTGCGTGTCCTAACTCCCATAATTCATCTAAAAAGGAAGTGATAACTCCTTTTAGGTACAGGGCGACCAGGGGAGTAGAACATTCTTCCAGGCACACTTTGACAATGAATTCAGACTTCAATAAGGCATCAGAAATTTCTTTTTCAGACAAACTTTGAGGAGCTGATTCTTCTATTTCTTTCTCTGCCACTGCAGGAGGATCTGCTGGAGGGGAGGCCAAAGGCAGCTCAGAGACATCTTCATTAAGCATCTCCCCCTGCCTGATTTCAGTAGATACTGAAACTAGGCCCCTAGAGGAAGAGGGCTCAGCAGACTTTGAGAGTGCCCGAATGGCAGCAGTCAAAGAAGAGATGGATGAAGCAAGGGGAGCAATTTCCTCTTCAATCATGATTTTGATTGAGGGGGTAATTAACTCCAGGATGCTAGAAATGAATGCTGGAGTGATTTCAAAGGATGATGATGATGGGGGAATCTCAGAGGATGGATGATCAGCAGGAATGGTGTATTCTTGATGATTTGGAGAGTGAACTGGAGATGGAGAGTGAACTGGAGTTGGATGAGAGGATGCAGGGTGATCAATGTGATCTGAAGAAGGAATTGGAGAATGAGGAGGAGTAGAAATTTCAGAAACCAACAAATCAAAACTAGGATGAGATATCCTAGCAAGATGAGAGGGTAGAGGAGATGCAGGAGGTGATGCCTGGTGAGAAGCAGAAGGTCGTACTTCAATTGAAGTTGATGGAACTTCAACTGAAGTAGACGGCAATGCAGATGAAGAAGATGGAAAGGAGAGGTTTGCTGAGCCAGCTTCTTGTAGGAGAGGAGTGACTGAGGCAGTCCTGGTGCTCTCAGATGCAGCTGGAGCAACCCCTGCAGGAGCGGGCTTCAGAAAAGTCCTTTTCCACTTGGCTAACAAGGTTGGATCCATCTTCTTGCTGGCATTGATGGAGGTAGCAGCTGAAACTAACAGATGGGGATATTTCTCCTTCAGAAAAATCCCGACCACCCTACCTAGGGTGACTTCTTTATTGCTGTTCTTTTTCCTGATCAAATCAAACAATACTCCTGCCCAATTAATCTATTTCTTATTCACAATTGCACACATCAGTGCAAACTGCTGTCTTATAATGTTGTCATGGGCAGAGTGCTTTCCCAGTAGCACTTTTCCGACGAGTTCAGCAAGGAACTTAATCTTAAACGGAAAATTTACTTTAAGCAGCTTAGAGGGAATGCCTTCGGCATGTCCCAGCTCTGTCAGCATTCTCCAAAACTCTGGGGTATCTTGCTCGTAATCTTCTTCCCCATTTATCAATCCAAATATTTTAGTTAAAATGGCGGGAGTCAATGTTACCTCTTCTCCGCCAATGGTTCCGGTCATTGAATCATCATTTGAAGACGAAGTAAATGCCCATTCTTTGATCTCTTGAATATTTATCTTTATCCTGGAGGACATGAGCTTTTCCAAACCTTGATCTTTACATAAGGTGAGAATTTCCACAATTCCGGATTCGCAGCAACCTAAAGAATCGAAATCCACACTGAAGCCTGCATCGAACTTCACCACTGTCAGGAGAGCTGGAGAAATCGCCATTGAAGGGGCTGGAGAAGACGAGGGAGAGACGGTGAGGACGAAGCGGCAGAAATCGCAAGACAAAGAGAAAGCGGGAAGATGGAATGCGAAAAGACGCTCTCCGTCGACGATAAAAACAACGATCTCTTAACCTAGGTCGACCATCGGGTTTATATTAAAACAACGATCGTCGATCTATTTAAAAGATACTGGAGACGATGGTCGAATGGTCGTTCGACGATCGGTCCTAAAGCAACGTAGTCGATCAATCGTTCGACTATTTTTGTCTTCACAAACAGCAAGCTGTCGTCAACCATAGATCAACGATAGGCTCGACCTGTTCGACTATCTTCGAACGCCGGTCGACGATCTTCAAGCAGATAAGCTATCTTCAACTATATGTCGACGATAGGCTTGATCCGATCGACTATCTTCGAACGTCGTTCGACGATCTTCAAACAAGTTTCAACAAGGCAGACGTCACACTTAGTCTCTTCCATTAATCATGCCTAGTTGAACCAAAAAGAACAGATGCTTCTGTTCATCTAAGGGCTTGGTGAATATATTACCTCTCTGAAGGTCTGTGGATATGAACTCAAGGCTGATCTTATTCTTTTCCACACAATCTCTCAGGAAATGGTGTCGGATCTCAATGTGTTTCGTTCTAGAGTGGTGCACTGGATTTTGTGCAATAGAGATAGCACTGGTACTATCACACATGATTTTTGTGTTCTTGTGTGAGTACCCATAATCCAAAAGCTGATTTTGTATCCACAGGATCTGTGAACAACAACTAGCAGCTGCTATATATTCAGCTTCTGCAGTTGAAGTTGAGACAGAAGCCTACTTCTTACAAAACCAAGAGACCAATCTCTCTCCCAGGAACTGACAAGTTCCTGAGGTACTTTTCCTGTCAACTCGACAACCAGCATAATCAGAATCAGAGTATCCAATTAACTCAAACTCTGATTCAGCTGGGTACCAAAGTCCTAGATTTGGACATCCATTCAGGTATCTCAAGATTCTCTTGAGAAGAATCAGATGAGATTCCTTGGGGTTGACCTGGAATCTAGCACAAAGGCATGTAGCAAACATTATATCTAGCCTACTTGCAGTTAAATACAATAGGGAACCAACAATGGCCCTATAATTCTTTTGATCAACAGGCTTTCCCTGATCATCAGAATCTATAACTACATTAGTAGCCATAGGTGTATGCATTGCTGAAGCATCAGCCATCCCAAACTTCTTTACTAATTCCTTGGCATATTTGGATTGGGAGATGAAGATGCCATCAACATCTTGCTTTACTTGGAGACCAAGAAAGTAAGACAGCTCACCCATACTACTCATCTCAAACTTGGAATGCATCAAGTTAGAGAACTTTTTGCACAGTTTGGGATCAGTGGAACCAAAAATAATGTCATTCACATACACTTGAACTAACAGGATTGTGTCCTTGTGGTGCTTGACGAAAAGGGTTCTATCAACTACTCCCCTAACAAAGTTGTGCTCTAACAGGAAACTAGCTAGAGTCTCATACCAGGCTCTTGGTGCTTGTTTGAGTCCATAAAGAGCTTTTTGCAACTTAAAAACATGTGAGGGCTGAGTTGAAGAAACAAACCCAGGTGGTTGTTCAACAAATACCTCTTCCTTTAGCTCACCATTTAGAAAGACACTTTTGACATCCATCTGAAAAACTTTAAACTTCATATAGGCTGCATAGGCTAAGAAGATCCTTATTGCCTCTAGCCTTGCAACAGGAGCAAAGGTTTAGTCATAATCTATACCTTCCTCCTGTATGTATCCCTGAGCTACAAGCCTAGCTTTGTTCCTTACAATGATTCCATTTGCATCCAACTTGTTTCTATACACCCACTTGGTGCCTATGATCAGTTGGCCTTTAGGTCTTAGAACCAAAGTCCATACTTTACATCTTTCAAACTGATTGAGTTCCTCTTGCATAGCAATGATCCAGTGGGGATCTAGCTCAGCATCTTTAATGGTGAGGGGCTCAATCTGTGAAAGGAAACAAGCATGCATCACATCCTGTCTTAACTGATGTCTTGTTTGAACACCAGCTGATATGTCTCCAATCACTTGAGATGTAGGATGATCTCTAAGTGTGACAATATCAGCAGGTGGGATGTGATCTTCAGCAATAGTTAGGATTAATTCCTCAGGAGGAATTTGATCTACTATTGGTGGAACAACAACAACTTCTGCAAGGTCTTCATCACTATCTGATTCAGTGATATGAAGAGTTGATAGATGGAGAATCTCTTGAGTAACATCTTTGCTAGATTCTTGTACCTGTAATGAACTTGAGGAAGGGGAAGTTTCCTTCTCCTTTTAAAACATTTGAGATTCATCAAAAGACACATGAACAGACTCTTCAATTTTAGAAGAAGATTTATTAAATACCCTATAAGCTTTGCTTACTTGGGAATATCCAAGAAAAATTCCCACTGAAGCTTTTGCTTCAAATTTTCTAAGGTATTATTTATTATTATTATGAATATAAACTACACAGCCAAAAACTCTAAAATAATTTATTTTAGGTTTCTTTCCTTTAAGCAACTCATAAGGAGTTTTACACTTAAGCTTGTGTATCAGACTTCTATTCAAGACATAGTTGGCCGTACTAAAAGCTTCTGCCCAATAGGAAAGAGGCATATTAGCATCTGCCAACAATGTCCCAGCAGCTTCAATCAGGGTTCTGTTCTTCCTTTCAACTACCCCATTTTGTTGGGGAGTTCTAGGAGCTGAGAAGCTATGTTTGATACCTTCTCTCTCACAAAATTCTTGCATGAGAAGAGAGTCAAACTCAGTACTATGATCACTTCTGATCAAGGCCACATGAGTAGAGTACTCAGTCTGCACACATAATAGAAAATCTGTAAGGGCTTTGAAGTTATCAGCCTTAGTTCTCAAAAAGAACACCCAACTGAACCTAGAGAAGTCATCTACAATGACTAGGGTGTAATACTTCCCCCTAACTCTGTACATTTATTGGGCCATATAGGTCCAAATGTAATAAATACAGGATTCTAGGAGAATCACTTTTATTTACTGATTTAAATGAATTCTTGGTTTGCTTACCTAATTGACAAGCCTTGCAAAGGCTCTCCTTCTTGTAGGGGCAAGAAGGTAAACCTCTAACAAGGTTGTGTTTATAACCTAGATATATTCTTGAGGTTAACATGGCTAAGCCTTTTATGCCATAAGGTATTGTTATTTGTTACTTCATTAAATAAGCAGATTTCAGAGTGAGTTGAGTTAAAATCTACTAAATAAATGTTATCTTGTCTAATACCTACTAACACAACATTATTATTTAAAGTAATATTACAAAGAGAGTTAGAAAATGATACCTGGTATCCAACATCACATAACTGACTTACTGAAATGAGATTATGCTTCAGTCCAGTTACATAAGCAACTCTCTTGAATGTTACAGCTCCAATTGTCATCCTGCCATAGCCTTCAGTTTGACCACAGCTTGAATCTCCAAAGATTACCTTTGGGCCAAGCTTGGCCTTGAACCTTGACAGATGTTCTTTATTTCCTGTCATATGCTTAGAGCAACCACTATCCAAATACCACTTATTCTGAGTGATAGGATAGGTCTTCACCTGCAAATAAATCAATTAAACATTGTGGACCCAGGTAACCTTGGGTCCCTTGTTTTTCACATAAGAAAAACTGGAAATAAATGAATAAGCAAGTTGAGGGTGATAACCTAACGGGTAAGATCTCCTAGGTGGGATTCTCCATGCAGATGATGGGTCAATGAACCTAGGGTTTCTATTTTCATTCTGGTTTGTAAAGTTCTGGTTGAAGTTTTGAAATTCATATTGAAAACGTCGATCAACGTTCGACGATGGGTGCCCAGATTGTCGATCTCTGTTCGACCATTGGGCCTGCGATCGTCGAGCAGCGTTCGACGCTCTTTGTATTTCCTTAAATTTTTGTTTTCTTTTCTCTCTCTTAGCTTTATTTAAAGCTTTATTAACTTGATTAACTTGCTCAGTGTTCTTTATTCCACTAGATGAAATAAAATTCACTGGAGTTGAAAGATGGTTTTTAAGAATGATTGGGGGTTCACTAGAAGAAGCTCCTAAGCCTAATTTGTTATTGCCTGACCTAGTGTTAGACATGCTGGTTATTTCAAGCAACTTAAGGCTTCTACTATTCAGAGATTCTTCTAACCTTTTAGACTTAGCTAATTCATTCTTAAGGAATTTTATTTCTTCACTAGAATTAGTGAGTTCTGCTGTTAGCCTAATGTTTTCAATGGAAATTAATTCAGATTCAGCTAGTTTATTTCTAAGCTCTTTTATTTCCTTTTCAGAACTAATTAAATCTAAACATAAAGATTTAAAATCTGATTTAAATTCAGCAGATGTAAAATCGTAAGAAGACAATACCTTATCTTCAGTTGGCATTTCTTCATTAGAATCTGAACTCTCTGCAGCTGAGTGATTGCTGCAGGCATCAATTGCCATCAGGCAAACTTCCTTTGCCTTCTTTTCTTCCTCATCCTCACTGGAGCTTGAGGAGGAAGATTCCTCATATGAATCGCTCCAGGTTTCAGCAACAAAACCTCCTCTCCTTCTTTTTGTTCTTGTAGGAGGATGGCTTGGAATGCTTCCTGTGCTGATCCTTGTCTTTCCTTTTCTCTTTATTCTTTTCCTCTGGACAGTCTGGAAGAATATGTCCAGGCTTCCTGCAACCATAGCAAATTATTTCTTTAGTAGGAGTGCGATCATACCTTGGTTTTTCTTCATATTTTGAAGACTTCTTTTTGAATTCTTTCCTTCCCATCTTGAGAAACCTTTTGGCAAATAATGTCATCAGTTCCTCATTGGACTGGCTTCCTTCAGAAGTATCAGCAGCTTTGAGAGAAAGGGTTTGCTCTTTTCTTATAGGAGTTGGGGTCTTTGCTTCAGCCTCAGCTTCCCTGGACTTCAGCACTTGCTCAAAAGACTTGAGCTTCCCGAGAAGGGCTTCTGTTGAAATTTCTATTGTGCTTCTGGCCTCCTTGATAGGCCAGATCCTCAGATCCCATGTGCTAGGGAAGCACATAAGAATCTTATCGTTGACCTCTGTCAATGAAATATCCTTTTCAAGAGTCCTCAGCTCATTGATGATTGAGCTGAGCCTTGTGTACATTGCTTCAACTGATTCAGCATCAGTTTTCTTGAAATTTTCATACTGGGAGATAAGGTTGGACCTTCTGTCCTTCCTTTCATCAGCTAAACCAGCTACAATCTGGTTTAGTGTATCCCACATTGCTTTTGCTGAGGAACAGTCAGCAACCTTCTTGAATACTTCATCAGACATTGTCTGAGCCAGAATGTTCATAGCCTTAGCATCTGCTATCTTTGCCATTTTTGTATTCATCATTGTAATCTAGAGGAGGCACTGCACTCATATCAGTTGATGATGAAGCAGTAGCTGCAGCAGGTGCTCTTGGTGGTCCTGTCAAAATAGAAGCAAAAATACTCTCATCAATAGAATTCATATATAATTTAATCCTTGCCTTCCAGATGCTAAACTTAGCTAAGTTGCATGCTGGAGGTCTGGTGCTAGAGTAATCCTTGGACTAGGCCATGATAATGAAAGTGAATATCTATAAACTTTGCTATCTATCAGGATCTTGTGACTTAGGTGTTAGCCTATTCAGTCAGACAACCTGGCTCTGATACTAATTGAAAGAAAAGGGATAGATACTACTCTAGAGGGGTGGTGAATAGAGTAATCAAAAATTGCACTATCAAAGTTGATTATCTACTCAACTCCCTTGGAGTTAATTGCGGAATGAAGGTTATAGATATTTGAGAAGTAACCCTAAAGCCTAACACAAGTGTTGTGCACAAAAGGCAGCCAACTGTAATTACAGTTAAGGCTTGGAATCCTAAACAGCAACTAGCAACCTAGTTAAGTCTAATCACAGCCAATCAGCACAGAGAATTAATTAAACAATCTAGATGACACAAGGAATTTATAGTGGTTCTCCAAACAACTTGGGTACATCCACTCTTTTATCAACAAGGTAGGAATCCACTCAGGTTTTTGATCAGGTGCCATGCCACCAACAAGATCTGCTTCAGGTAGATCCAGAAACCCTTTAGACTTTTGATCAGGTGTCTAAAAACCAACACAGGTTTTTGATCAGGTGCCCTGCCACCAAGGTATACTTTTGAAGGGAGTAATAACCCTTTACAGGAGGGGGAAAGGAGGTTAAAATGTCTTCTCTATTTTACAATAGATTAGAGAAGCACAAGAACTTGCACTGAGCTAGAAAGCTCTAAAGAGTCAAGGCTCCCCTGGCTAAAAGAACGTCCAGGTGAAGTCTTGGTTCTGTGCAGAAGACACTTCAGAAAATCTGAAGGAAAAAGCTACAAGAAGATAAAGAATATGAATTGAAAATTCTTCTTCAGGCAGCTATCTTCTTCTTCAAAAAGCTCTGAGTGAAAATCTTCCTGTAAGCAGGAGAACTCAGGTTGAAGAAGATTGAAGAGCTAAAACTTCTTCTTAGTTAGATGTGAATGAACTGAGAGCAGTTGTAAATTGTAAGTTGTAAGCTTGAAAGCTGCTGTTAGCTTTTTGTATATGAGAACTAGTTGATTTCTTTCTCCAAAGAATTCTTTATATAACAGCAGCAGCAACGGCTCTAATTTGAGTTTGAATCTTGTCTTCTACTGAAATCTGCAAGCTGGGCTGCAAAAAGCATAAAGCAAAACAAATACTGCAGACAGATATCCTATAAGAGGATAAAGCTTTCTAAGAAGCTGCAAATAACTCTGATGAAATAATACTAGAGAAAGTCACATCAGAAGAGACTCTTTACAGCCAGAAAAGACTTTCTGAGTCTAACGGCTATAAAGGACAGCTTGGCAGATAAAGCAGAAATCATATCTTAGCTAATAAGACAAACAACTTTGTCAG
Source organism: Platanthera zijinensis (assembly GCA_039513925.1). Taxonomy (NCBI): domain Eukaryota; kingdom Viridiplantae; phylum Streptophyta; class Magnoliopsida; order Asparagales; family Orchidaceae; genus Platanthera; species Platanthera zijinensis. Next base: position 61,427,819 of record CM077098.1, on the reverse strand, counting down.
AAAAATATTAGCTCATGCATAAGGAATGGAGCAGATATTGCATGGAAATAATATCATAAATTTATTCAAACAATCTTTTATAAAATATGCCAAAATAAATATGAAATAAATCACATCATAGAAGATGACAAAATTACTCAAAACATACAGCAAAACGTCGAACGACCCTCAGAGATCGTCGACCGAAGCACAGAGATCGTCGACCTATCAGACAGATAGTCGAACGATCTAGATAGTCGAACTATCAAAGAAGATAGTCGAACTACCTCAACAGATAGTCGAACTATCAGGACAGATAGTCGAGCTATCAGATAGTCGATCTATCAGGACAGATAGTCGAACTACCAAACAAAACAGATAGTCGACCTATCAAACAGATAGTCGAGCTATCCAAGAAAACAGATAGTCGACCTATCAAAAAGATAGTCGAGCTATCAAAGAAAACAGATAGTCGACCTATCAACAGATAGTCGACCTATCAACAGATAGTCGAACTATCAGATAGTCGAACTATCCAAGCAGATAGTTGAACTATCAAGAAGGGCAGATAGTCGACCTATCAACAGATAGTCGAACTATCAAAGAGAACAGATAGTCAACCTATCAAACAGATAGTCGAACTATCAGATAGTTGAACTATCCAAGCAGATAGTTGAACTATCAAGAATAGCAGATAGTCGACCTATCAACAGATAGTCGAACTATCAAGGAAAACAGATAGTCGACCTATCAACAGATAGTCGAACTATCAAAGACAACAGATAGTCGACCTATCAAGCAGATAGTCGAGCTATCAGGAAGACGATCGTCGATCGGCTGATCGACGATAGTCGAGCGACGTTCGACCATAGTCGAACTAGAAATTACTTAGCCAGATTTTCATCTGGACAGGCAATTCTACACAACTAGAGAATCTATCCTATCAACTAACCTTTGACCATAGATAAATCTTGGGTGAAGAGACTAAAAGAGAAGACTGAACTCAAATCAAAAACTAGGGTACCAACAAATTACCGTAAGTTAAATGACGCCACCCGCAAGGACCACTTTCCTTTACCGTTTATCGACCAGATTTTAGAACGATTATCCGGCCATAGCTTTTATTATTTTCTCGATGGCCTCTCGGGGTACTTTCAAATACCCATCTCTCCCGAGGACCAAGAGAAAACTACGTTTACTTGTCCCTTCGGCACCTTCGCTTACCGAAGAATTCCGTTTGGATTGTGCAATACGCCAGCTACATTCCAGCGATGTATGCTCGCAATATTTGACAAGTACGTAGAAAGCATTATGGAGGTATTTATGGACGATTTCTCCATGTTCGGCGATTCCTTCGATAGATGTTTAGAAAACCTCGAAAAAGTCTTAGAATGATGCGAAGAAAAAAACCTTGCCCTAAATTGGGAAAAATGCCATTTTATGGTGAGGGAAGGGTTAGTTTTGGGTCATAAAATTTCTGCTAAAGGTATTGAGGTAGACGTTGCCAAGATAGAAGTTATCGATAAGCTGCCGCCGCCTACGAACATAAAATCTATAAGAAGTTTCCTAGGCCACGCTGGCTTTTATCGTCGTTTTATAAAGGACTTCTCCAAAATCACAAAGCCCCTCACCCATCTCTTAGAAAAAGACGCTCCATTCATTTTTGATGACTCTTGCCTTTCTGCCTTCGAATTAATTAAAGAAAAGTTAATTAACGTACCGATTATGATAGCTCCGGTGTGGGACCTTCCTTTCGAGATTATGTGCGATGCAAGTAGTTTTGCGGTGGGAGCCGTATTAGGTCAACGCATATCTAAAAACTTCCACCCCGTCTATTACGCTAGTAAAACCCTCAAATCTGCACAAGAAAATTACACCACAACCGAGAAGGAGCTCTTAGCTGTAGTATTCACATTTGATAAATTCCGCCCTTACATTACACTTTCAAAAGTCATTGTTTTTACGGACCACTCGGACCTCAAGTACCTTCTTTCCAAAACGGATGCCAAGCCTTGCTTTATTCGCTGGGTCTTACTCCTCCAGGAGTTTGACTTAGAGATCCGTGATAAGCGAGGAGCCGAGAACTTGGCTGTCGACCATCTATCCAGATTAGATAACCCCTTTATAGAAAAATTAAATGAAAAATATTTTAATGATTATTTTCTTGATAAGAAGCTGCTTTTAGTTAACACATCTACTTCTCCTTGGTTCGCGCACATCGCCAACTATCTAGTGGCCCGGGTGCTCCCAAAAGAGTTCTCCTCTCAGCAAAAGAAGAAATTCTTTTCTGAGCTGAAGAACTACTTTTGGGAAGACCCGCATCTTTTCAGAATTTGTGCGGATCAAGTGATAAGGAGATGTGTTTCTTATGATGAAGGAATTGATATTCTAAAACATTTGCATGAAGGTCCGATAGGTGGGCACTATCAAGCTGCTCGCACCGCTCATAAGGTGCTTTTCACGGGTTTTTACTTGCCTTGCCTGTTTAAAGACGCGCAAGCCTTTGTGAGTAGGTGTGATAGTTGCCAACGGTCGGGCAACATTTCTAATAAAAATGAAATGCCGTAAAATTATTTCTTAGAGTGCGAAATTTTCGACCTCTGGGGAATTTATTTTGTTGGCCCCCTTCCTTCTAGCTTCGGAAACAAATATATTTTAGTTATTGTTGATTATCATTCACGATGGGCTGAGGCCCAAGCTCTTCCTACGAACGACTCCCGAGTTGTAGTCACATTTAAAAAAAAATTATTTTCTAGATTCGGTACGCCTCGCGCAATCGTTTGAAATAGGGGTTCCCATTTCTGTAACGCATAATTTTAAAAAATACTTACCAAATACGGCGTTACGCATAAGCTTTCCACTGCCTATAACCCCCAAACTAACGGACAAGTCGAAGTAGTTAATAGAGAAATAAAAAGAATTTTAGAAAAGACTGTTTCAACTTCTAGGAAAGACTGGTCAGCCAAACTTGACGATGCTCTATGGGCCTACCGAATAGCGTACAAAACTGCCCTCGATTGTACGCCGTATCGGCTGGTCTATGGAAAATCGTGCCATCTGCCCGTAGAGTTAGAACACCGCGCATTTTGGGCCTTAAAATTTTTAAACTTCGATCCCCACTCAGTCGGTGACCTTCGAAAATTTCAACTAAATGAACTCGATGAGTGGCACTCTTATGCTTATGAAAATAATAAACTTTATAAAGAGCGGACGAAGCGTTTATATGATAAACACTTAAGGCACCCTAAAAACTTTAAGCCGGGCGACCAAGTCCTTTTATATAATTATCGTTTACATTTATTTCCGGACAAATTAAAATCTCGCTGGTCTGGCCCGTTTTCTGTTTTAGAAGTATTTCCTTATGGAACTTTTTTAATTTCTCACCCTGATAAGGGTAATTTAAAAGTGAATGGTCAGCGTCTTAAACTATATTTTTCTGGTGATGATGATGTCAGTCCAAACATTATTAAGTTTCTGCTTCACGAACTTTAACTTTGAACTTTTAATTTTTGCTAAAAACAATTTTTTTCTGGACAATAATATTTTTGGACAACATTATTTTTTGATGTGTCGAGCTCAGCGACGCTTTAAACAAAGGGCGCTCTTGGGAGGCAACCCAAGTTATCTTTTTTTGTTTTCTTTATTTTACAATTTTTGGCCTCGGACGGCTCCGACAAGCTGAAGCTTCTGCGATCGCCTGCTCCAACGTTGTTGAATCCATCACGAAGTCCAAAGAAGACATTCGGGGAGCGGCATCACTCAGCTTTCGCAGCAAATAAATCCGGGGAAGTACCTGTCTTTCAATTCTGTCTTTCAATTTTGTACTTTATTTTTCTCTCCTTCTCCAATCCGCTTCTTTTTCCATTGAGGACAATGTCGATTTTAAGCTTGGGGGAGGACTTCCTACTTCATTTTTGCTTAGTGTAAATACTTTTTCTTTCCTTTTTTTTATTCTTCTTAAATATTTCCAAAATAAAAAAAAATGAATATCTTAAAATTCCAAAAAAAAAGAGAACAAATTTCCAAAATCCAAAAAAAAGAGAATATTTCACAAAATTTAAAAAAATTTGTGTTTTTGAATAGTTTAGACATTTTGGTATTTCAATAGTACCCCTAGTTTTTGTTTTTGTTTTACTCAAAATTTTCTATAAACAACGTAGTTAATTATAATATTTCTAATCGTCTTTTTTAATTATGTTTCACAAGTAAAATGTTGGTCATGTTGTGTTTCTAATTCACGGTAGCATGTTAAGGTGAAATATTTTTCTAAAACTCGCATTTCTATTGTGGTTTTTTGTTTTTTATTTCCTTTACTTTCTCAAAAATTCATCATCCACTATTTTCTTTTTCGTTTTTGAATAATTTTTGTAAAGTCAACTTTTGAATAACGTAGTAGATGCGAACGATCCAAGTCACCTATTATTTCTATTTTCAAGTTAATTTCATCAATCTTCTTTTATTATCTAGACTCGCTTTTTGAAATTTTTCAAACCTTTTTTTAAATAAATTCAAAAGCGTGAAAATGATTTAGGCAGTTTTTGTTTTCGTTTGAGCTTTCCTGCCAACCTAAAAACTTTTACCACTAGTTAGCCATTTTTTAGCCTTTTTCCGATTTCATTTGATAGCTCCTCCCTTCATTTCATTTTCACCAAAGAAAAAATTTCCAACCTATCTAATCACACTAGCCTTTTTGAGTTTTATAAATTATTTTCATGATTTTGATAGGATATTTTTGTGAATTTTGTGGGAGAAAGGTTTATGAAAAAAAGTATGCTCAAAAGTTATGTTTATTTCTGTTTGGCCAATTCAAAAGGAAAAAAAATATATTTATGGCCTTTGTTTTGAAAAAAGAAAAAAAAATGAAAAAAGAAGAAAAAGAAAAAAAAATGTATATATATTTTTATGAAAGTTTTTGAAACTCTTTGCTTTTATTTAGTGTGATTTTAAACCTTCACGTTTATCTTTGAATTCCACTTCTAATCAAATTCCTAAACCAAACGTTTCTGTCCTATTTAAGTTCTTTTGATTCACGCTTTTTGATTTTTATTTAACAACTAAGAAAAGAAGAAAAGTAAATCAGTTTTAGTTTTGGATTTAAACCTAGATTTTTGTTAATTAAATTGATATAATTAAAATGCGTTGCTTGGATCTAGTAACAACTCAATGCGTTTTTATCATTTTCGTTTCTTTGCTTAAGTCTATTTAAAGAATTTCGTTAAAATTTTGGATGATTTGTTTTTATTGAGTAAAGTTTATAAAAGTTTTACCATACCTAAATAATTATTTTAGACTTTCATTTCACCTTTTCCCTACTTAGAATTTCGTATAGTACTTGTGTAGACATAATTAGAACTTTTTGATTAGTCCTTTTTTTATGATTATCTAGTTTTTATATTTTTGCTTGAGGACAAGCAAAGCATAAACTTGGGGGAATTTTATAATACGTTTTGTAGTCTAAACTATTATAGTATTTTCTATTTTATATTGTACAAATCATGTCTATTATTAGTTTATTTTTTATCATTTTTATGTAAATATTATTGCAACTGACTTTTTCTTGTCTTTTTGAAGGTTTCCAGAAAATTGGCCAAAAATGACCTGACACGCCCCCCTATCACGCCCTCCCTGGGCATGACCTAGGGCGTGTCACCCGATCCCGAGGACTCCTGATGGAATGGACAGAAAAACAAACAAAACGGTTGTCACTCCCCCTTACACGCCCTCCCCGGGCGTGTCGCCAGGCGTGACCAAGGGCGTGTCGCCCTCTACCGCAAAGCCTACCGCCGCATTGAATGCAGATTCTGCCACAGCACGCAACAGTATTATCACGCCCCCCGTCACGGGCGTGACCTGGGGCGTGACATCAACCTTTCCGACGACTGACGGATTTCCGACCAATGATTTCGACATGACGTGCGTGGCACGCCCCCCCCCCCTACACGGGCGTGACCATGGGCGTGTCGACCGACGTACAGAAGCTATCATCACTCCCGCCAGGTCCCACAACCCGAGGTCAACTTCGTACATGTTACGCCCCCTGACACGCCCCCCCTAGGGCGTGTCGGAGGGCGTGACCAACCCGAGAATTTTGCTTATAAATTAAGGCCCCCCTTCTATTTAAGCAAGCTTTGGTTGAGAGGGGGAGGTGCTGCCCCTTTATTTCTTGCTTCCCTTTTCATGTTTTTAGTTTTCTCTCTCTCTCTCTCTCTCTCTCTCTCTCTTCCTTTGTAATTTTTGCTTAACCATGGTTTAATATTTAGTTGCCTTAGCTTTCCTTGTAATCTTTAGCTTTGCTTATTGCTTAATGTAGGGCTAGAATAGGTTTTAATTCCTTGCACTTGTAATTTTAATTTCAAATAGTGTAGCTCTCCTTTTTATTAATAAAAGTGTTATTTCTCTACTTGTGTTCTTTTTATGCTCTACTACTCATCCCCCCTCCTCCACTTCACTATGATTAACTAATCCTCCTTTTACTCGATCTTGATGATCCGAGGTTCGAGCGATTAAGTTATGATGTTTTGTTTAATCTTTTCTTTTTAGGTTAGGGCCTTGAATTACTCTTGATTAATCATGGGTTTGAGGTATATTATCGATATATACTCTCCACCTTTTCTTTTATTCTGGGCTATCCGAGAGGCCGATAGAATGAAGTGAGCATTCAAGAGTAAAGGGAGTTGTACGCACCCCTCGAGAGAGGCAGACGTCCAAATCTCTCGGATTGGAGTAAAATCCAATAGTGGGGTTCACCGTGTAAAGCGAGTTTTAGGCCTCTAATTTAGACGAAAGTCGGTTGGACCTTCCTAAACTCAGTTGGGCACGACTTCGAGAGAAGCGTGTTCAAGCTTTAGGAACCTCCACGGTCAAGGACCTTTATCCTATTAAGTTTAGATTTTTATCGCATTTTCTTAATCGTCTTTGGCCGAGGTGATTCTTGATCGAGTGCATTTCCATTTCATATTTTCAACCTTTCGTAGTAATCAATTTTCTTATGCCCTTTAATTAACTGTAATAGCTCTCTTTTTAGCTTTAACTTTACTTCCTTCCTTGCAATTAGATTCTCTAAAACCCTAGTTTTTCCGTCGATAAGATAATAGTTTTTCGTGTGAGTAAGCATACTCAACAGTTCCCGGATTTCAATACGACACTTGTGTCCCCTAGCGACAATTCGATAGGTATACTTGCCTCATTGGATTGCTAGTTCGGTTGCGTTTATTTTCTTCAAACCCTAGCGCGCAACAAGGAGTCTCGTTGAATCTTGGATTAAACCAGCAATCCATGGAAAAGTTACCAACTTTGCCACAGCACCAATAGTCAAACCTATTGTACCGTTTCCTAGGCTCCTGCTTCACCCTTGGAACGGTGGGTCCAGCCGGGGCCTTGGATCCGGAGGTGGAGGCATCATGATGACAGCAGTCATATGACTTCTTCACTTCCTGTTCCTTCAGTATGACAGGCTTGGCCTTTGGTGCCTGCTTCCTATTATGACCGCTAGAGAAGTGGTCATAATTCTCCACTTAGATTTCCTCATAAGGTGCCTTGAAGACACTCTCACCGTAGTTACGGGGGAAGGTCCAACCATCATACCGGCTCTTGGGCTTTTCAACCGAGGGCCGGAAGAAGAGGCCATAGGTAGACTCAAAGTCCTGCTCATTGCAAGGAAAGTCAGTCTTTCTAAATGAAACTGGACCAAGTGGGGCCTTTCCCTTTTCTGCAGCAAGGGCCTTCTTAGAAACCTTATTTTTCCTCTGATTTCTATTTCTCCTGGATGATTTACCAGGCATAGCCACATGCCCTAAGCCAGCCCCGTTAGCCTGAGCAGAGAATTCATCAACCAGAGGAAAAACGGTCTTGGGCATAGAGAAGCTTTTGACAATCTTCCTCTTTGCCACAAGATGTTCTTCCAGCTTGTTGATTTCTTCCTATTTTTGGTCAAGGAGCCTTAAAGACTCTGAGTGCTCAGAAGTCAGGTCCAGGTGTTCCTGTCGGAGAGAAATAAAGCTAGTGATCTCTTCTCTTAGGGACACACCCTCAGCCTTAAGGAATTTGACTTTCTTTTTCTGAGCCCTCAACCTCTTACGACATTCCTCAAAGGTATTAAGAAGAAGCTCATACTTTTTGAGAAGCTCAGCTTCACGGGCAGATTGGCTGTCCTCGAGATCATCTTCAGGAGACTCAGAGTCAGAGTCAGAGAGGGGGTGCGATCTTTTACCTTCCCAGTAAATGGGGGACAGTCTCCATCTGAGTCGGAGCGACCCATTAGCCCGAAGTAGGCTTCCTCATCATCACTGGAGTCTGACGAATCAGATTCACTCAGTATCTTTGGCTTTTTTAGTAATGTAGCTCCTCTCCTTCTTCTTATCTCTGGAGGACTTGTGCTCCTCTCCATTCCCCTTATCTCTCTTGCTTTGGTGGCAGCCAGCAACGACGTGGCCTGGCTTATTGCATCCAAAGCAAATAATGTCAGTAGAACGATGTTTGTTCTATTTAGATTCATACCTGTCAGAAGAATTATTCTTCTTCTGATGTCTGGAGGAGGATCTGTCTCTCTTTCTTTGAATCCTCATCTTGAGGAACTTCTTGAACTCTCAGTGATGAAGGAGAATTCTTATTCAGATAGCTCTAAGCCGGAAGAGCATGACTCAGAGTCTTCTTCCTCATCCTTTTTCTAGGAGCGGGATGAGGCTGCACCCTTGCCTTTCCTTGAGTGATTGGCTTTCTGGGCTACAGTCTTTTCTTTTGCAGCGGCTTTATCAGCTACTTCTTAAGCTTTTCTGGTGTTCAGCTGAAGCTCATAGGACATAAGCTTCCCAAACAGAATCTGGGGATCAGTTTCTGCCAGCTTGCCAAATTCTTTGATGGCGCAGATCTTGGTGTCCCATTCCTTCGTAAGGGATCTAAGGAATTTGTCATTTAGTTCACCATCGGTGAACACTCTGCCATAACCCTTCAGGGCATTGACGATCTTCAGGAAGTTCTCGAATGTCACTCTGATTTCTTCCTTGGGACCTTGCCTGAAGACCTCATACTTCTGGTTTAGAAGGGATCTTCGATCATCCCTTACTTCATCTGTCCCTTCAATTAGAATGATTAGGCAGTGCCATATATCCTTGGCAGTCCTGCAGTTGCTGAAATTCTACATCATGGAATCATCGACGGTGCTTACTAAGATTTTTTGAGCTTTCTTGTCTAGTCCGACAAGCACCATCTCATACTTATCCATTTCGGAGAGCTTCTTGGTCACCATCTTGGTAGGATCAATGGTGGAGGCTTTAGTGGGGATATAAGGTCCCTCCTCCACTATCATGAAGAGTCGGGGGTCGACTGCTTCCATGTAGAACCTGATCATTTCCTTCTAGATGGGAAAGTTAAGCTTGGTGCACACCGGGATCTTTCCTGAATACTTGAGTCCGTCCATTTCTGAGATCTTCTTTCTTCTTGACACTAGACAAAGTATCTTACTCAAGGTGTTAACCTTATTGATGAACAACCTCCCTCTAATACCACTTGAAAGTCTCTAGTGTCGACTAAATCCACCTATGGGGGGGGGAATAGGTGTTGTGTGGTCTTTTGCGGAATAAAATTAACCTGCACAAATTAACAAACACAGCACAGAAAACACACAAAGAGTTATAGTGATTCCCCGATTTGGGTACGTGCACTTTCCCCCTTCGACCTATCTCCCACCAAGGGACGACTCGGTCACTTCTCCAACCGGATTGAAATCCAATCCTCACACTACGGAAGGAACCCTTCCAACAAAGGAGTCACAACTCCACCACCACGGGTTGCACCCAACCCTTACAACTAGGAATAAAAATTCCTTTACAACAAATCAAAATTGAATGTAAAAGAAAATACAAAAAAAGCTTTTGGAGATTTTGATGTCCTTCTTCGTTTGTTGAAGCTTTCTTGAAAGTTACGAAGAGTCCACAACCAGATTTCTCTCTTGGAGAGGATCTTATCAAGATCGGCGGCGGCAAGTGATTGCGGCGTCGATTCTTTGTAGATCAAAACTTCTTGACGAAGCAAGCAAGGTCTACCAACGATCTCAGCCGGATCAGTCGTCTCACCCGATTCGGAATGGAGAACAAATCTCGTTCAACGAATCGGACGACAAGAGATCTCAAGAGAGATGCGTAAGACGCTCGGCTTGCCTCGGTACTATCGTCGGAAGATCAAAGATTATCGAAGATTAGCGGCGACGACGAACTGCGAGCGGCTACAGGCGATCAGCGGTTTCCGTGATCGACTAGGGCACGACGTCCACTGCTTTTGATTTCGCGTGAATAGTTTTCTGTAGAGGTTCAAAATACGCGCAAATATATACCTGAGGCCAGCCCTAAAGTCTGTTGTTGGACCCACAAAGAGAAACCCTAGCCCCGGCCTAAACAGTGCACGACAAGGTGGTTTGGTCCAGCGAACGAGGAAAATTGCCTAAGGCAAAATCGGCGGGAATCGTTGGTGATTCCCGGCGATGTCGGCGGGAATCACTTATGATTCCCGTCGATTCTGCCTTGGCAGAATTCCTGTTGGAAAACTGTCAGTCGGAGGAAGTCGGCGGGAATGCAGACTGATTCTCGTCGAAGTCGGCGGGAATCACTCACGATTCTCGTCGATTCTGGCTTGGCAGAATTCTTGTTCGAAAACTGTCAGCCGGAAGAAGTCGGCGGGAATGCAGACTGATTCTTGTCGAATCAGTGGGAATCACTAACGATTCCCGTCGAAGTCGGAGAGAATCATTTAGTGATTCCCGTCGATTTTGACTTAGAAGAATTTTCTCTTCCTTCCTTTGATGACTTGGTATTTGACCCATCTTTGCTCCTTCTTCTGCTCTTGATCTGCCTTAACCCTGTACTTGAAAATAAGTACACTCCAATAGAGAGAGCACACATGAGTCAACACACGGATCTACTCAACGAGGGATTACGTTGCGTAGACCCGTGTATATTGACCCACTGCACCCTGACATTGGCGTGTACTTAGTATGGAATAGCTGCAAGTACAACTTGATAGAATTGTCAAATACATTTTCAATTCACCTTAGCTTGTTCAGGGGCTTCTTCAAATCAGGTCAATTGTGGATGCAATACCCAACACTACATATAACTAGGCTCATCCAAACCTCAACATCATCTTGCTACATTTCTCCTACCTAGTCCAAAACCGGTTATACACTAACCCGAAAGCATCCTACACATAAGCCATTACTAGGCAACAACTTTAACTGGACATTCCTGGAGCTACAAAGCTCCTATAAAAACGTGTAACCATTTGTTCGAAAGGCCTTTCTGAGGACTACAACTTTCATGTCCAGCCCAAAACCTAGATTCGGCTACATCACGCTCGAAAATTGCCTCAAAGTCCTATGCATGCAGAAAACAGATTTCTGTACACATCTTAAAGAAAAACGAACAACATCGGTTCATCTTCTTCCATTAGCCATTTGTTCAAAACCACATACAACAGTTCCTCCTCTCTTATTCACCCTCAAAAGACCATCCTTCTTCACGAAACCATGTCCACCATCTTCACAATAAAGAGAGGAGAGGTTGAAGACAACTAATCCCTAAGATGAGGTCCTAAAATGGTCTTTTCCAAGGAGATCTTCATCACACACAAGTCAAACACTTTTGAGTCGACATCTATCCTATATCATAACTAAAGATCTAGAACAAAAGGAGGGGGTAGGAAGCTCACCTCGTTTCCGGCCATGAAAATTGTTATCCTCCTTGGCGGCATAACGGTGTCAGCTCTCGCTCTTCCTCCTCCGAGAGAAAGTCTGTCTGTTCCTTGTCCTTCCAAGAAAAGCTCTGCACCATTCATTCACCCAGGAAACTCAGAGAATAAGAATGATGGCTAAGTATTGAACAATTGTATATAAAGGAACGACCAAATAGAGTTAAGGTTTCTCGATTCAGGAGCTACCGTCGCGCGGTAGCCTCGAAATTAAGTTCCGCTGCAAGCCACCATCCAAACTGCCCACTCATGTGTTGCCACCTATATGCTATCTCAGCGCGGTACTCTTCCTACCACCGCGCGATACCCTACCGAGCGCCATGTCAAATAATTCAGCGGGCCTACCGCCCGCGGTATCACAAACGCCAGGCGATAACTTCCCGAGCCATAAGCCAATAAATAAATCGACTACCGCCGCATGGTATCCTGCTACCGCCTCGCGATAGCACTCAATGATCTTTGTCCACTCGATGCTCTCAACTCCTTCGAGCATTCGCCTTATATACTCAATGACTTTTACAACCACACGGTATCTGGCTATCGTCGCGCGGTAGCACTCGACGATCGTTGAGACCACTCAATAATCACTCAATGCCTTCGAATCCATTGGGTATTTGCTGTATATACTCGATGAAGGCTACCACCGTACGGTACCAACTACCGCGGCACGGAATTGTCCAAACACTCGCTTTTTAGTCAGTACATCTCCCGGCTCCAGTGCAAGCTTATCCACCGATACACCCCGAGCCCAAGTCCACTCTCCTGACCTAAAAATGCGCACGAGGGGTCTAGTGCAAATTGGGATGTTATAAATCCTATTAACAAAATAGAAAATTTCATCCCCGAAAGTAGCCTAAGTCTATGGAGAATATAAAGCATGAAAATAAAAGTATGCTTTAAAATGTACCTTAGGGAAACAGCTCCGGGTAGCGCTTCCGCATCAAGTCATCCAGATCCCAGGTATATTCGTCCTTTCCATGATTAGACCACTAGACCTTCACCAAAGGGACACTCTTTCACTGCAAGCGTCTTTTCTCAGTGTCCACTATCCGCACTGGCTCTAATCGAATGGACCTATCGGTTTCCACTGTTCCATCTGTGGAGGTGACATGCTGATCGGGCCATAGGAGTGCTTTCCGAAGCAATGACACGTGGAAGACAATGTGCAAATTTTGTAGTTCAGGTCGTAGCTCCAGCAGATAGGCAAAAGGGCCAATTCTTTCCAATACAGTATAGGGCCCTACATATCTCAGGCTGAACTTTTTCCTACCATGCACTCGTGATACTCCATACATAGGCCGGATTTTCAAGAAAAACTTGTCACCTACTTTAAACTCCACCATCCTATGTTTCACATTATAATACTTTGCTTGTCAACTCTGAGCCTCCAGCATGTGTTCTCGTATCAGCCGAACCATAGCATCGACGTCATCAATATACTCTACCCCTGAAATCCTTGAATCTTCATCCTGCACCCACGATAAAGGTGTTTTACACCTCCTCCCATAAAGCGAATCATGGGGTGCCATCCCGATGCTAACTTGACAACTATTATTGTACGAGAATTCCAATAGTGGTAAGAGCCTTTCCCACGGCTCCCCTCTATTCAAAACGCACAATCAAAATAGATCTTTAAAGGTTTTGATGGTCCTCTCAAAATGGCCATCCGTCAGAAGATGAAAAGTTGTACTAAAGGTAAGACGGGAGCCCATATACGCTCGAACTTCTCTCCATTCCTTAGAGGTAAAACGACCATCGCGGTCTAAGGCTATCGTCTTAGGAACCCCATAGTGCCGTACAAATTGTTCCACAAAGAGACGTACTAATACATCTACACCCGTCTCTTTCCTCATTGGGTTAAACTTGGCGACCTTTGTCAAGCGGTCCACAATCACCCAAACTGAGTCATTCCCTGATCGTTATCGGGAAGACCGTGAACGAAATCCATGGAGATATCTTCAAATTTCCACTCCGAAATGGGCAATGATTGTAGCAATCCTCAAGGGATCTTGCACTCCACCTTCACCTTCTGGAAAGCTTCACAGTGTGTAATATAATACTTAACAACACTCTTCATTCCTGCCCAGAACATGGTCTTTCGTAAGTTGCTATACATCTTGGAAATTCCAGGATGTACCGAGTACTTGGAGCAATGTGCCTCTCTCAAGATATCTTCATGGATTTCACTGCCTGCTGGAATGTAAAGTCTACCATGAAAATGAATGAGGCCATCCTTCAGGGTATACTCTTCAGTAGATCCATCCTCAATTGCTTTAATTACAAGGGACAGAGCAGCATCCTTCCCTTATTATTCCCAAATACGATCTCGAATGTCACAAATTATACTTATGGTAGTTAGATATTCAGTATACATCTCGGGATGGTACTTACACACCAACATGATCTCCATCTCCTCGAGCACTCGAGTCAATTCCATACTCATCATCCGAGACTCATGGCTCGACTCAGGTAATTTTCTGCTCAAGGCATCTGCTACGGAGTTTGCTTTCCCGAGGGTGGTAGTTCAATATAAACTTATAATCATACAAAACATCTAGGCACTGTCGCTGCCTCAAATTCAAGTCCTTCTGAGTATGAACATACTTCAAATTCTTATGGTCATGTGCTGGGTAATTAATCTCATCAACACTGCTCCCATCCCTTGATATGAGGCATCAGTGTAAACTTGAAATCCTTCTTTCCCCGATAGAAGAGATAGGATCAGAGCGAAGGTAAGTTGATCCTTTAGTTCTTGAAATACAGCCTCACACTAGGGTGTCCACTCATACGACACACCTTTCTTTGTTAGAGAGTTGAGAGGAAGGGCTACCCTCAAAAATCCCTTCACAAACTTGCGATAATATCAAGCAAGTCCAAGAAATATTCGTACATCAGCCGTCGACTTCAAAGGCGACCATTCCTTCATTTCCCGAACCTTGGTCGGGTCTACTGCTAATCCAGCACCACTAATCGCATGGACCAAGAAGGCAACTTCTCGGAGCCAGAACTCACACTTGCTGAAATTAGCAAACATGGAATGCTCTTTTAGTTTCTCCAAAACTAAGGCCATGTGCCCCGCATGCTCCTCTTTCATTTTCGAGTATACCATAATGTCATCGATGAAGATGATGACAAAGACGTCCAAATACGGTTTAAACACCCTGTTCATCAAACTCTTGAATGCAGAAGGGGCATTTGTGAGCCTAAACTACATCACCGTGAACTCGTATAAACCGTATCTTGAGCTGAACGATGTTTTTTGAATGTCTTCCTCTGTAATCCTCAATTGATAGTACCCCGAGCACTAATCCAATATGGAAAACCAATGCTCTACTACAAACTGATCGAATAACTCGTCGATCTGAGGTAACAGATAGGTGCTCTGCATCGTCAGTCGATTGAGTTCTCGATATTTTATGCACAACCGTAGTGATCCATATTTGTTCTTAACAAACAAAACACGGGCTCCCCAGGGTGATGAACTGGGCAAACCCTGATTCCACCAACTCTTGCAACTGAACTCTAAAATCGTCGAGTTCCTTTGGAGACATTCGATAAGGGGTCCGAGAGATGGGCTTAGCACCCAGTACTAGTTTAATTTGAAAGTCCACTTCTCTATGTGGGGGTAGTCCTGGTATCTTCTTGTGGAATATCTCAGGAAAATCCCACACTACTGGCACATCTTTCAAACTTGCCTCCATCTCTTTTAGTTCGAAACATATCATATATACCGTTCCCCTTTCATATGGGCTTTAAGGGCCTGGATTGAAGATAACAACATTCGAGGCACGAATTTAATACCTTGAAAGACGACCTCAGAGTCTCCATGCCTCAAAGTGATTTACTTTGCCGCACAATCAATTTTGGCATGGTGCCAATCCAACCAAGCCATGCCCAAGATAAGATCGAACTCTGGCATTCTCAACACTGTTGCAGGGGTTTCAAAAATATTTCCTACAATACATACTTCCAAGTCACACTTGGCGAACAACGTCATCTCGGAGCCGTCTGGGAGGCGTACTCTCCGAGTGACACCGGTGAAATATTACACGCCCTCTAAATCTAATATGAAGTCCGTCGAGACAAACAAATGCATAGCACCGGTATAAAATAGGGTGTAAACTGGTTTCCACTAACAGTCATGGTTCCTATGTACCAAATTATAACAACCTTAATGCTAAACTCCTAGCACGGCTTATGCAAGCTAAGGAAGGATGCTTATAAATATATTAATCAAGTTACGACATACCTACAATCACATCCTGAGGGTTCCGTTCCTGAGTCATGTCCAGAGCAAATATCTGCTCTCTAGCGGGTCTAAGATTCCTTCCTCGTGGTCCTCGTCCTTGACCACGACCTTGTCCTTGTCCTCTCGGAGCAGCTGGTAGAAAAGTAGGGGGAGTAACTCCACCTAGTTGTGGGCAATAAGGCTGGATGTGGCTCAGATGGTCACACTGATAACAGATTCGTCCGAATGGCCCTTCTGGTTGTTGATGAGGTTGGAATTATTGGTGTGGAGGTAGTGTTAACGGCGGGCCCGGACGTTCCATCCTAAATTTATGGTGGAAACGTCCTCCACCTCTTTGATTTCCTCTTCCACCTCTGTAATGCCCCTGATTTTCCGATAATTATTTAATCCTCTAGGTGATGTCATAATGATGTAAGGGGCGTTACATTTTCGTGGAAGTTGATGACAAGTCGCCGTTTGTGCGTTTTCGCGTCTGTTAGGTCGAGACGGCCAAATTCGTGAATCCTTGTCAAAAATAGAAAATTTCACGTTATAAAATTTAATTAATTAATTTTTGACATGCTCGTCAAGTTTCGTCTCGATCCGGGAGATATTTGAACCTCGGCAAATTTCCGAAGTTTTGTAGAATTTATGTTCGACGTAGACTTTGAAAATTTATATCTCGGGAACGACAAGTATGATTTTGGTTCCGTCTTCTCCATTGGATTCATAGCATCAGTGTTCACCTACGGTGCGAATTTTGTTTAATTTAGTGCGTGTTTGGCCCTTCGTTTTGATCTCGTATTTCATTGTTCAAAAATAAAAATATGATTATTATAATTTTAAAGCACTATTCAAAATGTCATTTACTATTCATCTCTATACTTTAATTTTTTGGATATATTTGTAAAAAGGCATTGTTCATGCAATTAGTTAATATCTACTTCTCGGGTAATGATAGCTTCTTCTCATGTGACCTGCAGGCCTTCCCAAGAAATCTAAAATTTTCTACTCGAGAACTCATATATCTTCTCGGGAAATCCGATTCTTGTACTCGAGAACTCCATTCCTTCTCGGGAAATCTATTTGGCAAGTACTCGAGACCTTAATGCGAGTTCTCGAGAGGTCTAATTTTGTTCTTGAGAAATCCATTTTCCTTCTCGAGAAATTCCTGTGATGCTCCTGAGAAATCCGTTTCAGCCTGCTTTCGAGTGCCGTTTTGAGGGTCAAAACAGTGTCATTTGGAAAAATGGTTAACATGCATTTTGTTCATCTCGACGAGATCTACAACTTCTGTGTTGATAACTTTTCGATTTGTTGACATATTTAGCCTCTAATTTTGTTTTCCGTGTACCTGCACTTAAATTGCCCGCATCTTTCCTGTTTAGACAAAAGAAATTGTATATATATATATATATATATATATATATATATATATATATATATATATATATATATATATATATATATATATATATATATTCTTATACTTAAGATAAATAGAATCCCCCCCCCTCCACTCATTTTCATCTTCTTCCCCAAGGTCTAGACGGAACCAGAGAACCGAGAGCGAGAGATAGAACGTCCGTTCGTGAAACTTCTGATCGCCGTCGTTGGAGCTACGGTGCTCGGAATCGCAAATCGAGCATAGATCCGAAAAGCTCTCGCCGAGATCTTCACGATTGTGGTAAGTAATTCTCGTTTTGTGGATGTTTTTCGTTAGGGTTTTCGGCCCTAACCTCTCTTTTGGCCAAATCCTTGTAGATTCTTCTTTCCCGCGCCTTCTTTGGGCTAGATCCGTGACGTGGAGTATATTGGAAGATCGATTGGAGTAGAAACCGAAGCAAGTGATGTTCTTGCTCTCCCTCTTGCTCTTTTCTTCCTAATTTTTAGCCATTTTTTCTTAGATTTGACATGTTTAAGTTAACCATATGCTCGAATTGCTAGTTAACTGTCTTGAATTGTGACGTGTGTTTCACCTAGAACCATTTCTCCCAAATTTTATCTCGTAGATTTGGTAAACAAATGTAGTTGTCATGCCACTTTAACTATCGAGTCATTTTGATCGTTGTGACACCTCGTGCGCCCCATTGTTTTGGTCGCGTCGTACCTTACTTAATCCTTGCAATGTCCTTATACAGTCCAAGTCATCTGTTGACCGTTAGTCTATGATGAATAAAAGGAACTCTACGTGTATAATTATGTAACTAAAGAAAACTCTGATGGTATGTGTGCGTTGGGGTTTCTCCCTCGGCACAGTGCCTTATGATTGATTCTGTGCGCATTGTGGACCTTCATCCCCGACACATTACATTATCTGTTGTTCTGTGTGCATTGGGGTTTCTCCCTCAGCATAGTGCCCTTTTTGGCTAGGTTTGTGTGCGTTGTGGACCTTTTCCCGGCACATTACTCTTTCCTATTGAGCTGATCAGTCTCATTTAAAAATGATGAATAACATGAATAATAAAGAAAGCTGAATGTATGAACTTCTGATGTTTGACACTCTGTTTTGTCCAGCTGTTGTAATTTTCCTTTCTTACTCTGCTAGATTTACTGTTTTGTTTCCGTTACTCTGCTACTGACCTTTTGTTGCAGTGGTCTTGTAGATTTTTATTCACCTTGAGCTTTGTTTGGTCTACCTTTACTTTTTGTACCACTTGTAACTTTCTTCTGAGGTGTTCTTCTTTTGAATTCCTCGGGTCTAGAGCAGTAGCAGGTTTAGCTGACAAAGTTGTGCTTCTAGTGCTACGAGTTACTGCGGCCGTTTGTTTCCACCTCAGAGCATTGAGGTAGTTGCCTTTGTTTAGACTTGTCAGATTTTCCTATGGGTTCGTGTCAGTTGTTGACACCCATAGTTTTAGACTTCTTATGACAGTTTACTTTTTACTTTACTATTGTTACTTATTGCTTGTTTATACTTTCTCTCTGGGAAGGATTTATGTTAGGATGCATATAGTTACTTTTAAGTATACAAAACTGCATTCTGGAATATTGACATGACATAAATTTTAAACTGCAAAACCTACTACCTTTAAGCATTATAAAAGTCTTTTTATTTATATTAAACATAGAAGTCACATCATCATTACACTATACTAGGCTTTCATTCTCATATAGGATAACAAATGAATCAAACTAAGTATTTTCCGATGCATAAACTGATATTTTTCTCAACTTTGGACTAGTGATCCACCCGACCGAGGGATACATTCAATAAACTTAAAGAACTTATATGTATTTTAAACTTAATTTCAAAAGTCTTTTACATAAAGTAATGTGAGGACGAGTGGCCTGAGCGTCTGTAGTTGTCCCTTGCACGGCGTGGCATCACGACACATATTTTCTCTTACTCTGATGTATTATTTAATACGGAGAAAATGCGGGTTATGATAGTTGGTATCAGATGGAGGTTTTGCAAGAGGGTTGGTTTGTTTGGCAGGCTAGTCGAACAACTTTTCCTTAAGCAAAACTCTAATCGTATCATTTAATTGCATACACACGCTAATATGTCATCAGTAGATCTTGATGGAAGCATGAACACTACACTCATAACAAGATAAGAAGTATATGAGGCATATTATGTAGTATGGGATGCATAATATGTGTTTGTATATGGATCCACCATAGGTGGCCACATGTGACAGTTATTTAGTATGGGATGCATAACCATCATCACAAGGATGCCCATTATCACGTTTTACTTTTTCGTTACATAAATTATTATATAGTATGAGATGTATAACATTGTATGTGTACACCGCTCATAACATGCACTAAGACCTTTGTAGAATGCATAGTACTGTATATATAACATATCATCGCATAAGCACACATGCCAAGTTAAAGATCTGCATGTTGACATATGTACACCCATGATTTGAATAGAAATTTAAACATTCATGCATTCATATTATAGGCACAAGTTAGAAGCATAGCATCATTTCATGATTTCCCAGAGCAAGGTAACAGCAAGATCAAGTATCTATTCAATTCTGATCTGATATGAGTCTGTTCGTTCCTGATCTGATCTGAGTCAGGGTATTCGAGTTTACTAGCTTAGGTTTCTTAAGCTAGGTCCTTGTTAAGTCATTTGTTCGTATCGGTAGAATATGACCCCGAAACAGTTTTGCTAAGGGAATATCTTCCTAGTTTGTGATGTCTTAGGCAAGGTTTTTACTAGATATCTGTTTGCTCTATAGAAAATGCTGCCTAAACGCATTGCGACGAGGTCAACTCCCCAGTCGGAGGGTGAGTCTTCTGGTACCCAGAGTGAAGCGGTGATTGAAGAACTACGATAGAGTAATGAGGCCTTGATAAGGCAGATGGTGGACATGCAATCGCAGATGCAATCATTGTTGGTTGTCGTCGCCGGGCAACAGGCTAGAACACAGGACCCTGTCGTGGGTAAAACTATTCCTATTCCTTCCACTACTCTAGTACCCCCAGTTGCACTGCCGCCGGAGATGAATTTCATTTCTCACTTATAGCGACTAGGACATCCTACGTATGATGGTAGGGCAGACTTCATGGCGTTGGATGACTGGATGATCTCCATCGAAGAAATGTTTTCTTATTCTGGCATTTCCTCCGATCAGAAGGTGATGGTTGCAGCATACCAGCTCAAAGGACTTGCGAAGAGTTGCTGGATTAGAGAAACGGAGAATCTCACTGGTGGGTGCTCTTCGGATTTGTTCAAGAGTATGTTACAGAAGAAGGTTCTGTCATCGATCGAGAAAGACAGTCTGATGAACAACTTCTTACACCTGAAGCAGAGGCAACTCACTATTAGTGAGTACAAGATTGAGTTTAGCAAGCTCAGTCGTTTCACCCCAGATTTGGTAGCGTCCGAAGAAGG
Source organism: Platanthera zijinensis (assembly GCA_039513925.1). Classification (NCBI taxonomy): domain Eukaryota; kingdom Viridiplantae; phylum Streptophyta; class Magnoliopsida; order Asparagales; family Orchidaceae; genus Platanthera; species Platanthera zijinensis. The sequence continues at coordinate 61,407,021 of CM077098.1, read as the reverse complement.
CAAAGTAAAACGCTTCCTGGGTTGTCTGAGGTATGACATCTAGCAGTTTGCTAGCACGTACAAATCTGAGACCTTTGCAGAAGTAGTCGAAGCCGCCTTGAAGATTGAGGCAATAAAAAATGCGAAGAATCGGGGATTGCATGTAAAGAAAGACAAAAGGAAATCTGATGATGATGGAAGTACAAGGGCATCTGGCCATATAGCGAAGAAGGATCGAAAGGTAGCATGTAGCTTCTGTGGCAAGCCAGGCCACCCTTTTGAGAAGTGCTTTAAGAGACTGGATGCGCAAAAGTAGTCTCAGGTACACGCGATCCAGGATGTACAAAAGGGAGGCCATGTCTATACTTATTACCAGAAGAGTGGGCACAATGTGGCCCATTGTCGCAAGAAGGCTAGAGCTTGTTTCCTCTATGGCCAGAAAGGACATTTGAGGGCTAATTGCCCGCAGGGCCAGCCTGCGTTGCATGCAGTTCTGTTGCAGACTCTACCGCCACCACCCACCTCATATGGACAAGGGTAAAGGAAAGTTGAATGTGCTAACCAAGGAGGAAACCCAATCATCGGCTCAAGTGATCTCAGGTTAGTCTCTGACTCAACTAGTAATCGCTTATGGTAGATTTATATTTTCTGCATTTTAGTTGCACGCGCAATGTGTTTAGGTGAATTTAAGGTGAAAAATAAGTGGGCGCGCATTTTGTTCGATTTGGGTGCTACTCACTCCTTTGTAGCAAGGAGTTTTGTATACAAACATCGTTGGGTTCTCGACCAATTAGACACTTCCCTGAACTTCAAATTCCCTTCAGGAGAGCTTGTGATGTCAAGTCAGGGTATCCAAAAATGCCCTATCTTCCTAGGTGGTTTTCTAGCCTTTGCGGATTTAAAGGTGTTAGACTTGGAAGACTTCGACGTGATTTTGGGCATGGACTGGCAGTCCAGCTATGATGCCATCATTCAGTGCAAGCAGAAGTGCTTGGATTTCAAAGGCGACAAAGGCTAGCCCATGAGTGTGTATGGTTTGCCGCATCAGGACTCTCCGATCATTTTTGTGGTACGTGCTCGTAAATTTCTAGAGTCATGATGCGATTCTTTCCTTCTTTTCATTTTTTTTATGGAAGATGCACCTATTGTGACTAGGGTTGAGGATGTTTCTGTGGTGCGTTAGTTTCCGGATGTCTTTCCCGTTAGTCTTCCTGGACTTCCGCCTGAGAGAGAGGTGTAGTTCATTATAGATCTTGAGCAAGGCACTTGCCCAATTGCAAAAGCACTGTACCGCATGGCGCCACGTGAGTTAGAGGAGCTGCATACTCAATTGGATGAGTTATTGTAGTGTTGTTTTATTAGACCCAGTTCTTCTCCCTGGGGTACACCTGTCCTCTTTGTGAAGAAAAAGGATGGAACGATGAGGTTGTGCATAGATTATAGAGAGCTGAACAAGGTGACCATCAAGAACATATATCCATTACCTAGGATCGATGAATGTTTTGACCAGCTGCGAGGTAGTTCTGTGTTCTCGAAGATTGACCTTCGTTAAGGCTACCATCAGTTAAGAATTCGTCAGTCAGATGTTCCGCAAACTGCTTTTCATTCCTTATATGGTCACTTTGAATTTCATGTAATGTCGTTTGGATTAGCGAACACACTGTCAGCTTTTATGGACATGATGAACTATTCAAGGACTTTCTGGATATGTTTTTAGTTGTATTCATTGACGATGTTCTGGTATATTCCAGAAATGCAGAAGAGCATACCTTGCACTTGTGCTTAGTCTTGGCTACTCTGAGGGAGCACAAGCAGCATACGAAGCTTAGCAAGTGCGAGTTCTGGTTGTCTCAGGTGTCATTTTTAGGACACATTGTAAGCAAGGATGGTATCTAAGTGGATCTTGCGAAGATAGCCGCAGTCTTGGATTGGAAGAGACCTACATCGCCTAAGAAGATAAGAAGCTTCTTATGGTTGGCAGGTTACTACAGAAGATTTGTGAAAGGATTCTCCGTGCTTTCTACGCCGTCGACCAGGCTTACGCAAAAGAGCGCAGCTATTGTTTGAAGTGATGCCTACGAGGAAGCTTTTAAAGAGCTCAAGAGAAGACTGTGTTCTGCTCCAGTTTTGGCATTGTCGGTGGAAGGAGTAGAGTATGATGTTTATGTGGACGCCTCGCGAGTTGGACTCGGTTGCGTGTTGATGCAGGATGGCAAAGTGATTGCGTATGGATCGAGACAGCTGAAGGTCCATGAAAAGAATTATCCTACGCACGACTTGGAATTTGATGCCGTCATTTATGCCTTGAAGTTGTGGAGACATATTCTGTATGGAGTGTCATGCAAAATCTATATGGACCACAAAATTTTGAAATATGTTTTCACTTAGAAGGAGTTGAATTTATGCCAGCATAGATGGCTAGAATATGATTCGGACTACGAAGTCGATATCCTTTATCATCCCGACAAGGCTAATGTAGTAGCGGATGCCTTGAGTTGGAAGCCCGCACATATTTTTCACCTCTCGGTGCAATCCCTTGTAGAGGAGTTTTTGCTCATGGACATTACCATAGGGAATAGCGCTTCACCGAGTAGCTTAGAGGTGGAAGAGCCTTCGTGGATTACTCTCACTAGGCTACATCAGAAAGATGATACTGATTTGCAGCACCTCCGCAGTAGGAATGAGAAATGGGAATTACCTGACTTTTCAATTGATGATGTTGGTACCCTAAATTACCGCGACATATATTATATTCCAGTTGTTTGGGATATCCGAGCAAGAATATGCAGTGAAGTGCATGGTTCAAGTGTTGTTTATCATCCTGGATCCACGAAAATGTACAGAGATTTGAAGCAGATTGTTTGGTGGTCAGGTATGAAGAATGACATCGCAAGATTTGTATCTGAATGTTACACTTGCCAGCGTGTCAAAGCTGATCATAGAAGTTCGGGTGGTAAGTTAACGCCTTTAGACATACCGAGTTGGAAATGGGAGAGTTTATCCATGGATTTCATAACCGGTTTGCCGAGGTCTCCCCGAAGTCATGATGTAGTGTGGGTTATCGTGCACAGAATAACCAAGTGTGCCCACTTTGTTCCATTCAAAATTGATTATTCTATGGAAAATATAGTTGAACTTTATCTGGATGAAGTCATCAGGTTGCATGGTGTGCCTACAAGTATCGTGTCAGATAGAGATTCCAGGTTCATGTCTTATTCTTAGTAATGCTTGCAAGGAGCTCTAGGTACTAACCTTAGATATTCTACTGCCTATCATCCTCAAACAAATGGTCAGATGGAGAGAGTGAATCAGATTTTAGAGGATATGATTAGATGTTATATTCTGGACCATGGTGGAGCTTGGGATACACACCTCAGACTGACGGAGTTCGCGTATAATAACAGCTATCAAGAGAGTTTGCAGAATGCACCCTTTGAAGCCTTATATGGTAGGCTTTGTCGAACTCCCCTATTTTGGGCTAAAGTTGGTGAAAAGCCCTTGATCGGTCCGGAAGCACTTGAGGATATGAGCATTTCAGTGACACATATTCATGAAAAGTTGTGATTGGCTCAGGAGCGATACAAAAAGTATACAAATCAGCGCATGGTTGATCTTGAGTTTGCGGTTGGGGACATGGTATTTCTGAAGGTGTCTCTGATGCCAGGTGTTTAGATATTTGGAAGGAACCATAAGCTTGATCCTAGGTATGTGGGACCTTTTTCAGATTCTGGAGCGCATTTGAGTGTCGGCCTATAGACTGAAATTTCCTGATTCTTTCCCTGGTGTTCACGACATGTTTCACGTGAGCTAGGTGCGAAAGTGTGTTCAGAGTGATCGACATGTCCTAGACTCAGTACCCCAGTTGCAGCGTAATCTCTCGTATGTCGAAGAGCTAGTCCATATTCTAGAGACGCAAGATCATGTGCTAAGAAAGAAGACAATTTTGATGGTTAAGGTTCTCTGGCGCAATCAGGATGCTAGAGGTGTAACTTGGGAATTGGAATCTGCATTGAGAGAATCTCATCCTCAGCTGTTATCCTAGACATCCCTGGTTAGTATTATTGTTTAGTGAATTCTTCAATCATGTATCTCCCTCTGCCCTCTTGTTTCGTTTCGTGTTCTAAGTTTCAGGACGAAACTCTCTTTCTGGAGGGGTGACTGTAACGCACCTGATTTTCGGATAATTATTTAACCCTTTCGGTGATGTCATAATGACGTAAGGGGCGTTATGTTTTCGTGGAAGTTGACGGCGCATCGCCGTTAGTGCGTTTTTGCGTCTATTCAGTCGAGTCGGCTAAATTCGCGATTCCTTGTCGAAAATGGAAAGTTTCAAGTTAGGAAATTAAATTAATTAATTTTTGACATGCTCGTCAAGTTTCGTTGTGATCCGAGCGATATTCGAGCCTCGACGAATTTCCGAAGTTTTGTAGAATTTATGTTTGCCGTACACTTTGAAAATTTATATCTCGAGAACGGCATGTCAGCTTTTGGTTCAGTCTTCGCCATTGGATTCGTAGCGTTAGTGTTCGCCTACGGTGCGAATTTCGTTTAATTCAGCGCACGTTTGACCCTCCGTTTTGATCTCGTTTTTCATTGTTCAAAAATATAAATATGATTATTATAATATTAAAACACTATTCAAAAATGTCATTTACTATTCATCTCTATACTTTAATTTTTTTGATATATTTGTAAAAAGGCACTGTTCATGCAATTAGTTAATATCTTCTTCTCGGGTAATGATAGCTTCTTCTTGAGTAACCTGCAAGCCTGAAAGTGAGGGTAAGATCTACCTTTACTCTAGAGGGGGGGGGAGTGAATAGAGTATTTTAAAATAATTTTTCAAATTAAAAAATAATTGGCAGTGGAAGACTTAATTTAATTATAGTGTATTGTGCTTGTAGTAAACAAAATAAAGTAAAGCAAGAAAGCTAATTCACAGCACACAGCAAATAAAACACAAACAACCAGATGACACAAGGAGCTATAGTGGTACATCCACTCTTCTACCACCCTAGGTAGGAATCCACTGCAGGATGAGTTGATTAGGTGTCCTGGGCACCAATGAGCTTTTGATAAGGTGCTCAAAAATCAAACCAGATTTTTTGATCAGGTGTCTTGCCACCACTGAGTTTTGATAAGGTCTCAGAAACCAAAGACAAAACTTTTGAAGGGAGTTCTGTATAACCCTTTTACAGCAAAAGAAAATGAAAAGAGTTGAAGGTGTTATTCTCTGTCAACAATCAAAGAGAAGACTAGTGGATTTATTGTTGTCAAAGCTCCCCCTGAGATTAGCAGTAGGTCAGGAGAAGAAGCTTTGAACAAGGTGATATGCCTTCAGTAAATTGAGATCTCCAGCAATAGATAATTTCAGCAAAAGCTTAAATGTGTTGTGTCTTGAGTCTTTGATTGATGAAGCCTGGAAAACTTGAATCAGAGAAGAGATCTGAAAGAATGGAAGAGATTTTTCTTTGTGTTGATCTCCTCCTCTATTCTATTGCTTGTGTTCTGTAAAAATCTAACTATATAATCCTGTAGAATTCTTGAGAGATGTTCTACTTTGTTCTCTATTATTGTTCTCTATCTCTATTGTCTGTAATGATATTATGAGATCCAATCTCCTAGATAGCCGTTAGCCAGTCATAAATGACTTCCTTAATTAATAGATGTCTCTAGAGGAAAGTCCTAAGAAACATTCCCTTTTAGTCTCCTTGAAACTTGCTCAAGATTAATTGAAACGGCTACAAAATATTCTGCATTAAATGCTGAATATGGAAGACATTTTATTTCCATAACATACTGATTTGAAATCCTGAAATCGTTGATCTCTTAGGAAAATCGTCGATCTGAGCTCGACTAACGTCGATCTGAGCTCAGAGATCTGGATTTTGACTTGAGACAGAAATCGTCGATCTGAGCTCGAAGATCGTCGAACCGAGTAAAACGCCTCGTCGACCTGAGCTCTGAGATAGTCAAACTGAGTTCGATGCCTCATCGATCTGTGCTCGACGATAATTTCTTTGGTCTTCTGCACTTATAATCTAAACTAGGAGTTCTTGGGGGAAGCTGTAAAACCTATGTTCTAAGCCTTAAAACTATTTTCATTGACCTTTAAAACTATACAATGAGGTCAAGACACAATCCTATGAACATAGTGATCCTTACCCAAATCAGTAATAGGATGTTTCAACAATCTCCCCCTATTTGGGTTAGGATTACTATTTACATGATTTAGGAATTTTAAAAGCATACAAGCAGAAATAAATATAACATTTGCAGAAATGTAAACAACAACATTGCAGAAGCATATGTATAATCACACAGCAAATTTGTTCAGAGTGAGATATATGTAGTTCAGCTTACACTATCAGTCCTTTTCCTTGCCCTTTTTGAAAAGAATTTCCCTATTGGGGTTTTCAGCTTCTCTCTTAGATCTTCTATCATCAGCAGCACCAAGAGAAGTTTGAGATTTGGCTCTGGGAACAACTGCCTCTGCGTGTAATTCCATGTACCTTTCTGGATTAAAGAATTTCTTGGAAGAATACCTTTCAAGCTCTTGCTTTCTCTGATCAGAAAATGTTGAAATGTTTGAAATGTCTTTCCCTTGTTCTCTGGCTTTCCTCATCTGGTCTAAAGTAGCTAGCTCTTTCATTCTGGCAGTCCAAGAGACTGGGTTGTTCTCTGGATCTTCAAAAGGACCAGGAGGCTCATATCTGTTAATAGTTTCAGAAGGAGGAGGTTTTGAGGGAACACTTTCTTTGAGATTATAAGGGAATGGACCAGTAGTTGAATCAGTTGGGCCTTGTCCTCCCCTTTGAAAAGATTGCTGTCTGGACTGTCCTCTTGAATACACTCTATAATCTCTTTGATTTCCTCTATATTGACCTCTTCTTGTCTAGTAGCCTCTTTGCTGATGTCCTCTGGATTGAGATCTTTCTTGAAACTAAGAGGAACTTTGAGATGAAGTAAGGTTTGATGAGCTGAACTTCCACCAGATCAAGCACCTAGAGAAGGAGGAGGAGGAGGATTATAATGAGATGTGCCTTGGTCATATTTCCTTCTCATCCTCATAGCCTTCAACTGATTCTTAGAAAATTGCATCCAATGTTCTGTAATAGGGCAATCATGCAATATATAGTAAGGAATGTAATTATCAGAAGTGGCTTTCTTTGCAGGAACTCTCTTCATTGCTTTACTTCTAACTTTCCTCTTCCTTGTAATAGTTGCAGAGGAATCATCTGAATCTGTCCTATATTCATCACTATCAGAACTTTGGGGCTTATCATACATAGCATCTATTTCCTTGTAAACTGCCTTGGTAGGATAAAAAGGAGGTGCAACAGAAGGGACAACAACAGTAGAAGCAGCAGGAGCAGGAGCAGTAGTAATAATAGCAGCAGTAACAACAACATCAACAACACTAGAGACAGCAGTAGTAACAACAAAAACAACAACAGAGGCATCTGAAACAACAATATTCACAAGAGCAGGCTCAGCAGGCTCTAAAGCAATAGCCTCTGTGATCATCACATCATTATCATCAAAAGCAACAACAGCAGGAACTTCCACAGCCTTGATTGAATCAATGTATGATTGGATCAAGCTGGGATTACAGATAGAAACAGGCAAAATGACCTTAGAAAGATCTTCAACAACTGGAACTGGAAGATATCTGCTATATAGACCATCAAAAATTGAAAGCAGAAACCTGAAAGATGGGACTGGAGCTGGAGCTGGAAGATCTGGCACTTCTTCTAAACTAAGCATAAAGTCTGAATCTTTAGCAGGCAACATGACTACTTCATTGGGAATCTCCCCCTGCCTAGATTCAGTAGAAACTGGATCAAGGCACCCCAAAGAAGGGACTGCCTAAGGAAGATGGGAAGAAGATAGCCTTGTAGATAAATCATTTATAGATTTTAGTAGAGGAACCAAGGAGGTCTCCAGCAAGAGTGTTAGCCTGGGAGCTAACATCTCATATAATCTATCAGCAAGAGCAGGAATATCTACTTGTTCAAGGGAGGCTTGAGTATAGGTAGAGAAGAAAGTTGTAGAAGTTGATGTGGTTGAAGGAGCTGCAAAAATTTGTGGAGTTGATGTTGATGGATGGGGTATGGATGGTTCAGATATAGGGATGGTGGTGATAGATGTAACTGGGATGGTAACTTATGGTATGACTGAGGTTATGGATGAGGTGAATGAGGGCTGAGCTAAGATGTCTTGAAGTAGCTATTGGTAGGAGGTGCAAGAAGATGGAAGCTCTTGAGGAGATGAATGAGAATCATCCATATAGGAGTCATCTATGAGGTTGAATGATGGAATATGAATGGATGAGTCAAGGTCAAGAGTGGGATAGTAATGTAGTGGATGAAATTGTTCTTGAAGAGTGGCTGGTGGAGGTATAGAGATTGTAGGTGAGGAAATTGAGATGGGAGAAGATGAAATGGTTAAGGAAATTGGAGGTGAGGAGGAAGAAGAAGGAAAATCTTCTAAAGGGGCAATTGCCTGAGGGGAAGTGACTATCACTGTCATGGTGCCTGAAGTAGTGTGAGTTGTAGAACCCCTACTGGGTTTAGCAATCTGCCTATCACATTTTCCAAAGAGAGCACAAGATAGTCTCTTGGAAGCATTTATATGCATGTCATTTGATACTAGCAGTTGGGGGCATCTGTTGTGCAAAAACAAACCTACTATTCTCCCAAAATTAACAAAATTCTTGTTGATTTTCTTCTTAATCAGATCAAAGAAAATCTCTCCCCAGTTAAGGTGTTTCTTATCTACAATAGCAGCCATTAGGCAAAACTGATACTTAGAAATAGTATCATGGGCATAATGCTTTGCTAAAATGACTTTGCCCACTACATCAGCCAGAAATCTGTACTCTACTGAAAGATTTTTCTTAAGCAATTTATAAGGGTTTGCTGTTGTATGTCCCATTTTATCAAGCATATTAGAAAATTCTTCTCCAGACAGCTCAACATTATCATGTCTAGTACTCAGTTGAAAAACTTCTGTCAAAAGTGTGGGAGTGAGGGATACCTGGGTTCCTGAAATAGTCCCGACAACTGTATTCTGATCTAGGTTGTGGGCTGCGTATACCCATTCCTTGATTTTGTCGTCAGCCAGCTTCATCCTTGAGGTCATGATGGTGACCAACTGCTGTTCTTTGAATAATTCTAGAATGTCCTTTAAAATCTGATCACTGCCTTCAAATGAATCCATATCTATATCAAAACCTGTATCAAATTTCATCGCGGCTAAAATAGCAACTGAAATGGCCATGATTTTCCTGCAAAGACAAACCAAACAAGATCAAGTGTAGAGGGGTTTGGAGGGAAAGAAAGTTCTGCAGAAAGTATGAATGCGCAAAGGAGAATGATGGCCGAAAAAATGATTTTATATTAAGGTTCGACGCTGAAATGGAAAGTTCGTTGAGCTCAGTTCGACGATCTGGGCTTCTAAAGGAATCTAAAAGGTCTTCAACATCGTCGATCTCCGTTCGACGATATTGGAGAGTGTCGAGCTCCGTTCAATGATCTCTGACTTGAAAGAGATAGCCTAGCACTATCTGGGAAACGCTGAGCTCCGTTCGACGCTTTCATGAGAATGTCGATCTCCGTTTGACGATCTTTAGGAAAAACGTCGAGCACAGTTCAGAGTTAAGAAAGAACCTATAGACACTAGAAAAATCAAGTTTTTAGCCTAGTCTTTGTCAATTTTAAGGGTTAAAAATCTTGTATCTTAATTTAGACTTCCTCTAGCTAACATTCCTAACTGATTCAGGAAGAATGTGTGTTTTTTTCATCCAAGGGTTTGGTGAAAATATCTCCCCTTTGAAAATCAGTTGGGATATATTGAAGTTCAATTTTATTCTTTTCAACATTATCTCTTAGGAAGTGATGCCTAATCTCTATATGTTTTATCCTACTATGGAGGACTGGATTTTAGGCTATAGAAATAGCACTGGTGTTATCACAAAAGATTTTTGACTTATCTAAGTTGTAACCATAGTCTAGGAGCTGATTTTGAATCCACAATATCTGTGAGCAACAACTACCTGCTGCCATGTATTCAGCTTTAGCAGTTGATGTGAACACAGATGTTTGTTTCTTACAAAACCAGGAGACAAGTCTATCACCAATAAACTGACAAGTTCCACTGGTGCTTTTCTTGTCTACTCTACATCTAGCATAATCAGCATCTGAAAATCTAGTTAATTAAAATCCTTAATCTTTTGGAGACCAGATACCTAGATTTGGACAACTTTTCACATACCTAAGAATCATTTTTACTAATGTTAGGTGTGACTCTCTAGGGCTTACTAGGAATCTAGCACAGATGCATGTAGCAAACATTATGTCAGGTCTACTAGCTGTAAGATATAATAAAGAGACAATCAATTCTTTATATGTTGTCTGATCAACAGGTTTCCCATGTTCATCAGCATCTAATACAACATTAGTAGGCATAGGTGTTTTCATAGATGATGCTTCAGACATACCAAATTTCTTAACCAACTCTTTTGCATACTTGGTTTGAGAAATGAATATGCCATCAACATGCTGTTTGACTTACAATCCTAGAAAGAAGGAAAGCTCACTCATGCTACTCATTTCAAATTTTTAATGCATTAGGTTGGAAAACCTCTTGCATAAGTTTGAATCAGTAGATCCAAAGATAATGTCATCTACATAAATTTGTACTAGTAGGATATTGGACCTATGGGTTCTAATGAAAAGAGTTTGGTCTACTCTACCCTTTTTAAAATCATTTTCCAAAAGAAAGTATGCTAAGGTCTCATACCATGCTCTAGGAGCTTGCTTGAGACCATATAATGCTTTATGCAGTTTAAAAACATGATCAGGATGAGTAGGAGAGATAAAACCTGGGGGTTGTCTGACATAGACTTCTTTCTTGATATCTCCATTAAGGAATGCACTCTTCACATCCATTTTATAAACTTTGAATCTCTTGTGAGCTGTATAGGATAGGAATATTCTTATGGCCTCTAACCTTGCAACTGGTGCAAAAGTCTGGTCATAATCTATTCCTTCTTCTTGAGAGTATCCTTGTGCAACTAGCCTTGCCTTGTTCCTTACAATAATGCCTTGATCATCTAGTTTGTTCCTAAACACCCATTTTGTTCCAACAATGGAATGATCCTTTGGCCTTGGCACTAGCTCCCATACTTTGTTTATTTCAAATTGATGTAACTCCTCTTGCATTGCAATAATCCAGTGTGGATCTTGTTCTGCATCTTGTATGGATTGAGGCTCCATTTGAGAAAGAAAGCAAGTGTGCATCAGGTTTTTGTTGACCTGATTTCTTGTTTGCACACCAGCTGAGATGTCTCCAATCACTTGGGAGATTGGATGATCTCTTGATATTACTAAATCAACAGGGTGTGTTGATTGTTCACCAACCTGTGTTGTTGTTTCCTCTTATGGAACAACAACTGGCTCTTAAATGTTATTATCACCAGGATGTTGAATGTCTTCTTGATCTTCACTGCTTTCACCTTTTTGTTGGATAGGTGAAGGTGTTGTATCCTCTTCAATGATGTTTAATCTGCCTAAATTCTCTGAAAGAGAATGTACCTGCAAAGGTTCTATGGTAGAAGTATTCTTCTCCTTGTAAGACATGTTAGTTTCATCAAAGGACACATGCACAGATTCTTCAATTTTAAGAAATGATTTGTTATATATCCTATAAGCCTTACTGATCATGGAGTATCCCAGAAACACTCCTTCATCAGCTTTGGCTTGAAATTTTGCTATATATTTCTTGTCATTATTATGTATGTAACAAATACTACCAAAAATTCTTAAATAGTCTACTTTAGGTTTCTTCCCTTGAAGTAATTCATAGGGAGTCTTGCCCTTCAGCTTATGTATCAAACTTCTATTCAACGCATAGTTTGAGGTGTTCACTGCCTCTGCCCAAAAGGATAGAGGAAGGTGAGCATCTGTCAGCAATGTAGTAGCAGATTCAATAAGGGTTCTATTTTTCCTTTCAGCTACCCCATTTTGTTGAGGAGTTCTAGGAGCTGAGAAAGTGTGTCTGATCCTTTCACTCTAACAGAACTCTTATATAAGAAGAGAATCAAACTCTGTACCATGATAAATTCTGATCAGGGCAATGTGAGTATTGAACTCAATCTGTATGCATTTGAGAAACTCTGTCAAACACTTAAAGTTATCAGACTTCTTCCTCAGAAAGAACACCCATGTGAATCTAGAGAAGTCATCTACAACTACTAAAGTGTAAGATTTTCCCTTCTAGACTTTGTACTGTAATGGGTCTAAATAGATCCATGTGCCAGATACAAAATCCTAGGTGAATCACTCTTATTAAGTGACTTAAAGCTATTTTTAGTTTGATTTCCTAATTGACAAGCCCTGCAAAGTCCTTCCTTCTTGTAGGGGCCAGAAGGTAGTCCTCTAACAAGGTTGTCCTTGTATAGCCTAGCAATGGTTCTAAGGTTTACATCTCCAAATCTCTTATGCCATAGCTCATTTGGTTTACTAACAAAATTGAACAAACAGATATCTACCTTAGTTGATTGAAAATCTACAAGATAGATGTTACCTTTCTTTTTACCTGTCAACACAGTTGTGTTGTCCTCTGATTTGATCTTGCATGAAGATTTTTTGAAAGTCACCTGGTAGCCTTCATCACACAATTGACTGATGCTGATTAAGTTGTGCTTCAGTCCTTCCACATAGGCCACCTTCTTGAATGTGACTGACCCTATCTTGACTGCACCATATCCATTGGATTGTCCAAAGTTTGAGTCTCCAAATATGACCTTGGGTCCAAGCTTGGCTTTGAAGGATGTAAGATTATCCTTGCTCCCTGTCATGTGCTTTGAGCACCCACTATCCAGATACCATTGCTGGTTTAATGTTGGATAGGTCTTCACCTGCACATATAATAATTTATTTATTTTTGACCCAGTTTACCTTGGGTCTAGGTTGATAACCTTTAAATTATGAAATAAAAGACATCCCTGGTTGACTCTTATAGCCTTCAGGATGATATCTCCTAGGAGGTATTATCCATTCAGCATAAGGGTTGAAGCCTTGGGATGTAGAACCTCTAGAATTCAATTTTGACTTACCCTTAAATGATTGTTCAAAGCTCTGAGCTTTGTTCGATGATATCTGAGCTGAGTTCAATGATCTTGGGTTAGATCGTCGAGCTACGTTCGAAGATCGACTTTGCCTGAGTTCAGAGTTCAGAGATCGTCGGCCTGAGTTTGACGATTCAGCTTGAGATCGTCGAGCTCTGTTCGAAGATCGTCAAGCTCTGTTCGAAGATCGTCGAGCTCTGTTCGACGATATCTGTTGAACCTTATTTTTCTTAGGTATATCATAATTCTTCTTAGCTACCTCTACAACTCCCTTTCCTTTATCTGAGATAAATTTGATTGGGGTTGTTAATACTAAAGGTTGGCTGGATGAAGCACCCAAGCCTAGTGTACTGTTAAGTCTTGAATTCACTGTGCTTGTGATGTCCATCAGTTTGATGCTTCTCCCATTGAGGGATTATTCAAACTTCTTTGCCTCAGATAGTTCACTTTTCAGTGAGGCTATCTGCTCCCTACAACATTCTAACTCCTCAGAGAGTTTGAGGTTATCTGATTTTAAGGTGCTGAGTTCAGACAGTTGATTTCTGAGAGTTATAATCTCTTTCTCAGACTTGAGTAGGTCTAAACACAGTGCCTTAAACTCAAATTTAAAGTCCTCTGAATCAAAATCAAAAGATTCTATTACCTGATCTTCTTCAGTTTCAAGTTCAGATTCAGATCCTGACTCTTGTTCTGCATCTGAATTGTGTTGAGAGGCATTGATAGCCATAATACAGAAGTCCTTCTCTTGGGCATCATATTCATCATCACTTGAGCTTGATGAAGTATCTGATTCTTCTTCAGTTTCACTCTAGGTCTCAGCTACAAATCCTTTCCTGGTATGCTTGTTCTTACTAGAGGAGGATTTGTCATAGTTGTTTCTCCTGGAGTCTTTGTCTCTTTTCCTTTCTCTCTTATCTTTCTTGTCCTTGTTTTGGTTCTTTGGACAATCAGGTACAATGTGGCCTGGTTTCCTGCATCCAAAATAGATAATCTATTTATTACTGGATTTGGCATACCTTGGCTTTTCATGGCCTCTGGATGACCTTTTCCTGAAGTCTTTTCTAGCTTATAGAATCTTTTGGCTAGTAGGCTCATTATCTCTTCATTTCCTGTGACCTTGTCTTCAGGCTATTCTTCTATAGCTTTAAAAGCAATTGTCTTCTCCTTCCTTGTTGCTGGAGAAGCTGTCTTTTGCTCTTCCTCTCTATTTTTGATGAGAAACTCATAAGACTTGAGCTTGCCCAATAGAGCTTCATTGGTGATCTCATTCAAGCTTCTGACATCTTTGATTGGCCAGATTTTTGAGTCTCAAGTGTTGGGGAAGCACATTAGGATCTTATCATTGAGTTCAGTTAGTGAGATCTCCTTGTCCAAAGTTTTTAATTCACTGACAATCAAACTGAGTCTGTTATACATGTCAGCTACTGACTCAGTTTCTCTCTTCTTGAAGTTCTCATACTGGGTTATGAGATGAGATCTTCTGTCCTTTCTCTAATCAGCAGATCCTGACACAAGCTCAGATAGCTTGTCCCAGATTTCTTTTGCTGAGTTGCATTCAGCTACTTTCTGAAATATATCATCAGACATTGTCTGAGCCAATATATTCATTGTCTTTGCATCAGCAACTTTCCACTTCTTGATGTCTGCATCTGTTCCTGAAGGGGGTGGAACAACATTTGTACTTGTGGTTTCTGGAGATCTTGGACACACTGTCAAAATAGAATTGAAGATATCCTCATTAATAGAATTCATGTACAATTTAATCCTTGCCTTCCAAAGTGAAAATTTAGAAAGATTGCACACTGGAGGTCTTGTGCCTTCATAGTCTTTGTTCTGTGCCATGGATTTATATTAAAATAATTATAATAGAAATAACAACCCTCTATTAAAGGTTGATCTTATCAGAGATCTTTTGGTTCAGGTGTTAGCCTGTAAAAACAACCAACCTAGTGATGGTTTAGTTGTTGTATAACCAACCTCCCTCTGATACCAATTGAAAGTGAGGGTAAGATCTACCTTTACTCTAGAGGGGGGTGAATACAGTATTTTAAAATAATTTTGCAAATTAAAATAATTGGCAGTGGAAGACTTAATTAATTATAGTGTATTGTGCTTGCAGTAAACAAAATACAGTAAAGCAAGAAAGCTAATTCACACCACACAGCAAATAAAACACAAACAACCAGATTACACAAGGAGCTATAGTGGTTCCCCAATAAACCTGGGTACATCCACTCTTCTACCACCCTAGGTAGGAATCCACTGCAGGATGAGTTGATCAGGTGTCCTGGGCACCAATGAGCTTTTGATAAGGTGCTCAAAAACCAAACCAGATTTTTTGATCAGGTGTCTTGCCACCACTGAGTTTTGACAAGGTCTCAGAAACCAAACACAAAACTTTTGAAGGGAGTTCTGTATAACCCTTTTACAGCAAAAGAAAATGAAAAGAGTTGAAGGTGTTCTTCTCTGTCAATAATCAGAGAGAAGACTAGTGGATTTGTTGTTGTCAAAGCTCCCCCTGAGATTAGCAGTAGGTCAGGAGAAGAAGCTTTGCACAGGGTGATAGACCTTCAGTAAATTGAGATCTCCAGCAATAGATAATTTCAGCAAAAGCTAAAATGTGTTGTGTCTAGAGTCTTTGATTGATGAAGCCTGGAAAACTTGAATCAGAGAAGAGATCTGAAAGAATGGAAGAGATTCTTCTTTGTGTTGATCTTCTTCTCTGTTCTATTGCTTTTGTTCTGAAAAAACTCTAACTGTATAATCCTGTAGAATTCTTGAGAGATGTTCTACTTGGTTCTCTGTTATTGATCTCTATCTCTATTTTCTGTAATGATATTATGAGATCCAATATCCTAGATAGCCGTTAGCCAGTCATAAATGACTTCCTTAATTGATAGCTGTCTCTTGAGGAAAGTCCTAAGAAACATTCCCTTTCAGTCTCCTTGAAACTTTCTCCAGATTGATTGAAACGGCTACAAAATACTCTGCATTAAATGCTGAATATGGAAGATATTTGAATTCCATAACATACTGATTTGAAATCCTGAAATCGTCGATCTCTCAGGAAAATCGTCGATCTCAGCTCGACTAACGTCGATCTGAGCTCAGAGATCTGGATTTTGACTTGAGATAGAAATCGTCGATTCTAGCTCGGAGATCGTCGAACCGAGTTCGACGCCTCGTCGACCTGAGCTCAGAGATAGTCGAACTGAGTTCAACGCCTCGTCGATCTACGCTCGACGATAATTGCTTTGGTCTTCTGCACTTATAATCTGAACTAGGAGGTCTTGGGGGCAACTTTCAAACCTAAGTTCTAAGCCTTAGACCTATTCTAGTTGACCTTTAAAACTATACAATGAGGTCAAGACACAATCCTATGAACATAGTGATCCTTACCCAATTCAGTAATAGGATGTTTTAACAAAGCCTTCCCAAGAAATCTTAAATTTGGTACTTGAGAACTCATATATCTTCTCAGGAAATCCGGTTCTTGTACTCGTTAACTCCATTCCTTCTGAAGAAATCTGTTTGGCAAGTACTCGAGACCTTAAAGCCAGTTCTTGAGAGGTCTAATATTGTTCTCGAGAAATCTCTTTCCCTTCTCGAGAAATTCTTGTGCTTTTCCCGAGAAATCCGTTTCAGCCTGCTTTCGAGTGCTATTTTGAGGGTTGAAATGGCGTCGTTTGGAAAAATGGTTAACATGGATTTTGTTCGTCTTGACGAGATATACAACTTCCGTGTTGATCATATTTCGGTTCGGTGACATATAATAGCCTCTAATTTTGTTTTCCGCACACCTACACTTAAATTGCCCGCGTCTTTCCTGTTTAGACAAAAGAAATTATATATAGATATATATTCTTATAGTTAAGATAAGTAGAACCCCCCCTGCCCCCACTCCACTCATTTTCATCTTCTTCCCCAAGGTTTAGACCGAATCATAGAACTGAGAGCGAGAGATAGAACGTCCGTTCGTGAATCTTCTGATCGCCGCCGTCAGAGCTACGGTGCTCAGAATCGCAAATCAAGCATAGATCCGGAAAGCTCTCGTCGCGATCTTCACGATCGTGGTAAGTATTTGTCATTTTGTGGAAGTTTTTCATTAGGGTTTTCTGCTCTAGCCTCTCTTTTGGCCAAATTCTTGTAGATTCCACTTTCCCGCGCCTTCTTTTGGCTAGATCCGTGACGTGGAGTATATTGGAAGACCGATTGGAGTAGAAACTGAGACAAGTAATGTTCTTGCTCTCCTTCTTGCTCTTTTCTTCCAAATTTTTAGCAATTGTTTCTTAGATTTGACATGTTTAAGTTAACCATATCCTCGAATAGCTAGTTAATTCTCATGAATTATGACGTGTGTTTCACCAATCACCATATCTCCCAAATTTTATCCCGTAGATTTGGTAAACAAATATAGTTGTCGTGCCACTTTAACTATCGAGTCATTTTGATTATTGCGACACCTCATGCGTCCCGTTGTTTTGATCATGCCACACCTTGCTTAATCCTTACAATGTACTTATACAGTCTAAGTCGTTTGTTGACCATTAGTCTATGATGAATAAAAGGAACTCTGCGTGTATAATTATGTAACTAAAGAAAACTCTGATGGTCTGTGCATGTTGGGGTTTCTCCCTCGACACAGTGCCTTATTGTTGATTCTGTGCGCATTGTGCACCTTCATCCATGACACATTACCTTAGCTATTGGTATGTGCGCATTGGGGTTTCTCCCTCGGCATAGTGCCCTTTTTTGCTAGGTTTATGGGCGTTGTGGACCTTTTCTCGACACAGTACTCTTTCCTGTTGAGATGATCAGTCTCATTTAAAAATTATGAATAATATGAATAATAAAGAAAGCTGAATGTATGAACTTCTGATGTTTGACACTCTGTTCTGTCCAGCTATTGCGATTAGCCTTTCTTGTTCAGCTAGATTTACTGTTTTGTTTCTGTTGCTTTGCTACTGACCTTTTGTTGCAGTTGTCTTGTAGATTTTTGTTCACCTTGAGGTTTGTTTGGTCTACCATTACTTTTTGCACCACTTGTAACTTGCTTCTGAGGTGTTCTTCTTTTGAATGCCTCAGGTCCAGAGCAGTAGCAGGTTTAGCTAAAAGAGTTGTGCTTCTGGTGCTGCGAGTTACTGCAGCCATTTGTTTCCACCTCAGAGCATTGAGGTAGTTGTCTTTGTTTAGACTTGTCAGATTTTCCTATCGGTTTGTATCAGTTATTGACGCCCATAGTTTTAGACTTCTTATGACAGTTTACTTGTTACTTTACTGTTGTTACTTATTGCTTGTTTATAATTGCTCTCTGGGAAAGATTTATGTTAGGATGCATATCGTTACTTTTAAGTATACAAAACTGCATTCTGGAATATTGACATGACATAACTTTTAAACTGCATAACCTACTACCTTTATACGCTATAAAAGATTTTATTTATATTAAACATAGAAGTCACATCATCATTACACTATGCTAGGCTTTCATTCTCATAAAGGATAACAAATGAATACAACTAAGTATTTTCCGCTGCGTAAACTGGTATTTTTCTCACCTATGGACTAGTGATCCACCGGAGCGAGGGACACGGTCGGTAAACTCAAAGAACTTATATGTATTTTTAAACATAATTTCAAAAGTCTTTTACATAAAGTTATGTGAGGACGAGTCGCCTGAGAGTCTGCAGTTGTCCTCTACACGGCGTGGCATCACGGCGTGTATTTTCTCTTACTCTGGTGTATTATTTAATACAGAGAAAATGAGCGTTGTGACAAGCTCTACCATTATGCCTCTTTCTGAAGCTGGGGCCTGCTTCCATCACGCCCTCGGCGGGTCTCTTACTACTTTCCAAGTAATCCGCCTCCAACCTTTTTGCCATATCAATTATCTCCGCCAAGCACGCGCCCGCTATAAACAAAAGTGTTTTCCTTAGGGGAACTCGCAAGCCTTTGTAAAACTATTTTGTGTAATATTGGTTGTCCAACTCGTAGGAGTCAGTAAATCTAGCGAGGTGCTGAAACTCCCTTTGGTATTCTGTCACGGACTTGGATCCTTGCTTCAACTGCAGAAATCTTTCTTCGAGCTCGTTTCGAGCAGTAGAGGTGATGAAATGCTCCAAAAAGGCTTCAGAAAATTCACCCCAACTGAACTCAGTGTACACTCTTCCTTAGAAAGTGGAACCATGAGGGACTTCCACCACCATTTGGAGTGTGACTCCAAGACTTATATAGCTAAGGTCACATCCATACAGGCTGGAAATCTGATTCCGGCCATTAGCTCTTGCACAGTATCCACCCACTCCTCAATACGAATAATCGACTCTGTCCAATGGTAAGTAGGCGGGGAGAGGACTCGAAAGGTACTCAGCTAGTTGGAACCCAGGGCTTGTCGCGACACCGGAGCCTGCTAGGATCAAAATGCGTCTAGGATTACTGTGAGGGTCTGTCCCAGCTCTGAATGTTGAAACTTAGTAAGGATAGAAGGGGCGGGAGTGCACACTACTAGTTCTGTGTGCGCCGAGATCTACGTATAAAGGTTGAACCTAAGGTTAGGTTGGCTAATCATATGATAATGACTGGACATACTTAGTGTGAATTACACATGGGCGCACCATTGCTTCCGCTATGTCAGTTTGTCCGCAAACTGACCAATTAAGCGGGGGTTGCACCATTGTTCAATGGCTTCTTTAGTTCAGGATCGAGCGGGGGTGGCATCATTTTAGGAGGAAATCCCACAGATAGAGTAGCAGCAACATGTCATACAGGAGGGCAGCCAGGCCAGGATGACTGGGCCATATACGACGTTACCTTTGTTGTCATCGTTTATGTATGTAAGTTTATGAAAGAGGCGCATGTTGTAGCCCTTTGGGCAAATTTTATGTACTCTGATATTATAAGAGCCGTTGTTGCTTCTTATTATTGTTGTACTTGGTTGGACTAATATACTTGTGTGGATTTTTACTTCTGTATATTCTTTATGTTTGGTTTGCATGGATGATATTGGTTTTAGCCGGTAGGATAGGCGTCTTGTAGTATCGGTTGACCCATGTTTCGGTGTTTCCGCAATGCGGCTATTCTAGGCATAATACTCCCCTCGGCCATATCTTGTGTTCCGAGAGGGGAGTCTTACAGATGTTATTAGAGGGGTCTTGGGTAGATGTGCACCAAGAACACAACCCAAGTTGCCCTATCGTGCAGTATGGAAGGAGCCTATGGGATATTATCATTGCAGGACCTTGTCCAACCGTCCACTTGGCACGGAAGGAGCCCCGATAATGAGCACTGAGGAACAAGCCCAATCACCCAAAGTCTATCTATCAACTTCAATCGTTTTGATGACTGGCGAGCCCGAATAACTGCCACACTATCCTTAACCCAGGATTATGACACCGCGTGTCAACTCACACTACATGCAGTTTCACTTCATCGTGGAACGGAAGGAGCCTATATGAGCGTATCACCAGAGGACCAAGCCCAACCGTGCACTAGGAACAGAAGGAGCCTTAGGAACTAGCACTGAGAACCAAGCCAAACCATCCAAAACCTCATTTCATCATTACCAATCCAGTGTGGCCAAACACTCACGTACTTACACCCTTTCACATTTCTGTGCTCTCAAGCACTCAAGGGTTCAACATCAATACAGGAGGAAAGCCACCTTGAACAACATACCAATCCCACACTGCTACCCGTAGGGAGACACAATCTAAAAAGTGGACTATCCAAAATTATCCCATCCAAGACTTGGGATCACGATTCAACATTTTTCATTGCCATAAGATTAACCTCATCCGATTCCATCCTTATAATCGAGTATACACAAACGATTATGCTCTCATATATTTATCACAATAATATATTAACTCTTCACATATTCATCAAGCATGATATCGTATATATAGATTAAACAATCAATTATCGGGCACCACACCCTCTTTCAAAACCTGTATCATTCATCGGATTACGATCGCGCCCATCCTTATCGGATTTCAGAAGTAGCCATTTGCATAACCAAATTTTATCAAGCCATTTGTTCACTAATATCCCCAACCATTTGTTTATTAAAATCCACCAAACCATTTGTTTATCTCGGCTACATATAACTAGGCTCATCCAAACCTAAACATCATCTTGCTATGTTTCTCCTACCTAGTCCAACACCGGTTATACACTAACCCGAAAGCATCCTGCATATAATTTGTTATAAGACAACAATTCAACTGGACATTCCTGGAGCTACAAAGATCCTATTAAAATGTCAAAACCATTCGTTGGAAAGGTCTTTCCAAGTACTACAACTTTCATGTTCAGTCGAAGACCTAGATCGGCCGCATCATGCTCGAAAACGGCCTCGAAGTCCGATGCGCACAAAAAATAGATTTATGCATGCATCTTAAAGCAAAATGAACGACATCAGTTCGTCTTCTTCCATTAGCCATTTGTTCAAAACCACATACAACACTTCCTCCTCCCTTATTAACCCTCAAAAGACCATCCTTCTTCATGAAACCAAGTCCACCATCTTCACAACGAAGAGAGGAGAGGTTGAAGACAACTAATCCCTAGGATGAGGTCCTAGCATGGTCTTTTTGTAGGAGATCTTCATCACGCACAAGTCAAACTCTTTTGAGTCAACATCTCTCCTATATCATAACTAAAGATCTAACACCAAGGGAGGGGGTAGGAAGCTCACCTCATTTCCGACATGGACCTTGTTATCCTCCTTGGCGGCATGACGGTGTCGGCTATCGCTCTTACTCCTCTGAAAAAAAGTCCTTCCGTTCGTTGTCCTTCCAAGAAAGCTCCACACCCTTCGTTCTCTCAGGAAACTCGAAGAAGAAGAATGATAGCTAATTCTTGAACAACTGTATAAAAAGGAAGTGGCCAAATAGAGTTAGGGTTTCTCGATTCAGGAGCTACTGCCGCTCAGTAGCATGCTACTACCACATGGTAGCCTTGAAATTAACTTTTGCCGCAAGCCACCGTCCAAACTGCCCACTCAGGTGTCGCCATCTGTACGCTATCGCCGTGCGGTACTCTTCCTACTACCATGCGATAACCTACTGAGCGCCATGTCAAATAATTCAGAGGGGATATCGCCCGCAGTATCACTAATGCCAGGCGATAACTTCCCAAGCCATATGCAAATAAATCATTCAACTCTTGACATGCATTATCCTGCTACCGCCACATGATATCACTCGATGATCTTTGTCCACTCGACACTCTTAACTCCTCCGGTAATTTGTCGTATATACTCAATGACTTCTACCGCCACGCGGTAGCACTCGACGATCGTTGAGACCACTCGACAATCAATCAACGCCTTCGAATCTATGGGGTATTCATCGTATATACTCGACGAAGGCTACCGCTGCGCGGTACCTACTACCGCCTTGCGGTAGTATCCAAACACTCGCTTTCGAGTCAGCACTTCCCCTGGCTCGAGGGCAGGCTTATCGACTGGCGCACCCAGATCCCAAGTACACTCTCCTGACCTGAAAATGTGCATGAGGGGTCTAGCCCGAATCAGGATGTTACATTCTGTCAGTTTCTGACTTTGCTTATTAACGTGGCATATTATTTGAATTCTGATGATGTCAGCGCATTCACGCGGCTTGCTTTGATATAGAAACCTTATACTGAGTGGCTGAACATGCGTTAAGAAAGGATTGGATGACTCAGTGTCTTGGACTTCGCAAAAATCTTGTTCCAGAAAAATGCGTCGAGTGAGTTGAAGTTACTCAGGTCATTTTCTTTGGTAGAACATCTTAGTCCTGAGAAATGCGTTAAGTAAGTTAAGTTTACTCAGCGCATTTTACTTGGGTGAATTTCAGACTCCAGGTAAATGCATCGAGTGATCTTAGTTTACTGAGCACATTTGACTCAACAAAATTTCTTAGTTCTAGACAAAATGAGTTGAGTGAATTGAAGTGTCTCAGCGCAATTTTGTACATGCGTCGAGTGAAGTGTGCTATCTCGACGCATTTGTACTTAGATAAATAAACATCCAATATAAATATTTCTCATAACTAAATGATAGCTTTCACCTATACTCCTGCATAGTAAACATAGATACAAATCAAATACAAAATTATGTGTATTATTGACATGAGTTGCTTTTTCAAATCAGGGACATTGGATAATGTACCCAACATTGACTATACGAGTCTATAAGAACTAAAAGAACTCGAATAAGAGTTCATATGCTCAATATTCAAAATCAACATAGTCGTGACGCACTATACAAACATTCATATTCTTTGTATGACCTTAGATTGAAATGAAATGAGTCTCGTTGCACTTGTATTTCTATATGAGTCCATAGGAACTGACAGAACTCAAATTGGAGTCAAATGCTCAAAATCCAAAATCTATGCAGTCGTGACACACTATTCAAAACAGGCACATTCTTTGTATGAACTCGGATGGAAACGAAATGAGTCTTATTGCACTTGTATTGACTATATGAGTTCATAGGAACAGATAGAACTCAAATCAGAGTTCAAATGCTCAATATCCAAAATCTATGTAGTCGTGACACACTATGCAAAATGGTCATATTCTTCGTATGACCTCAGATTGAAATGAACGTGTTCCGTTGCACTCATATTGATTATTCAATAGAAGCAGACATAACTCAAATCGGAGTTCATATGCTCATTATCCAAAATCTACGTAGTCATGACGCACTACACAAAATGGTCATATTCTTTGTATGACCTTAGATTGAAACGAAATGAGTCTTGTTGCACTCGTATTGACTATATGAGTCCATAGAAATTGACAGAACTCAAATCAAAGTTCCTATGTTCAATATCTAAAAATTGGGTCTCCTCTTACCTTTTACGGTCTTGGGCAGAGGACCATGAAACTTTAATTGGGTCCACAAGGGTTCTAGTGACCCAATAAACGTCGGTATGTTACAATTTTATAAAAATAAGAAGATTTTCATCCTAGAAAATTGCTTAATGTAGCGGGGTTTTGTAGATGTGACATACTTGGGGAAAGAGTCATGGGTACTTTTCTCTGATGAGGCTTTCTGTCTCCCATTTGTACTCATCACATCTGATGTTTGACTATAGAATCTTGCCATTGTGATGGTTTCTTTTTGTAGGTCCTTGATTTTGGAGTATACTATCCTTACCAGCTCTAACTAAATAGATCTGTATGACTATATTGGTGTTGCCGGTATAGGAAGATGTTGATCCGATTATCAAAGGACACATCTTAGTGAAGAGACATAGAAGACATCATGAAGACTTCCCAATTTTGGGGCAAAGCTAATAAGTATGTGATTGGGCTGATTCGTTCAATGATTGGTATAAGCCCAAATAGCGGGAATCTAACTTCTTCTGCTTCCTTATTCGAGAGATTCCATGCATGTGCTTAATTTAGTTTTAGGAACACCATATCTCCTACGCTAAACTCCACCGGTCGATGTCACACGTCTTAATATTTAGCCTGTTAGCTCTACGCTTCCCATATACGATCTTGAATCCATCATATTTCCACTATGGTGTCATCTATATATGTGACTCATAGGTCTTCATGGTCCTCATCCTAAGCCCAAAATAAACTATTTCGGTATTGTCTTTGGTACAAGGCTTTATATGGAGCCATCTTGGTGCAAACCTGGAAGTTGTTATTGTATGAGAGTTCTACAAGCGGTAGTAGCTGCTCCCAAGGCTAATTGTGCTTTGCTATACTTAGTCAAAGGAGATCCTTTATAGTCTGATTCGTTCTCTCAGTCTGTCCGTTGGTTTGGGGGTGGAATGTGTTGTTTAAAGCTAGTTTGGTACCCAGATAAGCCTGCACCCACCTCCATTCCATTGAATTAAAGTGTCTGTCAGGGTCAGGCACGATGGGCATGGGTACTCCTTGATATCAGACTACTTGCTCTATAAATACCCTAGATAGAACATCAATATTGTCACTCTATCGGTTTGGTATAAATTAGGCTACCTTTATGAGGCAGTCCACAACGACCCTATATGGAGTCATTTCTTGCAAGAGATCGAGGCGGACCATGGACAAAACCCATTGAGATGTCTTCAAACTTCCATTCTGGTATTGGCAGGGGTTGCAACAGACCTCCTGGATTGTGGCACCCGACCTTGACCATTTGACAAGTTGGGCAGTGTATCACATAATCAGTGACAATACCCTACTTGCATACCTAGGCGCAAAGTAATACATACATGGTTCTTGTATTGCAGAATTCTTTTGTGTAAGTTATAATTGTCTTGCATACCATCTTTTAGAGTCTAGATGATTGGTTGCTTTCGAATCAATCTTTTGAGCCTCACGTATCCTATCTCGGATATCACACAGGATCTCCATCCAATATAACTGGGCATGGTAATCTACTGGGTCCCTTCAAGCGATAGGGGTCGATGCTTAAATCCAATAAGGATTAGATTAACTATTATGGTATCAGCTCCATCTAGCTCCTGACTACTGAGGGTTGGAGTCTCAAGGCATCCACAACATTGTTGGCCTTGCTGGAGTGGTATTGGAGGGTGAATTCATAGTCGGACAAAAATTTTAACCACCGACGCTGTCATAGATTTAGCTCTTGAGTTAATATATACTTGAAGCTCTTGTGGTCGGAGAAGATCTCGCATCTTACTCTGTATAGGTAATGCCTCCAAATCTTGAGAGAAAATACTAGCGCACCTAACTCCAAGTCATGGGTCATTTAGCTAGTTTAGCTTATGTAGCTTTAGTGTTGGTGCTACCATTGTTATTTGGAAGTGATCAAGTATGTAGTCTCACTGCCAACGCAGTATGAGCCTATCAGGGTCATACATAAGAGCATTTGGAGAATTTGGAAGATTGGATTATGTTGGTTTTACTCATATGAGATGAGTGAAGGACTGGAATCAGCTAGGCATTGAGTGCGTCGAGACCACTCAATGCTTTCGTCAAGTCAAGTGTTGATTCATCGAGTTAGAGTTGAGAGCGTTGAGACCACTCAATGATTCGTCGAGTCAATTATTGATTCGTCGAATGATGGCATTGAGTACGCTGAGACTACTCGACACCTTCGTCGAGTCAAATGTTGACTTGTCGAATTAGGTACTGAGAGCATCGAGACCATTCAATGCTTTCATCGAGTTAAATATTTAATCATCATAATAGGCGTTGAGAGCATTGAGTTCACTCGACGATTCATCGAGTCAAGTGTTGATTCGACGAGTATGGCGCTGAGTGTGTTGAGTCCACTTGGTGCTTTGTCGAGTCAAATGTTGATTCATCGAGTTAGGCGTTGAGTGCACTGGATGCTTCGTCGAGTTAAATGTTGATTCATTAAATATCGACGTGAATACTCGACGAATTCTGTTTCATCCGGTTTATTTCCTTTAAGTCCGCTTCGGTCGGGTCTGCAGTTAACGATTGGTTCGGTACTTAGTATATAAACATTATGTATAGTAAACCGAACAATGAGACGATATGTTTTTGACCTAATCGCGAGTCGTCTTCTTCTTCCTCTCGACGGAACAATTCCACCAAGGCCGTGAACGCCAATCTCATCGCCGACCGTCCGCCATCTGAGTACGTCACCGGAAAGTGTTTCAAAGGCATCATATTTGTAATCGTCGCCTCTTCTGGAGTAGACCTAGCAGTCTGTGAAGACACAGAGTGCTTTCTTCCAACCTAGATCTTGTGTGGCAAGAGTCTAAGGGTTCTCCTGTTCATGTGGATCACTTGTAGAGGCATGGACACTATTCTACGCTCGGAACTCTGGCCATTGCCGTTTGTTGGACTTCATCGGAGCACCTTGGTTGAGTATTGACTCAATCCCTCAAAGATAAAATTTTATTTACAACGATTTTACTTCTTGCTCAATGTTTATCGCTAGATCTGAATTATTTTGGGTTTTCTTGTTCCATTTCTGCTACGCACAACTGTTGTGATGTATAGCAAAACCAAACCATGGTATCAGAGGCAGGTTGATGCGATGATCATTGTTTCAGATGTTACTAAATCTATTGTGTGTAGATCTGAAATTTAGAAGTGTTCTAAATACCCAAATCTATTCTTGAAACCACGCCAAGAATGCATGTGATTTCGTTGTGATATCATAGTTGATATTTTATTTACTCCTTAACAGTAACCATCCCTCTTATTGGTTTGTGAAACCAAGTGTGTGTTAGATTTTGAATCTCACATAGAGAGACGAGTTTATCTACTGTGTATGTGGAGTTTCTGTTGCTCATGTCCAGTGCATGTAAATCTGAAGATTTGGAAGGGTTCTAGATGTTTTGACTTAACCTAGTTCATCAAGTGTTGATGATTTCTCTTGTGCACATCTGGGAACAATTTGGATTATGATTGCTACAAGTTTTATTTTGTGGATGTGCACATTGGTTAATTTTTAACCATGATTAAGTGTTAATTAAGTATCTTAAATCCCTTAAGTAATATTAAGTATTCAGATGATTTTCGATGGATGACACTCTTCCTGCCTCGATCGATGAAGTGTGTTCCTGGCAAACCAAGGTGTATTAATCTATCTTGGTATGTGCGAATGGATAATTGTGATATCCCACTGACGACATCGGGTCAAACTTAACTGGGTGACCTTAAAGGTTGAGTGCTCAGAGGCATCGGGTTGGCATGCACTATATGATGGATGCGAATAAGGAGTTGTTCACAAACCATATAAGAGTTGCATAGTGATGCAATCGGCAAGCGTTGCCTACCTAAATAACTACATTGTGAGAGAAAAGCCAAAGCTGACTCATAGTATTGGTGAAATACAGATCTTGTCCACTAAGAGAGTAACTCGCATAAACTCTCTGAATTCATATCGAGGGTTATCAGTTTGATAAAAATAGTGGGAGTATTTTAATTAAAGTCCTAATTAAATAGAAATGTATTTTGAAATGTAGTACTGATTTTACTTTGCTAAATCTTGTAGAATTTCCATGGCAAGTGGATCTCATTCCACCCTGTCCCTCAGAGCCATCCTTGAGAAGGAGAAACTTAGTGGGACGAACTATTTGGACTGGTACCGAAACCTAATAATTGTTCTTAGTCAAGAGCGTAAGCTCTATATTTGGAAGAGGAATCCCCTAAAGAGCCAGCCGGGAATACATCCCATTCTAACAAAGATGCTTATACGAAGCATCAGGACGACTCCTTGGATGTCGAATGCCTCATGCTGGCAACCATGAACTCGGAGTTTCAGAAGCAACATGATAACATGGGTTGCAAAGCAATTGACGAGCATCTCAAGAAAAATTTCCAAGGGCAGGCTCGTCAAGAGAGGTTTGACGTCACTAAGGCTTTGTTTCAGTGTAACATGGGAGCTCGAGACCTAGTAGGGACTCACGTACTAAATATGATTGCATATATAGCTAGAGAACCTTGAGAGGCTAGGTTTTCCTCTGAGCAAAGAGTTGGCTACAGACCTGATCCTGCAATCTCTACCGGACAGTTATGTGCAGTTCGTCTTGAACTATAATATGAATGAAATAGACAAGAAACTTCCCGAGCTTCTAGGCATGTTAAGAACGGCCAAAATTAATATGAAGAAGGTCAAGCTTGCTAGCCCAACACTGATGGTGCATAAAGGCAATTTCAAGACCTAGGGATTCAAGAAGAAGAAGATATGACCTAAGTAAACTCTTGAGCTCAAGTCTTTAGCACTAAAAAAGAAAGGCTTGGCGAAAGAAGGGAAATGTTAACACTATGGGAAGGCTAGACATTGGAGGAGGAATTGTCCTTCTTATATTGAGGGTCTGCCGAAGATGAAGGGAGGTTTGAATTCCGCTTCAAGTATATATGTTATAGAGATAAACCTTTATGCTCCTTCATCTTAAGTATTAGATACCAGATGTAGTTCTCATATTTATATAAATATGTAGGAACTAGGAAGGAGAAGATTGTTGAGAAAACACTAAAAGACTAAAAATGAATGACTCGAACCCTACGTACCTTTAGTATTGTCATTTGGGTCATATAAATTAGAAACACGTATCGAAGCTCCATAAAGATGGACTACTGGACTCATTTTATTGTGAATCATTTGAGAGATGTGAATCATGTTTATTAGGCAAGATGACTAAAGTACCTTTCACTTGTTTCAATGAGAGGGCTGATGATCTCTTGGGTATAGTACATAGTGATGTATTCAGACCCATGAGTTCTATGGCTAGAGATGGGTACTTCTACTTTGTTACATTTACTGATGATTTCAGTAGATACAAATACGTGTATTAATGAAGTGCAAATCCGAAACCTTTGAAAAGTTCAAAGAGTTTAAGAACAAAGTAGAGAACCAGCTTGGTAAGAGGGTTAAAGCACTCCGATCTGATCGAGGTGGCAAATACTTGAGTCATGAGTTTTGTGATCATCTGAAAGAGTGTGGTATTGTATCGCATCTCACTCCA
The DNA here is from genome assembly GCA_039513925.1 of Platanthera zijinensis. Classification (NCBI taxonomy): domain Eukaryota; kingdom Viridiplantae; phylum Streptophyta; class Magnoliopsida; order Asparagales; family Orchidaceae; genus Platanthera; species Platanthera zijinensis. Next base: position 61,377,507 of record CM077098.1, on the reverse strand, counting down.
CCCAAAATGCCGCAGCATAATGGTGTGTCTGAGCGGAGGAATCGTACTATGTTAGACATGGTATCGTCGATGATGAGTCATGCAGATCTGCTTATTTTCTTTTGAGGATTTTCTCTAGAAACTACTGCTTTTACACTAAATCGTGCTCCAATGAAAGCGATTCTAAAGACACCGGATGAGATATGGACTGGGAATCATCCTAGTATATCATTCATTAAGATTTTGGGTTGTGAGGCATACGTGAGACGCCATATTCCTGACAAGATGGAACCCAAGTCAGATAAATGTTATCTTATGGGGTATCCTAAGGAAACTAAAGGGTACTATTTCTACATACCGTCTAAGGGCAATGTATTTGTCGGGAGGACTGGGGCCTTTCCTGAGAAAGAGTTCTTAAGGAGAAAGACTACCATGGTAGAACTTGAAGAAGTTCAAGAACCACAAATCGTGAATGAACCATAATTGGAACCTGAGCAAGTACTATAAGTTATTGTAGCTAGAGAGCCTTCTCAAGAAACACAAGTTCAATGTAGACTTGGTAGACTAAGGTTTGAGCCTGAGAGATATGGATTTCTCATGTATCAAATAGGTAATATGTTGCTTATGGATCATGATGATGAAACTGCAATCTACCAAGAGGCGAGGTGTGGACCGGACTTCGAGAAGTGGCTTGAGGCCATGAAATCTGAAATGAGCTCCATATATGCAAACCAAGTTTGTACCTTGGTGGTACCACCTGAAGGGGTATGACCCATAGTGTGCAAGTGGGTCTTCAAGAAGGATGGAAATGTACAGACATTCAAAGGGCGATTGATGGCTAAGGGTTTTAAGCAAATTCATGGTATTGACTATGATGAGACCTTTTCTCCTATTGCTATGGTAAAGTCCAACAGAATTCTGCTTGCTTTTGCTACATATTATGAGTACGAGATCTGGAAGATGGATGTCAAAACAGTTGGTGTTACAATTGTGATCTGGAAGTGATCAAGCATGTAGTCTCATTGTCAATGCAGTATGAGCCTATCAGGGTCACACATAAGAGCGTTTGGAGAATTTATAAGATTGGATTATGTTGGTCTTACTCATGTGATGAGTGAAGGACCAAGCACTGGCATGTGATGAGTGAAGGACTGGACTCAGACAGGTGTTAAGTGTGTCAAGTTTACTCAGCCAAGCATTGAGTGCGTCGAGACCATTAAACGCTTTCATCGAGACAAGTGTTGAATCGTCGAGTTAGCATTGAGAGTTTTGAGACCACTTGAAGATTCGTCGAGTCAATTGTTGATTCATCTAATGATGGTGTTGAGATCATCGGGACCACTAGAAGCCTTCGTCGAGTGAAATGTTGACTTGTCGAATTAGGCGCTGAGAGCATCGAGACCACTCGACACTTTCATCGAGTCAAGTGTTGATTCGATGAGTCTGACATTTAGTGTGTTGAGTGCGTTGAGTTCATTCAATGATTCATCGAGTAAAGTGTTGATTTGATGATTCTGGCATTGAGTGCGTTGAGTGCGTTGAGAGCACTCAACGATTCATCAAGTCAAGTGTTGATTCGTCGAATATCAAAGTGAATACTCAACGAATTCTGTTCCATCCAGTTTATTTCCTCTAAGTCCGATTCGACGTGGTCTGCTGATATGGGTTGGCTCGGTATTCAGTATATATATGTTATCTATAGTAAACCGAGCAAGTTACCCAAAGACAAGCGACGATATGTTTTTGACCTAATCGCGAGTCAACTTATTCTTCCTCCCGACGTAACTTTTCCGCCAAGCCGTTAATGCCAATCTCATCGCCGTCCGTCCGCCGTCCTTGTACTTTGCTGGAAAGTGTTTCAATGGTGTTGTATTTGTCACCGCCACCTCTTCTAGAGTAGACCTAGAAGTTTGTGAAGACGTAGAGTTATTTCTTCCAACCTAAATCTTGTGCGATAATAGTCTAAGGATTCTCCCGTTCGTGTGCATCACCTGTAGAGGTGTGGACACTATTCTACGCTTGGAACTCCAGCCATTGTCGTTCGTTGGAATCATTCGGAGCACCTTGGTTGAGTACTGACTCAATCCCTCAAAGGTAAAATTTTATTTACAACACTTTACTTCTTGATCAATGTTCATCGCTAGATCTAAACTATTTTGGGTTTTCTTATTCAATTTCTGATGCGCACAAGTATTGTGCGTATAACAAAACTCAATAGTTGTATTAGAGGAAGGTTGGTGCGATGATACTTTTTTCAGAAGTTGTTAAATCCATTGCGTGTAGATCTAGAAATTTTAAAAGTGTTCTAAATACCCAAATCTATTCTTGAAACCCCGCCAAGAATGCTTGTTTTTTCTTTGTGATATCTTAGTTGATATTTTTGTTACTCCTTAACAGTAACTGTCTCTCTTGTTGGTTTGTGAAACTAAGTGTATTTTAGATTTTTAATCTCACATAGGGAGACGAGCTTGTCTACTGTGTAAGTGGAGTTGGTGTTGCTCATGTCCAGTGCATGTAAATCTGAAGATTTAGAAGGGTTCTAGATGTTCAGATTAAGTCCAGTTCATCAAGTGTTGATGATTTTATTGTGCACATCTGGGATGCATTTGCATTATGACTGTGTTAGTTTTTTATTTGGTGGATGTTCACATCGATAAATTATTAACCATGATTAAATGTTAATAAAGTATCTCAAAAATCCCTTATGTAATATTAAGTATTCGGATGCCTTCCGATGGATGACACTCTTCCTGCCTTAATCGATGAAATGTGGGCTTGCCAAAATAAGGTGCATTAATCTATCTTGGTAAGGGTGCGAGCGGATAATTGTGATATCCCACTATCGACATCGGGTCAAACTTAAGTGGGTGACCACAAAGGTTGAGTGCCCAAAGGCATAGGGGTTGCATGCACCATATGATGGATGTGAATAAAGAGTTATTCACCAACCATACAAGAATTGCATAGTGTTGCAATTGGAAAACGTATCCTACCTAAATAACTACATTGTGAGAGAAAAGCCAAAGCTGACTCATAGTGTTGGTGAAATATTGATTTTGTCCGCTAAAAGAGTAATTCACTTTAACTATCTGAATTGATATCGAGGGTAATTAGTTTGATAAAAATAGTGGGAGTAATTTTAATTAAAGTCCTGGTTGAAATGAAAAATGTATTTTGAAATATAGTAATGATTTTTCTCTACATGAATCCTTGTAGAATTTCCATGTCAAGTGGATCTCATTCCACCATGTCCCTCAGGGCCATCCTTGAGAAGCAGAAACTTAGTGGGACAAACTATTTGGACTGGTACTGAAACTTGAGAATTGTTCTCTGTCAAGAGCGTAAGCTCTATGTTTCGGAAGAGGAATCCACTAAAGAGCCAACTGGGAATGCGCACCATTCTAACAAAGATGCTTATAAGGAGCATCAAGACGACTCCTTGGATGTCGAATGCCTCATATTGGAAACCATGAACTCTGAGCTTCAGAAGCAACATGAGAACATGAGTTGCAAAAAAATTTAACGAGCATCTCAAGAAAATGTTTCAAGAGCAAGCTCGACAAAAGAGGTCTTACATCACCAAGGCATTGTTTCAGTGTAATATGGGAGCTCGAGACCTAGTATGGACTCACGTACTCAAGATGATTGGGTATATAGAGAACCTTGAGAGGCTAGGCTTTCTTCTGGGCTAAGTGTTGGCTACAAACCTTATCCTGCAATCTTTGTTGGACAGTTATGAGCAGTTCATCTTAAACAATAATATGAATGAAATAGACAAGACATTGCCCAGCTCCTAGGCATATTGAGAAATGCTAAAATCAATATAAAGAAGGTCAAGCCTGCTAGTCCCATACTGATGGTGCATAAAGGCAAGGGAAAGACCAAGGGCTTCAAGAAGAAGAAGGTAGAACCTAAGTCACCTCTTGAGCCCAAGACTTCTCTACTGAAGATGAAAAGGATGGCGAAAGAAGGTAAATGGCACCATCGTGGCAAGACTGGTCATTGGAGGAAGAAATATCCTTATTATATTGAGGGTATGCACAAAATGAAGGGAGGTATGACTTCCGCTTCAAGTATCAATGTTATAGAGATAAACCTTTCTGCTCCTTCATCCTGGATATTGGATACCAGATGTGGTTCTCACATTTATATAAATGTGCATGAACTGGGAAGGAGAAGATGTTGAGTAAAGGGGAGGTGGACCTGCATGTTGGCAATAGAGCAAGAGTTGTTGCTATCGACATAGGAGTTTACCGACTTTCTTTGCCCAGTGGCCTTGTAATAGAACTTGATAATTATTATTATGTTCCTTACATAACCAGGAACATTATATCTATTTCATGTTTGGACATGATTGGATTTTCTTTTGTTATTAAAAACAATTGTTGTTCTATATTTAAGAATGATGTTTGTTATGTTATAACTCAAATGTTTAGTGGTTTATATGTTTTGAACTTAGACCATCAGATCTATAACATAGAAAATACTAAAATACTAAAAACGAATGACTCAAACCCTACGTACCTTTTGCATTGTCGTTTGGGCCATATAAATGAGAAATGCATATCCAAGCTCCAAAAATATGGACTACTGGAAACATTTGATTATGAATCATTTGAGAGATGCGAATCTTTTTTGTTAGCCAAGATGACAAAGGTCCCTTTCACTGGTTTCAATGAGAGGGCTGATGATCTCTTGGGTATAGTACATAGTGATGTATACAGACCAAAGAGTTCTATTGCTAGAGGTGGGTACTTCTATTTTGCTATATTTACTGATGATTTTAGTAGAAATAGATACGTATATCTTATGAAGTGCAAATCCGAAACCTTTGAAAAGTTCAAAGAGTTTAAGAACAAAGTAAAGAACCAGTTGGGTAAAAGGGTTAAAGCACGCCGATCTGATCGAGATGGCAAATACCTGAGTCATGAGTTTTGTGATCATCTGAAAGAGTGTGGTTTTGTATCACACCTCACTCCACCTAGAACACTGCAGCATAATGGTGTGTTTGAGCGGAGGAATCGTAATCTATTATACATGGTACGGTCAATGATGAGTCATGCAGATCTGCTTGTTTCCTTTTGGGGTTTTGCTCTAGAAACAGCTGCTTTTACACTAAATCGTGCTACAATGAAGGCGTTTTAAAGACACCATATGAGATTTGGACTGTGAAGCATCCTAGTATACCATTCATTAAGATTTGGGGCTGTGAGGTGGATGTGAGATGTCAAATGCCTGACAAGCTGGAACCCAAGTCAGATTAATGTTATCTTGTAGGGCATCCTAAGGAAACTAAAGGGTACTGTTGGGTACACTGAAAAATATATACCAGATTTGGAGAAGCCTCATCTTACTCAATGATATACATCAATTTATATTTGATGTATGTTTGAGTTTTATTGTGCTGCTATAAGGTTTGCAAAGAATTTTTCTAAGTACAAGTGTCGACACTTGTGAAGAATTGTGTCGACACCCAGAAGAGCTTGTGCCGACACCAGAAGAAAAGTTGTGTCGACACCCAGAAGTTATGTCGACACTAGAAGAAAAGTTGTGTCGACACCCAAGCATTGTGTCGACACCTGAAGAAGAGGTTGTGTCGACACCAAGAATTGTGTCGACACCTAAGGCAGGAATTGTGTTGACACCTATAGAAGAAGTTGTGTCGACACACAGGAGTTATGTCGACACTAAAAGAAAGGCTTGTGTCGACACTCAGGAATTGTGTCGACACCTGAAGAAGGTTTGTGTCGATAACTAGACACACACTCAACTCCATCTTACAATAACAGCTATTCTGAGTTAGAAGGCTTGTGTCGACACACAAGACTTGTGTCGACAGACACTCAATGACAGCTATACACACACTTAATGCCATTTGTCTGCAGTAGCTAAGTTAAGAACAGAAGCAGTTGTGTCGACACACAGGACTTGTATTGACACACACACTCAACGACGACTGGACATACACTCAACGCTATCTGTCTGCAGCAGTTATGTCGAGACCAAGAGCAGTTGTGTCAACAAACAGGACTTGTGTCGACACATACAAACAGGAGATGTGTCAAGTATCAGAAGGATGACTATGTGAACACATGAAGTGTTATGTCAAAACCACCAAGACTTATGTTGACACTTAGTCTATTTGTGTCGACACATAGAAGCAGTCTGCTGAGTAGATCATGCTGACTTATAAAATCATTAAGGAAACAACTGTCTTGACTGGTGACTCGACAGCTGTCATTACCAACAGGTCTGATACCTTTGTCAAAACTATCAGAAGGTTGTTACAAACCGGATCAGCCGGTAACCATGAGAAATCTCTATATAAAGGACTGATCCGTGATAACATATATACAACACAGAGACAGAGATAAAAAGTGGATCATCTATGGAAAGTTTTCAATAATAAGAAAAGGGGTAACCCTTAAGAAGGCAGATTCTGAACAGTCTGCAGAGAAGATTCAGATCTCATTATGAATTCAAGGAAGGAGCTGATAGAAGATCAACTTCTACATCAAGAAGAGTTCAACCTTATTTTGTTCTATCAAGAAGCTTTGAAACAGCTAAGTCAGGTTGGATCTGGAGTTTTAGTTCATTCAAGAACTAATCAAGAAGCTCTCACCTATAGAGTAATCTATTTGGTTATATTTCTGTTTCTCTCAATTACTCAATTACTTGTAGGATCTTTTATTAGATCTGAGTTGTAAGCCTATAATTATAAAGGCTGAGGTAGGGATGAGTGCCTAGGGTGTAGGACTATTGATGGTTTGAGTTGTAAGCCTAGTTATAAAGGCTGAGGTAGGGCTGTGGCCTGAGGTAGGATTCTTGGGAAGAATCTAAGGTAGGACTTGTATAAGGGTCTGTTTGGGACAGCGGCTGCGGATCAGAAAGCTGCTCTCTGATCCGCAGCAGCTGTTTTTGCTGTTTGTTTCAGGTGCGAATTCAAAATCTCGTTTTGAAAAACAGCATATGGAGTGCTTTTTTGAGCGCTTCGTAATTCTCGCGTCCGCGTCTCCGCTTCCGCAAAAATTCGCGTGCCGCTCCCTGCTCCAAAAAAATCCCGCAGCCCGCAGAACTCCATCTTCTCTCCCGCAGATCTCCATCTTCTATCCCGATCCCGCAGCCCGTAGATCTCCAGATCCGGATCTGGCGATTCTTCCAATCCTTCCCGCTGCCCATCCTTCCCGACCGCGGCGACATCCGATGAGATCATCCAGCAAAATCGGCTCGACATTGGCTACCATTGACTAGCCTGAACAACGACCCGAGCTTCCATCATCTTCTCCAACCCAAGCTTCCATCGGCTTCTCCAACCCGAGCTTCCATCTTCTTCTCAAGCCCTATAGCAAAGGTCCGACTCCATCCCTAGATTTCTCCTCTATTTTTTTGTTCTACTCCAGCCCTAATTTTTTTTTGTGTGTGTGTAATTTTTTTGTTTGTTCTGTGTATGTGTGGGTGTGTAATTTTTTTGTGTGGATGAGTGTGTATGAATGTAGATGTGTGTGTGTGTATGTGTGTGTTTATGTATGTGTGTGTGTGTATGCTTGTGTGTTTGTGTGTGTGTCTTATATGAATGTGTGTGTGTGTGTGTGTATGATTGTGTGTTTGTGTGTGTTTATGTATGTGTGTGTATGAATGTGTGTGTGTGTTATGTGAATGTGTGTGCATGAATGTGTGTGTGTGTGTGTATGATTGTGTGTTTGTGTGTGTGTGTTTATGTATGTGTGTGTGTGTATGAATGTGTGTGTGTGTGTTATGTTAATGTGTGTGTATGAATGTGTGTGTGTGTGTGTGTATGATTGTGTGTTTGTGTGTGTGTTTATGTATGTGTTTGTGTGTATGAATGTGTCTGTGTGTTTATGTGAATGTGTGTGTATGAATGTGTGTGTGTCTTGTATGAATGTGTGTGTGTGTATGCTTGTGTTTTTGTGTGTGTTTGTTTTTCCTTATCTGTGTGTGTGTGTTCCAAACAAATCACCATTTGTAACAAATTAGTGTGGGTGTTTTACAAAAATATAGATGTGTTGACCTTAATTAGTTTTGTTGATTTTCAGTTGGAATCTCACCATTTGTACTTGTTATTTTAATTACGGTTTAGGGTATAACATAATGGTAAAGGATGGAGGAATCGTAGCGAGTTGGGAGTCAGTTGAAGTGATGTTATTTTGTGATCTCTGCATAAAAGAGATTGGTTTAGGGAATCGGCCCACCACTCACTTTAGAAAAGAAGGGTGGAAAAATTTGATTGTCGGGTTTAAAGAACGAACCGGGAAAAGCTACGATCGATCGCAAATGAAAAATAAATGGGATCATTTGAAGAATGATTGGAAGTTATGGAAGGAGTTGAAACATGGCGAGACTGGTTTAGGTTGGGACCCGGAGAAGAGAACTATTGTTGCTTCATGGTAGGCAGAGAAGATTAAGGTCAGAACAAATTAGTGTTTGATTTCATGAAATTGGTTTTTATTATGACAACATCTAATATTGATATATTGATTGTAACAGGTTGTTCCTGGGGCCAAACAATTTCGATACGGAGGTATTGCACCAGACTTGGAGGAGAAACTAAACTCCATGTTCAGTCAGGTTGTCGCAACTGGAGAAGACTCATGGGCTCCTTCAATTGGGAGTTTGTAACCGGATATGGGGAGGATCTAGTTGGAAGATATCGATGTAGTAGATAACATGGAAGGTGGTCCTGAAGATATAGAAGGTTCTTCAACACCTTCATGGGAATGCGTCTTCCTCGGCTAGTAAAAGAAGAAAGATCGGGAAGAACGAAGGAAGGGCAATGTCTTTGATGTCAGATTTGCATCAATCCACTCTAGTTGTAAAGCCTCCACCAGTTGTCACAGTAAAGGAGGTGGTGGAGTTGATTTCCAGTATCCCAGAGCTACGAGCAAACCTGGACGTATATTACTTTGCTCTGGAGCACATAAGGGAGAAGACCACTAGGGAAATTTTCATGAGTATCCCAGAAGATATGCGTGTTTGGTTGATTATGAAGGCATATGAGAAGAGGGCTCAGTGATACGGGCATACCTCTATCTTTTTTAGATTTTGTGTTTTGCATGGCGAACACTATGATATTTATGTTTGCTTTATGATGTTCTACCGCATGTTGAGTAATATTTGTCCTCGAAAATATAATAGCTGTTTTGTTTTTCTCTTTATATAGATTATGATAAATATTTTGTGATGCTTTAAATGCAGGTACGATAATGGATACGCATTACTCCGATCCTGAAGATTCCAGGGATTCATCAAGTCTTTCGCCGGAGCGAACCCAATATATAGAGTACTATCGTGCAGTTATGTCATCGATTGAGAGGCTGGATTATTATGTTCGTGACACAAGACCATGCATGACATCTACACAAACAGGTGTGAAATGGGTTAAAGAATTACTAGACAAACATCCAGATAGGATTCACGATTCATTACGGATGTCAAAATGCATTTTCATCGATTTACTTCATAAACTATAGGTGGATCATGAACTTCAAGGGTCACAATGAACGACGGCAAGAGAAGTTCTAGGGATTACATTGTACATCTTAGCACAAGGAGGTTCCATTAGATTGGCGAAAGAGCGATTCCAGCATTCGACTGATACCATTAGTAGATATTTTTTGAAAGGCCGTACATCACTTTTGTTACTCTCTGCTGAGGTTATAAAGCCTATGGACCCTCAGTTCAGAGAGATTCCGGCCGAGATTAGAAGTGATGCTTGTTACATGCCATTCTTCAAGGATTGCGTTGGTGCAATTGACGGGACACATGTAGATGCGAGGATACCCGTAGAAGATCAAGTCCGGTACTTAGGACGTCACGGCACAACGATGCAAAATGTAATGGCAGTCTGTGATTTTAATATGTGCTTTACATTTGCATTGGCTGGATGGGAGGGCACTGCTCATGATAGCCGCATCTTCACACACGCATTGGGAGATAATAGATTAAATTTTTCGCATCCCCCGCAAGGTATACAAATCAATTTTTTTTTAAATCATTTAAATTTTTTATACCACATAATGTTTGGGTGTTTAACATACCAAATAAATGCAGGTAAATTTTATTTGGTGGATGCTGGATACCCGTTGAAGATGGGTTATTTTAAGCCGTATCCGAATAGATGATATCACTTGGCAGACTATGCCCGTGGTAGTCGGCCTGTTCATGGAAGGCAAGAACATTTCAATAAGGCGCATTCATCTCTTCGTAGTGTTATCGAGTGTACATTTGGATTGTGGAATAAGAAGTGGGGTATATTGATCAAATTTCCATAATATACCTTCAAGAAACAGCGGTCCATAGGGCTAGACACAATGGCCTTGCATAACTTCATTCGTAGACATCCTTCTCGCTGGGACCCTGAGTTTAATGCTTGTGATGCAGATGAGTCTTCTTACGTTCCCTTAGAGGATGAAAACCCGGCGGTAGAGGATGACATTGAAAGTAATGTGGGTGATGTTGTTGGAGCTGAATATATGTCTACGGTACGAGATAACATTGCCGAAGAAATATATAGGGCGCGTCGGTAAAAATTCGATCCTTATCTGGTTAAATATTTTACAGTATTTTAATAATCATACCAATTGATGCGTATAAATTTTCTTCAAACAGGTGATTGGAAAGGATTGGAGAGAGCAGTCAACGGACGTCGGAAGTCAATTTACATTTATCAGCTATTTTGTGTTATTTAGACCTGTTTTTAAGAATGATGTGAAAGACTCTTGTTATCGATTGTTTTTAATTATTTTCTGCGTTAAAATATTTATGTATTTTAAAGTTTAAAAAAACAGCATCCAAAAGCTGTTCATCCAAACAACTAAATTAGAAAATTTTTCTTCAAAGCGCAATTCTACACAGAACACCCAAACACTCTGCAGCTTTTCAAAACTGCTCCCCAAAGAGCTCTTTCAAAATAGCTCTATCCGGACAGCAGCTTTTTAATCCGCCAGAGCTGTCCCAAACAGAGCCTTAGTCTGAGGTGTAGGAACCATCTAGTTCTGAGTTGTAAGATCTATGGATCTGAGCTAGTGGAAGGAAGTTGTGCTGAATCCAGTTCTCTACTGGATAGGCGAAGGGGGAAAGTGGATGTACCCATACCTTGGGGAACCACTATAAATCTGGTGTATGTTGTGCTTTATTTGTTGTGTTGTGATTGTATGTTCTGTGCTGTAATAAGAACCTGTTAAATTGTCTAAAATTCTTAAAAGATAATTAGAACCTATTAACCCCCCCCCCTTTAGGTGTTTAGGCTCTTGAAATAAGTCTTTCAAGTGGTATCAGAGCCAAGTTTCATAGATAATTAGAACCTATTTTAAATTGTCAAAAATTCTTAAAAGATAATTAGAACCTATTAACCCCCCCCCCCCCTCTAGGTGTTTAGGCTCTTGAAATAAGTCTTTCAAGTGATATCAGAGGGAGGTTCCTCAAAGATTGACTTAACAGTCTGAGTGAACCTCCTAGGCAATTAACAGATTTCAAGAATGGGTTCAAGTAAGAATCAAAAAGAACATGGATCTATTAAACTGCCTATCTGCAGGAAGGAGTGCTTTGGTATATGAAAAGAAAGGGTCAGATTGTTTATGGAAGCTTCTGATCCAAGAATTTAAATTACTGTATAGGAAGGACCCTTCATTCCAATGAATGTATCAGCACTTGATGCAAATGTGAAAACCCCAAAGAACTATTCTGAGATGATAAAGAATGAAATCATCCTGGCAACTCTAGACAAAAGGGCACAGAATATCATTATAAGTACCATAGATGATGCCACCTTTCAGAATCTGGTGCACTGTAAAACCTCCAAGGAAATGTGGGACACCCTTATTATCTATATGGAGGGAACAGAAGAAGTTAAAGAAGACAGGAAGTCTATGCTAAATAAAGAATATAAGAGCTTTAGACAAACCAAGACTGATAGCATAACTGAATGTTATAAAAATTTCTTCGGGATAGTTAATGAGCTAATGACATATGGAAGAGTCTTCAGCACATATGAACTAAATGACAAGTTTCTCAGGTCTCATACAAAGGACTGGGACACAAAGATTTGTTCCATCAGAGAGGTGTCCAAGCTTGCTGATACACCTCTTCCCACACTGTTTGGAAAGCTGATATCATATGAAATGCAGCTCACTGACAGAAAGGAGGAAGAGAAGAGTAGCAGGTCTGACTACAAGGATACGTCAGTTGCCTTCAAGGCTGAAGGCACAAGAAAGGGCAGGAGAAAATCTCCTTCTCCACCCAGAAGGAGTGCTGAGGCAGAAGAAGGAATTCCTGACAACAGCACATCAGATAGCCATACCTCTGATGAGGACTTTGCTGCCTTTACAAGGAAGTTCCAAAGGTTCATGAAAAAGAAGAAGTGGAGAACCATGTCATCTTCATCATTTTCCAAGGATGAGTATTACAAGAAAAAGAAGACTCCCAAGGAGGACAGGTATGCCTCAAAACCTAGTAAACAAACTAATTCTAAGATTGTTTGCTATTGTTGCAACAGGCCAGGGCATGTCATAGCTGACTGTCTAGACAAGAGGGCTGAATCAAAAGATAATAAGAAACAACAAATGAAGGGCAAGAAAGAGAAATCTTTTGTTGCCCAGAAGCAGAAGAGCTGGACAAATTCTTCATCATCTGAATCAGGAGAAGAAGAAGATGTTGAAGCATATGTTGGGTTATTCTCAAATGAAGAGGATTCTAAGGAGTTAGAATTCCTACAAATGCTGGAATCCATAAATGGAGTGGAAGAATATTGCTGCAAGGGTCTGATGGCCCTATTAGAAAATGATCAATGCCAGGATCAGGTTGGTCCTAACAAGGTATACAATTCTCCCTCAGCTTCTGACTATTTCATTGGATCAGAATCAGAAGCATTTGCATCAAGAGATGTAGATGGTTCTGAGTCTGAAGGGGATGTACACCAACTCATTGATGAGTATGGTGGGTTATTGCAAGCTCTAAAGAGAAGCAAGCTTCTTGTCAAGGAGCAGGCCAAGGAGATTGAATCTCTTAAGCAGGCAGCATCAGAATAAGCCAAGCTGATTGATTTAAAACTGAAAGAGGTTGCCAAACTGAAGAACATAACTATTATTCAAATGGGCACAATCACTTTCAAGGAAAATCATATCAAGAACCTGGAGGCAAGACTCCAGAAAGAAAGAGAGCTAGTGGCTAAATTCTCTAAGCCAAAATCTATCTTGCCCTCAATAGAAAATTTCATTCCTCAAAAAGGAAAGACTGGTCTAGGTTTTAAGGGAAGAACTAGGGCCACCAATTCTCATGGAAAAGGTAAGGCCCCAGTTCAGCCACTAGCCTCTAAGCCCCCTATTTTCTTTAGGAAGGAGATGCAACCTACTAACAGGCATGATCATGAAATTACTCATGGTCACTGTGAGTATGTAGATCACATTGGCAAGTGTGAAAATGCCAGTAGGCCACTCTATAGGCAAGCCCATCGGGTTCAAAAGGAATTCTTAGGGTTTGCTGCTCCATCACCAACACTTAACAGGACTGTTGCCAACAAGGTTGTGAAGTCTGTACCTATGAGAAGGTACAAAAGGTTTGAGTGTTAGTGTTGTGGAAAGGTAGGCCACTTTGCTATGGATTGCTAGTTTAACACAAGTGTCAGAACCAAGGGTAGTTTACCTATCAGAAAATCTGTAGGTAAATAGGTTATTTCCCAAACTAACAAGGACCTAGGACCAAATTATAATTTGGGTTCTAAGGATAAGTAATTATTTATTTGATGCAGGTGGATCCAAGTGACCATACCCCTATATGGTACTTGGATAGTGGATGGTCCAGACACATGACTGGAACAAGAAGAATGTTGAGGGACTTTTTTCCCATAGAGAATGGTCCCAAAGTCATCTTTGGTGGATCAGAAAAAGGAGTCATCAAATGATTTGGTAACATTTCTAGTGACTCAATTACTATCACTAAAGTCGCTTATGTGAAGGGTCTGAAACATAACCTGATTAGCATAAGTCAGCTTAGTGATCTAGGTTATGACATCTCCTTTCACAAATGGGAGTGCCAAATTAAGAGGTCAAGTGATCAAGAGATCATTTTGACTGGCACTAGGAAAGGAAATGTTTATTATCTTAACCTAGATTGTGAGTTGAACAATTCACCTATTTGCCTAGTTTCAGATGAGAAAGCTTCACTATGTGTCAAATGGCACAAAAGGCTAGCTCATCTGAACTATAAGTCCATAGGACTGCTATTCAGCATGGGTCTGGTGAGGAATGGTCCTCAAGTCAAGTGCATTAAAGAGGGAGTGTGTTCAGCTTGCCCAAAGGGCAGACAGACTAAGTTCTCGTTTCCTGCACTAGATACCAAAGATTCATTGAGATGTTTATATCTCTTGCATATGGGTTTGTTTGGTCCTATGCCAATTCATAGTCTTGGTAGGAAAGTATATACACTAGTTGTTGTGGATGACTATTCTAGATACACTTGGGTGTTCTTCTTGAGGCCGAAATCTGAAACCCCTAGTGTTTTCCAGACTTTTGTTAGACAAGTTCAGAATGAATTTAACAATTCAGTGGTCAAAATCAGAAGTGACCATGAAATTGAATTTCAGTCTGAATGTATGATAAAATTATGTGAAGAACTTGGGATACATCAGGAGTTCTCCTCACCTAAAACACCTCAGCAAAATGGAATTACTGAAAGAAAGAATAGAACTCTTATTGAGGCTGGTAGAACTCTACTCAGTAATACTACTCTCCCTGAATATTTCTGGGCTGAGGCTGTAAACACTGCTTGTCATGTTCTCAATAGAGCATCCATAAATAAGAAACTTAAGAAGACTCCCTATTAGATTTTGAAAGGCAAAAAACCAAACATTTCTTATTTCAGAATCTTTGGTAGCAAGTGTTATGTCATAGTTAATGGTAAACACTACCAAACAAAGTTTGCTGCCAAATCCCTAGAAGGGATATTTTTTGGGTACATCAATAACAGTAGGGCATACAGGGTCTATAACTTGACTACTCAAGTTGTAAAAGAGTCAGTCCATGTTGTTTTTTATGAGTCTAGATTGATTAACAATGAATTGTTTAGTTCTTCAGTTAGTTCTATAGGTCTAACAGACAGGCTGGACAAGATGACCATCAATGATGAAGCTCCTGCTAGGATGGATGATGGAAAAGATTCATGATATCCAGGGGGAGAACAAAACTCATTGGATGATGAAGACAATGAGGAGCATCAGGTGGAGGAAAATGATGAAGGCCATGAGGTAGACAGGTTTCCTCCAGCAAGAAGACACCTGAAGGATCATCCAGCTCACCAGATAATTGGTGATGCAAGTCAAGGTGTTCTAGCAAGGACCAAAAGCATGAACACAGTTCTATTTTTTAGCTTCTTGTCACAAATAGAACCCAAGAAGTTTGAAGAAGTCATGCTAGATACTAACTGGGTTGATGCTCTACAAGAAGAGCTGAATCAATTCAGAAAATGCAAAGTCTGAAAAATGGTTCCTAAACCAAAGGATGACACATTATAGGAACCAAGTGGATCTACAAAAACAAACTTGATGAGAATGGCACAATTATCAAGAATAAGGCCAGGTTTGTAGTAAAAGGCTATAAGCAAGAGGAAGGGATTGATTTTGATCAAACCTTTGCACCAGTAGCAAGGCTAGAGGCTATAAGAATGTTCTTGGCTTATGCTGCCTATCAAGGGTTCAAGGTATATCAGATGGATGTAAAGTCTAAATTTCTGAATTATGACTTAAAAGAGGAAGTCTATGTTGAGCAACCCTCAGGTTTTATAGATTCTCATTATCCTGATTATGTATATAGGCTTAGGAAAGCTCAATATGGTTTAAAACAAGCCCCTAGGGCTTGGTATAAAACCTTGTCTACTTTTCTTATTGAGAATAAATTCTCTAGAGGAAAGATAGACAAAACTCTATTCTTTAAGGAATCTAAAGGCAAGATAATCCTAGTCCAGATATATGTTGATGACATTATCTTTGGATCTACAAAAAACAATATTTGTAGAAAGTTTGCTAAACTTATACAAGGGAAGTTTGAGATGAGCAGTATGGGTGAGCTGAAGTTCTTCTTGGGACTTCAAATCAGAAAAACTGATAATGGATTTTCCATATCTCAGTCTAAGTTAACCAAGGAGTTGTTTAGAAATATGGTATGGACTCAGCCTCCACCATGAAAACTCTAATGGGAACAAGTATGCCTATAGGCAAAGATGAGACAGGGAAACCTGTTGATGAGTCTTTGTATAGAGGGATAATTGGCTCCCTACTCTACTTGACTGCTAGTAGACCTGACATCATGTATGCTATATGTGTCTGTGCTAGGTGCCAAGCTTGCCCAAAGGAATCTCATTATACTGCAGTTAAGAGAATCTTGAGATATCTTAAGGGCACACCTAATCTAGGTCTTTGGTACCCTAAGAATAGAGATTTCATACTAAAATATTTCTCAGATGCAGACTTTGCAGGATGCAAAGAAGATAGGAAGAGTACTACAGGAACCTGTCAATTCCTAGGTGGATGGCTGGTGTCATGGTGCAGCAAGAAGCAGACCAGTATAGCCATATCAATAGATGAGTCTGAATATGTAGCTGCAGACAGTTATTATGCACAATTATTGTGGATAAAGCACCAACTAGAAGATTATGATATCAAGATAAGTAGAATTCCACTGTTTTTTGACTCTACAAGTGCTATTTCTATTACAAAGAATCCTGAATTAAGTTTCATTTCATAAGGGAACATGTGGAAAAAGAAGATATTAATCTAGAATTTGTAAACACCAATAATCAAATTGCTGATATTTTTACAAAACCTATGGATGAAACTAAATTCAATTATTTTAAAATTGAATTAGGTATGTTGGACTTAGAATAGGTCAGCTCAAGTATTCCTAAGTAGTATATGTCAGTAGAAAATTTCTCTAGAAATTTGTCTAAGTACAATGTTTGTGTCAACACAAGCAGACTTTGTGTTGACACACTCAGTATGTTGTGTCGACAAAGAAAAATGATGTGTCGACATAGAAACAGTATCTGTGTCTGTTGGAACACCCTAGTTTGGATTTGGGTTAGGATCACTATGTCTTTATGACTATTAGATAGACCCATCAATGTATAGCTAAGGGTCATAGGATGTGCTAACTCAGAGCCTCTCTAAGATTTAAGAAATCAGCCAAGAGAAATCAGTCAGAGAAGAAATCAGAATTCATCCTTGGCGTCGAGCTCAGATCGACGTTTTGAAGTTAAGGCATCGAGATGAGATTGACGATCTCTGAGCTCAGGTCCACGAGGCGTCGAACTCCGTTCGACGATCTCCGAGCTCAGATCGACGTTTTCTGTTCCAGACCAGCTCAAACATCTCTGAGCTCAGATCAACGATAGTCGAGCTCAGATCGACGTTTTCTGTCCCAGACCAGCTCCAATATCTCTGAGCTCAGATCGACAATAGTTTAGCTCAGATCGACGATCATCCTGTTGAGATCGACGATTTATGCCATCTCTCTGAACACAAGTTCCCAGGCAGATTTTTAGGATATTCTTGGTCCAATCAAAGTGAGTTGTTCGTATTCCAACACAGTTTTATTACATGACAGTTACAAGAATACAGTTATGGAGATTATAGCCATTGGAGTAACTAAGAGGCAGCAATAATAAATACAAGAATTCAAATGACCATTGTCCTTCTATCAGAATATATACACAAAGTTACAGAGGAAATAAAAAGAGAATAAGAAGAAGAGAGAGAATAGTGGAGAGAAGAAAGTAGTACAGGAATCAGAGTTCCAGGAAGAACTCAACATCACCTGTATAGCCAGTGCTCTTATCAGATCTACTGTTCTAGGAAGCCTGAAGAGACAACTACTCTACATCAGTCTGAAGGCTTACTGGAAGATCAACATAACCAAGGCTTCAACATTCACACTCCAAGACAACTCACATTTCAGCCTTTGTTGACATCATCATTTGCTGGAGCAGTCATTCATTGAAGACTTATCACCCTATGCAAAGCTCTCCTTCCTAAACAATTGCAAATCTAAGAGGGAGCTTTGACAACATCATCAAAATCCACTTATGCTTCTCTTTGATTGTTGAACAGAGAAGACAACATCTACTCTCCCTTCCCCCCTGTACAAAGGGTTCTTGAACTCCCTTCAAAAGTTCTGAGCTTGGTTTCTGAGACCTTATAAAACTCAGTGGTGGCAAGACACCTGATCAAAAAATCCAGTTTGGTTTTTGAGCACCTTATCAAAAGCTCATTGGTGCCCAGGACACCTGATCAACTCTTCCTACAGTGGATTCCTACCTAGGGTGGTAGAAGAGTGGACTACCCAAGTTTAGGGGAACCACTATAAAATTCTTGTGTCGTCTGGTTTGCCTTTATTTCTTTTCTTTCGTATTCTTGCTGTGTATTTGCTCTAATCTCTAGGATAGATCTCACTTTCAGTGTCGATAAGAGTATAGGTGTCGACACAACTCTGTCAAGACTTTAAGTTAGCTGATTTTTGTGTCGACACACAAAAATCAAAGTCGACACTCTATGTCGAGACTTAACCAGTCAATGTCGACACTGACATAAGTATGTCGACACATAGACGTGTCGACTAAACCTAAGCATTGTCGATACCTAGTCTTATTACTAAGGCGCTTCTTTTGAACTCCCCTATTCACCTAGACTACAAATAGGTGAAGCCAAAATCTTGTCAACTACGCTTTCAAATTTCTCGACCCTAGCCCTTGTGTCGACTTCGATATTCTTTTCTCTTCTCTCTCTCTCTCTCCCTTCCATCAATGGCGCCCATCAAGGAAGAAAAAGTGAACGAAGGGTATGAGCTGGTTCGTGGTGGTTTCACGACAACATCTCCAGAAATTTAGGGTGTAATTACCCTAATTTCAGAAAATGGTTTGGAATTCTTGGTATCTGAACCGACGAAGATCTGGAAGAAAGAAGTCATGGAATTTTACACATCTGTAACTATGAACACAGACGAAAAGAAGATCAAAGCTACTGTAAAGTATTCCAGAGTAAAACTTACACTGAAGACCATAAGGAAATCTCTTCAGCTTCCCTTGGTTAAGGATACTGATGAAATAACTCCATCCCTGACTAAAGATGCCTTAAGCTGGTGCGGGTTAAACCCTAATACCAAGGTTGGATCATCTATTACTCGAAAAGGGATGAATTCACAAGGAAAGTTTCTGTCAGAAATAATAGGCAAGGTAATTTTGTGTAAAACTGGTGGACATGACAGAATTTCAGTCCACATGTTTAATCTAATGATAAGGGTAATATTCAAAGTGAAAACTTACTGGGCCACAATAGTGTTTCACAAGATTCAAGAAGGAGTAAAGAAACCAAACTTGGGTAGGATACTAAGTCTATGTTTATCTTCATTAATACCAAATGTAATGAACCAACTGCAAGGATCCAAAATCAACCACATGAGGAGAATGGATATGAGAATACTTTCTAGATGGGATAGGGTGTTGACAAAGGAAGTATCAACACCCCAGAAATAAATAAAGAAAGATAAAAAGCAGAAGAAAGTTGCTCAACAAGTAGAATCCTCCAGTGATTTTGAAGAGGAGGTAGTCTTCAGCTCAGATGAAGACCAACAATGAAAGGAAGCCCAAGATCAAATGAAGGGCAGTGAGCCCCTGGAACAACATATAGTCTCAACTCCAGGAGGAGAAAACCCAAAACAAACTGAGTTGCCTGCCCAAGGGGGAGGCATTGCTGAAGCTGCCCTAGAGAGTGAATTAGTTGCTGATACTATTATGGACATAGTATCAGAAATCAATAATGAAGCTCAAGACAATGCTGAGAAAGAAGCTCAAAATGAGCAAGTAAGTATCCCATTTCTATAGAGGACCCTAGACAAAGATCTGGATGTCCAGGGAAAACATTTTGTTGTTCAAACTAATCTTGTTCCTCCTATACAGGTGTAGCAAGAGTTCACTATGGAAGAGATCTTTTCTGATTTACCTGATGCAAGGACTAAGGGGGAGAAATCCCAGATTGAAAAAGAATTGCCAAGGACTGAGGGGGAGGAGCGGCTATATGTCCCATCTACTAAGGAAACTGTTGATATAGAAAGCTCCTCATAACCCTCTGATGATGAGGAAGCTACTATGGCTAAGAAAAGGAAGATAGTTGAAATAAAGAAAAGGAGCTCAGGCTACAAGAAAGCCTTGCACACAGTCACACAACCACCAGCTCCAAGCATGGAATTCAGTTCATTACTGGTCGAAAAGCATGTAAAATTGGATGAACAAAGGCAATCTCTAGAGAAGTATGTGGATGAGTCAAATAAGGAACTGTAGTTTCAACTGGCTTAGGACATTAAGTCAATCAGGTTTGAAGTGAATCTACATAAGAAAGAAATGATAGATTGCTTCCATAAGGGAGGCAATGCTGTAGTTTATTTGGCTAAGCAACAAAAGCTTATAAAGACTGAGATTAGGGACATTGCCACAAAGAAAGGGTATGTATTGGAAAATTAATTCAGGTCCAATGAAAATCTCAAAGATTCCCATGAAGAAATACTCAAAAAGCTGGGAAGTATCAACACTGATCTGAAATCTGAAATATCAAAGCAAATCAAAGAAGATCTAGCTGCTTTTCAAACAACTATTGGAGCCTCTCAAAAGATAATTTCTGATACCTTAATTAAGTTTAAAGACTATTACAAAGAAGGAACAGAATATCTGGCTGATCAGATAAGGTTTCAAAAGACTGATCTAAGGGATCATATTACTAGAGAAGTCATAAAGGGGGAGAGATTGTTAGTCAAAGCTAGCTCTGACCATGCAAAATGGGTCTCTAATTCCATCAGAGCTACTCTTGGCTTTCCTCCTTTATGTGATGATGACAATGTTGTTGAATCTGGAATTCAACCTGCTACTATTGAAGGAGATCAGCCTGAAGTTGCACAAGTCATTTACCCTCCTGCTGATTTTGACATGGTTCAACAGGAAGTGCAGACAATGTACAGTCCTTTACAGGAGGCATCAAAGGTGATTATTGAAAAAGTAGAAATGTCTGAGGCTGCCAAGCAAGCTCAAAAAGAGGCACAATTATCCAAGAAAAGGTTCAAAGAATAGGCTGAGTTGAAGCCAGATTTTGAACAATGGAGCCCCACTTCAAGGAATATCATCTTGACTGCATGGAAGGCTGTAAATGATAAGACCTATGATAGGGGCAAGTGGTATTCTGAGCAGGAATGGAATAAATATCAAGCCAGGAAGGAAGCCATTCTTCAGCATAGAAGGTGTAACGTCCCGATTTGCGCTAGGCCCCTCGTGCACGCTTTTGAGTCAGGAGAACTTATTTAGGCTCAGAGAGTGTAGGCGATCAGGCGCGCACTCGTGGGAAAAAGAGAAGTTGGGCCTGTGTATGACACGGGTAGAGACACGGGCGTGTCCCTACCCGTGTGTTGTGTGCGTCGAGTTGTCGAGAGGTGTCGAGTTCTCGAGAGGTGTCGAGTAGTACTCGAGAAAGTGTGTCCCGAGCAGGACACGGGTGGGGACACGGGCGTGTCCCTACCTGTGTGCATCAAGTTCTCAAGAGGTGTCGAGTTCTAGAGAGTTGTCGAGTGGTACTCGATAAAATGTGGCCCGAGCAGGACACGGGTAGAGACACGAGTGTGCCCCTACCCGTGTGCATATCTTCAAGAAGTCGGTCGTGTCTCCCTGGGCAGGACACGGGTAAGAACACGTGCATTAACACGACCGTGTCATGTGACACGGGTAGTGGACACAGGCATGTCCCTACCCGTGTTGGTGTCCAAGCGACACTCGAACCGTTGACGCCGTTTCGCTAGAGCAGGACACGGGTAAGGACACGACCGTGTCCCTACCCGTGTCACTTCTGTATAAAAGAGAAAAATGAAACTCTAGCCTTCTCATTCTATTACAAACCCTATTTTCTGAAGAGGAACTTCTAGAGGAGGTAGATTTTGCTGGATCTAACCAACCCCGTGAGGAAACGCCACCGCCGTCAAGGGAAAAACGATGCCAACGAGAAGGATGACAAGATCCATGGCCGGAAATGGCGGAACCACTGGAAATGAGGTGAGCTTCCTCCCCTCTCCCTTGGTGTTAGATCCTTATATATTCTTAGGTGAGACATCGGCTCAAATGAGTCTTGATGTGTGAGGAGAAGGTTTCTTAGGAAGGCCTATCTAGAACTTTGTTCTAATGTTTATTCATCTTCAACCTCCCCTTCTTCAAAGTGATGATGGGGGTGGATTCGTGAAGAGGAATGGCCTCAAGAGGGAGAATAAGGGTGGTGGAACTTCTGGTTGCGATTTGGGGTGATCGGCTTGAGGAGGAAGATGAACCAATGTCGTTCATTCCTCTTTAAGATGCGTGCAAAATCTGTGTTCTGCACGCAACGACCTTCTTGGGTATTTTCAGGCAAGAAATGATCCGATCTGGGCTTTCGACTAAACATGAAAGTTTTATCCCATGGAAAGAACTTTCCATCGAGGGGTTACACGCACTCACCGGATTCCTATAGCCACGGTAATCTTCAGTTGAAGTTGTTGTCCAGCAGGTGTTCTGCACCTGAAATTCCTGGTTAGTTTTATAATTGAATTTGATCTCGGAAGAGGTTTTGTAACAATCTGACGTTAAATCGTAGGCAAATCATAATATGTAGGGTTGTGATAATTCAACGCATGATGAAACTATTAGATAGGCCCCACGTAAACTAATGGTGAAATGGCATGTGATTGAATGAAGTGACTTTGTGGGGGATAGTGAGCAAATGATAATTAGCGGTCTAACTACGAGAATACTAGAACTTGTGTATTCGGTCGGTGTTGATTGATATGAACATGTGTTGTGATAATCGGATGAGTAACTCATGTGCTCACGAGTGATTGGGTTGGTAAACTAAATGTTATTGGTGCCATGAGAAGAGTCATGAATGGACGGTTGGGCTTAGTCCTCGGTGTTCATGTCCCGAGGCGCCTTCCGTGCCTAATGGTCAGTTGGGCTTGGTCCTCGTGCTCGTTTTCGAGGCTCCTTCCATACCACAGTGTGGTTGAGTGGCTCGCGGTGTGAGTCGACACGCGGTGTCGTAATCCCGGGTTAAGGATAGTGTGGCAGGTCTACGAGCTCGCCAATCGTCACACCGATGGGAGTTGACACCTAGACCTTGGGCGGTTGGGATTGGTTCTCGATGTCACAACCCGTATTTTCTCCGAATTAAAGAATTATCAGAGTATGATAAAATGCGCGTCATGATGCCACGTCAAGTAGGGGATAACTGTTGACGCTCAGGCAAAACCATCTACTACACTTTATGAAAGAAATTCATGAGTTTAATGATTAGAAAATCAGTTATATATTAGAGGCCGTATCCCTCGGCTCGGTGGATCACCTAGTGCACAGTTAAAAACTATACTTATGCGTTGTAGAAAAATACTTTATTCAGGTTTGACTTCCTAAGGAGTGCATAAGAGCCCTAATAGGACCACTTATGCTATGCAAGACTCTACATTTAATTTATATTATATATAGGAAAACGATCTTTATACGCTGCTTGGAAAATAGTGATTTACATTCAAAAATCATGCTGATTGTAAGACCCCCTTTTTTTTCGACACCGGGGTCTTAGCCCAGAATTGCCGCTTTGTGGTGGCACCGACTCACGGGAAGGCCGCCACTACAAAACGCCAATTCTGCCGGCCCTTTTTGATCATAAGAGAGAGAAGTAATTACACATAAAATGTAAACAAGTCCACAGAAACATGTAAATAAGAGTGAAATCACATCCAGTCCATCAGTAGATAATAACAGGAAATAGATAACAGAAGTACTGCAAAGATAAAGTTTAGATAAAATATAGATAAACGGGCTCGAGCCCGGTACATCAGAGTCCTCACTACAAATCACTCATCATGGAAGCTATAAAAATACTAATCACTCACGGATCTGGTCGCAGGTGCACCGGTGCTAGACTGACCCACCTCCATGCGCACCGTACTCCGCTGGTGCTGGTCCCTGGACTGCTGGTACCTGTCTCCCATCCGGAGCTCCTGTAATGTTGTGGTTCGAAAACCATTAGTCATAAAGACTAAGCCCTATCATCCCCTACCCCTCCCCCCACGGCTCCTAAGCACTAAGCGGAGAGGAGGAAAGGGAAGCTACAAAGGTGGAGAATAATCAAGTAGATGACAGGGGAGTTATTCTAACAACTATCTAGAACAAAGTACAACTAGCAATTCTATGGTAGTAAGTGGTAAAGAAGAGAAGTAGTAAGTAGCAATTGTATAAAAAGGCAGCAATAGAACAATAAGTAAACAAGTAAGTAAGTAAGTAGGTAACCTTAACTTATATGAATGCCCATACAAACTTATAAGTTAAGGGGTCTTCTGCAAGGCTCCCATCATATAAAAAGTCTCATACTGATTTATACGTTGGGGTGTCAGTTGTATGCAAATATGAGTGTAGTGATATGCTATGCCATGATTCATGAATGTGCAACTCACGCACACGGCTCTATGCGCACAGACCTTAGTTCCCTCTGTTCGGGCAGCTAGCTTCACTCCCAAGAACCTCCGTAGTGGCAAACGGAGACAGTGGGTCGGGCCAGCCACTCCTATGCGGGTATCCACACTACCGAGCCTAGCCCTTCCGTACGCCCCTAGAAGAACACAACCTAGAGTATCCGCGTACTACTGCTGGCTATATCCACCAGACTTTCTTTGGCTAAGTGTCCCACACCGCCGAGTCAACGTACCGATGTCGGTGTGAACGACAATCAGATATCGAAGACACACCACCTTTATTCTGTACTCCAACCCTCGAGCCCTCGGCTCCCCGGACTGTCCCGTCTGTGCATCTACCTTCAGAGCTACCGTCTGAATGGACACAAAACCAATTATTCTACCTTCCTAGCTATCGGGGTGTATGTGTGTGCAACCCTACTTATACTAGTTGCTCTTTAGGTTATTATTTCTACAGTTTACGTTAGCCCAGGACTGCCCCCGGTATTCCCCGTGAAGGGCTCTCAAAGGGCACTAGGAACTATGATGGTATCTGAAGCCCACCGTTCCCTTTCGTAAGGCACTTATTGTTATTGGTTGATACCCATTACCCGATCCCTTTTTAAGTTACTTTAGATCTAGCCCTAGCGTATTAAGACTCTTCCACTCCTACCCGGGGTGGGCGATCTTTCGTCGTTCCCGTACGCCACTTAACCTTAACCAGTGTCACACTCTACTTATCCTGACCTCCAATAATGAACTTAAACTTAGCTTGCCCTAACCAACCAGAAACTACCAAAATTCCTTCTCCCAAAGTTCATTATCCGCTCTAGATCAGTTTGCGTGGTTTTACTATATGCAGACCATCCTAAGATACGTGAGGAGTATAAGGGGAGGTACTCCAAATTGTCTTCCGAATCTCCTATAATATTTACTGAAGGTCAATCGTTGCATAATATAGCTAAGACCAAGATTTCCAAATTTTCCTATTTATCGGGCATTTAATTTATTTATTCTAAGATTCCAAATGCCCTAGTATGAACATGAAGTGCCCTAATGAGCCAACAATAAATCATCATAAAATCAGTAAAAATCCTATGAGACATTTAAATAGTAATTCCAAGTTTTGAGAAATTCCAGAGGTGTTTAGGCCTATATTTCCTAATTTACTATTTTAGGTCATTTTTACTACATTATGAAGGAAGTACTGTAAATATATATCCAAAAATCCCAAGAAAA
Organism: Platanthera zijinensis; assembly: GCA_039513925.1. Lineage (NCBI taxonomy): Eukaryota > Viridiplantae > Streptophyta > Magnoliopsida > Asparagales > Orchidaceae > Platanthera > Platanthera zijinensis. The sequence continues at coordinate 61,351,780 of CM077098.1, read as the reverse complement.
TTATAGAAGCTTTATGGTGAACTGAAACCATCACAAACCAAGTCCCATAATTTTTATCTAATATTAGGGCTCTGAATCTATTTTAATGTAAAATACTTATTTTCCTAGCGTAGAGAAGAAAATACTATTTTTAATCATCTAAAATTTTAGAGAAAATTACAGGATGACTAACATAATTTTAAACACCCACTGACTAAATTTCATAATTTTTATGACAGTAATTAGAAATTATTTGTATTTTTGACTACATGTCACAACTAGTACGTTAAAGAAATAAGTACCCAAAATTATCGGATAAAACTTCCAAGAAAAATACATAAGGTATGACATGCTATAAGGTGCCCTAATCCAAGATTTCATAACATTCCAGTGAACAAAAATTCCAGAATCATCAAAATAAATATCAAGGGCACAACTAGGGTTGTAAATGAAGTACTGTATAAATTAACCCAAAAATCTCAACAAAATTATAACATGGCCATTTAGATTAGAAAATCACCCTACTCCAATTTTACTTGATTTGAAGTTCAATTGATAGCTTAATAATTCGAATTAAGGTTGGTGACCTAAACTAGGGTTAGGATTTTAGGTGGCCTAGCTGTCTCCAAATACCCTAAAATTTTGTCCAGAGAACTATACTGGCCCTATGGTTCTCTCCACTCAATTTTAGGTCAGTCCAAGGTCATTTGACCCCATGACCTTCACAACCCTAAAAACCACCATTAAGGGATTTTCCCTAGGGTTCTAGGGCAACCCTACACCAAGTCTCTCCAAACTCCCTTGGAGGGGTTGTCATGCCCTAAAAAGCCAGTGACCAAAATATCAGCCTCTGTTGAGGTGATTTGACCACCCAAATACTAAGGGGGTGTTTGATCCTAAATTATCCTATAAGGATCAACCTAGGGTTAGATAAAACCTTATTCAAAACATCTCCAGATGAGATAAAATTTTTACCAGAACTTTAAGATAAACCCAGGGACCACTCACCAAAATTTGGAAGGGTTTGGAAGTCATTTAGCTGTCTAATTAAATAATACTAGGATTATTGAATTTTTCTAAAAACTATAGAAAAACATTTTCCAAAAATCCTAATTTTTGGATAGCACCTAGATATAGGTAAGATTAGGCCACACCCATAATTTCAAGTCATTTTGATGACTGGATTGGAGTGGGAAATTTTTCTAAGGTCAGGACAGCCCTATGGGTAGACCTAACCAAAATGAGTGCTGAGGTCTATCCAGTGGTCTAAAAGGCTTGAAACAAATTTTAAAATTTCTTAGACTCATAGAGCTACAATATTGGTGCTGACTACTTTTTCTGTTGGAGCCTCTAGGTATTTTTCCTAAATTTTCTAAAGTGACTGTTATTTCCATACAGAAATTGCTTATAAAATAAAATCTATTTAAATAGCACAGATCTTGAAGCAAGATCTAAAGGCTCTGGACTAGTCTTATTCCTCCAGCCAAGGGCCCTGATTTGCCCGACCTGGAGTTACTTTCAAGAGCAGCCGTCGGCCGTCCAGCCTCCTCCTTGGCCGGCCACCGCCACCACCACCTCCGTTGAGGTGGTGGCCGTCGCCGGGCGGCGGCACAGCCGCCAGAGGGACTTTTTCCGGCGAGCCCGAACACGGGTTTCATGGAAAATCCATGAAAATGGAAGCTTCAACCAGGCTCAGTTGAGCCCGGTTCTCAATCCTATTGAATCCTAAGATCTATTCGCAGAAGAAGAGGGAGGGGAGGACCTTGTTCGCGGGCTGGAGGCGTGCAGACCGTCGGGAAGTCATTTGTGCGGTGGTGGAGTCGCCGTAAATTCTTCAACAGCAAGGGGAGGCTCGAAAACTTCGGGTAACAACTGGGAAAAACTCCCCTTGGGCCTCTGAAGATGTTTAAAAGCTTGGACAAGGAGGGGGAACGGCCAAAAGCTGGTGGCCATTAATGGCCCATAAAAGCTTGGCTCGGCCATGATGGAGGGGAGCTGAAACGGCTCTATGACAGTTGGAGGGGGGCTGGAAACTCCTCCTCTCCCTGAGAGGAGTTGAATCCAGCCGTTTCAGGGGAAGGGGAAGAGCCATGACATCAAATGCCATTGATGGCCATGACAGCAAGCTTTCGGCCATAGCTGTAATTGCCCTTTGCAAAACCGGCGGTCCATGTGGCACAGCATGACTGGTCAAATTAAATTAAATAAAACTTATCAGGTCTTATTGGAGAAAACGGCTCACTCCTGGACCGGCCCGGGTCAGCTAAACCAGCACCCAGCTAGAAATAAACAATGCCAGAAAAGTCTAAGTATAATGGCGTTGAGTGAGCTTAGATCACTCAACGCCATCAGGCCACGGCGTTGAGTGAGCTCTGCTCACTCAACGCCATTCCAGACCATGGCGTTGAGTGAGCTCAGCTCACTCAATGCCATTCGGATTATGGCATTGAGTGAGCTCTGCTAACTCAACGCCGTCATGGTTATGGCGTTGAGTGAGCTCTGCTCACTCAACGCCATCCAGTCAACACCAAATGGCGTTGCGTGCAGTCAATGCACTCAACGTCGTTCAGCTTATGGTGTTGAGTGCACTCAACGCACTCAACGCCATCCCGCCTGACCATTTACGGTGTTGAGTGAGCTAAGCTCACTCAACGCCATCCAGTCTACGGCGTTGAGTGAGCTCAGCTCACTCAACGTCATTCCTGCCGACACCAGATGGCGTTGAGTGCAGTCAGTGCACTCAACGCCATTCAACTTATGGTTTTGAGTGAGCTAAGCTCACTCAACGCCATCCCGATTATGGCTTTGAGTGAGCTAAGCTCACTCAATTCCATCCCGCTTATGGCTTTGAGTGAGCTAAGTGCACTCAACGTCATCCAGCTTATGGCTTTTAGTGAGCTAAGCTCACTCAATGCCATCAAGCTTATGGCTTTGAGTGAGCTAAGCTCACTCAACGCCATCCTGCCCACGGCGTTGAGTGAGCTTAGCTCACTCAACGCCATTCCAAGTTCACGGGCGTGACGGACCGGTCACGGGCGTGTCAGGCCCATGTTGACATTTCTGAGCTCGACGATCGTCTTCCTGAGGTCGACGATCGTCGAAGGGGTCATGCCCTAGGTCACGGGCGTGACGGGTCGGTCACGGGCGTGACCACCCCTTGACTCGAATTTTTTGTCGATAATCTTCAATTCCTGGGTTTCCTAAGGTTCTGTTATGACAAAACCACCTCCAGGGGTCTAGCCGGAAATGGGATGTTACAAATCCCAATAAACAAAACAAAGATTTCATCCCTGAAATCAAGGTTATGCCTACGGGATTCCAATCGGGAAAAAGAAGCTTGTAAAATCGCATGAGAATTGAAAGATTACATCTCTACATTATGTTTGCTTTGTGCGGTTTCAAATCTAAGATTAATTCATCCAATTAACTAGGTATATACACCCCAATAAACAAAAGATTAGCCCCTATTCTTGAAATTTCAGTCCTATTGGTTTAAAACAGGAAAGCAAATTGATTGTCCAGAGGGGTTGTGAGGTATACCTGACGAAAACATTCCGGGTATTTTTGCCGCATCAAGTCCTGTGGCTCTCATGTATGCTCCTCCTGCCCATGATTGTTCCACAGAACCTTGACTAACGAAACCTTCTTTCGTCGCAAGACCCGCACTGATGTGTCGTCGATACTGATAGGCTCCAAGTTGACTGACCGATCCGAGGCCATCAGGCCATCTGCCGAGGAAATCAGCTGCTCAGGGCGTAGTAGAGCCCTCCGAAGTGAGGAGACGTGGAAGACGTCATGCAATCCCGCTAACTCCAGTGGTAGCTCTAGTCTATAGGCTAAGGGGCCGATCCGCTCCAGGATCCTATAAGGCCCCATATATCTCGGGCTGAGCTTCTTCTGCCCGCGAACTCACGAGACTCCGTGCATCGCCGTATCTTCAAGAAAACCCAGTCTCCCACCTGGAACTCCACTTTACGATGCCTCGCATCGTAGTATTTTGCCTGTCTGCTCTGGGCTTCCAACATCCTGTCCCGGATCAATCTAATCTGAGCATCTGTATCTCCAACAAACTCCGAGCCTAGTGCCTGCGGATGCTCATCCTGAACCCATGATAGTGGGGTCCTGCACCTCCTTCCGTACAACGCCTCGTATGGAGCCATGCCTATGCTTGACTGATGGGCGTTGTTGTACGAAAACTCGACCAGTGGCAGCAATCTCTCCCAAGGCTCGTCGCGGTCCAAAATACACAGTCGCAACAGATCTTCCAGTGTACGGTTGGTGCGCTCTGTCTGCCCATCAGTCTGAGGGTTAAAAGCTGTGCTGAATGTCAACCGAGAACCCAGATGGGCCTGGACTGACCTCCATTCCCTGGATGTAAACCGCCCATCCCAATCCGAAACGATAGTCTTGGGCACCCCATGATAACGCACAAACTGCTCAATGAACCTCCGTACTAATACACTAAACGGTGCGTCCTTCGCCACTGGAATGAATCTGGCCACCTTTGTTAGCATGTCCACTATCACCCAGATTGAGTCATTCCCTGCACGGGATCGAGGTAGCCCATGTATGAAGTCCATGGTTATATCCTAAAATTTCCAATCCGGCACCGGAAGCGGCTGCAGCAAGCCTGCCGGGTTCCTACACTCCGCCTTCACGAGTTGGTAGGCCTCACAATGCATCACAAAGTACGTAATATCTCTCTTCATACCCGGCCAGTACATCGTCCTCTTCAAATCCTTTACCATCTTGGTGATCCCCGGGTGTACAGAATATCGGCTGCAATGAGCTTCCGTCATGATGTCCTCCCGAATCTGGCCTCCTGCCGGTATGTAGACTCTGCCTCTGAAACACAGGAGACCATCCCTCAAAGAGTAATCTCCTGTCGTGCCTTCCTCCAAGGCTCGGAATATCGGCTCAGCTCTCTCATCCAGCATCTGCCCATCTATGATGCCGTCTCAAATATTATCAGTAGTAACCATCGACCCCAGGTACTCCATGTATAGCTCCGGGTCATCCTCAGACACTAGTGAAATCTGCATCTCCTTGAATGATCTAACCAACTCCAAGGCCATCAGCTGCGGGCCTACTCCTGTCGTACTCGCTCTCCGGCTCAGAGCATCCGCGACCACGTTCGCTTTCCCCGGATGTTAGTGCATGGTATACTGGTAGTCCGACAGAAACTCCACCCAGCGTCTCTGCCTGATGTTTAACTCCTTCTGGGTGTCGACGTATTTCGGATTCTTGTGGTCGGAGAAGATATCGCAATGTACTCCGTAGAGATAGTGTCGCCAGATCTTAAGAGCAAAAATAACTGCCCCCATCTCCAAATCGTGCACGGGGTAGTTCTGCTCGTGTTGCTTAACCTGACGGGAGGCATAGGCTATTACGTGCCCATTCTGCATCAGAACGGCACCCATCCCCTGATAGGAAGCATTTGTGTACACCTGGAATCCTTCCTTCCCTGATGGAAGAGCAAGGATGGGAGCCGAGGTGAGACAATCCTTCAGCTCCTGGAAAGCAGATTCGCATCGAGGCGTCCAAATGAAAGGGTACTCCTTCTTTGTCAGAGACGTAAGAGGGAGGGCAATCTGAGAGAACCTCTTTACGAACTTCCGGTAATAACCGGCAAGTCCCAAGAAACTTCGAACATCCGAGGCCGACTTTATTGGTGGCCAATCCCGTACTTCCTGGACCTTCGCCGGATCCACTGCCAGACCTGCTCCACTGATGACCTGGCCCAGAAAGGCCACCTCCTTCAGCCAGAACTGGCACTTTCTATACTTGGCATACATCTCATGCTCCCGCAGCTTCTCCAAGATCAAGGCCAGATGTCTCGTGTGCTCCTCCTCCGTCCTTGAATAGATAAGGATGTCGTCGATGAATACGATAACGAAGACGTCCAGATACTCTTTGAACACCCGATTCATCAAGGTCATGAATGCGGAGGGTGCATTCGTGAGCCCGAACGGCATCACGGTAAACTCGTACAACCCATATCTGCTGCTGAAGGCCGTCTTCGGGATATCCTCCTCCCGAATGCGAAGCTGGTAGTACCCGGATCTCAGATCCAGCTTTGAGAACCAATGGGCTCCCTCCAGCTGGTCAAATAGCTCATCTATCCTTGGTAAGGGATATGTATTCCGGACCGTCAACCTGTTCAGGGCCCGGTAATCTATGCACAGTCAAAGGGTCCCGTCCTTCTTCTTAACGAACAGCACCGGAGCTCCCCATGGTGAAGAGCTAGGCCGAACGAACCCGGCCTCCACTAACTCCTGAAGCTGGCTCCGAAATTCCACCAACTCCTTTTGGGTCATTCGATAGGGAGCTCTGGATACCGGCTTGGCCCCCGGTACAAGCTGAATCTGAAAGTCTTTCTCTCGGTGCGGGGGTAGCCCTTGTAGCTTCTCCGGAAACACGTCGGCGAAGTCCCGCACTACTGGAATATCTGAATTTAAGTCCCTGCCACGATGCCACAAAAAAGGACCTGATAAACTTCTCCCCCTGCAGGTGGGCCTTAACGGCCTGCACAGACGATAATAAGGTACGGGGTGCTGGTATAATACCTTCTATGACAATGAAGGAGTCGCTGTGCCTCCCGGTGATCCTCTTCGCCACGCAGTCGATCTGGGCATGGTTCCAGCACAGCCAAGTCATGCCCAGGATCAGATCGTAATCTGGCATCTTCAGAATAGTCGCTGGTGCCTCAAACGCCTTTCCGCCGATCCTCGCTTCCATATTGCAATGAGTAGAGGTCATTATCTCTAATCCATCGGGTAGGCGCACCCTCATCATCTTCCCGATGAATGGCTCCACACCTTCCAGTCCTTTCACGAAATCCTCCGACACGAACGAGTGCGAAGCACCAGTGTCGAAGAGAGTGTGAGCAGGCTTGCCGCTAACGAAGACTATGCCTGGGGTAATTAAGTGTTTTAGTATTTTTCTTGTTGTTGTCTTCTCTTAATTTCTAACTAGGTTATGTCTAGAATACTTGTTCGTGTGAAGAAAATTTAAAAGCACTGCCATACCTGCGATAACCTGCTCCAGTTTCCGTGGCTGTGTCAGGTCTAGAGCATACACCTGCTCCCTCTCTAGCCTGCGGTCTCGATCCTAAAATCCTCGTCCTCGGTCCTGTCCTCGTCCCCCAAACTATCAGGGAGGTGGAGCGCCTTGATGTGCTGGATGGGGTGCTCGCCTCATAGGGATGTTCCTCTTGATATGCCCCGGCTGGTTGCACTGAAAGCATACCAGTGGCTGCTCTGCTGTCTTTGGCATTTCCATCATCTGTATAGGCTGGGGAGCCAGTACCCCCTTACTCCTCTACTCCTGGCCAAACTCCTGACGAGGCTGATCCCCGTTCCTTCTCTCTGCAATAACCTGGCCCCGAGGACGGTCTCTACGACCTCCAATCACTGTATCATCAGCCGGTCTCTTCCGGCTATTCACTATAAGCTGATCCGCCTCTCTCTTCTTAGCCATCTCAAGAATCCTGGCCAGACTCCCCTCTGAGACGAAAAGGAGGGCTTGTCTCATATCGTCTTGCAGCCCCTTATAAAACCTCCGGGCATAGCCAGCATCGTCTAACTGGTAAGCGTCCGCATAACGGGCCATGTGAGTGAACTCCTGATAGTATTCCATCACAGTCCTGTTCCCCTGCCTCAATCGCAGGAACCTATCCTCCAGGGTATCCCTCGCCGACTGAGGTACAAAATGTCCCAAGAGCGCTGCTCTGAACTCCTCCCAAGTAATATCAGCGCAATCCATCCCCGCAAAGGTGGTGTCAAGCTGAGATTTCCACCACCTCTTTCCGTGTGACTCTAGGTAGGAGACCACAAAAGCAACTGCCTCCTCAGTGGGCCATCGAATCCCTGCCAGCATCTCATAAATGGTGTCTAACCATTCCTCCGTACGTACTGCAGACTCCGTCCCCTGGTAGGATGGAGGGGAAAGTCCCCAAAAGACAGTCATCCAATTGGCCCCGGGGTTTGGTTGTGGAGCCGGGGCTTGCTGAGCTCTGAAGGCCTCCAGAATGGCCGTCAGGGTTTGCCCAATCTCCGTCTACTGGAACGGAGCCTGAGCAGGCGGAGGCGGGACCACATTCGGAGCCTTGGGTGGCCCCTGCTGTGATGTAGGGTTCGTCGCAGGCTACAAGTAAAAATTCCATTTGTTAGAGAGCGAATGAATGGAATTTAAGAAGGGTTATGATGGACTTTCACATATGATTTCCCTTATGGGCACACCACGCTTCCGCTGCGCCATCCAGTCAACACCAAATGGCATTGAGTGCAGTCAGTGAACTCAACGCCGTTCAGCTTATGGCTTTGAGTGCACTCAACGCCATCCCGCCTGACCGTTTACGGCGTTGAGTGAGCTAAGCTCACTCAACGCCATCCAGCCCACGGCGTTGAGTGAGCTTAGCTCACTCAACGCCATTCCAAGGTCACGGGCGTGATGGATCAGTCACGGGCGTGTCAGGCCTATGTTGACATTTCTGAGCTCGACGATCATCTTCCTGAGGTCGACGATCGTCGAAGGGGTCACGCCCTAGGTCACGGGCATGACGGGTCGGTCATGGGCATTACCACCCCTTGACTCGAAATTTTTGTCGATAATCTTCAATTCCTTGGTTTCCTAAGGTTCTGTTAAGACAAAACCACTTCCAGGGGTCTAGCCGGAAATGGGATGTTACAAATCCCAATAAACAAAACAAAGATTTCGTCCCCGAAATCAAGGTTAAGCCTACGGGACTCCAATCGGGAAAAAGAAGCTTGTAACATCCCATGAGAATTGAAAGATTACATCTCTACGTTATGTTTGCTTTGTGCGGTTTCAAATCTAAGATTAATTCGTCCAATTAACTAGGTATATACACCCCAATAAACAAAAGATTAACCCCTATTCTTGAAATTTCAGTCCTATTGGTTTAAAATAGGAAAGCAAATTGATTGTCCAGAGGGGTTGTGAGGTATACCTGACGAAAAAGTTCCGGGTATTTTTGTCGCATAAAGTCCTGTGGCTCCCATGTATGCTCCTCCTGCCCATGATTGTTCCACAGAACCTTGACTAACGGAACCTTATTCCGTCGCAAGACCCGCACTGCTGTATCGTCGATCCTGATAGGCTCCAAGTTGACTGACCGATCTGAGGCCACCGGGCCATCTGCCGAGGAAATCAGCTACTCAGGGCGTAGTAGAGCCCTCTGAAGTGAGGAGACGTGGAAGACGTCATGCAATCCCGCTAACTCCGGTGGTAGCTCTAGTCTATAGGCTAAGGGGCCGATCCGCTCCAGGATCCTATAAGGCCCCATATATCTCGGGCTGAGCTTCTTCCGCCCGCGAACCCGCGAGACTCCGTGCATCGGCCGTATCTTCAAGAAAACCCGATCTCCCACTTAGAACTCCACTTGACGATGCCTCGCATCATAGTATTTGGCCTGTCTGCTCTGGGCTTCCTACATCCTATCCCGGATCAATCTAATCTGAGCATCTGTATCTCCCACAAACTCCGAGCCTAGTGCATGCGGATCCTCATCCTGAACCCATGATAGTGGGGTCCTGCACCTCCTTCCGTACAATGCCTCGTATGGAGCCATGCCTATGCTGGACTGATGGGCGTTGTTGTACGAAAACTCGACCAGTGGCAGCAATCTCTCCCAAGGATCGCCGCGGTCCAAAATACACAGTCGCAAAAGATCTTCCAGTGTGCGGTTGGTGCGCTCTGTCTGCCCATCAGTCTGAGGGTGAAAAGCTTTGCTGAATGTCAACCGAGAACCCAGATGGGCCTGGACTGACCTCCATTCCCTGGATGTAAACCGCCCATCCCGATCCGAAATGATAGTCTTGGGCACCCCATGATAACGCACAAACTGCTCAATGAACCTCCGTACTAATACACTAACCGGTGCGTCCTTCGCCACTGGAATGAATCTGGCCACCTTTGTTAGCCTGTCCACTATCACCCAGATCGAGTCATTCCCTGCACGGGATCGATGTAGCCCATGTATGAAGTCCATGGCTATATCCTCAAATTTCCACTCCGGCACCGGAAGCGGCTGCAGCAAGCCTGTCGGGTTCCTACACTCCACCTTCAAGAGTTGGCAGGCCTCGCAATGCGTCACAAAGTACGTAATATCTCTCTTCATACCCGGCCAGTACATCATCCTCTTTAAATCCTTTATCATCTTGGTGATCCCCGGGTGTACAGAATATCGGCTGCTGTGAGCTTTCGTCATGATGTCCTCCCGAATCTGGCCTCCTGCCAGTATGTAGTCTCTGCCTCTGAATCACAGGAGACCATCCCTCAAAGAGTAATCTCCTGTCATGCCTTCCTCCAAGGCTCGGAATATTGGCTCAGCTCTCTCATCCAGCATCTGCCCATCTTTGATGCGGTCTCGAATATCATCAGTAGTAACCATCGACCCCAGGTACTCCATGTATAGCTCCGGGTCATCCTCAGACACTAGTTAAATCTGCATCTCCTCGAATGATCTAACCAACTCCAAGGCCATCAGTTGCGGGCCTACTCCTGTCGCACTCGCTCTCCGGATCAGAGCATCCGCGACCACGTTCGCTTTCCCCAGATGGTAGTGCATGGTATACTGGTAGTTCGATAGAAACTCCACCCTGCGTATCTGCCTGATGTTTAACTCCTTCTGGGTGTCGACGTATTTCGGATTCTTATGGTCGGAGAAGATATCGCAATTTACTCCGTAGAGATAGTGTCGCCAGATCTTAAGAGCAAAAATAACTGCCCCCATCTCCAAATCGTGCACGGGGTAGTTCTTCTCGTGCTGCTTCAACTGACGGGAGGCATAGTCTATTACGTGCCCGTTCTGCATCAGAACGGCACCCATCCCCTGATAGGAAGCATCTGTGTACACCTGGAATCCTTCCTTCCCTGATGGAAGAGCAAGGATGGGAGCCGAGGTGAGACGATCCTTCAGCTCCTGGAAAGCATATTCGCATCGAGGCGTCCAAATGAAAGGGGACTCCTTCGTCAGAGATGTAAGAGGGAGGGCAATCTGAGAGAACCCCTTTACGAACTTCCGGTAATAACCGGCAAGTCCCAAGAAACTTCGAACATCCGAGGTTGACTTTAGTGGTGGCCAATCCCGTACTGCCTGGACCTTCGCCGGATCCACTGCCAGACCTGCTCCACTGATGACATGGCCCAGAAAGGCCACCTCCTTTAGCCAGAACTTGCACTTGCTGTACTTGGCATACATCTCATGCTCCCGCAGCTTCTCCAAGGCCAAGGCCAGATGTCTCGCGTGCTCCTCCTCCATCCTTGAATAGATAAGGATGTCGTCGATGAATATGATAACGAAGACGTCCAGATACTCTTCAAACACCCGATTCATCAAGGTCATGAATGCAGAGGGTGCATTCGTGAGCCCGAACGGCATCACGGTAAACTCGTACAACCCATATCTGTTGCTGAAGGCCGTCTTCGGGATATCCTCCTCCCGAATGCGAAGTTGGTAGTACCCGGATCTCAGATCCAGCTTTGAGAACCAATGGGCTCCCTCCAGCTGGTCAAATAGCTCGTCTATCCTTGGTAAGGGATAAGTATTCCGGACCATCAACCTGTTCAGGGCCCGGTAATCTATGCACAGTCGAAGGGTCCCGTCCTTCTTCTTAACGAATAGCACCGGAGCTCCCCATTGTGAAGAGCTAGGCCGAACAAACCCGGCCTCCACTTACTCCTGAAGCTGGCTCCGAAATTCCACCAACTCCTTTGGGGCCATTCGATAGGGAGCTCTGGATACCGGCTTGGCCCCCGGTACGAGCTGAATCTGAAAGTCTTTCTCTCGGTGCGGGGGTAGCCCTGGTAGCTTCTTCGGAAACACGTCGGCGAAGTTCCGCACTACTGGAATATCTGAAATGGAGTCCTTGGCCACGACCGCCTCAAAAAAGACCTGATAAACTTCTCCCCCCTGCAGGTGGGCTTTAACGGCCTGCACAGATGATAATAAGGTACGGGGTGCTGGTATAATACCTTCTATGACAATGAAGGAGTCGCCATGCCTCACGGTGATCCTCTTCGCCACGTAGTCAATCTGGGCATGGTTCCAGCACAGCCAAGTCATGCCCAGGATCAGATCATAATCTGGCATCTTCAGAATCGTCGCTGGTGCCTCAAACGCCTTTCCGCCGATCCTCGCTTCCATATTGCAATGAGCAAAGGTCATTATCTCTGATCCATCGGGTAGGCACACCCTCATCATCTTCTCGGTGAATGGCTCTACACCTTCCAGTCCTTTCACGAAATCCTCCGACACGAACGAGTGCGAAGCACCAGTGTCGAAGAGAGTGTGAGCAGGCTTGCCGCTAACGAAGACTATGCCTGGGGTAATTAAGTGTTTTAGTATTTTTGTTGTTGTTGTCTTCTCTTAATTTCTAACTAGGTTATGTCTAGAATACTTGTTCGTGTGAAGAAAATTTAAAAGCACTGCCATACCTGCGATAACCTGCTCCAGTTTCCGTGGCTGTGTCAGGTCTAGAGCATACACCTGCTCCCTCTCTAGCCTGCGGTCTCGATCCTGAAATCCTCGTCCTCGGTCCTGTCCTCGTCCCCCAAACTATCGGGGAGGTGGAGCGCCCTGATGTGCTGGATGGGGTGCTCGCCTCATAGGGATGTTCCTCTTGATATGCCCCGGCTGGTTGCACTGAAAGCATACCAGTGGCTGCTCTGCTGTCTTTGGCATTTCCATCATCTGTATAGGCTGGGGAGCCAGTACCCCCTAACTCCTCTGCTCCTGCCAAAACTCCTGACGAGGCTGATCCCCGTTCCTTTTCTCCCCAATAACCTTTCCCCGAGGACGGTCTCTACGACCTCCAATCACTGTATCATCAGCCGGTCTCTTCCGGCTCTTCACTATAAGCTGATCCGCCTCTCTCTTCTTAGCCATCTCCAGAATCCTGGCCAGACTCCCCTCTGAGACGAAAAGGAGGGCCTGTCTCATGTCGTCTTGCAGCCCCTTATAAAACCTCCGGGCATAGCCAGCATCGTCTAACTGGTAAGTGTCCGCATAACGGGCCAGGTGAGTGAACTCCTGATAGTACTCCACAATAGTCCTGTTCCCCTGCCTCAATCGCAGGAACCTATCCTCCAGGTCATCCCTCGCCGACTGAGGTACAAAATGTCCCAAGAGCACTGCTCTGAACTCCTCCTAAGTAATATCAGCGCAATCCATCCCCGCAAAGGTGGTGTCAAGCTGAGATTTCCACCATCTCTTTCCGTGTGACTCTAAGCAGGAGACCACCAAAGCAACTGCCTCCTCAGTGGGGCATCGAATCCCTACCAGCATCTCGTAAATGGTGTCCAACCATTCCTCCGTACGTACTGCAGACTCCGTCCTCTGGTAGGATGGAGGGGAAAGTCCCCGGAAGACAGTCATCCAATTGGCCTCGGGGTTTGGCTGTGGAGCCGGGGCTTGCTGAGCTCTGAAGGCCTCCAGAATGGCCGTCAGGGTTTGCCTCATCTCCGTCTGCTGGAACGGAGCTGGAGCCGGTGGAGGCGCGACCACATTCGGAGCCTGGGGTGTCCCCTGCTGTGATGTAGGGTTCGTCGCAGGCTACAAGTAAAAATTCCATTTGTTAGAGAGCGAATGAATGGAATTTAAGAAGGGTTAGGATGGACTTTCACATGTGATTTCCCTTATGGGCACACCACTGCTTCCGCTGCTAGTTTGTCCGCAAACTAAGCTCGCACGGGGGTGGCCCAAGGTTTTGTGGACTACTTCTCATTCGATCGAGGTCTCCTATGATACCACTTGTAAGACCCCCTTTTTTTCTTTTTCGACACTGGGGTCTTAGCTCAGAACTACCGTTTTGCGGTGGCACCGACTCACGGGAAGGCCGCCACTACAAAACGCCAATTCTGCCGGCCCTTTTCGATCATAAGAGAGAGAAGTAATTACACATAAAATGTAAACAAGTCCACAGAAACATGTAAATAAGAGTGAAATCACATCCAATCCATTAGTAGATAATAACAGGAAATAGATAACAGAAGTACTGCAAAGATACAGTTCAGATGAAATATAGATAAACGGGCTCGAGCCAGGTACATCAGAGTCCTCACTACAATTCACTCATCGTGGAAGCTATAAAATTACTAATCACTCACGGAGCTGGTCGCAGGTGCACCGATGCTAGACTGACCCACCTCCATGCGCACCGTACTCCGCCGGTGCTGGTCCCTAGACTACTGGTCCCTGTATCCCATCCGGAGCTCCTGTAATGTTGTGGTTCGAAAACCATTAGTCATAAAGACTAAGCCCTATCATCCCCTACCCCTCCCCCACGGCTCCTAAGCACCTAGCGGAGAGGAGGAAAGGGAAGCTACAAAGGTGGAGAATAATCAAGCAGATGACAGGGGAGTTATTCTAACAACTATCTAGAACAAAGTGCAACTAGCAATTCTATGGTAGTAAGTGGTAAAGAAGAGAAGTAGTAAGTAGCAATTGTATAAAAAGGCAGCTAGAGAAAAATAAGTAAACAAGTAAGTAAGTAAGTAGGTAACCTTAACTTATATGAATGCTCATACAAACTTATAAGTTAAGGGGTCTTCTACAAGGCTCCCATCGTATAAAAAGTCCCATACTGATTTATACATTGGGGTGTCGGTTGTATGCAAATATGAGTGTAGTGGTATGCTATGCCATGATTCAAGCATATGCAACTCACGCACACGACTCTATGCGCACAGACCTTAGTTCCCCCTGTTCGGGAAGCTAGCTTCACTCCCAGGAACCTCCGTAATGGCAAACGGAGACAGTGGGTCGGGCCCCCACTCCTAGGCGGGTATCCACACTACCGGGCCTAGCCCTTCCGTACGCCCCTAGAAGAATACAACCTAGAGTATCCGCGTACTACTGCTTGTTATATCCACCAGACTTTCTTTGGCTAAGTGTCCCACACCGCCGAGTCAACATACTGATGTCGGTGTGAACGACAATCAGATATCGAAGACCCACCACCTTTATTCTGTACTCCAACCCTCGAGCCCTCGGTTCCCAGGACTGTCCCGTCCGTGCATCTACCTTCAGAGCTACCGTCTGAATGGCAACCAAACCCATTATTCTACCTTCCTAGCTATCGGGGTGTATGTGTGTGCAACCCTAGTTATACTAGTTGCTCTTTAGGTTATTTTTTCTACAGTTTACATTAGCCCAGGACTGCCCCCGGTATTCCCCGTGAAGGGCTCTCAAAGGGCACTAGGAACTATGATGGTAGCTGAAGCCCACCATTCCCTTTTACAAGGAACTTATTGTTATTGGTTGATACCCATTACCCGATCCCTTTTGAAGTTACTTTAGATCTAGCCCTAGCGTATTAAGACTCTTCCACTCCTACCCGGAGTGGACGATCTTTCATCGTTCCCGTACGCCACTTAACCTTAACCAGTGTCACACTCTACTTATCCTGACCTCCAATAATGAACTTAAACTTAGCTTGCTCTAACCAACCAGCAACTACAAAAATTCCATATCCCAAAGTTCATTATCCGCTCTAGATCAGTTTCCGTGGTTTTACTATATGCAGATCATCCTAAGATACGTGAGGAGTATAAGGGGAGGTACTCCAAATTGTCTTCCGAATCTCCTATAATATTTAGTGAAGGTCTATCGTGACATAATATAGCTAAGACCAAGATTTCCAAATTTTCCTATTTATCGGGCATTTAATTTATTTATTCTAAGATTCCAAATGCCCTAGTATGAACATGAAGTGCACTAATGTGCCAACAATAAATCATCATAAAATCAGTAAAAATCTTATGAGACATTTAAACAGTAATTCCAAGTTTTGAGAAATTCCAGAGGTGTTTAGGCCTATATTTTCTAATTTACCATTTTAGGCCATTTCTACAACATTATGAAGGAAGTACCGTAAATATATATCAAAAAATCCCAAGAAAATTATAGAAGCTTTATGCTGACCTAAAACCATTACAAACCAAGTCCCATAATTTTTATCTAATATTAGGGCTCTGAATCTATTTTAATGTAAAATACTGATTTTCCTAGCTTAGAGAATAAGATACTATTTTTAATCATCTAAAATTCCATAGAAAATTATAGGGTGACTAATATAATTTTAGACACCCACTGACCAAATTTCATAATTTTTCAGACAGTAATTGGACATTATTTGTATTTTTTACTACATGTCATAACTAGTATATTAAAGAAATAAGTACCCAAAATAATCGGATAAAACTTCCAAGAAAAATACAGAAAATATGACATGCTATAAGATACCCTAATCCAAGATTTCATAACATTCCAGTGAACAAAAATTCCAGAATCATTAAAATAAATATCTAGGGCACAACTAGGATTGTAAATGAAGTACTGTATAAATTAACCCAAAAATCTCAACAAAATTATAACATGGCCATTTAGATTAGAAAATCACCCTACTCCAATTTTACTTGATTTGAAGTTCAATTGATAGCTTAATAATTCGAATTAAGGTTGGTGACTTAAACTAGGGTTAGGATTTTAGGTGGCCTAGCTATCTCCAAATACCCTAAAATTTTGTCCAAAGAACTATACTGGCCCTATGGTTCTCTCCACCCAATTTTAGGTCAGTCCAAGGTCATTTGACCCCATGACCTTCACAACCCTAAAAACCATCATTAAGAGATTTTCCCTAGGGTTCTAGGGCCACCCTACAACAAGTCTCTCCAAACTCCCTTGGAGGGTGTGTCATGCCCTAAAAAGCTAGTGACCAAAATATCAGCCTCTGTTGAGGTGATTTGACCACCCAAATACCAAGGGGGTGTTTGATCCTAAATTATCCTATAAGGATCAACCTAGGGTTGGATAAAAACTTATTCAAAAAATCTCCAAATGAGATGAAATTTTTACCAAAACCTTATGATAAACCCAGGGACTACTCACCAAAATTTGGGAGGGTTTGGAAGTCATTTAGCTATCTAATTAAATTATGCTAGGATTATTTAATTTTTCTAAAAACTATAGAAAAACATTTTCCAAAAATCCTAATTTTTGGATAACGCCTAGATATAGGTAATATTAGGCCACACCCCAAATTTCAAGTCATTTTGATGACTGGATTGGAGTGGGGAATTTTTCTAAGGTCAGGACAACCCAATGGGTAGACCTCACAAAAATGAGTGCTGAGGTCTATCCAGTTGTCCAAAAGGCTTGAAACAAATTTTAAAATTTCTTAGACTCATAGAGCTACAATATATGTGCTGACCACTTTTTCTATAGGAGCCTCTAGGTATTTTTCCTAAATTTTCTAAAGTGACTGTTATTTCCATACAAAAATTGCTTATAAAATAAAATCTATTTAAATAGCACAGATCTTGAAGCAAGATCTAAAGGCTCTGGACTCGTCTTCTTCCTCCAGCCAAGGGCACTGATTTGCCCGACCTGGAGTTATTTTCAAGAGCAGCCGCCGGCCGTCCAGCCTCCTCCCTGGCCGGCCACCGCGACCACCACCTCCGTTGAGGTGGTGGCCGTCGCCGGGGGGCGGCACAGCCGCCGGAGGGACTTTTTCCGACGAGCCCGAACACGGGTTTCATGGAAAATCCATGAAAATTGAATCTTCAACCAGGCTCAGTTGAGCCCGGTTCTCAATCCTATTGAATCCTAAGATCTATCCGTAGAAGAAGAGGGAGGGGAGGACCTTGTTTGCGGGCTGGAGGCGTGCAGACCGTCGGGAAGCCATTTGCGCGGCGGTGGCGTCGCCTGGAAATTCTTCAACAGCAAGGGGAGGCTCGAAAACTTCGGGTAACAACTGGGAAAAACTCCCCTTGGGCCTCTGAAGATGTTTAAAAGCTTGGACAAGGAGGGGGAACGGCCAAAAGCTGGTGGCCATTAATGGCCCATAAAAGCTTGGCTCGGCCATGATGGAGGGGAGCTGAAACAGCTCTATGACAGCTGGAGTGGGGCTAGAAACTCCTCCTCTCCCTGAGAGGAGTTGAATCCAGCCGTTTCAGGGGAAGGGGAAGAGCCATGGCATCAAATGCCATTGATGGCCGTGACAAGAAGCTTTCGGCCATGGCTGTAACCGCACTTTGCAAAATCGGCGGTCCACGTGGCACAGCATGACTGGTCAACTTAAATTAAATAAAACTTATCAGGTCTTATTGGAGAAAACGGCTCACTCCTGGACCGGCCCGGTTCAGCTAAACCAGCACCCAGCTAGAAATAAAAAATGCCAGAAAAGTCTAAGTATAATAGCATTGAGTGAGCTCAGCTCACTCAACGCCATCAGGCCACGGCATTGAGTGAGCTCTGCTCACTCAACGCCATTCCAGACCATGGCGTTATGTGAGCTCAGCTCACTCAATGCCATCCGGATTATGGCGTTGAGTGAGCTCTGCTCACTCAACATCGTCATGGTTATGGCGTTGAGTGAGCTCTGCTCACTCAACGCCATCCAGTCAACACCAAATGGCGTTGAGTGCAGTAAGTGCACTCAACGTCGTTCAGCTTATGGCATTGAGTGCACTCAACGAACTCAACGCCATCCCGCCTGACCGTTTATGGCGTTGAGTGAGGTAAGCTCACTCAACGCCATCCAGTCTACGGCGTTGAGTGAGCTCAGCTCACTCAACGCCATTCCTGCCGACGCCAGATGGCGTTGAGTGCAGACAGTGAGCTCAACGCCATTCAACTTATGGCTTTGAGTGAGCTAAGCTCACTCAACGCCATCCCGATTATTGCTTTGAGTGAGCTAAGCTCACTCAACGCCATCCCGCTTATGGCTTTGAGTGAGCTAAGCTCACTCAACGCCATCCAGCTTATGGCTTTGAGTGATCTAAGCTCACTCAATGCCATCCAGCCCACGGCGTTGAGTGATCTTAGCTCACTCAACGCCATTCCAAGGTCTCGGGCGTGACGGACCGGTCACGGGCGTGTCAGGCCCATGTTGACATTTCTGAGCTCGACGATCGTCTTCCTGAGGTCGACGATTGTCGAAGGGGTCAGGCCCTAGGTCACGGGCGTGATAGGTCGGTCACGGGCGTGACCACCCCTTGACTCGAAATTTTTGTCGATAATCTTCAATTCCTGGGTTTCCTAAGGTTCTGTTATTAAAAAACCACCTCCAGGGGTCTAGCCGGAATTGGGATGTTACACTGATCATGCAATATGCTTATAATAAAAATAATTGTAGTTTTAAAATAACTAGCAACCTAGCATAAATCCGCCTCAGAGTAAGTAGACTATCTCCAGAAAATGGTAGCAGCAAAAGTAATATATCTAGTACAAAGGTAAAAACTACCAGTGAGCGCCAACAACCTGACACGAACCCACTGGCAAATATGTATGTCCGTAAGAAAAGTACAGAAAAACTACCTCAAAACAAGCAACAGAACCTCCAAGGTCAAAGAGACCACCAGCAACACACCCGCAACCTAGCCACCAAACTGGCTACTGCTAAGAACCTGAGGCATTCAAAAGAAGAAAAAATATCTCAGCAAGCAAAACAAGAAAGAACTGCATGAAAGTGACAACCAGGGGGAGGGGGTAAGTGAAAGAGGAGAACACACAGTAGTAAAAGTCACAACTGCCCCAAGGCAAGACAACATGGAATGCACTACGTGCGAGGAAACAGCATCAACCCTGCCCAGAAACTACATCCTGCAGGGTCTACTAGGCTTCCAAGAGCCCAAAATACTGCAATCTACCAAGGAAGATACACCTAACACCCTAAGGTGTGGGAGATGGTAGTAGCAAAAACAAATAACATGGATCGGGGTTGGAGGAAAACTCAGTCCCCCAACCTCCATTTCCAAGCCAACAAGCTCAAGGGTCTACCTGTGAAAGCACAAGGGACCTTCCACCCCCTTGCCGAGCCCGTACCTGGAGCAAGATAGAAGAATAAGGGTGGCCTTGGCTAAATTACACAACACCTTCCCCATGAAGAGCTTCAAACCACCACTACGAACCACGACCCACGATTCGGCCTTTAGGAAAGAAAAACATGGCCGACAAAGAAACTACAAATATAATCAAGGAATTCACTCGGGAACGAAAATCGAGGTAAGGGAAACAGTGTTGAAGTTACTCAACACGGCTTGGCGTTGAGTGGGACCCACTTAACGCCTAACCAGACCTTGGCGTTGAGTGAGCTAGCCTCTCTCAGTGCCAGAACAAGCATGGCGTTGAGTGAAGTTCACTCACTCAACGCCTCTAGCAAGGACAACTCTGGCGTTGAGTGAGCTAGCCTCACTTAATGCCAAAACAGGCATGGCGTTGAGTGAGGTCCACACCCTCAACGCATTCAGCAAAACCAAAAAACCCAACAGTGGCGTTGAGTGAGTCCACCTCCCTCAATGCTAAAGCAGCTTTGGCGCGGAGTGAGGTAAACTCACTCTAGGCCAAAGTTCATTCCCGCAGGAAAACCCTAAACCATCGCCAACAAGAGGAGGTCGGCGGGAATGCCGACTAATTCTCGCCGAATCGGCGGGAATCCAGGATGATTCTCGCCGAATCGGCGGGAATCAAGGATGATTCTCGCCGAATCGGCGGGAATCAAGGATGATTCTCGCCGATCGGTGGGAATCACTGACGTTACACGCCGAAATCGGCAGGAATCACTTGGTGATTCCCGTCGATTTTGACTTAGACGAAAATTCTCACTCAATCACCCCACCACTCAGCCGCAAGGAACAGACCAAACTATGGCTTTGAGTGTGTCCACCACACTCAATGCCAAGTCCGGGCGGCTTTTGGCTTTGAGTGTGTGCCCCACACTCAACACCAAAACCCGAGAGTCTACCAAGACTGGTTCTAACTAGAGCCCTACCACAACAAACTTCCTCACTCTCTCTCTCGGCTCCACCCGCCAAAGCACCCAACTAGAACTACAAATCTGGAGTCTAAATAATGAACACAACTAGCAGGTTGAGAAAATAGCACAAGGAGGGGGCTCATAGGAGAATCTAAGCCCTAAATTTAGCGAGATAAAGGAGAACATGCTTGGTTTCGACCCTAAGGCTAACCGGGAAATATTCCAGAATTCAAAAGAAAAACATTGGCAAGGGCAAGAATATCACTTGCGTCGATATCCGGCGAAGCTTGGACGACTTTCCCTCCTCTTCACTCGGCACTAGCAGCAGCAGCACCTAAAAGCACCTAACAAGCAACACGCACTTAAATGGCGGAAATCCACAAGACCCGAAAATCCAAGTCTCTTAAAACTCCACGAAAAAACAAACCTCTTACTGTCGAAACGTAGAACTGAGCGAGAACAAGACAACGCCGCTTTCGGAATCGAAATCCGTCCACGAACACTCCCGGAGTCGCAGTCCGAAGGAGTAGCAGGTCCGGCGATTTTCCTCCGTTTTCCGCGAACAGGAGCAGGCGACGGTTTCGGTCTTGGGAAGTAAGAAGAGAGTGGGCCCGCCAACTTCTAACCAAAGCATTATAAATAAGCCTTACCATGCCTGATCAGCCTAACCGTCTCCCTAAGCCGCTGGTTCATAAAAACTTAGAGGTTTTCTAATTAGTCTTTACTAATGGCACACCCAAAACGACATGAAACCAAACTACCTCGGAATTCGACGAAATTCGCACCGTAGCTAAATATCCACGCTACGAACACAACGGCGAAGTCGAAATTAACTTTTGACAAACAGAACTCGAGTTATACCCTCCCGAAGACAAAACACAAGCATCCCCCGAGAGGCCACACCGGGTCACCCAAAACGACTCGGCTTGCTAGGGAGATCATACCAATAGGCTACAAAATAGGGCACCCAGTTCTAAGGAGTTAAATCCACTCTCCACAGATGGCACAAGCCAAGAAAATGCGTCGACGTAACGCCAAACGAGAATTAAATAATTGCAGAAAAATCGGGGGCGTTACAGTCACTCCCCCTAAAAGAAAGTTTCGTCCCGAAACTTTACGCACGACGCTTCTACTATAAAAGGGAAGGTAATAATCCAAACATTACAAGAAGAAAAACAAACCAAACTAATCAGGGAAACGATGAGGGTGAGCCTCCCTCATAGCCGACTCTAACTCCCAAGTCGCGTTTTCTATACCCTGATTTTTCCATAGAACTTTCACCATCGGAATGGACTTCTTTCGCAGCACCCGTTCCTGAGTATCCAAAATAAGGACCGGCACTTCAACAAAAGAGAGGTTGGGCTCCAACTGGGGCACAACGTCCAAGACTTGCCCACTGCTGCGCACACACTTCCACAACTGACTAACATGGAAAATATTATGAACACCTGGGAAGTTTGCTGGCAAATCCAACCTGTAAGCTGACACGCCAATCCGTTCAAAAATCTTAAACGGGCCTACATACCTCTGGTCCAATTTCCGATTCTTACCAAACCTCTTTACACCAACCATCAGGGAAACCTCAAGAAATACAAGGTCCCCTACAAAAAACTCCAAGGCAGACCTACGCCGATTGGCGTTCTTCTCGTACCTCTCTTGAGCTATACGAAGCTTCTCTCGAACAAGCTTTACTGTGACTTCCATTTCCTCGAGCATATCAGGACCCAAGAAAGGCCTCTCACCAGCCTCAGCCCAAAACAACAGAGTTCTGCAGCGCCTCCCATACAAGGCTTTGAACGGAGCCATCTGCAAGCTCTCCTGATAACTATTGTTGTATGCAAATTCCATAAGTCACAGCCGCTCATCCCACGCTCCACCGTGG
This sequence comes from Platanthera zijinensis, assembly GCA_039513925.1. NCBI lineage: Eukaryota > Viridiplantae > Streptophyta > Magnoliopsida > Asparagales > Orchidaceae > Platanthera > Platanthera zijinensis. The sequence continues at coordinate 61,329,139 of CM077098.1, read as the reverse complement.
TCTAAAATGTAGCATCGGATCATATCCTAAACTATCTGATTCACCCGCTCCGTCTGCCCATTAGTCTGTGGGTGGTACGAAGTAGAATATCTCAGATCCGTACCCAAACCCTCCTGCAGACTCTACCAAAAACAAGAAGTAAACCGGGAGTCTCGATCAGAAATGAAGCTAACCGGCACACCGTGCAGTCGGATGACTTCATTCAAGTACAACTCTGCTATCTTCCTCATCGGGTAATCAATCTTATATGGCATGAAGTGAGCACACTTCGTCAGTCTATCCACTATGACCCAAACAAAATCAAACCCCCTTGGGGATTTCGGTAAGCCCGTTATGAAATCAATAGATATACTTTCCCACTTCTAAGTCGGGATCTCTAACGAAGCCAACTTGCCACCAGGCCTTCCATGATTGGCCTTCACACGCTTGCAAGTGTGGCACTCCGCAACAAATCGGGCTATATCACCTTTCATGCCATACCACCAGGCAATTTGCTTTAAGCCACGATACATCTTCGTTGATCCTGGATGGTAGGCAACGCTGGATCCATGAGCCTCTCTGCAAACCAGACTCCTAATGTCCCCAACCACGGGGATGAAAAATCTGCCGCGGTACTTCAAAGTTCCCGCATCATCGATGGAATAATCCGACAACTCTCCTCTCTCAGTCCTGGAGAATAAGTGTAGAAGATCCGGGTCGTCCTTCAAGTGCAGTCTGGTCAAAGAAATCCAAGACGGCTCTGCCACTAACAAACTACTCTGCAAGCCACAGCATCCCACTGATATATCCATAAGGAGGAACTCCTCCACTAAACAATCGGCCGTGAGATTAAAGATCTTTCCCATCTAATGGCTCAGGGCGTCGGCCACAACATTGGCCTTGCCTGGATGATACTTGATCTCTACATCATAATCGGCCATATACTCTAGCCACGGATGCTTGCACAGATTTAACTCCTTCTGCGTGAACACGTACTTCAGGCTCTTATGGTCGGTGAAGATCTTTTACTGAGCCCCATAAAGTAGGTGTATCCACAGCTTCAATGCATAAATAACCGCTGCGAACTCAAGGTCATGCGTAGGACAATTCTTCTCATGAGTCTTCAGTTGCCTTGACCCATAGGCAATCACCTTACAACCCTTCATTAATACGCATCCCAGACCTACATGCGAAACATCCACGTATACATCATAATCCACACCCTCAGTAGGCAGGGTCAGAACGGGAGCAGTGCACAATCTCCTCTTAAACTCCAGGAAGGCTTCTTCGCACTTCTTGCTCCAAACAAAAGCCACGTTTTTCTGAGTCAGCTTGGTCAAAGGTGCAGCTAGGGTAGAGAAACCCTCCACGAACCTCCTCTAGTAGCCGGCCAACCCTAGGAAGCTCCTGATCTCCTTAGGCATGCCCAGCCTACTCCAATCCATCACTGCTGCGATCTTTTCTGGGTCGACCGAGATCCCATCCTTATTCACCATATGGCCCAGAAACGAGACCTGAGGCAACCAAAATTCGCGCTTGCTAAACTTGGCGAATAACTTGTGGTTCCTCAACTCTTATAGAACCAAGCGCAGATGCTGCTCATGCTCCTCAGCGCTACGAGAATAAACCAACACGTCGTCGATTAAGACCACCACGAACTTATCTAGGAAATCCTTGAACACTTGGTTCATCATATCCATGAATGCTGATGGTGCGTTGGTCAATCCAAACGACATTACTAAGAACTCAAAATGTCCATGCCTCGATCTAAACGCAGTCCGTGGAATATCTGCTTCACGGATCCTAAGCTGATGATAGCCTGAACGAAGATCAATCTTGGAGAAGACCGTGCTACCGCGCAATTGGTCAAATAAGTCATCGATCCTCGGCAGAGGGTACCTGTTCTTAATTGTGACTTTGTTCAGCTCCCTATAGTCGATGCAAAGCCGCATTGACCCATCTTTCTTCTTTACAAATAGAACAGGAGCACCCCAAGGCGACGAACTCTGCCAGATAAACCCTTTCGCCAACAACTCATCTAACTGGACTCGCAACTCCTCTAGCTCTCGAGGGGCCATCCGGTATGGTGCCTTAGCACTAGGACGCGTACCCGGCTCCAAATCGATCACAAACTCAACATCCCGCTCGGGAGGAAGACCAGGAAGGTCATCAGGAAAAACATCGGCGAAATCACGAACAACTGGAATCTCCTCTAAGCGCGGTACACTAACAGTGGTCCCAACCACCGAGACCAAACAAGCAAAACGTTCCGAAAGAAAAAGCTTCTGAGCACATACCGCAGAGATGACAGTAGAATCCTGGCTCAGATCTGCATACACGCTTCCGGGCTGACCATCGCCCGTGATGAATTCCAAGCGCTTCCCTTTGCACTGAATGACTGCATCATACCTAGACAGCCAATCCATGCCCAAAATAACATCGAAGTCCTCCAGATCAATCATCTTCAGGTCTGCCTTCGCAAGGAAGTCCCCCAACAAAACAGGGCAATCTAACATGCCCAAATCTGACAACACAGATTCACTAGAGGGGAACTTGACACGAAAGGTATCCCGAACTCGATCTAAGGTCAACTGATGTCGCTCTACAAAGGCTCTAGCCACGAACGAGTGGGTAGCATCGGAGTCAAACAGAACACGCGCCCAGCGGTTCTTCACATTAAACTTCCCTATAAGAACATATATAACTAAGGAACTACCACAACAATACTACAAACATTCTAGCAAGACAAGAACAAAACATTCAGGCTTGAAAGACAACTAACCTGAGATGACCTGAGTCGAAGCTTGAGCCTCCTCGGAAGAGATCACGTTCAGCTTTCTCTTTCCTTTATCCACACGCTGAGGTAGAGGTAATGCCTGCAGAGGAACAGCAAAAGAGACGGCTGGACCTGAGGACACCTAGACTTGATTTGTCCCTTCTGCCCACACTGAAAACAGACCTTATCCTTGGACCAGCACTGGGCAGCATCATGCCCAGGTCGCTTGCAAACGGAACAGGAGACATCTCTCCTAGGAGCACCCTGAATCGCATGAACCTGCTCCTTCCTCTAAGCTGCTGCCCTCTTGAAACATCTCTCGACAGGGTGGCCTGACCGGCCATAGAAATTGCACACCACTTTGCTCTTCTTTCCCGGAGCCGCATCAGGTACCTGGGGTTTCTTTTCCTCCACAGACTTCCTCTTATCCTTCCTCATTTGCTGGTCTCTGGTCTTCGCGGTCTCAATAGCCTCCACCTTGAGAGCAGCCTCCACTACTCCTGCATAAGTATCTAACACATAAGCACTGGTCAACTGCTGCACCTCGCTCCTCAAACCACCAAGAAATCGTTTAACTCGATCAGCCTTAATGCTGACCAATCTAGGAGCAAAACGGCTCAACTTGCTAAACTCTATCTCATACTCACCCACTGTGAGTTGCCTTTGCTTCAGATGGAGGAAGTCGTTCATGAGGCAGTCACGCTAGACCGAGGGTAAGAACTTCCTCAACAGCATCTCCTTGAACACCTCCCAAGAGCATCCATCTATCAAGCTCTCCTTCTCTCTCAGCCACCAATTCTTAGCAGAACCTTTAAGCTGATATGCGGCTAACATCACCCTCTGATCATCTGCAATCCCTGAGTATGAGAACATCTCCTCCATGGAGATCAGCCAGTCGTCTATCATCATGAAATCTGCCTTCCCGTCATAAGTGGGAGGGCTCAGGCCCTGAAACTGCGAGATGAAGGCCATCTCTGCTGGCACCACCACAGGAGTTCTTAAGGGTGCAGGAGGGGGAGGAACAAAAATCCCCCCTACAGGGCCTTGCACTCCCTGAGTCTGACCTGCCATAACTGTCACCAAAGACTGGATCTGGGCTCGCACCTCCACCAAGTGCCTTCTCAAGGAATCGCTACTCTGCCGCAAGCTTTTGATTACCGCATCATTCTGAGCTCCAGATGACTCACCCTTAGACAGGGGAGTCGATCTAGTCGAAGGACGCCTCGCCATCCTAAAGTCATAGCAACACTAGTTAGATCCTAGTACAACGGCTAGACCCAACTACAAGTACAGACAATACATATATAGATATGAACTTAAAGCTGCTAGACTTGCTCTGGGAGTTTATCTTTTTACAAAAATTGATGTTATGTCCTAACCTAGGATGGTTAACCACCACCATACTAATTCTTGTTCCTAGGTTGGGAATGCATGACTTTATATTATTTTTGACTCGAAAACTTATGTGTGTACATATGTCATCCTGCCAGTCTTTAGCTTGGCACGTTGTGCTTATGCAATGTTATGTTATGCATGTTTGTGCTATGCATTCTAAAAAGGTCCTAATGCATATTATGAACGGCGTACACATGAAAATGTTATGCATCCCATACTACAAAACATTCGCATGGAACGAAAAATAAAACGTGATAGTCGCAGCCATGTGGTGAGGTTATGCATCCCATACTACATAACCCTCACATGTTGCCCCTATGGTGGATCCATATACGAACACATATTATGCATCCCATACTACATAATATGCCCCGTATACTTTATGTTATGCTATGAGTGTAGTGTTCGTGCTTTTGCCAAGACGTGCTGATGACATATCAGTGTGTGAATGACATGATGCTGAACTACTAATGCAATCAAAAGGGAAGGTTGCCCGACTAACTTGTCAGGCAACCTCCCTCTGATACCAACTGTCACAACCCGCATTTTCTCTGAATTAAAGAATTATCAGAGTATGAGAAAATGAGCGTCATGAGGCCACGTCAAGCAGGGGATAACTGCTGACACTCAGGCAAAACCATCTACTACACTTTATGAAAGAAATTCATGAGTTTAATGATTAGAAAATCAGTTATATATTAGAGGTCGTATCCCTCGGCTCGGTGGATCACCTAGTCCACAGTTAAATACTATACTTATGCGCTGCGGAAAAATACTTTATTCAGGTTTGACTTCCTAAGGAGTGCATAAGAGCCCTAAGAGGACCACTTATGCTATGCAAGACTCTACATTTAATTTATATTATATATAGGAAAACGATCTTTATACGCTGCTTGGAAAATAGTGATTTACTTTCATAAATCATGCTGATCATGCAATATGCTTATAATAATAATAATTGTAGTTTTAAAATAACTAGCAACCTAGCATAAATCCTCCCCAGAGCAAGTAGACTATCTCCAAAAAATGATAGCAGCAAAAGTAATATATCTAGTACAAAGGTAAAAACTACCAGTGAGCGCCAATAACCTGACACGAACCCACTGGCAAATATGTATGTCCGTAAGAAAAGTACAGAAAAACTACCTCACAACAAGCAACAGAACCTCCAAGGTCAAAGAGACCACCAGCAACACCACCGCAACCTAGACACCAAACTGGCTACTGCTCAGAACCTGAGGCATTCAAAAGAAGAAAGAATACCTCAGCAAGCAAAACAAGAAAGAACTGCATGAAAGTGACAACCAGGGGGAGGGGGTAAGTGAAAGAGGAGAACACACTGCAGTAAAAATCACAACTGCCCCAAGGCAAGACAACAAGGAATGCACTACGTGCGAGGAAACAGCATCAACCCTGCCCAGAAACTACATCATGCAGGGTCTACTAGGCTTCCAAGAGCCCAAAATGTTGCAATCTACCAAGGAAGATACACCTAACACCCTAAGCTGTAGGAGATGGTAGTAGCAAAAACAAATAACATGGATCCGGGTTGGAGGCAAACTCAGTCCCCCAACCTCCATTTCCAAGCCAACAAGCTCAAGTGTCTACCTGTGAAAGCACAAGGGACCTTCCACCCCCTTGCCCAGACCGTACCTGGAGCAAGATAGAAGAATAAGGGTGGCCTTGGCTAAATTACACAACACCTTCCCCATGAAGAGCTTCGAACCACCACTACTAACCACGACCCACGATTCGGCCTTTAGGAAAGAAAAACATGGCCGACAAAGAAACTACAAATGTAATCAAGGAATTCACTCGGGAACGAAAATCGAGGTAAGGGAAATAGTGTTGAAGTTACTCAACACGGCTTGGCGTTGAGTGGGACCCACTCAACGCCTAACCAGACCTTGGCGTTGAGTGAGCTAGCCTCTCTCAGCGCCAGAACAAGCATGGCGTTGAGTGAAGTTCACTCACTCAACGCCTCTAGCAAGGACAACTCTGGCATTGAGTGATCTAGCCTCACTCAACGCCAAAACAGGCATGGCGTTGAGTGAGGTCTACTCCCTCAACGCCTTCAGCAAAACCACAAAACCCAACAGTGGCGTTGAGTGAGTCCACCTCCCTCAATGCCAAAGCAGCTTTGGCACTGAGTGAGGTAAACTCACTCTACGCCAAAGTTCATTCCCGCAGGAAAACCCTAAACCATCGCCAACAAGAGGAGGTCGGCGGGAATGCCGACTGATTCTCGCCGAATCGGCGGGAATCCAGGATGATCCTCGCCGAATCGGAGGGAATCCAGAATGATTCTCGCTGAATCGGCGAGAATCAAGGATTATTCTCGCCGAATCGACAGGAATCAAGGATGATTCTCGTTGATCGGTGGGAATCACTGACGTTACACGCCGAAATCGGCGGGAATCACTTGGTGATTCCCGTCGATTTTGACTTAGACGAAAATTCTCACTCAATCACCCCACCACTCAGTCGCAAGGAACAGACCAAACTATCGGTTTGAGTGTGTCCACCACACTCAATGCCAAGTCCGGGCGGCTTTTGGCTTTGAGTGTGTGCCCCACACTCAACACCAAAACCCGAGAGTCTACCAAGACTGGTTCTAACCAGAGCCCTACCACAACAAACTTCCTCACTCTCTCTCTTGGCTCCACCCGCCAAAGCACCCAACTATAACTACAAATCTGGAGTCTAAATAATTAACACAACTAGCAGGTTGAGCAAACAGCACAAGGAGGGGTCTCATAGGAGAATCTAAGCCCTAAATTTAGCGAGATAAAGGAGAACATGCTTGGTTTCTACCCAAAGGCTAACCGGGAAATATTCCAGAATTCAAAAGAACAACATTGGCAAGGGCAAGAATACCACTTGCCTCGATATCCGGCGAAGCTTGGACGACTTTCCATCCTCTTCACTCGGCACTACCAGCAGCAGCACCTAAAAGCACCTAACAAGCAACACACACTTAAATGGCAGAAATCCACAATACCCGAAAATCCAAGTCTCTTAAAACTCCAAGAAAAAACAAACCTCTTACCATCGAAACGTAGAACTAAGCGAGAGCAAGACAACGCCGCTTTCGGAATCGAAATCCGTCAACGAACACTCCCGGAATCGTCATCCGAAGGAGTAGTAGGTCCGGCGGTTTTCCTCCTTTTTCCGTGAATAGGAGCATGCGACGATTTCGGTCTTGGGAAGTAAGAAGAGAGTGGGCCCGCCAACTTCTAACCAAAGCTTTATAAATAAGCCTTACCATGCCTGATCAGCCTAACCGTCTCCCTAAGCCGCCGGTTCATTAAAACTTAGAGGTTTTCTAATTAGTCTTTACTAATGGCGCACCCAAAACGACACGAAACAAAACTACCTCGGAATTCGACGAAATTCGCACCGTAGTTAAATATCCATGCTATGAACACAACGACGAAGTCGAAATTAACTTTCGACGAACAGAACTCGAGTTATACCCTACCGAAGACAAAACACAAGCATCCCCCGAGAGGCCACACCGGGTCACCCAAAACGACTCAGCTTGCTAGGGAAATCTTGCCAATAGGCTATAAAATAGGGCACCCAATTCTAAGGAGTTAAATCCACTCTCCACAGATGGCACAAGCCAAGAAAACGCGTCGACGTAACGCCAAATGAGAATTAAATAATCGCAGAAAAATCGGGGGCGTTACAGTCACTCCCCCTAAAAGATAGTTTCGTCCCGAAACTTTACGCACGACGATTCTACTATAGAAGGGAAGGTAATAATCAAAACATTACAGGAAGAAAAACAAACCAAACTAATCAGGGAAACAGATGAGGGTGAACCTCCCTCATAGCTGACTCTAATTCCCAAGTCGCGCTTTCTAAACCCTGATTCTTCCATAGAACTTTCACCATCGGAATGGACTTATTTCGCAGCACCCGTTCCTGAGTATCCAAAATATGGACCGGCACTTCAACAAAAGAGAGGTTGGGCTCCAACTGGGGAACAACGTCCAAGACTTGCCCACTGCTGCGCACACACTTCCACAACTGACTAACATGGAAAACATTATGAACACCTGGGAAGTTTGCTGGTAAATCCAACCTGTAAGCTGACACGCCAATCCACTCCAAAATCTTAAACGGGCCCACATACCTCGGGTCCAATAACTGATTCTTACCAAACCTATTTACACCAACCATCGGGGAAACCTTAAGAAATACAAGGTCCCCTACAAAAAACTCTAAGGCAGGCCTACGCCGATTTGCGTTCTTCTCGTACCTCTCCTGAGCTATACGAAGCTTCTCTCGAACAAGCTTTACTGTGACTTCCATTTCCTCGAGCGCATCAGGACCCAATAAAGGCCTCTCACCAGCCTCAGCCCAAAACAACGGAGTTCTGCAGCGCCTCCCATACAAGGCTTCGAACGGAGCCATCTGCAAGCTCTCCTGATAACTATTATTATATGCAAATTCCATAAGTCGCAGCCGCTCATCCCACGCTCCACCGTGGTCTAAAATGTAGCATCGGATCATATCCTCAACTATCTGATTCACCCGCTCCATCTGCCCATTAGTTTGTGGGTGGTACGCAGTAGAATACCTCAGATCCATACCAAAACCCTCCTGCAGACTCTGCCAAAAACGAGAAGTAAATCGGGAGTCTCGATCAGAAATGATGCTAACCGGCACACTGTGCAGTCGGATGACTTCATTCAAGTATAACTCCGCTATCTTCCTCATCGGGTAATCAATCTTATATGGCACAAAGTGAGCACACTTCGTAAGTCTATCCACTATGACCCAAATAGAATCAAACCCCCTTGAGGATTTCGGTAAGCCCGTTATGAAATCCATAGATATACTTTCCCACTTCCAAGTCGGGATATCTAACGAAGCCAACTTGCCACCAGGCCTTCCATGATTGGCCTTCACACGCTTGCAAGTGTTGCACTCCGCAACAAATCGGGCTATATCACCTTTCATGCCATACCACCAGGTAATTTGCTTTAAGTCACGATACATCTTCGTAGATCATGGATGGTAGGCAACGCTAGATCCATGAGCCTCTCTGCAAACCAGACTCCTAATGTCCCCAACCACTGGGATGCAAAATTTGTCGCGGTACTTCAAAGTTCCCGCATCATCGATGGAATAATCCGGCAACTCTCCTCTCTCAGTCCTGGAGAATAAGTGTAGAAGATCCGGGTCGTCCTTCTGGTGCAGTCTGGTCAAAGAAATCCAAGACGGCTCTGCCACTGACAAACTACTCTGCAAGCCACAGCATCCCACTGATATATCCATAAGGAGGAACTCCTCCACTAAACGATCGGCGGTGAGATTAAAGATCTTTCCCGTCTAACGGCTCAGGGCATCGGCCACCACATTGGCCTTGCCTGGATGATACTGGATCTCTACGTCATAATCGGCCACATACTCTAGCCACCGACGCTGGCACAGATTTAACTCCTTCTGCGTGAACACGTACTTCAGGCTCTTATGGTCGGTGAATATCTTGCACTGAGCCCCATAAAGTAGGTGTCTCCACAGCTTCAACGCATAAATAAATGTTGCGAACTCAAGGTCATGCGTAGGATAATTCTTCTCATGAGTCTTCAGTTGCCTTGACCCATAGGCAATCACCTTACAACCCTTCATTAATATGCATCCCAGACTTACATGCGAAGCATCCACGTATACATCATAATCCATACCCTCAGTAGGCAGGGTCAGAACGGGAGCAGTGCACAATCTCCTCTTTAACTCCAGGAAGGCTTCTTCGCACTTCTTGCTCCAAACAAAAGCCACGTTCTTCTGAATCAGCTTGGTCACAGGTGCAGCTAGGGTAGATAAACCCTCCACGAACCTCCTGTAGTAGCCGGCCAACCCTAGGAAGCTCCTGATCTCCTTAGGCGTGCCCGGCCTACTCCAATCCATCACTACTGCGATCTTTTCTGGGTAGACCGAGATCCCATCCTTATTCACCATGTGGCCCAGAAACGAGACCTGAGGTAACCAAAATTCGCACTTGCTCAACTTGGTGAATAACTTGTGGTTCCTCAACTCTGATAGAACCAAGCGCAGATGCTGCTCATGCTCCTCAGCGCTACGAGAATAAACCAACACGTCATCGATGAAGACCACCACGAACTTATCTAGGAAATCCTTGAACGCCCGGTTCATCATATCCATGAATGCTGATGGTGCGTTGGTCAATCCAAACGACATTACTAAGAACTCAAAATGTCCATGCCTCGATCTAAACGCAGTCCGTGGAATATCTGCTTCACGGATCCTAAGCTGATGATAGCCTAAACGAAGATCAATCTTGGAGAAGACCGTGCTACCGCGCAACTGGTAAAATAAGTCATCGATCCTCGGCAGAGGGTGCCTGTTCTTAATTGTGACTTTGTTCAGCTCCCTATAGTCGATGCAAAGCCGCATTGACCCATCTTTCTTCTTCACAAATAGAACAGGAGCACCCCAAGGCGACGAACTCTGCCTGATAAACCCTTTCACCAACAACTCATCTAACTGGACTCGCAACTCCTCTAGCTCTCGAGGGGCCATCCGGTACGACGCCTTAGCAATAGGATGCGTACCCGGCTCCAAATCGATCACAAACTCAACATCCCGCTCGGGAGGAAGACCAGGAAGGTCATCAGGAAAAACATCGGCAAAATCACGAACAACTCGAATCTCCTCTAAGCGCGGTACACTAACAGCAGTCCCAACCACCGAGACCAAACAAGCAAAATGATTCGAAAGAAAAAGCTTCTGAGCACATACCGTAGAGATGACAGTAGAATCCTGGCTCAGATCTGCATACACGCTTCTGAGCTGACCATCGTCCGTGATGAAGTCCAAGCACTTCCCTTTGCACTGAATGACTGCATCATACCTAGACAGCCAATCCATGCCCAAAATAACATCGAAGTCCTCCAGATCAATCATCTTCAGGTCTGCCTTCGCAAGGAAGTCTCCCAACAAAACAGGGCAATCTAACATGCCCAAATATGACAACACAGATTCACCAGAGGGGAACTTCACACGAAAGGTATCCCGAACTCGATCTAAGGTCAACCGATGTCGCTCTACAAAGGCTCTAGCCACGAACGAGTGGGTAGCGTCGGAGTCAAACAGAACACGCGCCCAGCGGTTCTTCACCTTAAACTTCCCTATAGGAACATATATAACTAAGGAATTACCACAACAATACTACAAACATTCTAGCAAGACAAGAACAAAACATTCAGGCTTGAAAGACAACTAACCTGAGATTACCTGAGTCGAAGATTGAGCCTCCTCGGAAGTGATCACGTTCATCTTTCCATTTCCTTTGTCCACACGCTGAGGTGGAGGTAATGCCTGCAAAGGAACAACATGAAGATCAGGCTGGACCTGAGGACACCTAGAATTGATGTGTCCCTTCTGCCCACACTGAAAACAGACCTTATCCTTGGACCAGCACTGGGCAGCATCATGCCCGGGTCGCTTGCAAACGGAACAGGAGACATCTCTCCTAGGAGCACTCTGAATCGCATGAACCTGCTCCTTCCTCTGAGTTGCTGCCCTCTTGAAACATCTCTCGACAGGGTGGCCTGACCGGCCACAGAAACTGCACACCACTTTTCTCTTCTTTCCCGGAGTCGCATCAGATACCTGGGGTTTCTTTTCCTCCACAGACTTCCTCTTGCCCTTCCTCATTTACTGGCCTCTGGTCTTCGCGGTCTCAATAGCCTCCACCTTGAGAGAAGCCTCCCATACTACATACTACTACAGAAACAGTCGCAGCGATGTTGTGAGGTTATGCATCCCATACTACATAACCCTCACATGTTGCCCCTATGGTGGATCCATTTACGAACACATATTATGCATCTCATACTACATAATATGCTCCGTATACTTTATGTTATGCTATGAGTGTAGTGTTCGTGCTTTTGCCAAGACGTGCTGATGACATATCGGTGTGTGAATGACATGATGCTGAACTACTAATGCAATCAAAAGGGAAGGTTGCCCGACTAACTTATCAGGCAACCTCCCTCTGATACCAACTGTCACAACCCGCATTTTCTTCGAATTAAAGAATTATCAGAGTATGAGAAAATGAGCGCCATGATGCCACGTCAAGCAGGGGATAACTGCTGACGCTCAGGCAAAACCATCTACTACACTTTATGAAAGAAATTCATGAGTTTAATGATTAGAAAATCAGTTATATATTAGAGGCCGTATCCCTTGGCTCGGTGGATCACCTAGTCCACAGTTAAATACTATACTTATGCGCTGCGGAAAAATACTTTATTCAGGTTTGACTTCCTAAGGAGTGCATAAGAGCCCTAAGAGGACCACTTATGCTATACAAGACTCTACATTTAATTTATATTATATATAGGAAAACGATCTTTATACGCTGCTTGGAAAATAGTGATTTACTTTCATAAATCATGCTGATCATGCAATATGCTTATAATAATAATAATTTTAGTTTTAAAATAACTTGCAACCTAGCATAAATCCTCCCTAGAGCAAGTAGACTATCTCCATAAATTGGTAGCAGCAAAAGTAATATATCTAGTACAAAGGTAAAAACTACCAGTGGGCGCCAACAACCAGACACGAACTCACTGGCAAATATGTATGTCCGTAAGAAAAGTACAGAAAAACTACCTCAAAACAAGCAACAGAACCTCCAAGGTCAAAGAGACCACCAACAACGCCACCGCAACCTAGCCACCAAACTGGCTACTGCTAAGAACCTGAGGCATTCAAAAGAAGAAAGAATACCTCAGCAAGCAAAACAAGAAAGAACTGCATGAAAGTGACAACCAGGGGGAGGGGGTAAGTGAAAGAGGAGAACACACAGCAGTAAAAGTCACAACTGCCCCAAGGCAAGACAACAAGGAATGCACTACGTGCGAGGAAACATCATCAACCCTGCCCAGAAACTACATCTTGCAGGGTCTACTAGGCTTCCAAAAGCCCAAAATACTGCAATCTACCAAGGAAGATACACCTAACACCCTAAGCTGTGGGAGATGGTAGTAGCAAAAACAAATAACATGGATCCGGGTTGGAGGAAAACTCAGTCCCCCAACCTCCATTTCCAAACCAACAAGCTCAAGGGTGTAAGACCCCCCCCCCCTCCCAGAACACAAGACACGGCACGAGAGCGGTCTTATGCCCAGAACAGTCGCCTTGCGGTAGCACCAGCACTCGAGCTAGCCTATACCACAAGACGCCTATTCTGCCGGCTACAACCAATATCAACATATAACTGCCAACCCAACCATAATAATATGAAAGTCAAATCCACACCAAGCATATGTCCATAATATCATAAATAAAGAAGCTACAGCAAGCTTCTAATATCAGAGTACGAGAATAGAATTGCCCCGAAAGGCTACAACAAAATCTCTCACTCACTCACATCTGTAACCGACGGTAGCGACGGTACCGTCCCTTCAGGCCCTGTCACCCTGGCCTAGCTGTCCGTCTGCATAGCCTGCAGCTCCACCTGCGGGGTTTCCTCCTAAAAAGGAAGACGTAGCAACCGTTAGTAAAAAAGACTAAGTGGTTTCACATCCGCTCCCCCAGCGACTCCTCGGCACCGGGCGGAGAAAGGAACAGGTACAATATATAAATAACAGTAGTACAACAGGTGAAGTGAGTATACATATTATAAACAGCAACATCAGTAGTGTATAATAAACAAGCTCTTATTTTCAAATCTACGAACTACAGCAGCAAGAGAGTATATAACTAGAACAGTAAGTAACTCAACTTATATGGATGCCCATACAAGCATATAAGTTGAGGGTCATTCAGCAGAAAGTAACTCATCGTATAGGAGTGCCCATACAAACTTATACGATAAGGGTCTTGTGTTTGTAATGAAGTGCAATGCTATGTATGCAATGCAATGACACACCCATGCTCAAGCACATACAATCGCTATGTCGACACAGACTTATAGTTCCCATTATTCGAGCAGGTAGCTAACCTCTCAGGCATCAACCATCGTGGCCAAACGGTGACAGTAGAGCGGGCATCTCCACTACTAGGCTGGTCTCCACACTACCTGGCCTAGGCCTCCGTACGCCTCAACGCTAAGAACACAATAGCGGAGCTCACCTGCGTACTACAGCTCAGCGGGTTCTCTCGAGTAAATATGCACCAAGATCCTAGCCCCGACTGGCCTATGGTATGACACGGAAGGAGCCTCGGAAATGAGCACGAGGACCAAGCCCAACCGCTCACTTGGCACGGAAGGAGCCTCGGGACGTGAACACCGAGGACCAAGCCCAACCGCCCAAGGTCTAACTATCAACTCCCATCGGTGTGACGATTGGAGAGCCCGTAGACCTGCCACACTATCCTTAACCCGGGATTACGACACCGCGTGTCGACTCATACTACATGCAATTCCACAATTCCGTGGCATGGAAGGAGCCTCGGAGAAAGCACGAGGACCAAGCCAAACCATCCATCAAATACGGAAGGAGCCTCGGGACGTGAACACCGAGGACCAAGCCCAACCATTCACGTGGCACGGAAGGAGCCCCGGGACGTGAACACCGAGGACCAAGCCCAACCGTCCAATTTTATCCAACTCAACCTCATTCCCATTAGTGACGGTCAACACCGCACTTGTTAACTTCCACAATGCTACCCGTAGGGAGACGACACTCTAAGCATTGGACTATCCATTCCCTTCCATCAATCCATTATACATCCTGGCCATAGTTTTAATCATTTACAAATCCTTCCAAATGAATTCAACATATTATAGATAATGCGCATAATGGTGATCTACCAAATATAACAAAGCCTTTCATTCACTTAGGCTTGATTCACATCTCGGCATAGGAATTCAAGTCCTCAAACATCAATCTTCACATTACCTCGGTGATTAAAACAAAAGAATTCACCCAACCTCGAGATGAATTGCAACATCTATTCCATCGAATCCAAGTTCATATTATAATCACCTAGAATTGTATGTAATCTGGTCAGCAACTTTGACTGAGGATTCCTGTGGCTACGGGTATCGCCTGAAAACGTGCCACCACTCGTTGGAAAGGTAATTTTAAGGGCTACGACTTTCGTGTTTAGTCGAAGGCCCAGATCTGGTCACATCATACCATAAATGCAACTCGAAGTCTGCTGCGTACAGGATACAGAATTCCTGGGCATTAACTTCCAACCGCAGCGGATTCAAACAGACTTTCCCGTGACTACAGGTATCGCATGTAAACGTGCAACCACTCGTTGGAAAGGTAATTTCAATGGCTACAACTTTCGTGTTTAGTCGAAAGCCCAGATCCGCCCCCTTCTTGCTTAAAAATAGCCAAGAAGGTCGCTGCGTGCAGAATACAGATTCTGCACGCATCTTGAAGCGAAGTGAACGACATCCGTTCATCTTCTTCCTCAAGCGATTTTCCCCAAATCGTAGCCAGAAGTTCCTCCACCCTTAATCTCCCTCTTGAGGCCATTTCCTCTTCACGAGACCACCCCTATCATCACTTTGAAGCGAGGAGAGGTTGAAGATGACTAAGCTTTAGAACACAAGTTCTAGCATGGCCTTCCTAGAAAGCTTCATCTCACACATCAAGACTCTTTTGAGTCGATGTCTCGCCTAAGAATAGCTACTGATCTAGCACCAAGGGAGAGGGGAGGAAACTCACTTCATTTCCGGCGTTTCCTCCGTTGCCGGCCATGGATCGCGTTACCCTTCTCCGCATCATCCTTGCCTTCGTTAGCAGCGTTCTTCCACGAAAACGGCGAAGCTTTTCCTCCAGAATCCGGCTCCGGCGACCCGCGATATCCTCCTCTTCCGCTCCCGTCGGTTTGCACGGTGACGGCTCGGCAAGAAGGATCGGATGCGATGGTTAGGGTTTGGTTTACTCCTTTTTTATATTACATATTAGGTTAAGTCCCTTCCGCCACGTGTCACTCTCTAATTGGACCTCCCAAATTAGGTTTCATTTGAAGTGACCGGTCCAAAGATTATTCAGCACGAATCCCGAGGTCCAGTTCGGTTCGCCTGTACAAGCCGGTGAATCGGCCTGGGCGCAGAAAACGCACAAGTCAAATTCGGCGGGAATCAGCCAGTGATTCCCGTCGATCGGCGAGTATTGGCGGGTCATTCTCGACGAATTCGTCGAGTATCAACAATGATACTCGACAATTTTCCCTTAGCCATTTTATCGGGCATCCTGTCGTTGTGTGCGTTGAGTATCAGTTGGCGATACTCGACGGTCGGTGGGTATCACCGGGTATTCTCGACGATCGACGAGAATCGCCGAGCATTCTCGCCGAATTTCCCTTAGTCTACTTGCAGCTCTGTGTCCGGCGGGTATCGACCACCGACACCCGTCGAATCAGCGAGTATCATTCCCGATACCCGTCGAATCGGCGAGTATCATTCCCGATACCCGTCGATCGACGTGCATCAACCTCCATTCTCGTCGATTTCCACTTGGCCGATTTCCTTTCGATTCGTTAGTCATCACTCAACCCTACACTCCATCTGACGCACCTGACACCTCGCGTCAGTGCACCCCGAGCCCGAGTTGAGTCTCTTGACTCAGAACACGTGCGAGGGGCCTAGCGCGATTTGGGACGTTACAAATCCTATAAACAAAATAAAAAGATTTCGTCCCCGAAATCAGGCTGAGGTCGTGGGGAGTAAAGCATACAGAAAACAAAATATGCTTTTAAGTAAAATTACCTGAAGCAAACAACTCTGGGTAGCGTCTTTGCATCAAATCCATTGGCTCCCTTGTGAATTCCTCCTTCCCATGATTAGACCATAGCACTTTTACCAAGGGGACACTTTTACGGCGCAAGGTTCTTATCTCATTATCAACGATCCGCACCGGCTCCATTCGCACAGATCTGTCAGACGCCACAGTACCATCAGTTGTGGGGATGTATTGTTCGGGCCGCAACATCGCCTTCCGAAGCGACGATACATGGAACACATCGTGGAGATTCTCTAGCTCGGTCGGTAGCTCCAGCCGGTAGGCCAAAGGGCCAACCCTTTCCAATATAACATAGGGCCCAACATACCGTGGGCTGAGCTTCTTCACTCCTCGCACTCGTGACACTCCATCCATCGGCCGGATTTTTAGAAACACCTTATCACCCACTTGAAATTCCACCATACGATGCCTTGCATTGTAATACTTCGCCTGCCGACTTTGAGCCTCCAACATGCGATCCCTTATTAGCCTAACGACCGCATCAGTGTCATCTATGTACTCAATTCCCAAAGTCTTCGGGTCTTCATCTTGCACCCAAGACAAGGGGGTCCTACACCTCCTTCCATATAGGGCTTCATGGGGCGCCATGCCAATACTAGCTTGATGGCTATTGTTATAGGAGAATTCCACCAAGGGCAAGAGTCTTTCCCACGGCTCTCCCATATCTATCACACACAACCTCAACAGATCTTCCAATGTTCGGATGGTCCGCTCAGACTGTCCGTCCGTCTGAGGATGAAATGCGGTACTGAAGGTAAGACGTGAGCCCAAATACGTCTTTACCGCCTTCCACTCCTTGGAGGTGAAACGACCATCACGATCCGATACTATCGTCTTAGGTACGCCGTGATACCGTACAAATTGTTCCACAAATAGGCGTACCAAGACGTCCACATGAGCCTCCTTCTTCATAGGAATAAACCGGGCAACCTTCGTCAGGCGATCAATGATCACTCACACTGAATCATTCCCTGAGCGGGAGCGAGGTAGCCCATGTACGAAGTCCATGGATATATCCTCGAACTTCCATTCGGGGATTGGCAACGACTGCAACAGGCCACCGGGGCTCCTACATTCCGCCTTCACTCTTTGGCAGGCTTCACAATGCGTGACAAAGTACCGGACATCTTTCTTCATCCCTAGCCAACACATCATCTTCCGTAAGCCGAGGTACATCTTTGAAATTCTTGGGTGCACGGAATATTGAGAGCAATGTGCTTCTCTCATAATATCCTCCCGGATTCTTCCACCTTTGGGAATGTAGAGTAGGCCGCGAAAGTAAACGAGGCCGTCATTTAGTGTGTACTCGTCGGTAGTCCCATCTTCGATTAACTTTATTGCCGGGGCCAAAGCCGCATCCAATCCTTGCTCCACTCGGATCCGGTCCCGGATATCACAAACTATGCTCATGCTAGACAGGTACTCCGTATATTCCGAAGAAGCCTTAAATATTAAGGTGATGTCCATCTCCTCGATCATACGTGCCAACTCCATGCTCATCAATCGAGATTCTGGGTTCGAGCCGGGTACTTTCCTACTCAACGCATCGGCTACCGAGTTTGCTTTTTCGGGGTGGTAATTCAAGGTGAACTCGTAGTCGCATAGAAACTCTAACCACCGCCGTTGTCTTAAGTTCAATTCCTTCTGGGTATGGACGTACTTCAAATTTTTATGATCCGAGAAGATTTCGCAGTGGATGTCGTATAGATAATGCCTCCATACCTTCAAGGCGAACACCACCGCTCCTAGCTCCAAATCATGCACCGGGTAATTGATTTCATGCTTCTTCAATTGTCTTGAAGCATAAGCAATTACGTGCCCGTTCTGCATCAACACCGCTCCCAACCCCTGATAAGACGCGTCTGTATAAACTTGAAATCCTTCCTTCCCAGACGGAAGGACAAGGATAGGGGTGGAGGTAAGTCTATCCTTCAATTCCTGGAATGCCGCTTCACACTGGGGTGTCCACTCAAATGGCACTCCTTTCTTTGTCAAGGAAGTAAGCGGGAGGGCAATCTTGGAGAATCCTTTTACGAACTTGCGGTAGTATCCGGCAAGTCCAAGAAAACTCCTCACATCGGCCGCCGACTTCAAGGGCGACCACTACTTCACGGCGTGCACCTTGGCCAGATCCACAACTAGTACTGCCCCACTGATTACATGGCCCAAGAAAGCAACTTCCTTAAGCCAGAATTCACACTTGCTAAACTTGGCGAACAGGGCGTGCTCTTTTAGCCTCTCCAGAACTAAGGCCAAATGTCCGGCATGTTCTTCCTCCGTCTTCGAGTAGACTAGGATGTCGTCAATGAACACAATGACAAAGACATCTAGATAGGCCTCAAACACTTTATTCATCAAGCTCATGAAAGCCGATGGGGCATTGGTGAGTCCAAACGGCATCACTGTGAACTCATATAAGCCGTACCTTGAGCTGAAAACCGTTTTCTGTATATCATCCTCCTGTATTCTCAATTGGTAGTACCCCGAGCGCAAGTCTAACTTGGAGAACCAATGCGCTCCCACCAGTTGGTCGAACAACTCATCGATCCGAGGTAACGGGTAGGTGTTCCGTACTGTCAGTCGGTTGAGTTCCCGATAGTCTATACATAAACGCAGGGTTCCATTTTTCTTCTTGACGAATAGAACAGGGGCTCCCCAAGGCGACGAGCTGGGGCGAACAAACCCTGATTCTACCAACTCCTGCAATTGCACTCTAAACTCCGCAAGTTCTTTTGGGGCCATACGATAAGGGGTCCTGGAGATAGGCTTAGCTCCTGGTACAAGCTTAATCTGAAAATCCACTTCTCTATGCGGGGGTAACCCTGGCAGTTTCTCGGGAAATACCTTAGGGAAATCCCATGCTACCCGCACATCCTTCACATCTACCTTCATCTCTTTTAGTTCGAATCGTATCATGTAGACTTCATCCCCTCTCATATGAGCTTTCAAGGTCTGGATTGAGGATAACAAGATTCGTGGTGCGAAATTTATACCTTGGAAGACTACATCAGTATCCCCATATCTCAAATAGATACGCTTCTCCGCATAGTCGATTCTCGCATGGTGCCAATCCAGCCACGTCATACCCAGGATGAGGTCGAACTCTGGTATTCTCAAAATTGTGGCAGGGGTATCAAAGGTCTTTCCCCCAATGGTTATCACTAACTCACACTTCGCGGTTGCCATCATCTCAGATCCGTCTGGGAGGCGTACTCTTCGAGCAATACCAGTGAAATATTGCACTCCGTGTATATCTTTGATGAAGTCTTCAGACACGAATGAATGTGAGGCACCGGTATCAAATAACGTATGAGCCAGTTTCCCTCCGACCATCACGGTGCCTAAGTGTCATTAATAATACTCAAGCTAGATGTCTAGTATATCTCAAGCAACTAGAGGATATTAATGAAAGCAAAATGACTAATTCGAATCGTACATGCAATCATCTCTTGAGGGTTCCGCTCTTGAGTCATGTCCAGGGCATACATCTGATCTCGAGCGGGTCCAGGGTTTCATCCTCGTGGTCCTCGTCCTCGACCACGCACATATCCCCGCTCTCGAGGGGCTGCTGGAGGGAAAGCAAGAGGCGCATCACCAAACAGTTGTGGGCAGTAGCGTCGAATGTGGCCTGGTTGGTTGCATTCAAAGCACACCCGTTCCTGCCTTCCGCTGTGTTGCTGAAACTATGGAGGTGGAGGTAATGCTGGCGGTTGTGGAACCGGGCGCTCCTCTCTAAAGTTCTGGGGAAAACGCCCGCCACCCCTCCGATATCCTCTTCCTCTTTTATTGTCAAACCTCCTTCTGTTACTGGGGCCGGCTTCCATCACGCCCTCTGCTGGCCTCTTACCACTTCCCAAGTGGTCCGCTTCAAATCTCTTCGCCATATCAATAATCTCCGCCAGACTAGAGTCCGCTATAAACAAAAGGGCTTGCCTTAGGGGGTCTCGCAAGCCTTTGTAGAATCTTTTGGCGTACCCTCTATCATCCAACTCATAGGAGTCAGCGAATCTAGCCAGGTGCTGAAACTCACGTTGGTACTCCGTCACCGACATGGACCCTTGCTTAAGTTGCAAAAATCTCTCTTCCAGACCATCCTGAGCGGCCGAGGGGATGAAATGCTTTAAGAAGGCTTCAGAGAATTCTCTCCAACTAATGTCCGTGTACACTCCTCCACGAAAAGTGGAGCCCATGAGGGACTTCCACCACCTTTTGGCATGCAGCTCTAAGAGAGTCACCACAAGGGTCACCGCCATGTTGTTTGGACATCTTATTCCAGGTAACAACTCTTGTATAGTGTCGAGCCACTCTTCCGTACGCACTGCCGACTCTGTCCCAATATAAGCGGGAGGGGAGAGAGCTCGGAAAACGCTTAACCAACTAGATCCCGGACCCTGTTGTTGTACAGGTGTCTGCTGAGATTGGGACCTAAAGGCGTCCAGAATAGCTGTGAGCGTCTGCCCCAGCTCTGATTGTTGGAATTGTGTAGGTACGGGCGGGGCGGGGGTGCCCCTTACTGGCTCAACATGTGCTGGGATCTACACATAAGGTACAAACCTAGGGTTAGGTTGGCTAATCTGTTGGAACACCCTATTACTATTTGGACCAGGATGACTATATTTCTATAGGGATTGTGTGTTGTGACCTCCATGTTGTTATAAAGGTCACATAGGCTAGTTAGAGTAGTCTTCAGCTCGATGCATAGTCGACTTCAGCTCGACGCAGAGTCGATCTCAGCTCGACGCAGAGTCGACCTCTGCTCGACGCAGAGTCGACCTCAGCTCGACACAGAGTCGACCTCAGCTCGACGTGGAGTCGACCTCAGCTCGACGTTCCGTCGAACCCAGTTCTGCTTACAGAAAACACTCTCTGGCCGACGTGTGTCGTGCTCAGATCGACGTTTTATTGTGAGCTCGACGCTTTTCAGACCGCCGTCAGTTTTGGATAGGAATTCAAATTTCTTCTGACAGACAATTAATGCTGAAGATTTATTGGCCGTTACAGCATATCTGGTGCATGGCTCAAGGAATTTTCTAAGGAATGTCTGCCTGTCATTTCCTTTGAGGCATGGACAGTTAAGGAAAGCAATTAATGCTGTCCTCCAACGGCTATCAAAGTGAAGGAAGAAGAAGACTCAAGTATATAATTCATTTTTCTTTTAATTCTACAAGAAGACACAGAGAAAATACAGAACAGAAAGGAGAATAACAATACAAGACTTCAGATCTCTTTGCTCTCTGTGACATTGTGTTGAAAAGCTAACTCACAGAAAATCTGATTGCTTCAGACACCTCCATCCAACTCTCTTGGATCATCCTTTGCTGGAGCAAATCAGATCTTTGAAGACCTGTCACCCTTGTGCAGAGCTCTCCTTCCTGAACCTCATCTTGATCTCAGGGGGAGCTTTGACAACAACTTCAGATCCACTTTTGCTTCTCTTTGCTTGTTGAATAGAGAAGACAACATCATCTCTTTTTCTTTTTCTTTCTGTACAGGGTTTTAACTCCCTTCAAAAGTTACTTTTGGTTTTGCTGAAACCTGGTCAAAATCAGCTCTGTTGGTTTGTGAGAACCTGATCAAAAACTCTCTGGTGCTCAAGACACCTGATCAACTCATCTTGAAGTGGATTCCTATCAAGGGTGATAGAAGAGTGGATGTACCCAGATTTGGGGAACCACTATAGCTCCTTGTGTCGTCTGGATTGCTTGTCTTTTTGTGTTTTGCTTTGTGCTGTGAATTTCCTTTTACTCTGATTATTTGCTCTAGCACCTTACACTAAGTAAATTCAAACCTTCTTTACACACAAGTTTTATTTGGAAAATTATTTTAAAATAACTCTATTCACCCCCCCTCTAGAGTTAGGAGTGATCTTATCCTGCACTTTCAATTGGTATCAGAGGGAGGTTGATCATTCATACAGGCTAACACCTGGATCAAAAGATCCCTGATAAGATCATTTCCCTCAAAGGGTTAGTTTCTTTAGTTTTACTTATCTTTAAAACTCATGGCACAAAACAAGGACTTTGCTAGCACCAGACCTCCTATGTGCAATCTCTCTAAGTTTGCACTATGGAAGGCAAGGATTAGACTTTACATGAACTCTTTTGATGAAGACATTTTTAATTCTGTGTTGACAGATTGTCCAAGACCTCCCACAGGAACAAGTACATCAGCTGTTCCTCCTCCTTCAGGAACTGATGCTGACATAAAGAAGTGGAAGGCAGCAGATGCTAAAGCCATGAACATCTTGGCTCAAACCATGTCAGATGACATTTTCCAGAAAGTAGCTGATTGCAATACTGCTAAAGAGATCTGGGAAAAGCTGTCAGAAATTGTATCAGGTTCTGCAGATGAAAGAAAGGATAGGAGATCCTACCTGATCACCCAGTATGAGAATTTCAAGAAGGCAGAGTCTGAGTCAGTTGCTGACATGTACAACAGACTGAGTCTGATCATAAGTGAGCTTAGATCACTAGAGAAGGACATATCTCTCACTGAGATAAATGACAAAATACTGACTTGTTTCCCTAGTTCTTGGGACTCAAGAATATGGTCAATTAAAGATGGAAGAAATGTCTGTGAGTTATCCACAGAAGCTCTTCTAGGGAAGCTCAAGAGCTATGAGCAATTTATTAAGAAGAGAGAAGAAGAGCAGAAGACATCCACACCAACAGAGAAGGCTGAGAAAACTATTGCCTTCAAAGCACAGGAAGAAGAACCTAAAGAGAAGGTGTTGGGAAATGAAGAGCTTATGAGCCTACTGGTCAAAAGGTTCAATAAGCTAAACAAAAGGAACTTCAGAAGATGGTCATCCAAAGACAAAGACAAGCCAAGGTATGACAGATCTAATAATAAAGATGTTATCTGTTTTGGCTGCAGGAAACCAGGACACATTGTCCCAAACTGTCCAGAAAATCAAGACAAGGACAGAAGGGACAAGAAGGAAAGAAAGGATAAAAGGAAGGATAAGGAGTCAAGGAAATACCATGACAAGCCTTCCTCCAGCAACAGCAAGCACACCAGAAAAGGATTTGTGGCTGAATCCTGGAGTGACTCTGATGAGTCTGATTCATCATCCAGCTCTAGTGATGATGAGGATGATGCAGAAGAAAAAGGATTCTGCATGATGGCCATCAGTGCATCTCAAAAGAACACTGATTCAGAGCCTGATGCTGACTACCCATCTGATCAGGAACTTACTGAGGATCAGGTAATAGACTCATTTGACTTTACTTCTGATGATTTCAAATCTGAGTTTAAATCTATGTGCATTGAATTAATTGAGTCTCAAAAGCTGATTAAAACTCTAAATGAACAATTAATTGAATGCAAATCCATTAACTCAGATAATCTTAGACTCTTAGAAGAGTTGAAGCAGTGTGGGGAGGAGATAGCTTCACTGAAAAGTGAGCTATCTAAGGCCAAACAATTTGAAGAAACCCTTAATGGGAGAAGTATCAAATTGATGGACATCACAAGTACAGTGAACTCAAGATTGAATGGTTCACTGGGCTTGGGTGCTTCATCCAGCCAACCCATAGTGCTGACAACTCCAATCAAATTTACCAGTGAGAAAGGTAAAGGAGTCTTGATAGTGGCTAGGAAGAATGCTGACTTAACCCAGGAAACTGGACAAGAAGCGTCGAACGAAGCTCGACGGACGTCGACCAGAGCTCGACGTAATCGCAAGAAAACGTCGAACTCAGGTCGACGCCCTCTACCCTCTGAACAAAGCAAGACCTTGCCGTCGAACGGAGCTCGACGCACTCACTTGAGTCCGTCGACCGAAGCTCGACGTGCGTCGAGCCGAGTTCAGAGCAAAACCCAGTTCTCAGGGGTTAATTCAAATTTCAATTCTAGCTCCACATCTCATTACTTTAACCCTTATGCTGAATGGATCATACCTCCTAGGAGATATCATCCTGCAGGCTATAAGAGTCAACCTGAGATGTCCTTCATTTCAGAATTTAAGGGATATCAACCTAGGCCCAAGGTTAACTGGGTCAAAAACAAATAAGCTGTTTTTGTGCAGGTGAAGACCTATCCAGCATCAAACCATCAATGGTATCTGGATAGTGGGTGCTCAAAGCACATGACAGGGGACAAGGACAACTTCACTTCCTTCAAAGCCAAGCTTGGACCCAAAGTAATTTTTGGAGACTCAAGCTTTGGAACTACAAAAGGATATGGTGCAGTCAAAATTGGCCCAGTCACATTCAAGAAGGTGGCATATGTTGAAGGACTCAAGCACAACTTAATAAGTATCAGTCAATTGTGTGATGAAGGATATCAAGTAAACTTCAACAAAGCCATATGCAAAGTCAAGTCTGTGGACAACACAACTGTGTTGACAGGTAACAGAAGAGGTAACATTTACTTAGTGGATTTTCATTCACCTGTAGTAGATATTTGCTTATTTAACTCCCTTAGTAAACCTAATGAACTTTGGCATAAAAGACTAGGACATGTGAACCTTAGAACCATTGCTAAGTTATCCCAAGACAACCTTGTTAGAGGACTACCTTCTGGTCCCTACAAGAAGGAAGGACTTTGCAAGGCCTGTCAATTAGGCAAGCAAACTAAAAACAGTTTCAAGTCACTTAATAAGAGTGACTCACCTAGAATTTTGTACTTATTGCACATGGACCTTTTTGGACCAATTAATGTACAAAGCCTAGGAGGGAAATCTTATGCTTTAGTAATTGTAGATGACTTCTCAAGATTCACTTGGGTGTTCTTTCTGAGGAAGAAGTCTGATAACTTCAAGATTTTGACAGATTTTCTCAAAGGTATACAGATTGAGTTCAATACTCACATTGCCCTGATCAGAAGTGATCATGGGACAGAGTTTGATTCTCTTCTTATGCTAGAGTTCTGCCAGAATGAAGGTATCAGGCATACTTTCTCAGCTCCCAGAACTCCTCAACAAAATGGGGTAGTTGAAAGGAAAAACAGAACCCTTATTGAATCTGCCACAACATTGTTGACAGATGCTCACCTTCCTCTAACCTTTTGGGCAGAGGCTGTGAACACCTCCAACTATGTTCTGAATAGAAGCCTGATACATAAGCTAAAGGGTAAGACTCCCTATGAGTTACTCAAAGGGAATAAACCTAAAGTAAACTACTTCAAAATTTTTGGTTGCATTTGTTTCATTCACAATAATGACAAGAAATACCTAGCTAAATTTGAAGCCAAAGCTGATGAAGGAGTGTTTCTGGGGTACTCCTTGACTAGCAAGGCTTATAGGGTTTTTAACAAGTGCACAAATAAAATTGAAGAATCCATGCATGTTACATTTGATGAAACTAACATGTTTTATAAGGAGAAGGAGACTTCTACCATAAGCAATTTGCAGGAACACTCAATTTCAGAGAATCTGAGGCAGCTTACCATCACAGACAAAGGGTCATCACCTTCACCAATTCAACAAGTCACTGAACTTAGTGACAATGAAGAGGAATTTCAAGTTCTGGAAAGTTCAAAGGGCCAACAGAGTGAAGAACCAGTTGTTGTTCCACAAGAGGAAACAACAACACAGGTTGGTGCATCATCAACACCCCTTGTTGATCTAGCAACAACAAGAGATCACCCAATCTCACAAGTAATTGGAGATATCTCAGTGGGTGTGCAAACAAGGAATCAATTCAATCAAAATATCATGCACACCTGCTTTCTTTCTCAAATTGAGCCTCAAACCATACAAGATGCAGAGCAAGATCCAAACTGGATCATTGCAATGCAAGAAGAGTTGAATCAATTTGAGAGGAATAAAGTTTGGGAATTAGTACCAAGACCAAGGAACCAGCAAATTGTTGGAACAAAATGGGTATTCAGGAACAAATTGGATGATCAAGGAATAATTGTGAGAAACAAGGCAAGACTTGTTGCACAAGGATATTGCCAAGAAGAAGGAATTGATTATGACCAAACCTTTGCACCAGTTGCAAGGTTGGAGGCCATAAGAATCTTCCTTGCATATGCAGCTCACGAGAGATTCAAAGTATATCAGATGGATGTCAAGAGTGCATTCCTCAATGGAGACATCAAGGAAGAAGTCTATGTAAAGCAACCTCCAGGTTTTATCTCTCCAACTTTTCCTGATCATGTATTCAAACTGCATAAAGCTTTATATGGTCTCAAGCAAGCTCCTAGAGCATGGTATGAGACCTTAGCTTGTTTTTTGTTGGAAAATGATTTTAAAAGGGGTAGTGTAGACCAAACTCTTTTTGTTAGAACCCATAGGTCCCACACCCTACTAGTACAAGTTTATGTAGACGACATCATATTTGGGTAAACTGATTCAAACTTATGCAAAAAGTTCTCACAACTTATGCACTCAAAGTTTGAAATGAGTAGCATGGGTGAGCTTGCTTTCTTTCTTGGATTGCAAGTTAAACAACATGTGGATGGCATTTTCATTTCTCAGACCAAGTATGCAAGAGAACTGGTTAAGAAATTTGGAATGTCTGAAGCATCCTCCATGAAAACACCTATGCCTACAAATGCTGTTTTAGATGCTGATGAATCTGGAAAACCAGTTGATCAGACAAACTATAGAGCAATCATTGGCTCATTACTTTATCTAACAGCTACTAGACCAGATATAATGTTTGCTACATGCATTTGTGCTAGATTCCAAGTAAGCCCTAGAGAGTCCCACCTCACATTAGTTAAGAGGATTCTTAGGTATGTAAAAAGTTGTCCTAATCTAGGACTCTGGTATTCACATGACTCAGGATTTGATCTAACTGGATTTTCAGATTCTGATTATGCTGGATGTAGAGTAGACAGGAAAAGCACCAGTGGAACTTGTCAATTCCTTGGTGATAGACTTGTCTCCTGGTTCTGTAAGAAACAAACCTCTGTGTCCACATCAACTGCTGAAGCTGAATATATGGCTGCAGGCAGTTGTTGCTCACAGATTTTGTGGATTCAAAACCAGCTCTTAGACTATGGCTACAACTTAGAGATGTCTAAAATCTTTTGTGATAATACCAGTGCAATATCAATTGCACAAAATCCAGTTCTCCATAGTAGGACTAAGCACATAGAAATCAGACATCACTTCTTAAGGGATAATGTAGAAAAGAAGAAAATTGCACTAGAATACATTTCCACTGAATTACAGAGAGGAGATATTTTCACCAAACCCTTGGATGAAAAGAAGCACTTCTTTTTCCTCAATCAGTTGGGAATGCTAGATGGAGACAGCTTAAAATAAAACTCCAAGATTTTGAAACCCATAATTAACAGGAATAGGAAAAATTTCATTTTAAAATTTCCTGTCTGAGTGGTTGTTCTGAGCTCTGAACTAAGCTCGACGCTGCGTCGAACGAAGATCGACGGTCCGTCGCCCTCAAAAGCGTCGAACGTCGAACTCAGCTTCTAGCGTCGAACTGAGTTCACAGCTCACTGGCTTCTTGAGTTTCTCTCTCCCCGGTCGACGTCTTCGTTCAACGTCGACCTGAGCTCGACGTATAGCTTCAGCCAAAGCGTCGAACGTCGACCTAAGCTGGACGCTGTTGAGTCGTTTCAGTTCTCCTAGAGCCCTTGAGCGTCGAACTGAGCTCGACGTTCTTTCCTTTTCTGCGTCGAACCCTAAGTATAAAATCATTTTTTCTCCGTCGTTCGCAGTTGCGCATTCATATTTCTCTGCTCAAGCTTTCTCCCTCCAAATACTATACTTTTGATCTTGGAAGGTATTCTTTCTTTTGCAGGACAATGGCAATCACAGCAGGAGCTCTGGCGGCAATGAAGTTCGACTCTGGTTTCGACATTGATTTCGATTCTTTTGATGGATCTCCACAACACCTTCTGGATATACTGAATCTTTTCAAGGAGCAGCAACTAGTCCACTTTATGTCTACCAGGATACCCCTTCCAGAATCAGAAATTAAAGAATGGTGTCTTACAGCAATCGTTTCAGATAACAACTCTTTGACTTGGAAGATTTCAGGAAATGAGGTAGCCATCTCACCTCAAGTCATTACAGATGCTTTCAACTTTGCTGCTGGAGATGATGACATAGAACTATCAGTGGAAGAGTATACTGTGATGCTGGACAGGATGGGGCATACTGCTGGTAACCCCTCTAAACTTCTTAAAATTAACCTAGCAATTGAGTATAGGTTATTAGCAGATATAACTGGAAAAGTGATCTGTGCAAAGAGGACTGCACATGATGCAATAACAAGGCATCAGTTTTGCCTCATGGCTGCACTAATGGATAAGAAACATCCCAACTGGGGATTAATTGTGTTTGAAATGCTTAAGAAAAAGTTGGATAAAAACTCTGTCCATTTTGGAAGAGTTCTTGGGCTGATTCTCAACCATTGCTGCCCCCAACTACTTGTGTCCTCAAAGAAGCACATCAATGCTTCCAAGAGGCTCACATGTGCTCTTATTGGCAAATGGGATAGGAGAATTGTGAATCCCAGGGCTGCTGCAGCAATGAAATCTTCTGCAGACACCAGGACTGTCGAGGTCTCTCACCCTCAGTCCACTGGTCCAGAAGTAGGGATCATGCCAGCCCCCTCTCTCACCCTTCCATCCACCTTCATCCCCTCAACCACAATTATCTCATCCACTCAAATTCTCCCCTCCTCCATATCTACCATTGCCTCCTCCCTTCCACCTCACACTACTTTCCTGCCCATAAACTTGGATTCCACCCCTCATGAGGATCTCTTTTCTTTTGACATGCATGAAGACTCCTTCATGGATGCCTCTACCTCCTCTCATCATGACTTCCTCCATCCCTCTACTTTTTCAGACTTACTCTTCTCCTCCATTCAGGAACCAGTTACACCTCCACTGTCTACACCACCCTCCACCTCCTCTACATTCTCAGTTTCTGCTACTCCCTCTACCTCTACTCAAGTTCCCCTTGAGCAAGTAGCTCTCCTCCCCCTAGCCAATCAAATTTTTGACCTTCTGTCTCCAAGGCTCTCCTCCCTCCTGGATGCCAAGTTGGCTCCTCTCATTCTTTCCTTGAGAAATCTTTTTGCCTCTGTCTCCTCCCTTTCCTCTCTATTGGCATGCCCTTCTTCTGGGGGCCTAGAGTCAGCTACCACTGATTCTAGGCAGGGGGAGATGTCAGCAGAAGAAGAGCTGCCTCCTTCTTCAGTTCAGATTGCTCAGACTTATTCTGAGACAGTATCAGTTGCTTGTTCAGAGACAGTGTCTGTTGCAGAAGATCAAATAGTATCTGAGGCACCTCCTCCAGCTTCTGTTCAGAGCTCCTCCCCTCCAGCCCAGCTTCAAGAAGATATGTCCAGGGCTATTGTCCCTTTTCAGAAGGCCTTGACTTCTGATATAGCAGTGGTAGCAGTGGCTCCTGCTAGTGTTGAAATTGATTTGTTAGCTCCTATTGTGACTTCAGGTGAAGTGATTGAGACACCTGATGCTGCAGAGGCCCATATCTCCCAAGCCCTTCAGGAACCAGCCTCTTCAGCCTCTATGGCTCCTGAGGCTGTGCCCTCTCCTGCAGTGGTTGCTTCCTCCTCAGCAGCTCCAGCCTCCATCAGCTTTCCCATCTCCAAAAGAAAGTATATAGATCCATATGAAGAATCACAAAGTTCTGAAGATGAGTTTGCTACAGATTCTGATGACTCCTCTGCAACTATTGCAAGGAAGAGGAAAGCCAGATCAAAAGCCATGAAAAGAGTACCTCCTGCCAGAGCTACAGATCATGACATTCCCTATTACATCAAATATAATTGTGAAATCACAGAACCTTGGATGCAGTACTCTCAGAATCAGAGAAAAGCTATGAAACAGAAGAGAAAATTTAATGAAGGACCATCTAAACCAGTCCATCAGCCTCCACCTCCACCTCCTCCAGATGCAGGTGCAGGTACTGGTCTATCTTCCTCTTCAGCACCTTCAGCTCTACATGGAAAGACTTATCAAGCCAGAAGACATCAAGGAGGCAGCCAGCAAAGGGGAGGTCAACAAAGAGGAAATTATAGAGGCAGGCAGTCCAGAGGAAGATCAGGCTCTCAACCTTATCAAAGGGGAGGAGCCATTGATCCAACCTCTGGGCCCTATCCTTACAGGCCTAGAGTTGACCTCACCCCAAGATCTTCTCAAGAAACATCCTCTAATAAATTTGAACCTGCAGTACCCTTTGAAGATCCTACCAAAACTCCTGCTTACTGGAAAGCTAGGATGACAGAAATGGCTGCTCTAAATGAAATTAACAAAGCCAGAGAAAGAGGACTGGACACCTCTCATATCAGTACTATGTCAGAACAAAGAAGAGAGGAATTGGAAAAGTATAGCTCAAAGAAATTTTTTGATTCAAACAGATACATGGAACTCCACCCTGCAGCTGTACCACCCAGTGCTAGAGATCAAAAGTCTTTAGGTGCAGCTGATGACTACAGATCCAAAAAGGAAGCTTCCAATCCAAACAGAGAAATCATCTTCAAAAAGAGTGATCAAGACAAAGCATCAAAGGACAAGTAAAGTAAGGTATTCTAACACTTTCTATATACTGGACTCAGGACATTTGAACAATTCTGCTGCTATATAGTGTTTTATATATGCTGCTTATTATTCTGTCATGTCTGGCTGTATTATATTGTGTTGTATATGCTTTATTTCTTTCTTTGAATCCCTAAAATTCATGTAAATAGTAATCCTAATCCAAATAGGGGGAGATTGCTGGAACACCCTATTACTATTTGGACCAGGATGACTATATTTCTATAGGGATTGTGTGCTGTGACCTCCATGTTGTTATAAAGGTCACATAGGCTAGTTAGAGTAGTCTTCAGCTCGACGCATAGTCGACTTCAGCTCGACGCAGAGTCGATCTCAACTCGACGCAGAGTCGACCTCTGCTCGACGCAGAGTCGACCTCAGCTCGACGCAGAGTCGACCTCAGCTCGACGTGGAGTCGACCTCAGCTCGACGTTCCGTCGAACCCAGTTCTGCTTACAGAAAACACTCTCTGGCCGACGTGTGTCGTGCTCAGATCGACGTTTTATTGTGAGCTCGACGCTTTTCAGACCGCCGTCAGTGTTTGATAGGAATTCAAATTTCTTCTGACAGATAATTAATGCTGAAGATTTATTGGCCGTTACAGCATATCTGGTGCATGGCTCAAGGAATTTTCTAAGGAATGTCTGCCTGTCATTTCCTTTGAGGCATGGACAGTTAAGGAAAGCAATTAATGCTGTCCTCCAACGGCTATCAAAGTGAAGGAAGAAGAAGACTCAAGTATATAATTCATTTTTCTTTTAATTCTACAAGAAGACACAGAGAAAATACAGAACAGAAAGGAGAATAACAATACAAGACTTCAGATCTCTTTGCTCTCTGTGACATTGTGTTGAAAAGCTAACTCACAGAAAATCTGATTGCTTCAGACACCTCCATCCAACTCTCTTGGATCATCCTTTGCTGGAGCAAATCAGATCTTTGAAGACCTGTCACCCTTGTGCAGAGCTCTCCTTCCTGAACCTCATCTTGATCTCAGGGGGAGCTTTGACAACAACTTCAGATCCACTTCTGCTTCTCTTTGCTTGTTGAATAGAGAAGACAACATCATCTCTTTTTCTTTTTCTTTCTGTACAGGGTTTTAACTCCCTTCAAAAGTTACTTTTGGTTTTGCTGAAACCTGGTCAAAATCAGCTCTGTTGGTTTGTGAGAACCTGATCAAAAACTCTCTGGTGCTCAAGACACCTGATCAACTCATCTTGAAGTGGATTCCTATCAAGGGTGATAGAAGAGTGGATGTACCCAGATTTGGGGAACCACTATAGCTCCTTGTGTCGTCTGGATTGCTTGTCTTTTTGTGTTTTGCTTTGTGCTGTGAATTTCCTTTTACTCTGATTATTTGCTCTAGCACCTTACACTAAGTAAATTCAAACCTTCTTTACACACAAGTTTTATTTGGAAAATTATTTTAAAATAACTCTATTCACCCCCCCTCTAGAGTTAGGAGTGATCTTATCCTGCACTTTCATAATCTAAGGTTAAAGATGGACAACTTAGTGTGAATTACATATGGGCACACCACTGCTTCCGCTAAGTCAGCTTGTCCCCAAACTGACCAATCAACTGGGGGTGGCACCATTATTAAGTGACTTTCGCCTTGGAGGATCGTAGCAAGCTGATACCATTTGTAAGACCCCCCTCCCGGAACACAAGACACGGCACGAGAGGGGTCTTATGCCCAGAACAGCCGCCTTGCAGTAGCACCAGCACTCGAGCTAGACTATACCACAAGACGCCTATTCTGCCGGCTACAACCAATATCAACATATAACTGCCAACCCAACCATAATAATATGAAAATCAAATCCACACCAAGCATATGTCCATAATATCATAAATAAAGAAGCTACAGCAAGCTTCTAATATCAAAGTACGAGAACAGAATTGCCCCGAAAGGCTACAACAAAATCTCTCTCTCACTCATATCTGTAACCGACGGTAGCGACGGTACCGTCCCTTCAGACCCTGTCACCCTGGCCTGGCTGTCCGTCTGCATAGCCTGCAGCTCCACCTGCGGGGTTTCCTCCTAAAAAGGAAGACGTAGCAACCGTTAGTCAAAAAGACTAAGTGGTTTCACATCCGCTCCCCCGGCGACTCCTCGGCACCGGGCGGAGAAAGGAACAGGTACAATATATAAATAACAGTAGTACAACAGGTGAAGTGAGTATACATATTATAAGCAGCAACATCAGTAGTGTATAATAAACAAGCTCTTATTTTCAAATCTACGAACTACAGCAGCAAGAGAGTATATAACTAGAACAGTAAGTAACTCAACTTATATGGATGCCCATACAAGCATATAAGTTAAAGGTCGTTCAGCAGAAAGTAACTCATCGTATAGGAGTGCCCATACAAACTTATACGATGAGGGTCTTGTGTATGTAATGAAGTGCAATGCTATGTATGCAATGCAATGACACACCCATGCTCAAGCACATGCAATCGCTATGTCGACACAGACTTATAGTTCCCATTATTCGAGCAGGTAGCTAACCTCTCAGGCATCAACCGTCGTGGCCAAACGGTGACAGTAGAGCGGGCATCTCCACTACTAGGCTGGTCTCCACACTACCTGGCCTAGGCCTCAGTACGCCTCAACGCTAAGAACACAACAGAGGAGCTCACCTGCGTACTACAGCTCAGCGGGTTCTCTCGGGTAAATATGCACCAAGATCCTAGCCCCGACTGGCCTATGGTATGACACGGAAGGAGCCTCGGAAATGAGCACGAGGACCAAGCCCAACCGCTCACTTGGCACGGAAGGAGCCTCGGGACGTGAACACCGAGGACCAAGCCCAACCGCCCAAGGTCTAACTGTCAACTCCCATCGGTGTGACAATTGGCGAGCCCGTAGACCTGCCACATTATCCTTAACCCGGGATTACGACACCGCGTGTCGACTCACACCACATGCAATTCCACAATTCCGTGGCATGGAAGGAGCCTCGGAGAAAGCACGAGGACCAAGCCCAACCATCCATCAAATACGGAAGGAGCCTCAGGACGTGAACACCGAGGACCAAGCCCAACCGTTCACGTGGCACGGAAGGAGCCCCGGGACGTGAACACCGAGGACCAAGCCCAACCGTCCAATTTTATCCAACTACACCTCATTCCCATTAGTGACGGTCCACACCGCACTTGTTAACTTCCACAATGGTACCCGTGGGGAGACGACACTCTAAGCATTGAACTATCCATTCCCTTCCATCAATCCATTATACATCCTGGCCATAGTTTTAATCATTTACAAATCCTTCCAAATGAATTCAACATATTATAGATAATGCGCATAATGGTGATTTACCAAATATAACAAAGCCTTTCATTCACTTATGCTTGATTCACATCTCGGCATAGGAATTCAAGTCCTCAAACATCAATCTTCACATTACCTCGGTGATTAACACAAAAGAATTCACCCAACCTCGAGATGAATTGCAACATCTATTCCATCGAATCCAAGTTCATATTATAATCACCTAGAATTGTATGTAATCTAGTCAGCGACTTTGACTGAGGATTCCCGTGGCTACGGGTATCGCCTGAAAACGTGCCACCACTCGTTGGAAAGGTAATTTTAAGGGCTACGACTTTCGTGTTTAGTCGAAGGCCTAGATCTGGTCAAATCATACCAGAAATGCAACTCGAAGTCTGCTGCGTACAGGATACAGAATTCCTGGGCATTAACTTCCAACCGCAGCGGATTCAAACGGACTTTCCTGTGGCTACAGGTATCGCATGTAAACGTTCAACCACTCGTTGGAAAGGTAATTTCAAGGGCTACAACTTTCGTGTTTAGTCGAAAGCCCAGATCCGCCCCCTTCTTGCTTAAAAATAGCCAAGAAGGTCACTGCGTGCAGAATACAGATTCTGCACGCATCTTAAAGCGAAGTGAACGGCATACGTTCATCTTCCTCCTCAAGCGATTTTCCCCAAATCGCAGCCAGAAGTTCCTCCACCCTTAATCTCCCTCTTGAGGCCATTTCCTCTTCACGAGACCACCCCTATCATCACTTTGAAGTGAGGAGAGGTTGAAGATGACTAAGCTTTAGAACACAAGTTCTAGCATGGCCTTCCTAGAAAGCTTCATCTCACACATCAAGACTCTTTTGAGTCGATGTCTCGCCTAAGAATAGCTACAGATCTAGCACCAAGGGAGAGGGGAGGAAACTCACTTCATTTCCGGCGTTTCCTCCGTTGCCGGCCATGGATCGCGTTACCCTTCTCCGCGGCATCCTTGCCTTCGTTAGCAGCATTCTTCCACAGAAACGGCGGAGCTTTTCCTCCAGAATCCGGCTCCGGCGACCCGCGATATCCTCCTCTTATGCTCCCGTCGGTTTGCACGGTGACGGCTCGGCAAGAAGGATCGGATGCGATGGTTAGGGTTTGGTTTACTACCTTTTTATATTACATATTAGGTTAAGTCCCTTCCGCCACGTGTCACTCTCTAATTGGACCGCCCAAATTAGGTTTCATTTGAAGTGACCGGTCCAAAGATTATTCAACACGAATCCCGAGGTCCAGTTCGGTTCTCCTGTACAAGCCGGTGAATCGGCCTGGGCGCAGAAAACGCACAAGTCAAATTCGGCGGGAATCAGCCAGTGATTCCCGTCGATTGGCGAGTATTGGCGGGTCATTCTCGACGAATTCGTCGATTCGTCGAGTATCAACAATGATACTCGACCATTTTCCCTTAGCCATTTTATCGGACATCCTGTCGTTGTGTGCGTTGAGTATCAGTTGGCGATACTCGACGGTCGGTGGGTATCACCGGGTATTCTCGACGATCGACGAGAATCGCCGAGCATTCTCGCCGAATTTTCCTTAGTCTACTTGCAGCTCTGTGTCCTGCGGGTATCGACCACCGTCACCCGTCGAATCGGCGAGTATCATTCCCGATACCCGTCGAATCGGCGAGTATCATTCCCGATACCCGTCGATCGACGTGCATCAACCTCCATTCTCGTCGATTTCCACTTGGCCGATTTCATTTCAATTCGTTAGTCATCACTCAACCCTACACTCCATCCGACGCACCTGACACCTCGCGTCAGTGCACCCCGAGCCCGAGTTGAGTCTCTTGACTCAGAACACGTGCGAGGGGCCTAGCGCGAATTGGGACGTTACAAAGGGTCTACCTGTGAAAGCACAAGGGACCTTCCACCCCCTTGCCGAGCCCGTACCTGGAGCAAGATAGAAGAATAAGGGTGGCCTTGGCTAAATTACACAACACCTTCCCCATGAAGAGCTTCAAACCACCACTACGAACCACGACCCACGATTCGGCCTTTAGGAAAGAAAAACATGGCCGACAAAGAAACTACAAATATAATCAAGGAATTCACTCGGGAACGAAAATCGAGGTAAGGGAAACAGTGTTGAAGTTACTCAACATGGCTTGGCGTTGTGTGGGACCCACTCAACGCCTAACCAGACCTTGGCGTTGAGTGAGCTAGCCTCTCTCAGCGCCAGAACAAGCATTACGTTGAGTGAAGTTCACTCACTCAACGCCTCCAGCAAGGACAACTCTGGCGTTGAGTGAGCTAGCCTTACTCAACGCCAAAACAGGCATGGCGTTGAGTGAGGTCCACTCCCTCAACGCCTTCAGCAAAACCACAAAACCCAACAGTGGCGTTGAGTGAGTCCACCTCCCTCAATGCCAAAGCAGCTTTGGCGCTGAGTGAGGTAAACTCACTCTACACCAAAGTTCATTCCCGCAGGAAAACCCTAAACCATCGCCAACAAGAGAAGGTCGGCGGGAATGCCGACTGATTCTCGCCGAATCGGCGGGAATCCAGGATGATTCTCGCCGAATCGGAGGGAATCCAGAATGATTCTCGCCGAATCGGCGGGAATCAAGGATGATTCTCGCCGAATCGGCGGGAATCAAGGATGATTCTCGCCGATCGGTAGGAATCACTGACGTTACACGCCGAAATCGGCGGGAATCACTTAATGATTCCCGTCGATTTTTACTTAGACGAAAATTCTCACTCAATCACCCCACCACTCAGCCGCAAGGAACAGACCAAACTATGGCTTTGAGTGTGTCCACCACACTCAACGCCAAGTCCGGGCGGCTTTTCTCTTTGAGTGTGTGCCCCACACTCAAAACCAAAACCCGAGAGTCTATCAAGACTGGTTCTAACCAGAGCCCTACCACAACAAACTTCCTCACTCTCTTTCTCGGCTCCACCCGCCAAAGCACCCAACTAGAACTACAAATCTGGAGTCTAAATAATGAACACAACTAGCAGGTTGAGCAAACAGCACAAGGAGGGGGCTCATAGGAGAATCTAAGCCCTAAATTTAGCGAGATAAAGGAGAACATGCTTGGTTTCTACCCTAAGGCTAACCGGGAAATATTCCAGAATTCAAAAGAACAACATTGGCAAGGGCAAGAATACCACTTGCCTCGATTTCCGGCGAAGCTTGGACGACTTTCCCTCCTCTTCACTCGGCACTAGCAGCAGCAGTACCTAAAAGAACCTAACAAGCAACACGCACTTAAATTGCCGAAATCCACAAGACCCGAAAATCCAAGTCTCTTAAAACTCCACGAAAAAACAAACCTCTTACCGTCAAAACGTAGAACTGAGCAAGAGCAAGACAACGCCGCTTTCGGAATCGAAATCCGTCCACGAACACTCCCGAAATCACCGTCCGAAGGAGTAGCAGGTCCGACGGTTTTCCTCCGTTTTCCGCGAACAGGAGCAGGCGACGGTTTCAGTCTTTGGAAGTAAGAAGAGAGTGGGCCCGCCAACTTCTAACCAAAGCTTTATAAAAAATCCTTACCATGCCTGATCAGCCTAACTGTCTCCCTAAGCCGCCAGTTCATTAAAACTTAGAGGTTTTCTAATTAGTCTTTACTAATGGCACACCCAAAACGACACGAAACCAATATACCTCGGAATTCAACGAAATTCGCACCGTAGCTAAATATCCACACTACGAACATAACGGCGAAGTCGAAATTAACTTTTGACGAACAAAACTCGAGTTATACCCTCCCGAAGCCAAAACACAAGCATCCCCCGAGTGGCCACACCGGGTCACCCAAAACGATTCGGCTTGCTAGGGAGATCTTTCCAATAGGCTACAAAATAGGGCACCCAGTTCTAAGGATTTAAATCCACTCTCCACAGATGGCACAAGTCAAGAAAATGCATCGACGTAACGCCAAACGAGAATTAAATAATCGCAGAAAAATCGGGGGCGTTACAGTCACTCCCCCTAAAAGAAAGTTTCGTCCCGAAACTTTACGCACGACGCTTCTACTATAGAAGGGAAGGTAATAATCCAAACATTACAAGAAAAAAAACAAACCAAACTAATCTGGGAAATAGATGAGGGTGAGCCTCCCTCATAGCCGACTCTAACTCCTAAGTCGCGCTTTCTAAACCCTGATTCTTCCATAGAACTTTCACCATCGGAATGGACTTCTTTCGCAGCACCCGTTCCTGAGTATCCAAAATAAGGACCGGCACTTCAACAAAAGAGAGGTTGGGCTCCAACTGGGGCACAACGTCCAAGACTTGCCCATTGTTACGCACACACTTCCGAAACTGACTAACATGGAAAACATTATGAACACCTGGGAAGTTTGCTGGCAAATCCAACCTGTAAGCTGACACGCCAATCCGTTCAAAAATCTTAAACGGGCCTACATACCTCTGGTCCAATTTCCGATTCTTACCAAACCTCTTTACACCAACCATCAGGGAAACCTCAAGAAATACAAGGTCCCCTACAAAAAACTCCAAGGCAGACCTACGCCGATTGGCGTTCTTCTCGTACCTCTCTTGAGCTATACGAAGCTTCTCTCGAACAAGCTTTACTGCGACTTCCATTTCCTCGAGTGCATCAGGACCCAACAAAGGCCTCTCACCAGCCTCAGCCCAAAACAACGGAGTTCTGCAGTGCCTCCCATACAAGGCTTCGAATGGAGCCATCTACAAGCTCTCCTGATAACTATTGTTGTATGCAAATTCCATAAGTCGCAGCCGCTCATCCCACGCTCCACCGTGGTCTAAAATGTAGCATCGGACCATATCCTCAACTATCTGATTCACCCGCTCCATCTGCCCATTAGTCTGTGGGTGGTACGCAGTAGAATACCTCAGATCCGTACCCAAACCCTCCTGCAGACTCTGCCAAAAATGAGAAGTAAACCAGGAGCCTCGATCAGAAATGATGCTAACTGGCACACCGTGCAGTCGGATGACTTCATTCAAGTACAACTCCGCTATCTTCCTCATCGGGTAATCAATCTTATATGGCACGAAGTGAGCACACTTCGTCAGTGTATCCACTATGACCCAAACAGAATCAAACCACCTTGGGGATTTCGGTAAGCCCGTTATGAAATCCATAGATATACTTTCCCACTTCCAAGTCGGGATCTCTAACGAAGTCAACTTTCCACCAGGCCTTCCGTGATTGGCCTTCACACGCTTGCAAGTGTGGCACTCCGCAACAAATCGGGCTATATCACCTTTCATGCCATACCACCAGGCAATTTGCTTTAAGTCGCGATACATCTTCGTAGATCCTGGATGGTAGGCAACGCTGGATCCATGAGCCTCTCTGCAAACCAGACTCCTAATGTCCCCAACCGCGGGGATGCAAAATCTGTCGCGGTACTTCAAAGTTCCCGCATCATCGATGGAATAATCCGGCAACT
The DNA here is from genome assembly GCA_039513925.1 of Platanthera zijinensis. Lineage (NCBI taxonomy): Eukaryota > Viridiplantae > Streptophyta > Magnoliopsida > Asparagales > Orchidaceae > Platanthera > Platanthera zijinensis. The sequence continues at coordinate 61,289,037 of CM077098.1, read as the reverse complement.
CTCCTCTCTCAGTCCTGGAGAATAAGTGTAGAAGATCCGGGTCGTCCTTCTGGTGCAGTCTGGTCAAAGAAATCCAAGACGGCACTTCCACTGACAAACTACTCTGCAATTCACAGCATCCCACTGATATATCCATAAGGAGGAACTCCTCCACTAAACGATCGGCGGTGAGATTAAAGATCTTTCCCGTCTAACAGCTCAGGGCGTCGGCCACCACATTGGCCTTGCCTGGATGATACTGGATCTCTATGTCATATTCAGCCACATACTCTAGCCACCAACGCTGGCATAGATTTAACTCCTTCTACGTGAACACGTACTTCAGGCTCTTATGGTCGGTGAAGATCTTGCACTGAGCCCCATAAAGTAGGTGTCTCCACAGCTTCAACGCATAAATAACCGCTGCGAACTCAAGGTCATGCGTAGGATAATTCTTCTCATGAGTCTTCAGTTGCCTTGACCCATACGCATCCCAGACCTACATGCGAAGCATCCACGTATACATCATAATCCACACCCTCAGTAGGCAGGGTCAGAACGAGAGTAGTGCACAATCACCTCTTTAACTCCAGGAAGGCTTCTTCGCACTTCTTGTTCCAAACAAAAGCCACGTTCTTCTGAGTCAGCTTGGTCAAAGGTACAGCTAGGGTAGAGAAACCCTCCACGAACCTCCTGTAGTAGCCGGCCAACCCTAGGAAGCTCCTGAACTCCCTTGGCGTGCCCAGCCTACTCCAATCCATCACTGCTGCGATATTTTTTTGGGTCAACCGAGATCCCATCCTTATTCACCACGTGGCCCAGAAACGAGACCTGAGGCAACCAAAATTCGCACTTGCTCAACTTGGCAAATAACTTGTGGTTCCTCAACTCTGATAGAACCAAGCACAGATGCTGCTCATGCTCCTCAGCGCTACGAGAATAAACCAACACGTCGTCGATGAAGACCACCACGAACTTATCTAGGAAATCCTTGAACACCCGGTTCATCATATCCATGAATGTTGATGGTGCATTGGTCAATCCAAATGACATTACTAAGAACTCAAAATGTCCATGCCTCGATCTAAATGCAGTCCGTGGAATATCGTCTTCACGGATCCTAAGCTGATGATAACCTGAACGAAGATCAATCTTGAAGAAGACCGTGCTACCGCGCAACTGGTCAAATAAGTCATCGATCCTCGACAGAGGGTACCTGTTCTTAATTATGACTTTGTTCAGCTCCCTATAGTCGATGCAAAGCCGCATTGACCCATCTTTCTTCTTCACAAATAGAACAGGAGCACCCCAAGGCGATGAACTCTGCCTGATAAACCCTTTCGTCAACAACTCATCTAACTGGACTCGCAACTCCTCTAGCTCTCGAGGGGCCATCCGGTACGGCGCCTTAGCAATAGGACGCGTACCCGGCTCCAAATCGATCACAAACTCAACATCCCGCTCGGGAGGAAGACCAGGAAGGTCATCAGGAAAAACATCGGCAAAATCACGAACAACTGGAATCTCCTCTAAGCGCGGTACATTAACAGCGGTCCCAATCACATATTCATGTTCACTCTGTGATGAATTGTTAATATTTTGTTTATATTAAGTATTCCTGTAATGTCATATATCATCATATTATTATTTTTATATAAATGGTGTATATCATTAACTAAAAGGGTTATGACTTCTCCAAATAGGGGGAGATTGTTGGGTACATTGGAAAATGTGTACCTGATTTGAAGAAGCCTAACTTAGCTTAATGATATACATCAAGGTGTATTTGATGTTGTTTTAAGTTGACATATGCAGGTGAAGAAGTATTAAAGAATACAGGAAATTATTCTAAGTCCATGTGTTGACACCTGAAGAAATTGTGTCGACACTTCAGAATAATTGTGTCGACACTTGAAGGAAGCTGTGTCGACACAGAGAAAGATAGTCGACCACATTTGTGTCAACACTGGGAAGCAGTGTCGACTCACAGAAAGATAGTCGACCACATTTGTGTCGACACTGGGAAGCAGTGTCGACTCACAGAAAGATAGTCGACCATATTTGTGTCGACACTGGGAAGCAGTGTCGACTAACTGAAAGATAGTCGATCTCAACTTTGTCGACACTGGGAGGATGTGTCGATACATTGAGACAGAGTCGACACACATTGGCAGAAGTCAACAATACTTGTGTCGACACAGAAAGACTGAGTCGACACATATTGGCAGGATTGACATTTGCTGAGTCGACACCTGAAGGTAGAGTCGACACATATTGAGTTCTGAATCTACAACAACTGTGTCGACACACAGGACTTGTGTCGACACACTGCAAAGTCAAGACCAAGTTATTTTCTGAAGAAAGATGAAGTGTTGAGTCGACACAAATTCTCTGTGTCGACTCATTCTCAAGATGAAGTTCTGAAGAAGCTGTGTCGACTTAAAGGCAAACTTGTCGACATCATCAAAGGCTGTGTCGACACCAAAGTTACTTGTGTCGACACATATAGACAGTTGGTCTCGACACTTCCTGACAGTCTGTCTCAACACTTTGCTGACCAAGACTAAGGCACATGATCTGTTTGAAGACTTGACAGCTGTGGGTTGCAGCCAGTTAACTGATGATTGTCAGACTCGTCAGAAGACAGTTATAAACCGGATCAGCCGGTTACCATTAAGAAGGTCTATAAATAGACAGATTTAGAGAGAAGTAACAAGAGATTGAATTTTGGCAATCAATTTGAGAAATCAAATCAAGAAGGAGTAATACACAAAAGAAGATCTTCATCAGAAGATCTAAGAAGACGATCTCAGGATCGATCTAAGAATAGTTCTATCAAGAATTCAGAAGTGTCATCAAAGGTGTTGGATAGAGAGAGATTCAGCCATTTGAAGAAGAAGAAGGAAGCCATCACTGGTTTCTCAAGAAGCTGTTTGGGAAATCAACTCAGCTAAGTTCAGATTCAAGAAGCTTTGAAGAAAGCTCAGATTCAGTTGATTTCATTCTTCAGTTGATCAAGAACTGCCTTGTCCTTCTCTCTCTCATCAAGGGCAAGTTAATACAAACTTCTTTTCTAATTTCTATAGGATCTGTCAATACAGATCTGAGTTGTAAGCCTTTGTTATAAAGGCTGAGTGTAGGAGAGTTGATCTCTGAGTGGTAGGGCTGTTTGCCTGAGTGTAGGAGAAGGTTCTTCTCTGAGTTGTAGGCCTTGTGATAAGGCTGAGGTAGGGCTGTTGAGCCTGAGTTGTAGGAACCTTTTCAGGTTCTGAGCTGTAGGATCTGTGGATCTGAGTAAAGAGGAAGTTTGGCCGAATCTAGCATACTGCTAGATAGGTGAAGGGGGAAAGTGGACGTACCCAAACCTTGGGGAACCACTATAAAACTGTGTGCAATCTGTGTTGTATGATTTTCTGTGATTCCTGTGTTGAGTGTATTAATTCTGTAATTGAATTCTGCCTAAAAGTGTAAACAAGCATAAGAACCTATTCACCCCCCCTCCAGGTGTTTAGGTTGTCTTGAAAGTAAAACTATCAGCGGGAATGCAGGATGATTCTCGCCGAATCGGCGAGAATCCAGGATGATTCTCGCCGAATCGGCGGGAATCCAGGATGATTCTCGCCGAATCGGAGGGAATCCAGAATGATTCTCGCCGAATCGGAGGGAATAAGGATGATTCTCGCCAAATCGGCGGGAATCAAGGATGATTCTCGCCGATTGGTGGGAATCACTGACGTTACACGCCGAAATTGGCGGGAATCACTTGGTGATTCCTGTTGATTTTGACTTAGATGAAAATTCTCACTCAATCACCCAACCACTAAGACGCAAGGAATAGACCAAACTATGGCTTTGAGTGTGTCCACCACACTCAACGCCAAGTCCCGGCAGCTTTTGGCTTTAAGTGTGTGCACCACACTCAACACCAAAACCCGAGAGTCTACCAAGACTGGTTCTAACCAGAGCCCTACCACAACAAACTTCCTCACTCTCTCTCTCGGCTCCACCCGCCAAAGCACCCAACTAAAACTACAAATCTGGAGTCTAAATAATGAACTCAACTAGCAGGTTGAGCAAACAGCACAAGGAGGGGGCTCATAGGAGAATCTAAGCCCTAAATTTAGCGAGATAAAGGAGAACATGCTTGGTTTCTACCCTAAGGCTAACCGGGAAATATTCCAGAATTCAAAAGAACAACATTGGCAAGGGCAAGAATACCACTTGCCTCGATTTCCAGCGAAGCTTGGACGACTTTCCCTCCTCTTCACTCGGCACTAGCAGCAGCAGCACCTAAAAGCACCTAACAAGAAACACGCACTTAAATGGCGGAAATCCACAAGACCCGAAAATCCAAGTCTCCTAAAACTCCACGAAAAAACAAACCTCTTACCGTCGAAACGTAGAACTGAGCGAGAGCAAGACAATGCCGCTTTCGGAATCGAAATCCGTCCACAAACACTCCCGGAATCGCCATCCGAAGGAGTAGCAGGTCCGGCAATTTTCCTCCGTTTTCCGCGAACAGGAGCAGGCGACGGTTTCAGTCTTGGGAAGAAAGAAGAGAGTTGGCCCGCCAACTTCTAACCAAAGCATTATAAATAAGCCTTACCATGCCTGATCAGCCTAACCGTCTCCCTAAGCTGCCGGTTCATTAAAACTTAGAGGTTTTCTAATTAGTCTTTACTAATGACACACCCAAAACGACACGAAACCAAACTACCTCGGAATTCGACAAAATTCGCACCGTAGCTAAATATCCACGCTACGAACACAACGGCGAAGTCTAAATTAACTTTCGACGAACAGAACTCAAGTTATACCCTGCCGAAGCCAAAACACAAGCATCCCCCGAGAGGCCACACCGGGTCACCCAAAACGACTCGGCTTGCTAGGGAGATCTTGCCAATAGGCTACAAAATAGGGCACCCAGTTCTAAGGAGTTAAATTCACTCTCCACAGATGGCACAAGCCAAGAAAATGCGTCGACGTAACGGGAAATGAGAATTAAATAATCGCAGAAAAATCGGGGGCGTTACACTCGGTGTTCATGTCCCGAGGCTCCTTCCGTGCCAAGTGAACGGTTGAGCTTGGTCCTCGTTCTCCTTTCCGAGGCTCCTTCCGTATCATACCTTAGGCCAATTCGGGTCTAGGATCTCAGTGCACATCTACCCGAGACACCCGCTGAGCCATAGTACGCATGGGAGCTCCGTTGTTGTGTTCTTAACGTTGAGGCGTATGAAGGCCTGGGCTAGGTAGTGTGGAGACCAGCCTAGTAGTGGAGATGCCCGCTCCACTGTCACCGTCCGGCCACGACGGTTGACTCCTGAGAGGTTAGCTACCTGCTCGAAAAGTGGGAACTACAAGTTTGTGTCGACATAGAGAGTGCATGTGCGTGATCATGGGTGAGTCATTGCATTGCATACATGTCATTACACTCCATTGCATACACAAGATCCTCATCATATAAGTTTATATGAGCACTCCTATACGATGAGTTACTTACTGCTGAACGATCCTCAACTTATATATTTGTATGGGCATTCATATAAGTTGAGTTACATTCTGTTATAATACTATACTCTCATGCTGTTGTAATGATAGAATTGCTAGAATAAGTTGTTGCTCATTTATTATACTGCTTTACTTACATAGAGATATACCACTTGCTTGTACCTATGTTTCATTTATATTGTACCCTGTTCCTTTCTCCGCCCGATGCCGAGGAGTCGTCGGGGGAGCGGATGGGAAGCCACTTAGTCTTTATGACAAACGGTTGCTACGTCTTCCATTTTAGGAGGAAACCCCGCAGATGGAGCACCAGGTTATGCAGTCGGACAGCCAGGCCAGGACGATAGGGCCTGAGGGGATAGTATCGTCACTACTGTCGGTTACTGATGTGAGTGTGAGAGGTTTTTGTTGTACCCTTTTTGGGAAAACTATTTACGTACTCTGATGTTAGAAGCTTGTTGAAGCTTTTCTATTATTAAGATATTGTGGACTTTATGCTTTGTGTGGATTTGACTTCGGTATCTTATATTCTGGTTAGGTCAGCAATGAATTATATTGGTTATGGCTGGCAGAATAGGCGTCTTGTGGTACAGGCTAGCCAGAGTGTTAGTGCTACCACATGGCGGCTGTTTTGGGCATAAGACCCCTCTCGTGCCGTTTTTTGTGTTCCGGGAGGGGGGTCTTACAGAAGGAGTGCAAAAGCTGGGAAGTTATCTACTAATGCTTTGGAGCCTAGCAGGTACTTCCCCAAGCCCTTTCACTATTTTGAAAGGCAAAGAATAAAGGCTGAAAAACAAAAGAAGAAGGATCTCAAAGGGAAGAAACCTGCTGATTATACAAACCCTGCTGTGTAGGCAAAGATTCAATCAGGAAAAGGCATTGTAATCAAGGAGCCTAGCCAATCATAGGATAGATAGGCTTATGTGTAGAATAATGTAACTTTTTGTTTTTGTTCTAAGAAAAATAATGTAAACCAAGAATTTTATGATTAATAAATAAAAACAGCTTCACAATTGATTGTAGTTGTTTACACTGTTTTTATGTTATCCTGCACTTAATTGTATGTACATCTTTTGTTTATGTGCTTTATTATGAGAGATGTATATCTTTGACTAAGGATTATGACTTCTCCAAATAGGGGGAGATTGTTGGGTACACTGAAAAATATGTACCAGATTTGGAGAAGCCTCATCTTACTCAATGATATACATCAATTTGTATTTGATGTCTGTTTGAGTTTCATTGTGCAGGTATAAGGTTTGCAAAGAATGTTTCTAAGTATAAGTGTCGACACTTGTGAAGAATTGTGTCGACACCCAGAAGAGGTTGTGTCTACACCAGAAGCAAAGTTGTGTCGACACTAGAAGTAAAGCTGTGTCGACACCCAGGCATTGTGTCGACACCTGAAGAAGAGGTTGTGTCGACACCCAGAATTATGTCGACACCTAAGGCAGGAATTGTGTCGACACCTATAACAGAAGCTGTGTCGACACCCAGGAGTTATGTCAACACCAGAAGAAAGGCTTGTGTCGACACTCAGGAATTGTGTCGACACCTGAAGAAGGTTTGTGTCGACAGCTAGAAAAACACTCAACGCCATCTTACAATAACAGCTATTCTGAGTCAGAAGGCTTGTGTCGACACACAAGACTTGTGTCGACACACACTCAACGACAGCTATACACGCACTCAACACCATTTTTCTGTATCAGCTAAGTCAAGACCAGAAGCAATTGTGTCGACACACAAGACTTGTGTCGACACACACACTTAACGACGGCTGGACATACACTCAACGCCATCTGTCTGCAGCAGTTATGTCGAGACCAAGAGCAGTTGTGTCGACACACGGGACTTGTGTCGACATATACAAACAGGAGATGTGTCAAGTAGCAGAAGGATGACTATGTCAACACATGAAGTGTGATGTCGACACCACCAAGACTTGTGTCGACACTTAGTCTATTTGTGTCGACACATATGAAGCAGTCTGCTGAGTAGATCATGTTGACTTATAAAATCATTAAGGAAACAACTATCTTGGCTGGTGACTCGACAGCTGTCATTACCAATAGGTCTGACACCTTTGTCAGAACTGTCAGAAGGTTGTTACAAACCAGATCAGCCGGTAACCATGAGAAATCTCTATATAAAGGACTGATCCGTGAAAACATATATACAGCACAGAGACAGAGATAAAAAGTGGATCATCTAAGGAAAGTTTTCAACAACAAGAAAAGGGGTAACCCTTAAGAAGGTAGATTCTGAACAGTCTGCAGAGAAGATTCAGATCTCATTCTGAATTCAAGGAAGGAGCTGACAGAAGATCAACTTCTACATCAACAAGAGTTCAACCTTATTTTGTTCTTTGAAGAAGCTTTGAAATAACTAAGTCAGGTTGGATCTGGAGTTTCAATTCATTCAAGAACTGATCAAGAATCTCTCATCTATAGAGTAATCAATTTTGTGATATTTCTGTTTCTCTCAATTACTCAATTACTTGTAGGATCTTTTATTAGATCTGAGTTGTAAGCCTATAATTATAAAGGTTGAGGTAGGGCTGAGTGCCTAAGGTGTAGGACTATTGATGTTCTGAGTTGTAAGCCTAGTTATAAAGGCTGAGGTAAGGCTGTAGCCTGAGGTAGGATTCTTGGGAAGAATCTGAGGTAGGACTTGTATAAGTCTGAACTGTAGGAACCATCTGGTTCGTAGTTGTAAGATCTGTGGATCTGAGCTAGTGGAAGGAAGTTGTGCTGAATCCAGTTCTCTACTGGATAGGAGAAGGGTGAAAGAGGATGTACCCATACCTTGGGGAACCACTATAAATCTGGTGTATGCTGTGCTTTTTTTGCTGTGTCGTGATTGTATGTTCTGTACTGTGATAAGAACCTGTTAAATTGTCTAAAATTATTAAAAGATAATTAGAACCTATTCACCCCCCTCCCCCCTCTAGGTGTTTAGGCTCTTGAAATAAGTCTTTCAGGTACTATTTTTATCTACCGCCCGAGGGTAAAGTGTTTGTCATAAGGACTGGTGTCTTTCTTGAGAAAAATTTCTTAAGTAGAAAGACTGCTAGGGTAGAACTTGAAGAAGTTAAAGAATCACAAACTGTGTATTAACCAGAATTGGAACCTGAGCAAGGAATACAAGTTGTTGTAGCTAGTGAGCCTAATCAAGAAACACAAGTTCCACGTAGATCTGCTAGACCAAGGTTTGATCCTGAGAGATATGGATTTCTCGTGTCTCAAATAGGTAATGTGTTACTTATGGATCATAATGATGAGCCTACAACTTACCAAGAGGCTATGAAAGGACCGGACTACGAGAATTGTCTTGATGCCATAAAATCTGAAATGGACTCTATGTATGAAAAAGCATGTTTGGACCTTGGTGGAACCACCTGGAGGGGTACGACCCATAGGGTGCTTGTGGGTCTTCAAGAAGAAGACCGACATGGATGAAAATGTACAGACATTCAAAGGGCGATTAGTGGCTAAGGGTTTCATGCAAATTCATAGTGTTTACTATGATGAGACCTTTACCCCTATTGTCATGGTTATGTCCATCAGAATCCTGCTTGTTATTGTTACGTATTATGACAACAAGATATGGCAGATGGATGTCAAAATGGCTTTCCTAAATGGAAACCTACTTGAGAAAGTGTATATGACACAACCCGAGGGTTTTGTGTCTCCAAGTGAAGCTACTAAAATATGCAAGCTATAGAGATCGATTTATGGATTAAAATAGACTTCTCAAAGTTGGAATCTTTGTTTTGATGAAAAGATCAAATAGTACTGTTTTATCAAAACGAGGATGAACTGTGTGTTTACAGGAAGATTAGTGGGAGCATTGTTGTCTTCCTGATATTGTATGTAGATGACATACTGTTGATTAGAAATGACAAACTAACCCTACAAGTTGTTAAGAACAACCTAGGGAACTGCTTTTCTATGAAAGACTTGGGTGAAGCGACTTATATACTTGGTATTAAGATCTATAGAGATAGATCAAAGAAGTTTCTAGGTTTGACCCAAAATACATACATTGATAAGGTTTTGAAACGGTTCAATAAACTTGAGTTCAAGCAAGGATTATTACCCATATCTCATGGTGTGAGCCTCTCTAAGGACCAGTGTCCTAAGTCTTGTGAAGATAAGGACCGTATGAAGTTGATTTCATATGCTTCAAAAATTGGGTCAATCATGTATGCAATGATATGTACTCGACCCGATGTCTTTTATGCCTTGAGCATGACTAGCAGGTATCAGTCTGATCCCGGTGATAGTCACTGGATAGCCGTCAAGAATATCCTAAAGTACATCTAAAGGACTAAGGATACGTTCTTGGTATTTTGTGGAGAGGAAGAGCTCATTGTAAAGGGTTACAGGGATGCTAGCTTCCAAATTGATAGGGACGACTCAAAGTCTCAGTCAGGGTTCATATTTTGCCTAAATAGAGGAGCTGTTGGCTGGAAGAGTTCCAAGTAGGAGACAGTTTCCATTTCTATAACTGAGGCCGAGTATATCGTTGTAACAAATATGGCGAAGGAGGCTGTATGGATTAGGAAATTCAGCGGTGAGTTATATGTTGTTTCTAACATTAATGGTCCCGTAGTTCTCTACTATGACAACAACAGTGCAATTGCACTTGCTTAGGAACCTGGATCTCATCAGCGCTCTAAGCATATACTTCAGCGGTTCTATCTTATTTGAGAGATTGTCGGTCGAGGAGATGTGAGCATTTGTATGGTGCAGACTGAAGAGAATTTAGCTGATCCATTGACAAAGCCTCTGGCGCAGAGAAAGCTTGATGGTCATGTTAGATTTATGGGTATACGATACCTTAATGATCAGCCCTAGTAGGAGTCATGTGTACTGTATATTTTTTGGTTGTTGTAATAATTCATTAGATGAATAGTGTACTATACATTTCATTTTATATTTATGGCAAGTTCTTTTATTGTGTGAACTTACTTCTATTGTGATAGATTAATTTAACGTAAAATATGCCCTTAGAATTTTTGCTTCCATAGGATTCAAGTGGTGACTTGAATGTTAGAGCCTATGTTTTAGAAGCTTCATTCTTAAATGGTCCCAGGTCGAGTATCATCTTATAAGCTAAGGGTGATGATGATGCATTAAGACTAGCATGTGCATTGACTGATGACCGATTCTCACAGGTCATGATATTGTGATATCAAGTCATCACATGGGTACTTGTTTGTGAACAAGTTGTACTGGACAGACCTACCATCAGAATACTTTGTGGATAGTTATATGAATGTGTCACCAGTATGGCTCACGTGGCAATGGTGTTTGTGGTCCTTTGACCTGAAGTCACAGTATTCATCGAGTGAGGAAGAGCGTGCTTTGATGATATCAAAAGTCCAGTCATGAGAAAGTTGGATGATAAAGATGGTTATTGGGTACGTTACAAATCATTTGGGTATTTGCGTGTGAGCAGAGATCGAATTTGTCCTCCTATGTGACAGGAGTTGCATCCATGGGCCCCTTGATGGAATAGGACTGAGAAATGCATGGTCATGCTTGGTTGAGTCAATATGTGAAAGTCTTGGTTTTCAAGGTAGCTAGCAACCTAGAGGAGGGGTGAATAGGTTTCTAAGTCTCTTGTGGCTTTCTTTTATTTTATTCTTTAAGTGCTTAGTGTTTTAGTGGTTATCTGCTTTCAAAAACCTGCAATAAAGAAACAACATAACAAAAAGCACACAAAATATATAGTTGTTTCCCAGATTATGGGTACGTTCACTCTCCTCCCACCTTTCTAACTTCAAGTTAGACAAGGTACTTCTCCAAAACTCAGCTCAAAGAGCTTACACCTCAGATCGCTCAGGATATCTCAATCTCATCCAAGACATACAGCTCAGGCACTTAGCCCTACAACTCAGTGATCAACTGATCAACTACCTCAGGCAAAAGGCCCTACCACTAAGTCTGGGAGGATAGCCCGACCTCAGATCCACAAAGGATCCTGCCTCAGAGATAATGACTCTCCTACATCTCAGGCACAAAGGCCATACCTCAGATCCAAAGTATCCTATAGCTCAGACACAAGTTCCCTACGTACAGTTTACCACCGGCAGTATTTGTCATGTTCTGTAGCTTTCCCGCACTTTATTTGAACTTTGTTGACTTTGTTAACTTTGGCTGACCTCATCAGATTATAGACTTAGCCAATTTCTCAAATTCACTCCAGGCATTGAGTGCGTTAAGTGAACAAGCTTCACTCAACGTCAAAACCCGTAGTCATCTGGCTGAATTATTCTGCAACATAGGCATTCAGAGCATTAAGTGAAGTGGCTTCACTCAATGCTTTTATACTTTGTCATTTCACCTGTCTGAAGGCGTTGAGTGAGCTGGCCTTACTCAATGCTTTTTGCTTTAGCCTGTCATCTTTATTGGGCATTGAGTGAACTGGCTTCACTCATCGCTTCTGGACTTAGTCGATTTTTTTCTTCATTCTAGGCTTTGACCGCAGAAGTAAGACTCAGTGCTTTTGCTTTGGCATTGAGTGAGCTGTGCTCACTCAATGCTTTTGGACTTTGTCGAATATTCAGCCCGCCAATACTAGGCATTGACAAATTCAGCTATACTCGACGATTCTTGATATAAGGCATTGAGTGAGGTGTAATCCCTCAATGCCTGTGGACTTAGTTGCAGAATAGCTTTGCACTACATGGCTTTGACTGTACACAACTTCATTCATCGCTTTTGGCATCTGGCATTGAGTGAACTGGCTTCACTCAACGCCTGTGGACTTAGGCAATTTCCAGCCTATCCAGCATCTTCCCTTGTATCTGCGTTGAGTGAACTGGCTTCACTCAATGCTTGTGGACTTAGACAGATTTCTGTCTCTCCATATCTTTACTTTGTGACCACCTATCACATCACTTGGAACACCATTCCTATTAATGTTATAAGGACTAACCTGTATGCATGAACTTAAGCATATATCAAATATAACTTTGTGTATGACATTGATATGATTGACTTCTTCAATCTAGGACATTGAGGGCAATGACCCAACAATCTCCTCCTATTTGAAGAAGTTAAAACCCTCAATCAAATGAGTCAATGACATACATTAACATATGTAGCAATAAAATATTATTTTGGAAAACATATAACATGAGAACAAGTTATAGTTACCACATTTCCTTGCCTGCAGGGCACACCTGCCCCTGCTCCCCCTTAATTGCTGTTACCACTTATATGCTTCTCACATATCCTTGGCTGATATCTAATACACTCATAACTCTGATACCAGTTCCCTTAACTTATTTCCTTCTCCTCCCCCCTTTATGACTTCTGTAAATGGTCAGAGAGGTACTGATTTTCTGCTCCCCCTTTTTTGAGTATAGAAAAAGCAACTCTTACAGCAGTTTAACCACTTCAGAGTGCTGAAGGAATTTTGCTCCTTCTCTACAGGATGCCATTTAAATGTTCCTCTACAAGTGCTGGACTTGTTACCCCTCAATTGAAGTATCCTCTATCATACTTCCTGGTAGACATTCTAGTCTGTACCAGTCTGGATTGTGTTTGATCATGATACCACTGAAGGTATACCTCTTGAAAAGTCTTCATTCTTCTAAAGAGCAATTCCATCTACAAGAAATATTATAATCGGCAACAATATGAGGAGCAACTGAAGCTATACTAGATTAAACATACACAATTCAAACTTGAAGGTGTTTAACTTTGCTTCATCTAGTGGCTTAGTGAATATATAAGCCACTTTCTTGTCTATTGGGACAAACTCAAGGTTGATATCTTCACAATCCACATGCTTCCTAATGAAATGATATCTTATCTCAATATACTTTGTCATGCTATATGAGACTGGATTTCTAGCAATTGAGATAGCACTAGTAGAATCACAATATAAGGGACTTCTACTTAGCTGGAGGTTGTAATCTTGGAGCTGATGTTGGATCCACAGTAACTGAGCACAATAACTACCTGTTGAGATATACTCTGACTCTGTAGTTGAGATATAATCTGACTCTACAGTTGAGATTGCAATACTTGTTTACTTCTTGCTGCTCCAAGATACTAGTCTTTCTCCCAAGAACTGACAGGTGCCAGAAGTGCTCTTCATGTCCTCTTTGCAGCCTGCAAAATTTGCATATAAATAGCCTATTAGTTCAAACACTTCATTCCTAGGGTACCATAGGCCAAGATCTGGTGTGCCCTTAAGATACCTTAAAATTCTCTTTATAGCAGAGTAGTGAGATTCTTTAGGGCAAGCTTGATACCTAGCACAAACATATGTAGCATACATGATGTCTTGCCTACTTGTAGTTAGATATAGAAGGGAGCCAATTATCCCTCTATACAAAGTTTCATCAACAGGTTTACCTGCCTTATCTTTGCCTATAGGCATACTTGGCCCCATGGGAGTTTTCATGGTGGATGAATTCTCCATACCAAACTTCTTTATTAACTCCCTAGTGAACTTAGACTGGGATATGGACAAGCCATCATAAGTCTATCTAACTTTGAGACCCAAGAAGAACTTAAGTTCACCCATACTGCTCATCCCAAACTTCCCTTGCATAAGTTGGCAAACTTACTACAAAGGTTTTCATCAGTAGATTCAAAGATATTGTCATTTACATATATCTGGACTAGGATGATCTTACCCTTAGATTCCCTTAGGAATTGGGTCTTGTCTATCTTACCCCTTGAGAATTTGTTCTCAGTGAGGAAACTAGACAATGTCTCATACCCTGCTCTAGGGGCTTGCTTCAGCCCATATAGATCTTTTCGAAGTCTATAAATAGAATCAGGTGAGTTAGGAACAAAAAAACTTGGAGGCTGCTCAACATAGACTTCTTCCTTTAAGTCACCATTCAGGAAGGCTGACTTCACATCCATCTTCTAGACCTTGAATCCCTTATGTGCAGCATATGCAAGTAATAGTTTAATGGCTTCCAATCTTGCTACAGGGGAAAAGGTTTGATCAAAATCAATACCTTATTCTTGTATGTACCCCTTAGCTATAAGCCTTGATTTGTTCTTCATTATAATACCATTTTCATAAGGTTTATTCCTGTAAATCCACTTGACTCCAATGACATTATATCCTTGTGGTCTGGGAACCAGCTTCCAGACCTTACGTCTCTTAAACTAGTTCAGTTCCTCTTACATTGCTATAATCCAGAACTGATCTATGTTGGCCTCTTCAAATTTATTTGGCTCTACCTGTGATAGGAAGCTTGAGTATAGTGTTGTGTTGATACCTCTGCTCCTGGTCATTACTCCTTGGCTTGCATCACCAATGATCTGGTATCTTGTATGATCCCTCAGATGCCTGATTGCTAGAGGCAATCTTGCTTCAACTTCAACTATTGGGGCAGCTTCTTGCTGATCTTAATCCACCTCACTTGTGTCTTGCAGTCCTTCTACTAGAATTTCCATTTTATCAGCTTTATCATGGTCTAATGGAGCAGCTTCTTTAATAGTTAGTTGGTCCATCATTTATTCTGTACCTACAGTACTAGAAGAGGAGCTTGGCAGCTCACTGTTAATCATAGTAGACTCATCAAAGACTACATGTCCATATTCTTCTACAACTTGGCTTTTCAAGTTGTAGATTCTATAGGCTTAGTATGATTGATGTACCCAGTAAAAATCCCATCAAAGGACTTGGCAGCAAATTTAGTCATATAGGACTTCCCATTGTGAAGTACATAACACTTACTACCAAAGATTATAAGATAGCCCAGGTTTGGTTTTCTGCCCTGCAAGATCTCATAGGGAATCTTCTTACGGCTCTTGGTGATAGAGGCTCTGTTTAGGACATGTCATGCAGTATTTACTGCCTCAGCTCAGAAATATTCTGGGAGAGATGTGTCACTCAACAATGTTCTTCCAGCCTCTATAAGAGTCCTATTTTTCCTCTCAACAATCCCATTTTGCTGGGGAGTTCTTGGAGAAGAAAACTCTTGATGAATCCCTTGCTCTTCACAGAACTTTTTCAAGCTTTCATACTGAAATTCAGTTCCATGGTCACTTCTGATTTTGACCACAGTACTATCAAACTCATTCTGAATTTGCCTGACAAACTTTATGAAGACATTAAGGGTTTCATTCTTTTTCTTAAGAAAGAACACCCAAGCATACCTGAAATAGTCATCAACCACCACAATGGTGTAGACTTTCCTACCAAGACTATGAACTGGTATAGGACCAAACAAGTCCATATGCAAGAGGTATAAACACCTCACAGAGTCTTTGGTCCTAATGCCCTTGAAGGAAGCTTTAGTCTGCTTGCCTTTTTGGCATGCTGAGCAAATGCCCTCCTTGGTGCACTTCATATTAGGACCATTCCTAACTAGCTCTTGACTAAAGAGCTTGCCAATAGTCATGTAATTCAAATGAGCTAGCCTCTTATGCCATTGGACACAATATGAGACTTTCTCATTTCCCACTAGACAAATATGAGAGTATGTATCAAGATAAAGAAAGTTTAAACAATAAACATTTCCAGTTCTAGTGTAACACCCCTATCCGTCACATGGCATATAGCAGTAGGTCCGGCCGGGGCCCGACGCCATATACCGCAGACAGACCGTGGAGTTACGCATCGCATTATCATACTCACAATTTGAAAGACAACGTCCTACGCAACACCTAGCGGAAGCATTTTAGGTTATTAAAAAGAACCCAACAATAAGCATGAATGTCCACTAATAATAAAACCCATAGGAATGAAACGATTAAAAATACACAAAACAGTCCTCGGCCTTAAGGCCTTACAAACATTGTTCTCTTAACCAAATAGTGTCTTTCATACATCGGCGCGCAGGCCGGCCAAACATGAATATGAAAAACAAAACTAAATCTTCAGCCTTCATGGGCTAGCGCTGCAACTTGGGCTTTAGCCTGCTATTTGCCGCTCGGCTCCGCAGCAGCACCTGTAAGAAGCAATCCACCGAAGAGGTGGCAATTTACACGAGTAACCGGTCAGCAATGCTGACCAAATTATAACGACCCCGTCCCGCAGTTGCGGGACGGCGGTGCTCCTTCCCTGCATAACAACTAACATAGCAATATATAAATCTATATAACTATTCGCCACAAGTGTCGGCACGCACGGCCGTACACCCCGTGCTCTCAGGGCACTAAATGGTGAATCCGGTCCGGACCCGGTCCGTTCCCGCGATTCCACCGTCGTCTCGTGGACGACAATTCTCGTGAGCAAATAGCCCTTTCAGCCGAAGCCTAGGCCCGTTTCCAGCCCCCCGGGAAGTCCCATGTACTTTAGGTCGCTTCTACCGAGACCACTTGGAATGGGTAGAGTTCCACCCGCCCGTTGCTCACTTCACCACGGCCATTTAGCCATCGGTGCGGGCCAAGTTTCTCCTCATTCCCACAATCGATCAAAACACGCACATAACCCCATTATGTACCGATTTGCCCTCCAAGGCAACATCGTGGCGGCAATGCGATTCCGCCCAAGCTTTCCGGGTGCGCCTCGAGGTTAATCCCCAAGGATCCCTGTATGCAATCTACCGCGTAGAAATTTCGGAAAACTGAAATCATCGGTGCGGAGTCTTCTCCGACCATGCAATGCAACAACACCGATTCGGGCTAAACCCGAATAGGCTTCACACACAATGCCTACGCCCGTACTTCGATTCCGGGCTCTAACAACGGGGACTTTACATATCTACCCGAAGGGATTCCGCTCCTCGACGCTTACTCGCGAGAGGGGGATTTCCCCATGCAAAGGAAGAAGGGCGACTACACATGCCCTATGAAGAGGATCGTTACCCTCGCAGATTTTCGCGCGCCCGTCATGAAGAAGTAGACGGTTGAAAAGCTTCGCCTCGCTCTTGCCGTCGAGGATCCGGTCTCGGATCGAGATTCGGTGCTCCGGTGCTCCGCCGGCGGCCGGATCTCCTCTTCTCCTTCCTTGCTCTCCCTTCTCTCTAAACTTTTAGAAAGAGAGTCTAGGGTTTGAAATGAGGGTTTAGAACCCTTCAACCCTAAATTAAATGTTTGGGCGGACCATCCTAGGCCGTTAGATGAGATTTGATGGAAAATCGGACGGCCACGGAGTCATTTTACGGATTCTGCACCCGTCCGCACGACCAGTGGCGCACGGTCAGTGGTCGTGCGCCCTATGTCAGTGATCGTGCGTTTTCGTTAAACAGGGATTTGGCATTATATTTTCTTTATGCACGACCAGTGGCGCACGGTCAGTGGTCGTGCGCCCTGTGGTCAGTGATCGTGCGCTAAGGGAAAAACTGCACAGTTCAACGCCCTTCCGCCGACGGTTACTCTACCGCGAGGCGTTAACTCCCACCGACTCCAGGACTGAACATGGGGTGTTACAACTCTCCCCCCCTTAAAAGAATTTCGTCCCGAAATTACGAATAGCAAGTAAACAACTTAAACTTAAACGGTACCTGAGTTGAAGAGTTCGGGGTACTCCTCGAGCATGGTTTGCTCTCGTTCCCACGATAGCTCCTCACGACCGCAACTGTCCCAACGGACTTTCACCATCCTGATTTCTTTGTTCCGAAGCCGCTTGACCTCGAAATCTTCGATAGAAATGGGCTTGACTTTGGTCGTCAACCCTTCCTCAACCGGTACTTGATCAACCGCTAACACTTGCGACGGCTCTTGCACCGCCTTCCGCAATACTGAGATGTGGAATACGTCATGCAAACAACTCAGTTCCACAGATAATCTCAACCGGTAGGCCGCTTCTCCGATCCGTTCTAGAATCTCGAATGGCCCAAGGTATCTCGGACTCAACTTTTTCAAGCGTCGAACCCGTGACACCCCCTTGAACGGTTTGATCTTCAGGTATACCCATTCGCCAACATTGAACTCCACGTTCCTATGTTTGGCATTAAAATACTTAGCCTGCCTGTCCTGAGCTATAAGCAAGCGCTCTCGTATCGTTTGCACCAAAGAAGTCGCATCTTCGATCTCCTGACGATTGTAAAGTTTCGACTCACCCGTCTCCAACCATGACAACGGCGTGCGACACTTTCTCCCATAAAGAGCTTCGAACGGTGCCATCTGGATACTTGCTTGGTAACTGTTATTGTACGCAAACTCGACCAAGTATAAGTGATCCTCCCACCGTTTTCCGAAGTCCAACGCACACATGCGAAGCATGTCTTCCAATGTCCTGTTGACTCGCTCGGTCTGGCCATCCGTCTGCGGATGAAACGCCGTGCTAAACTTCAGTTTCGAGCCCAACATCTGATGTACTAGCCTCCAGTCATTGGACGTGAAGCGTCCATCGCGATCACTCACAATGCTGCGGGGCACTCCGTGCATTCGCACAATATTATCCACGTAGAGTTTTGCTAACTTCTCCACCGGATCATCCTTCCTCATCGGAATGAAACGCGACACTTTTGTCAATCTGTCCACGATCACCCAGATGGCGTCGTTTCCCTTCTGCGATCTTGGCAATCCATGCACAAAATCCATAGATATGTCGTCGAATTTCCACTCCGGAATGGGTAAGGACTTCAAGAAACCTCCCGGCTTTTGACATTCCGCCTTCACTAGGGCGCAGGTTTGACACCTCGCCACATAAAGCGCTACATCTTTCTTCAGTCCTGGCCACCAGAATAGTTTCTTCACGTCTTTGTACATTTTTATACTCCCCGGGTGGATTGAGTACTTGGTATAGTGAGCCTCGTACAACAATTCCTCCCGTAGATTACCCACGTTGGGGACGCACAAACGATCGTCCTTTCTGAGCAATCCGTCCTCCAACATAAATTGGGAATTTGACCCATCCAAAACACCATCCATGAGTTGCTTCATAACATCATCCACAGCTAAAGCCTGCCGAATCCTATCAGCCAGGTCATACTGCACCTCTGTCCAACTCAAACGCGCTTCGGCGCCCGTTTGTCTATCTACACAGAAGATCTCCAAATCCTCTAACTCTTGAATCAATCGTGCATCATGCACCAACAGCCAACTAGCACGTGCGGGAGTTCTGCGACTCAACGCATCTGCCACCGCATTGCCCTTCCCCGGCACATAATGAATTTTGAAGGTGTAGTCCCCCAGGAACTCCATCCACCTCCTTTGCCGCATATTCAAGTCCTTCTGATCCAGCAAGTACTTCAAGCTCTTGTGGTCGGTGTAGATATCAACTTTCACACCGTAAAGGTAGTGTCTCCACAGCTTCAGTGCATGTATCACGGCCGCTAACTCCAAGTCATGGACCGGATAATTCCTCTCGTGTACCTTCAGCTGCCGCGAGCCGTAGGCAATCACACTCCCACGCTGTAGTAGTACACATCCCAAGCCACTCCCCGAAGCATCACTGTAGATTTCGAATCCCTCGGTCCCACTCGGCGAACATAAGATTGGCGCCGTGGTCAACCGACCCTTTAACTCCTCAAAAGCTTGTGCGCACTCCGGCGACCACACAAACCTTTGATCCTTTCTTGTCAACGACGTGAGAGGTAACGCTATTCGCGAGAAGTTCTCTACGAAGCGCCTGTAGTAGCCGGCAAGTCCTAGGAAACTTCGGACTTCCGCTACCGAGGAAAGAACAGGCCACTCCCGTATCGCCACTATCTTCGCCGGATCTACCGCAATCCCTGCTCCACTAATGATGTGGCCAAGGAAAGCCACCGAGGATAACCAGAACTCGCATTTGGAGAACTTAGCATAGAGCTGGTTCCTCCTCAGTGTCTCCAACACCATGTGCAGATGCTTGTAGTGATCATCTTCGCTCTGAGAGTATACCAGGATGTCGTCGATAAACACGATCACAAACTGATCCAAGTACTCTCTGAATGTTCTGTTCATCAGATCCATAAATACGGACGGCGCATTTGTCAGTCCAAACGGCATAACCGTGAACTCGTAATGCCCATAACGCGTGCTGAACGCCGATTTAGGGATATCACTCTCCCTGATCTTCAACTGGTAGTACCCAGACTTCAGATCCAACTTCGAATAAACTGTAGACCCCACTAGCTGGTCAAACAGATCGTCGATCCTCGGAATCGGGTATTTGTTCTTCTCGGTGAGCTTGTTCAACTCTCGGTAGTCGATACACAGCCTCAGACTTCCATCCTTCTTCTTGACGAAGAGGACCGGTGCACTCCAAGGTGACGAGCTTGGACGCACGTACCCCTGTTCCAACAGTTCTTGCAATTGGACCTTCAGCTCTGCCATCTCCTTCGGCGCTAGCCGATAAGGTGAGCGGGACACAGGTTTGGCACCTGGCACCAGCTCTATTGTGAAATCAATCTCTCTTTGGGGTGGAGCCCCAGGGAGATCATCGGGAAACACGTCAGGATACTCCGAAACCACCGGGATACTATCCAGACTCGTCTTAGGCTTTGCGGCCTCCACTAACGTGAAAAACAGCTCTGCTCCAGCCCGAACCGCCTTGACCACCTGAAGAGCAGACATCAGTGTCTTGCTCGCCCCTTTAATGCCCTCGAACGTAGTCTCGCGACTAGTATTTGCCCCCAGTTTAACTTCCTTCCGACTGCAGTCAATATAGGCTCGCTGCTCTGAGAGTCAATCCATCCCAAGGATCACGTCAAACTCCACTAGCGGAAGTAACGACGCCTGCAGATCGAATTCCTGATCCCCAATCTGAATCTTCACGAGGCATACTCTATCTACGCGCATAGAGCATCCATTGGGGAGTAGCACATCCAGTTTGTCCTTAGCCATCGAAGAAGGGACTCCGATGCGCGATACGAATTCTTCGGACATAAAGGAGTGCGACGCTCCCGTATCAAATAATGCCCTTGCTGGGCTATCGGATATCAAAACGAAGCCTGTCACCACGTCAGCCTGTTTGATGGCTTCTTGAAGGCCAAGGTTGTACACCCTGGGCTGAGCTGGAGTATGGTGAGATGCGGATGACTCCGCCATCTTCCCTTTCTCCTCATAAGATGCTCCTGGCTTTCTCTCGGACTTTGGACGTCCGCTCCAACAATCACGGGCAAAGTGCCCTGGCCTCCCACAGTTATAACAAGCACCTGGGGTGCGCGCTGTCGTTGCTCCCGAGGCACCAGAAGAGGGGGCTTGACTTGACGTCTTGGCCCTCTTATTCCACCTCTGAAACTTTGACTTCGCAGCGTTCGGCACCTTGAACTCGGGCTTCTGCACACCCAGCTCTTTCTTTCCAGAGATTCTTGCCAACTCTCGCTCCAACGATCGAGCCGAGCCGACCAAGGTTAGAAATCCTTGCGTCAACGGCCCTGACAGAAGTACCTTGAGATCATCTCGCAGTCCTTCATAGAAACGGTTCGTCTTCCGTTCCTCATCGCCAAAAGTAGGAGCTGCATCACGACCCAGCCTTGTGAACTCATGCAGATAATCATCCACATTTTGACTCCCTTGTTGCAGTCTGAGGAATTGATTTTCCAGTTCTATCTTCTCGGTCGACGGTAGGTACCGCGCCATGAACATTCTCGAGAATTCTTCAATAGAAACCTCTTCCAACTGTCTTTCGACTAGATGGTGTTGCTCCACACCGTCCCACCACAGCCTTGCCTCGCCATCCAATAAGAAAGTGGCTATGGCGGTTTTCTGATCCGCTTCGGTTCTGGTTGTCGAAAGGATCCGCTTAACGCGTGATAGCCAATCCTCCGCTTGCGATGGGGTTCCACCCCCCGAGAATATTGGCGGATTGAAGCTCATCACGTGCTTCAGCTGACAATCCGTCGTACGCCTTGGTGGTCTAGGCTCCTCAGCCACCACAGGCACTGTCGCTCTCGCAGGTTCTTGCTCAATCTCCGGTGCTGGACGTTGTACCTGCCCTGCAGGTTGGGCATTTAGTGCGGCAAGCACCGCCTCGGTAACCAGCCGAATAGTTTCAGCAGATGGAGGTGTTGCAGGCGCCTCGCTTGGTGCCCTACTCTCCGCTGAACGTGTACGGGCTGACTGCCCTGCCCCACTCCTAGTCACCTAGATAAACAAAACCGACAAATAAGCGACATGCACATTGCTAAAAAGCAATCATTTGAACATTTAACTTGTTCAAAACTGTGTATTTTCATTCCTAAGTGGACATTCATGGGTTCTTTTTTCATGTTATAACGATGACGCACGTGATAGTGCTCACCACCCCTTAAAAGAATTCGTCCGCGAATTCTAATAAGCAAGACCGAAACCGTTAGTCTGATACCAATTTGTAACACCCCTATCCGTCACATGGCATATAGCAGTAGGTCCGGCCGGGGCCCGACGCCATATACCGCAGACAGACCGTGGAGTTACGCATCGCATTATCATACTCACAATTTGAAAGACAACGTCCTACGCAACACCTAGCGGAAGCATTTTAGGTTATTAAAAAGAACCCAACAATAAGCATGAATGTCCACTAATAATAAAACCCATAGGAATGAAATGATTAAAAATACACAAAACAGTCCTCGGCCTTAAGGCCTTACAAACATTGTTATCTTAACCAAATAGTGTCTTTCATACATCGGCGCGCAGGCCGGCCAAACATGAATATGAAAAACAAAACTAAATCTTCAGCCTTCATGGGCTAGCGCTGCAACTTGGGCTTTAGCCTGCTATTTGCCGCTCGGCTCCGCAGCAGCACCTGTAAGAAGCAATCCACCGAAGAGGTGGCAATTTACACGAGTAACCGGTCAGCAATGCTGACCAAATTATAACGACCCCGTCCCGCAGTTGCGGGACGGCGGTGCTCCTTCCCTGCATAACAACTAACATAGCAATATATAAATCTATATAACTATTCGCCACAAGTGTCGGCACGCACGGCCGTACACCCCGTGCTCTCAGGGCACTAAATGGTGAATCCGGTCCGGACCCGGTCCGTTCCCGCGATTCCACCGTCGTCTCGTGGACGACAATTCTCGTGAGCAAATAGCCCTTTCAGCCGAAGCCTAGGCCCGTTTCCAGCCCCCCGGGAAGTCCCATGTACTTTAGGTCGCTTCTACCGAGACCACTTGGAATGGGTAGAGTTCCACCCGCCCGTTGCTCACTTCACCACGGCCATTTAGCCATCGGTGCGGGCCAAGTTTCTCCTCATTCCCACAATCGATCAAAACACGCACATAACCCCGTTATGTACCGATTTGCCCTCCAAGGCAACATCGTGGCGGCAATGCGATTCCGCCCAAGCTTTCCGGGTGCGCCTCGAGGTTAATCCCCAAGGATCCCTGTATGCAATCTACCGCGTAGAAATTTCGGAAAACTGAAATCATCGGTGCGGAGTCTTCTCCGACCATGCAATGCAACAACACCGATTCGGGCTAAACCCGAATAGGCTTCACACACAATGCCTACGCCCGTACTTCGATTCCGGGCTCTAACAACGGGGACTTTACATATCTACCCGAAGGGATTCCGCTCCTCGACGCTTACTCGCGAGAGGGGGATTTCCCCATGCAAAGGAAGAAGGGCGACTACACATGCCCTATGAAGAGGATCGTTACCCTCGCAGATTTTCGCGCGCCCGTCATGAAGAAGTAGACGGTTGAAAAGCTTCGCCTCGCTCTTGCCGTCGAGGATCCGGTCTCGGATCGAGATTCGGTGCTCCGGTGCTCCGCCGGCGGCCGGATCTCCTCTTCTCCTTCCTTGCTCTCCCTTCTCTCTAAACTTTTAGAAAGAGAGTCTAGGGTTTGAAATGAGGGTTTAGAACCCTTCAACCCTAAATTAAATGTTTGGGCGGACCATCCTAGGCCGTTAGATGAGATTTGATGGAAAATCGGACGGCCACGGAGTCATTTTACGGATTCTGCACCCGTCCGCACGACCAGTGGCGCACGGTCAGTGGTCGTGCGCCCTATGTCAGTGATCGTGCGTTTTCGTTAAACAGGGATTTGGCATTATATTTTCTTTATGCACGACCAGTGGCGCACGGTCAGTGGTCGTGCGCCCTGTGGTCAGTGATCGTGCGCTAAGGGAAAAACTGCACAGTTCAACGCCCTTCCGCCGACGGTTACTCTACCGCGAGGCGTTAACTCCCACCGACTCCAGGACTGAACATGGGGTGTTACATCTAGTGCCTATCAAGATGACCTATTGGTCACTTGACCTCTTAATCTGGCACTCATCCTTATGGAAGACAATAACATAGTCAAGATCAGAGAGTTGGCTAATGCTTATGAGGTTGTGTTTCAACCCTTCAACATAAGCCACTATTGTGATGGTGATTATGTCATTGGTAATCTAACCATAGCCTCAAGTCACCCCTCTATCTTAACCACCAAAGATAACCTTGGTTCCATCTTTCACTAGAGTGTACTCCTTTAAGTTGCTCCTTGTCTCAGTCATGTTCCTGGAACAACCATTGTCCAAGTACCATATAGGAATATGTGCACTTGGACTAACCTGCATTATACGATTCATTTTACCTTAGGACCCCAAAATCTATTGGGTCCTAGGTGCCTGTTAGTCTGAAACTAAACTTGTCTACCAGCAACATTTCTGACTGGTGGACTAACAGTTGCTCTCGACACATTAGGATTGTGCCAGCAGTCTATAGCAACGTGTCCCACTTTGCCCCAGCACCAACGTTCATGAATGTTGTATCTTCTTTTTTATGTATGCCCTGCAGTGTGGTTAACTGTTGGTTGAACAGTAGGAAGAGGTGCATCACCCTTCTTCAGATTTCTTTCAGCATGGATTTGACTGAAGGTAAGTCTTCTAGCTAGCTTGTTTGGCCTGCTCTGAGTGCCTACAGCAATAAGTTTCTTTTCAAAAAGCATGCTCTTGATAGCATTAGACATAACCAAACCAGGCTTGCTGGATGACTGGCCCTTGGTCTGAGTCTTTGTTGAATGATCATAAACCTTTATTGCAGCCACATTCTTGAGAGTGGTGGCTGGAGAACCAAAGACAAATGGTCCTGGATGGGCCATTTGAATTTCTTCATGGGCAGCCTTAAAGGAACTCACCCTTCTATACCTTCCACCATGGTTGTGAACATTTTTGTTCACACCAGTGGATCTGTCATTCATCCGGTGACAAAAGATGCTTTCTTGGTCATACTTGTTTGAAGGCAACTTAACTTTACTAAAAGGATTGGGAGGCATGGAAGCCAGAGGCTCAATATGAGCTTTGTCATTCCCTTTGGAAGGGCCAAACCTTGTATTTCCCTTAAAACCCAACCACGTCTTACCCTTTTGAGAGGAGAAGTAGTTTATCAAGGGCAATAATGTATTGGGCTTAGAAAAACTATCCATAATGTTATTCTCCCTTTAGAGCTTCTCTTTATGGTCCCTTATGAGACAATCCTTAAACTTGATGTTGCCAATCTGATTGATAGTGATGTTTCTCAGTTGGCTAACTTCCCTTACTTTCTGATCTAGCAGAGTTATTGTTTTAGTCTACTAGGCAGCAGCTAGCTGAAGAGAGGCAATCTCCACAGCTTGCTTTTAGTCAACTTCTTGCACCTCTTAAATGCATCCAGAAGTTCACCATATTTGTCAATCAATTGATTGTCAACTTCTTCTGATTCAGAATCATCTTCACCACTAGATGAAGAAACTTCTAGACAGGGACTAGTCTTATATCCATACTTAGAAGAAGAGCTTGAGAGATATTTTACCTTACTTTGACCAGACAGATCCGTGCCAGATTCCTCATCAGTCATTGCCATCAGCCCACAATAGCTATAGACATCTTCTTCATCCTCATCATCCACCTCTGAATCACTGTCTGAGTGTGATAGAGGGGTCCTGATACCTATCTTGACAGCAGGATAGTCTTTATCCACTACTACAACTTCTTGTTCAGCAGCAACAACAACTAGCCCAATATAGGCCTCTTCTTCTTCAGACTCAGATGAAGATGAGTTTGTCCAGCTCTTCTCTTTCTTAGTAATGAAGGACTTCTCCTTATTTCCCATGTGCTGGTGCTATTTATTCTCACCAGCCTCCTTCCTCTTCACTGGGTAGTAAGCTATCATATGCCCAAGTTTGCTGCAATAATAGCAGACAAATTTAGAGGAATTAAATTACTAGATTTAGAATCATATCTGTCAGCCTTGGAATGATTCCTCCTGTGATGAGAAGAGGTTGACAGTCTGCACTTCAACTATTTCTTTTTCATCAGCTTCTGAATGTGCCTGGAGAAGGAAGCAAAGTCCTTATACTGACATGCTACATTCTTATGTATAAGACTCTGAGCTGTCTAAATCAGCTGGTCTTCTTGGAGAAGAGGGAATCCTCTCCTTACTCTTCCTTGTGTAGTCTACTATGAAGGCTAAGGACTTTTCCTTGTCTTGGGATCTGCTAGTGGCCTCGTCCTCTTTTCTAGTAGCTAGTTGCATCTCATAAGAGAGCAGCTTTACAAACAATGTTTGGGGAGGAGTCTCACCAAGCCTTGCCACCTCTCTTAAGGAGCAAATCTTAGTATCCCAATCTCTAGTGAGAGATCTTAGGAACTTATCATTTATCTAATAATGACTAAAGACCCTACCATAGGTCCTCAGTTCATTTGTGATCCTTAAAAATCTTTCATAACAGGTAGCTATGTTCACTTTCAGGGATTTCCTGAAAGCCTCATACTCCTGGTTGAGCATGTAATTTCTATCATCTCTTACCTCTTCAGTACCCTCCATATAGACCACAAGGGTGCCCCACATCTCTTTGGAGGTCTGGCAGTGGACCAAGTTCTAGAAGGTTGAATCATCTATGGCACTAACAATAATATTTTGTGCCCTCTTGTCCAATGTAGCTAAGATGACTTCATCATTTTTCATCTTAGAATATGTCTTAGGAGTCTTGATATTTGCATCCAGAACTAAGATCTTGATTAGGATGAAGGGTACCTCCTTTACTGTCACAAAGATCCTAGGGTCATAGGCTTCCATAAATATCCTGACCCTCTCTTTTACGATTTCAAAATTCTCCTTTCTATAGATGGGGAGTTTTATGGAACCTAGCTCCTTATGGCTCTCTCTAGAACCCGTAAGTACAGAACTGTAGCTACCCTTGGAGATCACTCAGACTATTAAATCCTTTTTGAGTAACCTCCCTCTGATACCACTTGAAAGTCTTTATTTTTAAGGTAGCTAGAAACCTAGAGGGTGGGGGTGAATAGGTTTCTAAGTCTCTTATGTCTTCCTTTTATTTTCTTCTTTAAGTGCTAAGTGTTTTAGTGGTTATCTGCTTTCAAGAACCTGCAATAAAGAAACAACACAAAAAACACATATAGAATATATAGTAGTTCCTCAGATTATTGGTATGTCCACTCTCCGCCCACCTTTCTAACTTTAATTAGACTAGGGACTTCTCCAAAACTCAGCTCAATGAGCTTACAACTCACATCCCTCAGGATCTCTCAGTCTCCTCCAAGACTTACAGCTCAGGAACTTAGCCCTACAATTCAGTGATCAACTGATCTTCTACCTCAGGACAAAGTCCCTACCACTTAGGCTGGGAGGACAACCCTACCTCAGATCCACAAAGGATCCTACCTTAGAGAGAATGAATCTCCTATAGATCAGGCACAAAGGCCCTACCTCAGATCCAAAGTATCATATAGCTCAAGCATAAGTGCCCTACAACTCAGATAGAATTACTCTCCTACCTCAGGCTGAAAAGACCTATAGATCAGTTATTAAATGATCACCTACCTCAGATCCAAACTAGATCCTATACTCAGAGAGTATAACTCTCCTACAGCTCAGGAAAATTTATCCTACCTCAGGCTCAAGAGTCCTACAACTCAGATCCAAAAGGATCCTACAGAAATAGAGTTGTTTTATTTAATTTGACACAAAAATTTCTCTGTGTTTGCTACTAGAGCTGAGTTATCTCAGCTCTAACTATCTTAACAGTAGTAGAAAAATGTTCTTCAATAAATGGCTGCCTCTGCTGGAAGTATCTCAGAAAACTATTTCTGAACTTGCTGTTGAAGACTAAAGATCTGATAGGTCTTGAGTTCTTCAAACAACAACTAAACTTGTAGAAGACTGAAGGCTCTCCTTTCTTTCATTATCAGAAGTGTTTCTGAACTTGCTATTGCAGAAGAAAATTCTACAGCTAACTAAACTTTTAGTTCTGCTGGTCGACTTCAAGCTTTTTCCTGGCAGCAATGGTGAGGAAGATGAAGTCCAGCCGCTCTTTTTCTTTTTGAATCAAAATCCTAAAAGTTGAGATCAACATCTAGTAGCCGCCCCTTTATATCTTCTGTCGATTAACGATTCCAAGTAGTGGGGACCACCTGCAGCTGATAGATGCACCTTGTTTTAATAGAAGAAGACATACAGTCGACCACCGGTAATATTTATCATGTTTTGTAGCTTTCTCGTACTTGATTTGAACTCTGTTAACTTTGTCAACTTTGGATGACGTCATCAGATTATGGACTCAGCACATTTCTCAAATTCACTCCAGGAGTTGAGTGCGTTAAGTTAACAAGCTTCACTCAAAGCCAAAACCTTTAGTCCTCTGGCTGAATCATTCTGCAATATAAGAGTTGAAAGCGTAGAGAGCGTTGAGTAAAGTGGCTTCACTCAACACTTTTATACTGTCATTTCTTCACCTGTCTGAAGGCGTTGAGTGAGCTGGCCTTACTCAATGCTCTCTGCTTTATCCTGTCTTCTTTATTAGGCGTTGAGTGAACTGGCTTCACTCAACGCTTCTAGACTTAGTCGATTTATGTCTTCATCTTAGGCTTTGACTGCAGCAGTAAGACTCAATGTTTTTGCTTTGTCGTTGAGTGAGCTATGCTCACTCAACGCTTCTAGACTTTGTCGAATATTCAGCCCGCCAAAACTTAGGCATTGACAGATTCAGCTATACTCAACGATTCTTGATATATGGCATTGTGTGAGGTGTAATCACTCAATGCCTGTGGAATTAGCTGCAGAATAGCTTTGTACTGCATGGCTTTGACTGTCCACAACTTCATTTAGCGATTTTGGCACCTGGCATTGAGTGAACTGGCTTCACTCAACGGCTGTGGACTTAGGAAATTTCTAGCCTATCCAATATCTTCCCTTGCATACGGCGTTGAGTGAACTGGCTTCACTCAATGCCTGTGGACTTAAATAGACTCATATCTCTCCACATCTTTATTTTGTGACCACCTGTCACATCACTTGGAACATCCTATCAATGTTATAAGGACTAACCTGCATGAATGAACTTAAGCAAATATCAAATACAAATTTGTGTATGGCATTGATATGATTGTCTTCTTCAAAACTAGGACATTGAGGGCAATGGACAAAATAATATGTGATATTGGAATCACCAATTTTTAGAAGTCCATTCTAAATCAGGAAACTAGGAATGAACAATCATGAGGGTGACATGTTATATACCTCTAGTTCTTTCCTGATGTAAGGGATGAAGGGACATGACACACTGATACAATGGTCACAATGGCTTTTGAGTTCTAAACTCTTATTGTTGTGGAGCAATGATGCAATTCTAGATGCCGCTCATTGTTTGTGAAGCTTTTGTTTGATACTTTCAAGATCAAGTGAGAGATTGTTGGTATTACCATTGTGATCTGGAAGTGATCAAGCATGTAGTCTCAAGGCCAACGCAGTATGAGCCTATCAGGGTCGCATATAAGAGCGTTTGGAGAATTTGGAAGATTGAATTATGTTGGTCTTACTCATGTGATGAGTGAAGGGCCAAGCACTGTCATGTGATGAGTGAAAGATTGAACTCAGCCAGGCATTGAGTATGTCAAGTCTACTCAGCCAGGCATTGAGTGCATCGAGACCACTCAACGCTTTCATCGAGTCAAGTGTTGACTTGTCGAGTTAGCGTTGAGAGTGTTGAGACCACTCGATGATTCGTCGATTCAATTGTTGATTCGTCAAAAGATGGCACTGAGAGCGTCGGGACCACTCGACGCCTTCGTCGAGTAAAATGTTGACTTGTCGAATTATGAGCTGAGAGCGTAGAGACCACTCGATGTTTTTGTCGAGTCAAGTGTTTATTTGATGAGTTTGGCATTGAGTACGTTGAGTGTGTTGAGATTATTCAACGATTCATTGAGTCAAGTGTTTATTCGACCAGTCTGGCGTTGAGTGCGTTGAGTGCATTCAATGATTCGTCGAGTCAAGTGTTGATTCGTCGAATATCGATGTGAATACTCGACGAATTCTGTTTCATCTGGTTTATTTCCTCTAAGTCCAGTTCGACGCGGTCTACTGATATGGGTTGGCTCGGTATTCAGTATATATATGATATGTACAGTAAATCGAGCAAGTTACTCGAAAGCAAGCGACGATATATTTTTGACCTAATCGCCAGTCAACTTCTTCTTCCTCCCGACGGAACTGTTCTGCCAAGTCCGTGAATGCTTATCTCACAGCCGTTCGTCCGCCGTCCCTGTACTTCGCCGGAAAGTGTTTCTAGCGCATCATATTCGTCATCGCCGCCTATTCTAGAGTAAACCTAGCAGTCTGTGAAGATGTAGAGTTATTTCTTCAAACCTAGATCTTGTGCGACAAGAGTCTAAGGGTTCTCCCATTTTTGTGCATCACCTATAGAGGCGTGGACACTATTCTACTCCTGGAACTCCAGCCATTGCCATTTGTTGGAATCATTCGGAGCACCTTGGTTGAGTATTGACTCAATCTCTCAAAGGTAAAATTTTATTTACAGCACTTTACTTCTTGATCAATGTTCATCGCTAGATTAACACTATTTTAGGTTTTCTTGTTCCAATTCTGCTGTGCACAAGTGTCGTGACGTATAGCAAAACCCAACAAAAATGGCTTTCCTAAGTGGAAACCTCCTTGAGGAAGTGTATATGATACAACCCGAGGGTTTTGTATCTCTAGGTGAAGACACTAAAATATGTAAGCTGCAGAGATCCATTTATTGATTAAAATAGGATTCTCGGTGTTGGAATCGTCGTTTTGATGAAAAGATCAAAGAGTTTATAAGAGGATTAGTGGGAGCATTGTTGTCCTCCTGATATTGTATGTAGATGACATACTACTGATCGGGAATGACAAACTGACTCTACAAGTTATTAAGAACAACCCAGGGAACTGCTTTTCTATGAAAGAATTGGGCAAAGTGACTTATATACTTGGTATTAAGATATATAGAGATAGATCGAAGAAGTTGCTGGGTTTGACCCAAAGTACGTACATTGATAAAGTGTTGAAACAGTTCAACATGCTTGAGTCCAAGAAAGGATTCTTACCCATGTCTCATGGTGTGAGTCTCACTAAGGACCAGTATCCTTAATCTTGTGTAGATAAGGACCGCAAGAAGATGATTCCATAAGCTTCATCAATTGGGTCAATCATGTATGCAATGATATGTACTCAACCTGATGTCTCTTATGACTTGAGCATGACTAGCAGGTATCAGTCTGATCCCGATGAAAGTCACTGGATTGTTGTCAAGAATATCCTAACGTACTTGAGAAGGACAAATGATACGTTCTTGGTATTTGGTGGAGTGGAAGAGCTCGTTGTAAAGGGTTACACGGATTTTAGCTTCCAAACTGATAGGGATGACTCAAAGTCTCAGTCAGGGTTTATATTTTTCCTAAATAGAAGAGTTGTTAGCTGGAAGAGTTCCAAGCAAGAGAAAGTTACCGATTCTACAACTAAGGCTGAGTATATCACTGTAGTAAATGTGGCGAAGGAGGATGTATGGATTAGGAAATTCATCAGTGAGTTAGCTGTAGTTACTAACATTGTTGGTCATGTAGTTCTCTACTGTGACAACAACGGTGCATTTGCACTTGCTTTGGAACCTAGATCTCATCAGCGCTCCAAGCACATACTTCGGCGGTTCCATCTTATTTGAGAGATTGTCTATCGAGGAGATGTTAACATTTGCAGAGTGCCGACTGAAGAATATATAGCTAATCCCCTAACAAAGCCTCTAGCACAGAGAAAGCACGATGGTCATGTCAGACCTATGGGTATACGATACCTTAATCATCAGCCTTAGTGGAAGTCTTGTGAATTATATGTTTGTCGGTTATTGTAATATTTCATTTGATGAATAGAGTACTATACATTTAATTTTTTATTTATGGCAAGTTCTTTTATTATGTAAAATTTATTTCTATTGTGATAGATTAATTTAACGTAATAAATGTCCTTAGAATGTTTGCTTTCATAGGAGTCAAGTGGTGACTTGAATGTGAGAACCTATGTTCTTAGAAGCTTCATTCTAAAATGTTCCCCGGTCGGCGTATCATCTTAGAAGCTAAGGGCGATGATGATACATTAAGACTAACATATGCGTTGACTGATGACCAGTTCTCACAGGTCATGATATTGTGATATCAAGTCATCACATGGGTACTTGTTAGTGAACAAGTGGAACTGGATAGACCCAGCATAAGAATACTTTGGGGATAGTTATATGAACATGTCACAAGTATAGATCAAGTGGCAATGGTATTTGTGGTTCTTTGACCTGAAGTCACAACATTCATCGAGTGAGGAAGAGCGTGTTTTGATGCTATCAAAAGTCCAGTCTTGAGAAAGTTGGATGATAAAGGTGTTTATTGGGTATGTTACAAATCATTTGGGTGTTTGCGTGTAAGCAGAGATGGGATTTGTCCTCCTATATGACAGGAGTTGCATCCATGGGCCCCTTGAGGGAATTGGACTGAGAAATGCATGGCCATGCTTGGTTGAGTCAATATGTGATATTGGACTCACCAATTTTTGGAAGTCCATTCTAGATCAGGAAACTAGGATTGAACAATCATGAGGGAGACACAGTCTATACCTCTAGTTCTATCCGGATGTAAGGGACGAATGGACATGACAACACTATTACATTGGTCACAATGGCTTTCGAGTTTTAAACTCTTATTTCTTGGGGAGCAATGATGCATTGCTAGATGCCGTTCATTGTTTGTGAAGCTTTTGTTTGATACTTTCAATATCAAGTGGGAGACTATTGGTATTACCATTGTGATTTGGAAGTGATCAAGCATGTAGTCTCACTGCCAACACAGTATGAGCCTATCAGGGTCAAATATAAGAGCATTTGGAGAATTTGAAAGATTGGATTATGTTGGTTTTACTCATATGAGATGAGTGAAGGACTGGACTCAGCCAGGCATTGAGTGTGTCGAGACCACTAGAAACTATCGTCGAGTCAAGTGTTGATTTTCTGAGTTAGCGTTGAGAGCATCGAGACCACTCAACGATTTGTCGAGTCAATTGTTGATATGTCAAATGGTGGCGTTGAGTACGTCAAAACCACTTGATGCCTTCATCGAAACAAATGTTGACTTGTCGAATTAGGCACTGAGAGCATCGAGACCGTTCGACGCCTTCGTCGTGTTAAATGTTGACTCGTCGAAATAGGCATTGAGAGCGTCAAGTTCACTTGACGATTCGTTGAGTCAAGTGTTGATTTGACGAGACTGGTACTGAGTGCGTTGATTCCACTCGACTCTTCATCGAGTCAAATGTTGATTCGTTGAGTTTGGCATTGAGTGCACTCGATGCTTCGTCGAGTCAAATGTTGATTCGTCAAATATCGACGTGAATACTCGATGAATTCTATTTCATCCAGTTTATTTCTTTTAAGTCTGGTTCGTTCGGGGTCTTCGGTTAACGATTTGTTCGGCATAACATATAAACGTTATGTACAGTAAACCGAATAATGAGACGATACGATTTCGACCTAATTGCGAGTCGGCTTCTTCTTTTTCCCGACGGAACAATTCTGCCAAGGCCGTTGTCATAACCCATATTTTCTTAACATAAAACATTATATCAGAGTAAGAGAAAACACATGTCGTGATGCCACGCCGTGCATGGGATAACTGCAGGCGCTCAGGCAAGAACCTACTGTGCACTTCAGTAAAAGCCATTTGGGACTCTCTAAGTCAAATGGTTGCAGGATCAGCTGATGAGTGAAAGGACAGAAGATCTCACATCATCTCTCAATATGAGAATTTCCAGAAAGATGAATATGAGTCAGTGGCTGATATGTACAACAGAATCAGCTTAATCATCAATGAGCTGAAAACTCTGGACAAAGACATATCCCTGACTGAGATATTGGACAAGATCCTTATGTGCTTCCCCAGCACATGAGATTCTAGAATCTGGACAATCAAGGAGGCCAAAAGCTTGACTGAAATATCCACTGAGTCATTGTTGGAAAAGCTCAAATCTTATGAGTAGCTGATAAAGTCAAGAGAGGCAGCAAAGTAGAAGACTTCCTCATCAGGAAGGAAAGAGCAAAACATTGCTTTCAAAGCATCTGAAGGACCAGAAGCTCCACCAGCAAATGATGAGCTCTAAAACTTACTGGCCAAAATATTTTACAAGATGGCCACAAAAGATTTCAGAAGGAAGTCATCCAGAGAAGATGATAGACCAAGATATGACAAAACTCCTACCAAGGAAATTGTCTGCTTTGGTTGCAGAAAACCTGGAAACACTCTTCCTGAGTGTCCAGAGAATTAGATCAAGGAGAAAAGAAGAGACAAGGACTCCAGAAAGCATTACAGCAAGCCCTCCTCCAGCAAGCATAAGAGGAAGGACAAAGGGTTTGTTGCTGAAACTTGGAGTGATACAGAAGAAGAATCTTCATCTCCCAGCTCCAGTGAAGATGAAGAAGAAGCTAAAGCAAAGGAAGTTTGCTTGATGGCCATCAATGCTTCAGGACATCGGTCAGAAGCTGAGCAATCTAAAGAAGAATCTAAATCTGAAGAGGATCATGTAATATTTTCATTTGATTTCAATTCAGAACATTTCAAAACTGAATTTAAATCGTTATGTAATGACTTAATCAAATCAGAGAAGGAAATCAAACTTCTCAGAGCTAAACTAACAGAACATGATAATCTATTATCTGAAAACATTAAGTTAAAAGATGAATTAGCTCTAGCAACTAAACAAATCATTTCACTAAAAACTAAATTAACTGAGGCAAGCAATTTGAAGAATCCCTTAATGGGAGAAGCATCAAATTGATGAACATCACAAGCACAGTAAATGCCAAGCTCAACGGCAAGCTGGGCTTATGTGCTTCATCAAGCAAACCTTATTTAATTCAGAAAAACATTCTTTCTACACCTATTAAATTCATATCAGAAAAGGGAAAAGAAAAAGTAGATGAAAATAATAAACCAACTGAAATAAAATAGAAACCAAAGAAAAAGAGAAAGAAAAAGAAAAATCTTAATCATAAAAATATTCAATAGATTTCGTCGAACTCAGATCGACGAAATGTGTATAGTTCATCGAACTCAAGCGACGAACTCTGAACGCAGATTTCTATTATAATTATTCTTCGAACAACGATCGACGAAACCAATATGGTTCTTCGAGTCGATATCGACGATATTGGGGCACAGAGAATGAATATTTCCATTCTCTAAGCAGAGTTCAACGAACTCATCCCTATTCGTCGAACTTGGATGGATGAACTTATCATAATTCGTCGATCCCAGTTTGCTTAACAGAAACTCTAATTATTTTAGAACATTTAATAAACCAAAAGAATTTGTTAACCCATTTACCCAAAGGATAATTCCACCTAGGAAATTTCACCCACTAGGATATAAGAACCAACTTGAATACTCTTACATTTCTAGTTTTAAATTTGAAAAGAATCAAGGACCCAAGGTTACCTGGGTCAAGAACACCTAATTTTTCATTTTGCAGGTAAAAGACTATCCTACCACAGAGGAACAGTGGTACCTGGATAGTGGATGTTCAAAGCACATGACAGGAAGCAAGGACAACTTAACAAACTACAAGTCCAAGCTTGGTCGAAAGGTGATATTTTGTGACTCCAACTGTTGCCAAACTGAAGGCTATGGGAATGTTAAAGTTGGAGATGTCACTTTCAAGAAGGTAGTATATGTAAATGGTCTCAAACATAATCTGATATCCATAAGCCAATTATGTGATGAATATTATCAGGTATCATTTAATCAAATTTCCTGCATTATTACTTCTGTAGATAATAAAACTGTCTTAACTGGATTTAGGCAAGAAAACATTTATGTCGTAAATTTCAAATCTGCTAGGTCAGAAATTTGTCTATTTAATCAAATTAGTAACAATAATGAACTATGGAATAAAATATTAGGACATGTTAATCTGAAAAATATTGTTAAACTCTCTAGGGACAATCTTGTTAGAGAATTGTCTTCTTGAACCTACAAGAAGGAAAGCCTTTACAGGGCTTCTCAATTAGGCAAGCAAACCAAATATAGTTTTAAATATATTAATAAGAGTGATTCACCCAGGATTCTGTATCTGCTATACATGGATCTATTTGGACCCATTGTTGTACAGAGCTTGCGAGGGAAATCTTATACCTTAGTTATTGTAGATGACTTCTCTAGGTTCACTTGGGTGTTCTTCTTCAGAAACAAGTCAGATAACTTTAAAGTTCGTACAAATTTTCTTAAGAGCATAAAGATTGAGTATTCTACATCAGTTGCATTGATCAGAAGTGATCATGGTACTGAGTTTGAATCTCTTCCTATGCAAGAATTCTGTGAGATGGAAGGTATCCGGCATTGCTTCTCTGCTCCTAGAACTCCTCAATAAAATGGGGTAGCAGAAAGGAAAAAACAGAACCCTGATTGAAGCTGTAGGAACATTGCTTGCAGATGCTCACATGCCCCTATCCTTTTGGGAAGAGGCTATAAGCACAGCAAATTATGTCTTGAACAGAAGTTTGATACACAAACTTAAGGGCAAGACTCCCTATGAATTACTAAAAGGGAAGCAATCTAAAATAGACTATTTTAGAATCTTTGGTTGTGTATGTTACATTCATAATAATAACAAGAAATACCTTAGAAAATTTGAGGCCAAAGATGCAATGGGAATTTTTATTGGATATTCCCAAGTTAGCAAGGTTTATAGGGTATTTAATAAATCTACTTTGAAAATAGAAGAATCTGTTCATATTTCTTTTGATGAAGCTAACATGTTTTACAAGGAGAAGAATTCTTCTACCATTAACTTATTGCAGGTACCCTAACTTTGTGATAAATTGGATGATTTGAACCTCACCAATGAGGAAAAAACTCATCCTTCTCCACATATTGATGAAGATAGTGAAGAAGAGGTTAGTGATATAATTGTTGAACTTTCAACAACAAATTTAATTCCACAAGAGGAATTAATTCCCAATGTTGTTACTGAACCAACTCCTCCAACTGATCTTGTCACACTTTGAGATCACCCTATATCTCAAGTGATTGGAAACATATCAGTTGGTATGCAAACAAGGCATCAACTCAACCAATATTTGATGTATGCTTGCTTCATATCTCAACTTGAGCCCCAATCCATAAAAGATGCAGAGCAAGATTCCCAATGGATTATTGCAATGCAAGAGGAGCTCAATCAGTTTGAGAGATGCAGAGTT
This sequence comes from Platanthera zijinensis, assembly GCA_039513925.1. NCBI lineage: Eukaryota > Viridiplantae > Streptophyta > Magnoliopsida > Asparagales > Orchidaceae > Platanthera > Platanthera zijinensis. The sequence goes on along the minus strand of CM077098.1, from coordinate 61,251,227 downwards.
TGGGATTTAGTTCATAGACCAAAAGACTTCCAAGTCATTGGAACTAAGTGGGTATTCAGAAATAAATTGGATGCACAAGGAGCTATCATAAGGAATAAAGCAAGGCTAGTAGCTCAAGGTTATAGATAGGAAGAAGGAATTTATTATGATAAAACCTTTGCACCTGTTGTAAGGCTTGAGGCTATCAGAATTTTTCTTGCATATTCAGCATATAAAAAGTTCAAAGTCTACCAAATGGATGTCAAAAGTGTTTTCTTGAATGGTGAACTCTAAGATGAAGTATATGTTGAACAACCACCAAGTTTTATTTCTCCAACTCATCCCTCTTTTGTTTTCATATTGCATAAAGATCTCTATTATTTAAAGCAAGCTCCAAGAGCTTGGTATGAGACCCTAGCTAGCTTTCTTGTAGAGCATAAGTTCACTAGGGGAATTGTAGATATAACTTTGTTTACTAGGCATCATAATAATAACATATTGTTAGTACAAATATATGTAGATGACATCATTTTTGGCACTACTGATTCCAAACTATGGAAAAGGTTTTCTGACCTGATGCATTCCAAGTTTGAAATGAGTAGCATGTGTGAGCTTTCTTACTTCCTTGTTATCCAAGTGAAGCAATCCCCTGATGGCATTTTCATCTCCCAATCCAAATATACTAAGGAATTAGTTAACAGATTTGGGATGACTGATTCCTCAGCCAAGAAAACACCCATGGCTTCCAATGCTGTGATTGATTCTGATGAACATGGCAAGCCAGTTGATCAGAAAACATATAGGACAATTGTCAGGTCCTTATTGTATCTCACAGCCAGTAGGCCAGACATAATGTTTTCTACATGTCTTTGTGCTAGGTTCCAAGTGAACCATAAAGAATCTCACTTTATTTTACTAAAAAGAATTTTGAGATATATAAAGGGTTGCCCAAATCTAGGTGATGTCGTGATGACCGTGACACAGACGTGACTACGCTAACGGACACCTAATCGTCACAAGACAATAAATAAAAGGAGAGAACGCCGACCAAAAGCGAACGAAAAGGGGTCGGTTGGTTCCCAAAATCCGGGAATCGATACCACGTCCTTAGGACCTACCTCTCCAACAAGCACACAACTCACCGTAAGCCGGACTCGATACAACGTCCTTAAGACCTACCTCTCCAACAAGCACACAACTCACCGCACCTACACAACCATCTATTCATTTCAATTTAAGCCGTTTCAAGCGCAGCAATAATTTTATTTTGGAGCGCCGGAAAACCTTTAAGAGCGATCGAAGTTCGAGTCGTGATTAATTCCCTTATTGGCACATAAAGTGCGCCGAACGGGAGAGCAAATCGAGGTTATGCCAAGTCGCACTCCCGAGATGGATCTACCCATTCCGGACGACAAGATATTCAATAACAACACCTTCAAATTCAAATTTTGAGAGCGACGGATTTAAAAATCACGGAAAAAAAGATGCATGAAAAACCTCAACAAACTAAAGCAAGAATCACACAACGGGAAGAGATTACCCAACCGGGATGAAAGTTCACACAAAGATAAGGTGGGAGAATCACTCTCTCAACGAATCCGTCGGCGTCACACCGAGGGGTTTGCAACCTTCTTCCACGAAGTCGCACCAAGGAAGCTGCGCCGGAGTCGCACCGAACGGATGGAGGGAGCAAGGGGCGGCGGCTTCACACCACACAAAGGGGGAGGCGGCAAGGAGGTTCCTTCTCTTGGCCGAATTCTCTAGGGAGAGGAATTAGGTTTTCAATATTTCAATTATGATATTCCTCTTAATCACTCCCTTAAATATGAGTTTACAACAACTCTTAGCCCTCCATGATGGAGATGTAATCTCATCCATCCGAATGGCTAAATGCACACCAACATAAAAATTGTTCAAATTAAAAATAAAAGCAAGCTATGAATATAAAATTATCACTTAAACATAGGATAATTTTATTTTCCCAAAATATAAAATAAAGTGCACGAAATAAGAAAATTAGGCTAATTCTTCATGGCTGTTTTAGCACGCCGCGGGCGGAGGTTGTAACGTGCACTGCCTTCAGCGTCATCACGACGTATCGGATCTTTATGTCGTAGCGCCTCAGCAACCGGGTCATAATCAATTGGCGGTGGCGCTGCATCAATCCTCCCCAACTCAAAATCACTTATCTCTGATGCGTGAGTGGAGAGGTAGCGGCGGAGAAGCTCGGCATCCAAACGTTGAAGCTCTATCGCGAGTACCCAAGAGTCGTCCGAAGGGGGGCTGTCACGCCAACGGACAAGGAAGCGGTAAGTAGCACCATCCGGAGTAGTGAATGTTTCCGCAGCGAGTATCATATCTGAAGTGAGAAATGTCCGAGGAAACCTAGGAAACATGTCAGCAGTAGGAATAAAAGAAGGCAACGTACCATCCGATGTTATACCTGCGGGGACCGAAGGAGAGAGATCATCTGAACTACCACTCCCCAACCCATCAAAAATTTCAGTGGAGGGAGAAGACGACAGAGAATTCAACTCAGGTGGAGGTAAAAAAAAACAGCGTCAAATCCGAGACATTAAAAATAGGGGAGATACCCCCAATCAGCCGGCAAATCCAAAACGAAAGCGTTGTCACCTAGTTTATTGATAATCCGAAAAGGGCCGGCGCGCTTCGGTGCCAACTTCTTAACAGTGCCAGATGGCAAGCGTTCGGGAACTAAGCGGACTAGGACCAAATTGCCAACTTTAAAGTGCGACACCCTCCTATGTAAATTAGCGTGCGACTGATAAGACTCGTATTGAGACGTCAAGGTAGCTCGTATACGTGCATGTAAGTCATGAATATGTTGGGCGAAGTATTGTGCAAACTGACTTGTCTTGTATGATGGGGGCAACGGTACCAAGTCAATAGGCACAGGGGCCTTGTATCCATGGACAATCTTGTTTGGTGACAGACCAGTAGACCGATTTTTGGAATTATTATAAGATAACTGGGCGTGGGGAATAATAAGATCCCATGTGCCTTTATGATCGCTTACTAGGCATCTAAGAAGGCTACCCAAGCTTCGGTTAACCACCTCCGTCTGCCCATCAGTTTGGGGGTGATAGGCAGAGGAAAACAATAGCTTGGTACCCATTAAGACCCAAAGCGTCTTCCAGAAATAACTTGTGTACTTAAAATCACGATCCGAGACTATTGTCTTCGGCACTCCCCGGTGACTAACTACTTCTTTAAAATATAATTTGGCGATATGAGATGCATCGTTAGTTCTGGTGCACGGGATAAAATATGCCATTTTGGAGAAACTATCCACAACTACTGAAATAGAATCGTGACATCGTAAAGTAGTGGGTAAGCCTAAGACAAAGTACATGCTCACATCTTCCAAGGGGTGGAAGGAATAGGCAACGGTGTATATAAACCAACGTTGGTTTTGGTGCCCTTAGATAATTGACAAGTACGGCAACTACTCACCACTCGTCCCCCCATTGCCTTAAGTTTTGTCCAATAGAATTTTTCTTCAACTAACATAATGGTCTTATCCCTACCGAAATGACCACTCAAACCTCCGCCATGCATTTCCCAGATGATATGGAGATGTAACGACGACTGCGGAATACATAACTTTCCAAGTCTAAATAGATAGCCGTCCTTAATGACGAAAGCCGATATGTTCGTGGGGGAGCTATCTTGGGCTGACAAATATGCGTCCTGGAAATTGGGGCACATGGCGTACTCATCTTTGATGCGCTCGAATCCTACCACATTAACCTCCATAGTGGTGTCTAACAAGGTTAAGCGACTAAGAGCGTCCGTGACTCGGTTGTCAGCTCCCTTAAGGTGTTTAAGATTGAAAGTGTATTCTTGCAAAAATGATACCCATTTAGCGTGGCGTGGGCTGTTTTGTGTTGACCATTGATGAACCGTAACGCCTCATGATCGGAAAGGATCACAAACTCCTTAGGGAGGAGATAGTGCATCCAATGGTGCAGACATCTAATGACGGCGTAGAACTCCCTATCATAATTTGAGTAGTTTAATTTGGCGCCCACCAACTTCTCACTAAAATAACTCACAGGGTGTCCCTCCTGACTCAAGACACCTCCAACTCTAATGCCAGATGCATCACACGTAAGCTCGAAGACCTTGGTGAAGTCGGGGAGACGCAACACCGAGGCTTCGGTCATAAGCTCTTTAATGCGATGGAATGCAAACGTGGCGGATTTCGTCCATGTGAATTCGCCCTTCTTCATGCAGTCGGTAATGGGTGCCATAATGCTATTAAAATCGCGTATGAAACGACGGTAGAAGGTAGCTAAGCCGTGGAAACCACGCACCTCTCGAAGACTAGTGGGCTCAGGCCAGTCTCTAATCACTTGAACCTTTCTTGGGTCAACTCGAATTCCCTCAGAACCAACTATGTAACCTAAGAATTCAACCTCCTTAACATAAATGGTGCACTTCTTAAGATTATGAAATAAGGTTTCCTTCCTTAAAGTGGTGAGGATTACTTTGATGTGGGAGAGGTGTTCGGCGAGGGTGGTACTAAAGACTTTGATGTCGTCAAAATATACTACAACAAACTTCCCCATATATGGCCTAAAGATGTGCGTCATCATCCGGGAGAAGGTGCTAGGGGAATTGGACAACCAAAAGGGCATCACAAGCCACTCATACAACCCGTCCTTAGACTTGAACACGGTCTTCCACTCATCCCCCTCTCGGATCCGAATCTGGTGGTAACCACTCCGTAAATCTTGCTTCGAAAAGATAGTGGCACCTGAAAGGACATCGAAGAGATCATCTAACCGCGGGATTGGAAACCTACATTTGATAGTAATTTTGTTGATAGCCCTACTATCAACACACATGCGCCAGGTGCCATCCTTCTTTGGGGCAAGGAGGGTTGGGATAGCACACGGGCTCATACTCGCTCTAATAAACCCCTTACGCAGTAAATCCTCTATCTGGGTTTGTAATTCTTGATGGGCGGCGGGATTAAGCCTATAGTGAGGTTGGTTGGGTATGGACGATCCTGGGATAAGGTCGATGGCATGTTGTATGTCTCTAAGCGGAGGCAACGACGATGGCAACTCATCCGGGTAAACATCTCTAAATTCATCCAATAATACCCGTAGCTCTCGGGGAAAATAATCCAACACACCACTATCAGTCTTGGCACCCATGAGGACGAGAGCGTACATCATGCCCTCAATGAAGGCATCTTTCACAAATTCTTTCCTACCAACCAAGCTCAACGCCTTCCTCTCTATAGGGATGGTGGTATCCTTAGTCATCACTACCGGTTCTTTTGGCACCGTCGGTCTCAAGGTGATGGTCTTGCCGTTGAATTTGAACTCATATGTGTTGGCGCGACCATAGTGCATCACATCACGGTCATAGAGCCAGGGGCGGCCTAATAACACATGACAAACGTCCATCGGTAGGACGTCGCACCAAACCTCATCCGTGTAGGATTTGAAAGACATGGGGACTAGGCATCGTTGGGTTACCTTAATAGTAACCTTACTAATCCAAGCAACCTGATAGGGGGTCGGGTGCAGCTCAACAGACAAGGACATACGCTTAACGACATTCTCAGAAACAGCGTTCACTCAACTACCACCATCAATAACTAGTTTGCATAGCTTTTCGCCACTCTTAAAGATCAGGGAAAATATGCTCGTCCTCTTCCAGTCGTCTATGGGACGAGGAGTGGTCAAAATACAACGCATCACCATAAGGCGGTGATCGTCCTCCAAGTCACTAGGGACTCCGTCGGGGTCACTCTCCTCCGCGGCCTTGTACTCTAAATCGTCAGGGTCGGTAGATGGATCTAATAACGCTAGCATTTTCTTCTTTGTGGGGCATTCGTAGGCATAGTTTCCTTGAACGCCGCAAGAATAACAAGTGGTGTTAGCCTTGCTAACCTTTCCTATAGGAACACGCTCACTTGCGGGGCTCTTAGTGTTTCACGCGGTGATCACAATAGACTTAGACTCAGTGGATCTAAATTTTCCCTTATCAGGATTTGTGGAAGAAGATGTCCCAGTGGTGGACTTGTTCTTCGCGTGAGAGTAACGGGAGTGAGCCTTAGAGGCCAAGTGTTTTTCAATGTCTAGGGCAGCATTGAATGTTGCGTTCAAATCTGTGTGCCCATATCGCTAGAGCTTCCTTTGGATATCGGGGTGAAGCCCCTTTTGAAACCTAGATAAAGTGACTTCGGGAATCTCCTTCAAGTCACATCGCACCATACGGTCCTTAAGTTCACCAATATAGTCAGCTACCGAACTTGAGCCTTGTCGCAGGGTGGCAAGCTCATCGAATATCTGTGTCCGATGGTACGCGGGGACGTACTGATCGGTCAATAAATTCTTCATTACAGTCCATCCAATAATTGGGTCTCCGTTCCCAGTTCCTAGCCTACGCTCTTCATTCAACCAATGAGTTTTGGCATGACCAATTAACTTCATCCTGGCAACTTGGACCTTTTGGGGGTCCGTGAGATGGTGCCAGTCGAAATAACATTCCATATCCACGGTCCAATTAAGGAAGTTTTGTGGATCTCCCATGTCGTCGTAAGTGGGGGCCTCAATCTTGACGGCTCTAGTAATGTCAAACTCTCGCTCGTGGCAACGGCCTCGTGGGGGTACTCGAGGTGAGTCCCCATTAGAATCCGAATCGGAGCTTTGTTGGCGCCGACGGGGCAACTCAACATTAGCGGGTAGTGGGGGTGGCCTAGCTTGAGTTTGTATGAACTTGGTTAACATGTTCCTAAGTTCAGTCATCTCATTACGCAGCCCCGCTATGGCCTCAGTGTTGGGATCTACATGCTCATTCGCTGCCATCCTAGACGTAGACGGAGTCGAATATTCCGATCCTAGCCTAGTGCGCATTCAGGATTAGAAAAACCTTGGAAAGATGAATTTTCCTAGGGCTGTAGCTATACTTAAAATAATATTTTTTTTATAGATTCCCAAAGTGGCTAACACGTAGATCGTTAAAAAAAAAAATTTTAAGATTTCGCTGAAAAAGAATGATTTCAGCCCGCTATTTGCAGACCAGCTGGACAGAATTACGATGTTTCCAATTTGCAGGCTGACCTAACGAGGACGAATCGAAAAATTTTCTGTATTAATGTTGCTAGAAAAAGGTGCAGGAAGATACAGAAAAATTTTCAGATTTTTTCGACAAGTTTTAAAATTCCGAGGGTTTACTAAACGCAGACCAACCCGAAAATTTCAGATCTTTGAAAGTTTAGATCGACCAATGAAGAACGCAGTGAGGATGTTTGAAACATGGGAGTTAAAACGACCGCCTCTGATACCAAATTGATGTCGTGATGACCGTGACATGGACGTGACTACGCTAACGGACACCTAATCGTCACAGGACAATAAATAAAAGGAGAGAACGCCGACCAAAAGCGAACGAAAAAAAGGTCGGTTGGTTCCCAAAATCCGGGACTCGATACCACGTCCTTAGGACCTACCTCTCCAACAAGCACACAACTCACCGTAAGCCGGACTCGATACAACGTCCTTAAGACCTACCTCTCCAACAAGCACACAACTCACCGCACCTACACAAGCATCTATTCATTTCAATTTAAGTCATTTCAAGCGCAGCAATAATTTTATTTTGGAGAGGCGGAAAACCTTTAAGAGCGATCGAACATCGAGTCGTGATTAATTCCCTTGTTGGCACATAAAGTGCGCCGAACGGGAGAGAAAATCGAGGTCAGGCCAAGTCGCACTCCCGAGACGGATCTACCCGTTCCGGACGACAAGAGATTCAATAACAACACCTTCAAATTCAGATTTTGCGAGCGACGGATTTAAAAATCACGGAAAAAATGATGCATGAAAAACCTCCACAAACTAAAGCAAGAATCACACAACGGGAAGAGATTACCCAACCGGGATGAAAGTTCACACAAAGATAAGGTGGGAGAATCACTCTCTCCACGGATCCGTCGGCGTCACACCGAGGGGTTTGCAACCTTCTTCCACGGAGTCGCACCAAGGAAGCCACCTCAGAGTCGCACCGAATGGATGGAGGGAGCAAGGGGGCGGCGGCTTCACACCACACAAGGGGGGCGGTGGCAAGGAGGTTCCTTCTCTTGGCCGAATTCTCTAGGGAGAGAAATTAGGTTTTCAATATTTCAATTATGATATTCCTCTTAATCACTCCCTTAAATAGGAGTTTACAACAACTCTTAGCCCTCCATGATGGAGATGTAATCTCATCCATCCGAATGGCTAAATGCACACCAACATAAAAATTGTTCAAATTAAAAAATAAAAGCAAGCCATGAATATAAAATTATCACTTAAACATATGATAATTTTATATTCCCAAAATATAAAATAAAGTGCACAAAATAAGAAAATTAGGCTAATTCTTCATGGCGGTTTTTGCACGCCGCGGACGGAGGTTGTAACGTGCACTGCCTTCAGCGTCATCACGGCGTCTCAGATCTTTATGTCGTAGCGCCTCGGCAACCGGGTCATCATCAATTGGCGGCGGCGCTGCATCACTAGGACTCTTTTATCCAACTGAGTCAGAATTTGAATTAACTGGATTCTCAGATAATGACATTACTGGATGTAGTGTTTATAGGAAAAGCACATTAGGAATATGTCAGTTTCTTGGTGATAGGCCTGTGTCTTGGTTTTGTAAGAAACAAACATATGTGTCGACCTCAACTGTCGAAACTGAATACATTGCAGTTGGCAGTTGTTGCTCACAAATATTGTAGATTCAAAACCAACTCCTGGATTATGGTTACAATCTAAAAAATTCAACTATATTTTGTGATAGTACTAGTGCAATTTCCATTGCACAAAATCTAGTACATTATAGTAGGACAAAACATATAGAAATTAGACATCATTTCTTTAGAGATTGTCTGGACAAAAAGAAAATTAATCTTTCCTTTATCTCTACTGATTTACAAAGAGCAGACATCTTCACCAAACCTTTGGATGAGAAGTAACATCTGTTCTTTCTGAATGAGCTAGGTATGATCAATGGAGAAGCATTATTTCTATTTCTGTCTGTGGTCGAAGAATTGGTCACAGTTCGTCGAACGGAGATCGACGATCTGAGAACTGTTCTTGAGAAATTTCGTGGACCTGAGATCAACGAACTCTCTGTGTGTAGTTATTTTCGTCGAACGGAGATCAATGATCTTGCTTCAGAAAACTTCTCGTCGACCTGAGAACAACAAATATTTTTCCCCTCTTCAAACTAAGATCGACGATATTATCTCTTCATGAAATTTTTCGTCGACCTCAGAACGAAGATTTTTTTTCTTTTCGCAGGACGGAGTTTGACGCTTCATATTCTGAAAACTTTATAACTAGGTTTTCTTCGAGCTCCATCTCGCGCTTTCTAGTTCTCTTGCACTTGATCTCACTTTCGTTTTGTAGGAAAACATTGACGATTCCGGCGATTTTTCCCTCTCCAGCATGAAGTACGACACTGGATTCGATATCGACTTCGATTCCTTCAGTCATTCCGATCAAATATTCACGGACATTCTGTAGCTGTTTGAAGAACAGCAATTGAAGAAAATCATGACCACAAGGATTAAACTGCCAGCGAATGAGATAAGGGAATGTTTCCTCACTTCAACCTCTCCAGATGTAGATACAATGACTGATACTATTGCAGGCCATCAGGTTACCAGGCACAATTTCTTTGTGATGTGTGCCCTGGTTAATATGAAAGCTGTAAATTTGGGAAAGTTGTTGTTTGATTTGATTAAGAAAAAGAATTCTAAGAAGGAAGTATGTTTTGGGAGGATCCTGGGCATCTTCCTCCAGGCCAAGGCACCTGAATTATTGGTCTCCCAAAGCATATTCATTAATGCCTCCAAGAGGCTGGCATCTGCCTTATTTGGTAGATGGGAGAGGACAATTTCTAAGCCATCCAGGGCTTCCTCCTCTTCTAGGACTTCTGAGGACACCAAGGCAGTTATATCCACTTCCCCACCACCAGAAGATGTTATCCCTTCCATCAGAATTCCTTCACCTCAACAACAACACCCATCATCAATTATCCCTCCTACTTCACCTCTTCCACCACCATCACCTCCACAATCAACAATCATCATACATGAGGATATTCCATCTCCACATCAGGATGAAATTATGACAAATTTCATTCCTCCTCTATCTCCAACTCAAACTCATCTGAAAGTTATTCCATCTACTTCATCATAGCCCAACATCAATCTGTTATCTCCACCTCCACCATCTCCACATTAATCCCCAGTTTCAATCACCCATTCAGTAAATCACCACTACACCAACTCCTACCACAATAATTCCTACTAGCACAATTCCAACCACCTCTACTACCATTCCTTCTAACCCTCCTTCCACATTCTCAGAACACATCCATACTGATCTTTCACACTCCTTCTCTGTATGTTCCAACTATAGCCATCCTCCCCCCCCCCCATACTTCATCCACTCCAGAACTCCTTTATCTTAATTTCTCTAATATTGCCAAAGATCTTCTTATATTTATTACTCCATCTCTTAAGCAGCTAATAGATGAAGCCATTACTCCATCTCTTCTTCTGGGGGCCTGGCTTCAGGACTCTCTGAAACCAGGCAGGAGAGATGTTCTGTAAAGAAGTTCCAGTTCCTCCTCCAGCAATAGCAGCAGCAGCAGCATTCCCAAAGGCAGACATTCAAATAAAAATATTAGATATTATTGATGATTCAGATACTGAAATGGCTTATTATGTAGATGAAGAAATAAGCATTGCTGGCGATTTCATTATAAATCCCACAGTTGACTTGGATTCTCTACTTGACTCTTTTAATTCAATTTACAGAAATGCTTTACCAAGTTTTAATGTTCAGTACTCTAACACTATTGTATGTTACACTGCTCCAATAAGTCCTGCAATTGTGGATCAACTAAGGGCAAGTTTTATAGTTCCAGAGATTACATAAACTTTAGTTGTTGAAGATTTTTGTGAGCTAGTTTTTGTTTCTGAGCCAAAGGCTTTCTCCCCCTCAACCTCGTATGTGGGATGAGTCACCCATGCCAGATCTTAATGATATTATGTTTGCAGACATGGAAGAAGAAGAAGGCAATAAGATTGTTACTGAAAGTTCTGTAGAGCCAGCCATTCAAGAACAGCCTCAGACTGAGAAGAAAATTTCTAAAGAAGTTCGAAAATAAATTGATGATCTGTATGATAATCCTCCTGAATCTTCTGATGATGATGATTATTCTGATGAATCAAGTTCCAAGAAGATAAAATCTAAGGAGAGAAAGCTCAAGAAGAAGGCTCCTCCAAAGGCTGTTCCCAAGCCAAACCTATTTGCAGATACTCCCTATTATATTTTGAATAATATTACTCTGTATCCAAGGATGCCTCAATGGATGTGGTACTCCAAAAATGAGCAAAAGGCAAGGAAGAAGAGCAGGATATACTCTCCTCCTCCTCAAAGGAACTGGAGAGGACCTCCTCCTCCTCCAGCAGCTGGAGCATCTGGAAACATATCTCATTCCCAAAGGTATTCTCAACAATCTCACCAATCCAGACCCTCTTACCAAAAGCAGGATAGGTCATCCAGACCCTACTCTCAAGGCAGCAGGCATCATTATCAGAAATCTACCAGAAGTACTCCTGATCTAGTTCCAAAGCCTATCAGTCCTCAGAAGACTCTAGATGGTCAAAAGAAAGATATCAGTCCTGAAAGACCTCCATCTCATGTATATGACCCAGAATTGGACCAAAATTTCAAGATGGCCAGATTCAATGAGCTGATTGCTCTATCTCAAATCAGAAAGGCCAAAGAAGAAGGCAAGGATGCTTCTCAATTTTCTACAATGTCTATATACAAAAAGAAAGAACTTGAAAGGTATCAGGTAAATAAATTATTTAATGTTGATACATATATGAACCTACATCCAGAAGTTGTAGTCCAAGAGCTGTTTCCCAGAAGAATATTGGTGACCAAGACATGAAGATGACTCAGAGGGAAGCATAAAATCCAAAAAGGACAATTGTTTTTACAAAACCATCTTCTGCTCCTCCTCCTACTGATTATTGATCTTTTATGTTTTGTTGTTTCATATCTGAACTATTTGTATAACCATAGCTCTATCATATCTGCTGATAGTTTTAAAAGTCTGTCAGATATTTATTCCTGTGTTTTTCAGTTTTTCATTTATTTTTTGTTGGTTAGTGACCTCACCCAAATAGGGGGATATTGTTGGAACCCCAGTTTGGATTTGGGCTAGGTTCACTAATTAGGATTGTTGACCCATTATGTATAGTTTAGGGTCAATTTATTTGGTTCTAAGGTTAGGTCAGTCTGATTAGGTTAGACTCTTATGTTCCAGCCTTCAGAAGACTCCAAAGACTCAGACTTAGAAGAAATTCAGTTTTCAAGAGTTCAAAAATTAGTTCGAAGTTCTTCGAACTCAGCTCGACGATCATTGATCGTAGATCGACGAACTCAATGTTTCAACTCTGAGCTGAGCTCGACGATATCTGAGCTCAGGTCGACGAACTCCCTCCTCTACTAAGTTTCTCTGGTCGACGAAAGTCATCTCAAGTCGACGAACTTGGAGCTCAGCATTGTCATATTCTTTCTAGATCAATTATCTCTGAGCTCAACTCGACGAAGGAGATTTCTCAGCTCGACGAACTTGGAGTTCAGGTCGATGAAATCTTTCTGAGTTCGACTAATTCTGATCAGAGCCAGTTTGTTGTTTTCCCTCTCAGTTTGAATTCTAATTCTTTTATTCTAAGTCAGCATTAATTATGGATTTCACAAAGTTAATTACTTGACTTATTTACTGGGACAGTTGAGGAAACACATTAAAAACAAATTCCAACCGTTTCAACTCCCAGAATCTCAGTAGTAAATTCAGGATATTATTCAAAATTCAAAGGTTAGAAATCCTCTCAGAATATAAAAGATCTTTTTTTCAGAAAGAAGAACAAGAATTACAATCATACAACTGCTGATACACGACACAGAGAAGAAATTCTTATTGCTATTGTGCTTACAGAAAATTGAAGAAGAATAACAACAAAAGATCATTAGTCTTCTTCAGTTTCTTGCTTCAGGATTCTTCAGAGACAGACAACATTCATCTATCTAAAAGCTTCTTGAAGAAACATCAAGCTAGTGGAAGGTCTATACCTTGAGCAAAGCTCTCATCTTCCTGAACAATTCAATATCTCAGGGAGAGCTTTGACAATAGAAATCCACTTGTCTTCTCAAGTTGTTTGAGAAAGAGAAGTCACCATCACATTTTTACCTTACTGTAAAAAGAATTTTTAACTCCCTTCAAAAGTTATCACCAAGTTGTCAAGTCTCCTTAACAAAAGACTTGTGTTGGTTTTTGGGCACCTGATCAAAAGGCTAAAGGGTTGTGAGATCTCCCTAAAAATAGATCCTGTGGTGACAGGGAACCTGAGCAAAAACCTGTGGTGGCAGGGCACTTGATCAAAAACCTATTAGTGGATTCCTACCAGGGTGTTGTACCCTATTTTAGGGAACCACTATAATTTCCTTGTGTCGTCTTGTTGCTCCATTTCTTATTTTATTGTGCTGAGATATTTTTGTTTTTATTTCTCTTTATATACTTTAATATCACTTATTTTAATTCCGCTATAAAAACTAATCAAAGTTTTTAAAATACTCTATTTACCCCCCCCCCCTCTAGAGTTAAGCAGATCTATCCCCTCACTTTCACATAGTATTTTCACAAGAAGATATAATACAAAACGTGCACTCGCGCACAGTTCAATATATCACAAACGTCGGCCGTACAGCCCGATGCTCCGAGCACTCAGGGCACATTATCGATGTACCGAAAAACCAAGGTCCCACCACAGTTCTGAGGTTCCATACCCAACGGAAAATATTGAGCATTCATGCTCCATAGCCCACAGCCAGAGACTTTAGTCTTAATGGCGAATAGCCCAAGACTATCATTATGCGATCCTAATGAACGCCAATTACTTAGGCACTCAAGTTAGAAAGCCATAACGCGGATACAGTTCAGCCCTTGCACGTTGCTCAAATCGTCAGTTCAATGTCTAGACTGACGCGAGTCAGCTTCCCCTTGTCCATTCGGCTCGATGACCTTTAAGAGCTCGCAGCTCACAATAGCCACACTGTCCTCCAAGGACTGGCTTCACAAATAAAAAGGGAGTTAGTGCCAGCGTTCGTCGTGATCACTTGACGGGGCCAACAGAAGCTCTCTTTCTATGCCCAAACTCAACCCAAACCCCGCAGCATCCTGCAGTGCCAGAAAACTTGTCTTTCCATAGAATACAAAACATGAATTTCTAGGGTGTTTTCCTGGAACTCCACTCCAGTACTTCCTGTTACTCCACTTCACAGGCACAACCCACAGACTCCGATAAATACCCATTTATACGCGGAGTCTTCTCCGATTCGCAAAATAAAGCATCACCAATCAAGACCAACCTGTCCGGATGCACTTCACATAACATATCTATGTCATACTACACATTTCCGGATCTATTTGCAAATGTAATTGGGGATAACATGTATCAACCCACGGAATTCTCTTAACAATTCCACCTTTTGGTGGAGGATTCCATACACATGCAAAATTAGGACTTCACTTGTCCAAGCAGGAGGTCGTTACCCTTGAAGTTCTCTTCGGAGCCATGATCGAGCTTTTCTACGGGGATGGAAAGTAGCACGCAGCTCTCCTCTTCGCGGATCTAGGCTCAGATCTTGATTCCACCTACAAGATCTTCTCCAGCAACGTCACAAAGGTCAGTTCAGCACTCGTTAGTTCCTTCTTCCAACAACACTCAAAGGAGATGAAAGGAAGAGAGAGAGTGGAGAAGGAAATAATGAATTCCTCAATCCATAACTCTTTGCATAAGTAGCCTCAGGTTTAACCCCAACCACACGATCTCTTCTCATCCTAAAGCAACAACCACGATTTGAGTTGAAAAGTCAACCCACCGCTCATCGGGCGCTGTTACCCAAAAATCCATTAGACTTTCGTCGAGCTCGAGAAGGCAGTTCGACGTGAAGGTCGTTCGACGTTCATCGAACTCAAGACAATCGTTCGACGTTAAGGCCGTTCGACACTCTTCGAATGCATGATAAAGCTGTTCGACGCGTTGTTCGTCGTTCTTCGAACTCACTAGAATCCATTCGACGTTCGTCAAACTCAAGAACATTTTGACGTTCGTCGAACTCGAGATCAGTTTGACGTTTGTCGAACCCGGGAAATACGTTCGTCAAACTCAAGTGGTAGCCTCCAATGACCACTACTCCATTTGGGGTGTTACAATCCTCCCCTCCTTATAGAAATTTCGTCCCGAAATTTTGATACAACTATATACAAGATAGTAACAAATATGTTACAACATATATGCCCTTCACAAAAAAAAAATATTACAACATTTTATACAAATAATTCGGGAAATTCAGCACGCATGGTTTGCTCCTGCTCCATGTCAGCTCCTCACGGACACAGTTGTCCCACCGAACCTTGATCATCCCTATTGTCTTGTTCCACAACTGCTTTACCGCCTTATCCTTGATCCGAGCGAGCTTAACCTTCGTCGTTAACCAAGATTCGACCAGTACTCGATCATTTGCAACCACATGATCTGGCTCTTTCACGGCTTTTCGAAGCACTGATATGTGAAATACATCATGCAAGCCACTCAGTTCTGCCGAAAGAGCTAGACGATAGGCAGCTTCTCCAACTCACTCCACTACTTCGAATGGACCAGGATAGCTTGGACTTAACTTTTTCAAGCGTCGAATCCTGGACACGCCCTTGAATGGTTCGATTTTTAAATATACCCACTCGCCATCCACAAACTCTATGTTTTGGTGCTTGGCGTTGTAGTACTTTGTCTGTCAATCTTAGGCTATCTGTAGCCTCTCCCAGATAGAGTGTATCGTCGAATTAGCTTCTTCGACTTCCTTACGCTTATATAACTTAGACTCGCCTGTTTTCGCCCAAGCTAATGGTGTACGGCATTTCCTACCATACAAAGCTTCAAAAGGCGCCATATTTATGCTAGTTTGATAGCAATTATTATAGGCGAACTCTACCATATAGAGATGGTCTTCTCACCTCTTCCCGAAATCCAAGGCTTACATCCAGAGCATATCCTCCATAGTTCTATTGTTCCTCTCGGTCTGACCATCCGTTTGCGGATGAAAGGTCGTACTGAACTTTAATTTTGTCCCCAACAACTAATGGATTAGCTGAAAGTGAGATCTATCCTAGAGATTAGAGCAAACACACAGCAAGAATAATGAAGAAAAGAAATAAAGGCAAACCAGACGACATAAGAATTTTATAGTGGTTCCCCTAAACTTGGGTATTCCACTCTTCTACCACCCTAGGTAGGAATCCACTGTAGGAATAGTTGATCAGGTGTCTTGGGCACCAATGAGCTTTTGATAAGGTGCTCAAAAACCAAACTGGATTTTTTGATCAGGTGTCTTGCCACCACTGAGTTTTGACAAGGTCTCAGAAACCAAGCAGAACTTTGGAAGGGAGTTCAAGAACCCTTTATACAGTGGGGAAGGGAGAGTTGATGTTTTCTCCTCTGTTCAACAATCAAAGAGAAGCACAAGTTGATTTTGATGATGTTGTCAAAGCTCCCCCTGAGATTAGTAGTAGGTTCAGGAGTGGAAGCTTTGCAAAGGGTGATAGGTCTTCAATGAATGACTACTCCAACAAATGATGATTTCAGCAAAGGCTGAAATGTGAGTTGTCTTGGAGTGTGAATGATGAAGCATTGATGATGTTGATCTTCCAGTAAGCCTTCAGACTGAAGTAGAGTAGTTGTTTCTTCAGACTTCCTGGAATAGTGGATTTGAGAAGAGCACTGGCTATACAGGTGATATTGAGTTCTTCCTGGAACTCTTTTTATTTTCTTTTCTTCTCTTCTCTTTTCTATTTCCACTTTCTTCTTCTATGTTTGTTCCTCTGTATATCTGTGTATATATTCTGATAGGAGACCAATGGTCATTTTAATTCTTGCATTTATTACTACTGCCTCTTAGTTACTCCAATAGCTATAATCTCCATAAATGCATTCTTGTAACTGTCCTGTAATAACGCTGTGTTGGAATATGAACAGCTCACTTTGATTGGACCAAGGTTATCCTGAAAATCTGCCTGGGAACTTGCGTTCAATGAGATGGCAGAAATCGTTGATCTCAACAAGATGATCGTCGATCTGAGATCAACTATCGTCGATCTGAGCTCAGAGATATTGGAGCTGGTCTGGGACAAAAAACGTCGATCTGAGCTCGGAGATCGTCGAACGGAGTTCGATGCCTCGTGGACCTGAGCTCAGCGATCGTCGATCTCAGCTCGACGCCTGAACTCATCTCGTCGATCTGAGCTCGACGTCAAGGTTGAATTCTGAATTCTTCTCTTGACTGATTTCTCTTGGCTGATTTCTTCAATTTCTGAGAGCCTCTAACTTAGCACATCATATGACCCTTAGCTATACATTGATGGGTCAATCTAATAGTCCTAAAGACATAGTGATCCTGACCCAAATCCAAACTAGGGTGTTCCAACAATCTCCCCCTATTTGGGTTAGGATTACTATTTACATGAAAATGAAAATATTACAATAAATATTACAAAACGTAAGATATAAAAAGAAAAGCTTTGCATTGCTTTCTTATGTTGCTGTTAAAACTGACTGTTGCT
The DNA here is from genome assembly GCA_039513925.1 of Platanthera zijinensis. Taxonomy (NCBI): domain Eukaryota; kingdom Viridiplantae; phylum Streptophyta; class Magnoliopsida; order Asparagales; family Orchidaceae; genus Platanthera; species Platanthera zijinensis. The sequence goes on along the minus strand of CM077098.1, from coordinate 61,233,521 downwards.
GGCTTTACAAACTCCCCCTATGTTGATGCAGTAACTGTGATTGGAGGAGGCTGGGATGACTTTGGAAATTGGATTTTGATTGAGTCATCCAGCTAACTCTTATAGATGGTACCTGTAGAAAGCTATGGTAGAGATTACTCTCTCCTTGAAAAGGATATGTTGCAGAAAAATGATATTTGTCCAGCAAATTTTATTAGGGTTCTGAATCTAAAAAACAAAGTTTGATATCTTCCTTCCTATAGAATTTCTTTTCATCAGAAGAGAGTCAAACTCAGTGCCATTATCACTGCTGACCAATGCAACTAAAGTAGAGGACTCAATCTAGATGAATTTAGAAAATGATTTATAAGAAATATAAAGTTATCTGACAGAGAATTCTCATATAGAAATTCTAACAAAATTTTGAACAAGATACTAAAAAGATAGAAGCAGCCCTGAGATAAGATGTTTCCAAATAAATTTGTTCCACATAGGAAAAGGATTTGAAAATATTTTAAATAGTTTATACTTATAATTATAAATCAAATTTATGAAAAAGCAGACTGATTTCGACGATTTTATATAGGATCGTCGATCTGAGTTCGACGGTCTGAACTCATTTCGTCGATTAAAATATTTCTTCTTCCTTTGAATATATTCTGAAAACATTCCTCTGAGAAGTTTTGTTTCCTCCTCAGGTTTTATTGAATCTTGGCAGCAAAATTGAAGTTCTAAGTTAACTGAACTGAAAACAAAGTTAGATAATCCTGATCCTCTTCAGGTTTTGATTTTCCTTCTGTTTGGTAAACCTCTAAACTGCTGCAGGAAGTATTGATGGCCATTAAGCAGAATTTTTTGGCCCTTGCTTCCTCCTCTTCATATTCAAATGATGATTCATCATCTGATACATCCCAAATAACATCTAGGGATACTGATTCTCCTCCTTTAAATAAGATGTTGTGGCTTCTTTCTGTTGTTCCATCCACTGGTTCAGAAGCCAATTGATGAAGAGAATCCCATATCTCCTTAGCTGTTGAGCCTTCAACAACTTCCTGGAACAAGTCATCAGATAATGACTGTGCTAGGATATTCATGGCTCTGGCATCAGCTAGTCTGGCCCTTTTAGTTGTTGTTGCTGAGGTTGGGAGACCTGTCATAATGGCATAAAATATTTCTTCATCAATATTGTCCATAAATGGCTTAATTCTTGTCTTCCAAAGTGCAAATTTGTTTATGTTGCACTTAGGAGGTATGGTGCTAGAACATTCAATATTCTTGCTGTTTGAAAAATAAAATAATTAATCTAACTAGGATGGATCAAAAGAGAGATCTTTTGGTTCAGGTGTTAGCCTGTATAAACAACCAACCTAGTGATGGTTTAGTTGTATAACCAACCTCCCTCTGATACCAATTGAAAGTGAGATCTATCCTAGAGATTAGAGCAAACACACAGCAAGAATAATAAAGAAAAGAAATAAAGGCAAACTAGACGACACAAGAATTTTATAGTGGTTCCCCTAAACTTGGGTAGTCCACTCTTCTACCACCCTAGGTAGGAATCCACTGCAGGAATAGTTGATCAGGTGTCCTGGGCACCAATGAGGTTTTGATAAGGTGCTCAAAAACTAAACTGGATTTTTTGATCAGGTGTCTTGCCACCACTGAGTTTTGACAAGGTCTCAGAAACCAAGAAGAACTTTTGAAGGGAGTTCAAGAACCCTTTGTACAGTGGGGAAGGGAGAGTTGATGTTGTCTTCTCTGTTCAACAATCTAAGAGAAGCACAAGTGGATTTTGATGATGTTGTCAAAGCTCCCCCTGAGATTAGCAGTAGGTTCAGGAGTGGAAGCTTTGCAAATGGTGATAGGTCTTCAATGAATGACTGCTCCAGCAAATGATGATTTCTGCAAAGGCTGAAATGTGAGTTGTCTTGGAGTGTGAATGATGAAGCCTTGATTATGTTGATCTTCCAGTAAGCCTTCAGACTGAAGTAGAGTAGTTGTTTCTTCAGGCTTCCTGGAATAGTGGATCTGAGAAGAGCACTGGCTGTACAGGTGATGTTGAGTTCTTCATGGAACTCTTTCTATTTTCTTTTCTTCTCTTCTCTGTTCTATTTCCACTTTCTTCTTCTCTGTTTTTTCCTCTGTATCTCTGTGTATATATTCTGATAGGAGGCCAACGGTCATTTTAATTCTTGCATTTATTACTGCTGCCTCTTAGTTACTCCAACATCTATAATCTCCATAAATGCATTCTTGTAACTGTCCTGTAATAAAGCTGTGTTGGAATATGAACAACTCACTTTGATTGGACAAAGGTTATCCTGAAAATCTGCCTGGGAACTTGCATTCAGTGAGATGGCAGAAATCGTCGATCTCAACAAGATGATCGTCGATCTGAGCTCAACTATCGTCGATCTGAGCTCAGAGATATTGGAGCTGGTCTGGGACTGAAAACGTCGATCTGAGCTCGGAGATCGTCAAACGGAGTTCGACACCTTGTGGACCTGAGCTCATATATCGTTGATCTCAGCTCGACTCCTGAACTCATCTCGTCGATCTAAGCTCGACGCCAAGGTTGAATTCTGAATTCTTCTCTTGACTGATTTCTCTTGGCTGATTTCTTCAATTTCTGAGAGCCTCTGACTTAGCACATCCTATGACCCTTAGCTATACACTGATGGGTCAATCTAATAGTCCTAAAGACATAGTGATCCTGACCCAAATCCAAACAAGGGTGTTCCAACATTAGCCTCCAATCATTCGAAGTGAAGCACCCGTCTCGATCACTTACGATGCTACGGGGTACACCGTGCAATCGTACTATTTGCTCGACATAAAGCTTAGCCAAGATTTCCACTGAATCATCCCTCTTGTTCCGAACGAAGTGAGCCACTTTAGTCAATCGGTCCAAGATCACCCAAACAGAATCGTTCCCGCGTTGCGATCTAGGCAAACCGTGCACAAAATACATCGAAATGTCATCAAACTTCCATTCTGGAATAGGTAGCGACTTTAGGAAATCTCCAGGCTTCTGACATTCTGCTTTCACTAAGGCACATGTTTAACATTTTGCCACACAGAAAGCGATGTCTTTCTTCATGCCCGGCCACCAGAAAATCTTCTTCATGTCCTTGTACATCTTTGTGCCCCGTAGGTGAATTAAATACTTCGTGAAGTGATCTTCATACATCAATTCTTCTCTTTGTTTACCCATATTCGGGACGCACAAATGACGGTCTTTTCACAAAAGGTCGTCATCTAAGGAAAACTGGAAATCTGACCCATCTGCTGCATAGCATTTCAGACTCTCATCCTGTTCCGTTGTTCGCCGAACCCTGTCTGCAAGGTCATATTGTACCTCTGTACAGTTCAGGCACGTATTTGTAGTGGAATTCTTGTCAACACAAGAAATATCTAAAGCTTCCAGCTCCTGGATCAGACGCTCATCATGCATCTATAACCAATTTGCCCTTGCTAGAGTCCTACGACTCAAGGCATCTGCGACGACATTTCCCTTCCCAGTAGTGTAATGAATCGCAAAGGTGTAGTCCCCAAGGAACTCCATCTACCTCCGTTGTCGCATATTGAGATCCTTCTGATCTAATAGATATTTCAAGGTCTTATGGCCTGTGAATATATCCACTTTTACGCCATATAAATAGTAACGCCATAGTTTAAGTGCAAAAATCACCGCCGCCAACTCCAAGTCATGGACGGGATAGTTTCGCTCGTGCACTTTCAACAGGCATGAGCCATAAGCTATCACTTTACAAAACTGAAGAAGTACGCAGCCTAATCCGCTCCCTGATGCATCGCTATACACTTCAAAGCCGTTCGTACCACATGGCGAACTCAGAATGGGCGCCGTGGTCAAACGACTCTTCAGCTCTTCAAAAGCTCACGTGTACTCCGGCGTCCAAACGAACTTATGCTCTTTTCTCGTCAGTGTGGTGAGAGGCAAGGCTATCCGTGAAAAGTTCTCTACGAAGCGCATGTAGTAGCCCGACAGTCCAAGGAAACTCCTGACTTCGGCCATAGAAGATAACATCGGCCACTCCCGTATCGCAACTATCTTTACAGGATCCACCGCAATGCCCTCTCCACTAACCACATGACCAAGAAAGCCCACTGACAACAACCAAAACTTGCACTTCGAGAACTTGGCGTAGAGCTTGTTCCTCCTCAGGGTGTGCAACACCATCCGTAAATGGTTCACATGGTCTTCTTCAGACTGAGAGTACACTAATATGTCATCAATAAAGACAATCACAAATAAGTTTAAGTACTCTTGGAACGTTCGGTGCATTAGATCCATGAACACCGATGACGCATTACATAGCCCAAACAGCATCACAGTGAACTCGTAATGACCGTATCGTGTTCCAAATGTTGTCTTGGGAATGTCACATTCCCGAATCCTCAACTGCTAGTAGCAAGACTTCAAATCTAGCTTTGAGTACACCGTTGATCCCACCAGTTGGTCGAACAAGTCATCTATCCGTGGAATCAGATACTTATTCTTTTCTGTTAACTTGTTCAGTACTCGATAGTCGATGTACAACCTCAAGCTTCCGTTCTTCTTTTTCACAAAAAGAAATGGTGCGCTCCAAGGTGACATACTTGGGCATATATATCCTTTCTCTAGCAGCTCTTACAATTGAACCTTAAGTTCCACCATTTCCTTTGGCGCTACTCGGTACGGTGAGCGGGCCACGGGTTTTGCACCTGACACTAACTCGATAGCGAAGTCTATTTCCCGTTGGGGAGGTAACCCCAGAAGATCCTGCGAAAACACATCTTCATACTCCGATACAATCGGAACGTCACTCAAACTGGTCTTTGGCTCAACAGCCTCTAAAAGCATGAAGAACAACTTCACGCCCTTCCGAACAGCCTTGACTACTTGGAGAATAGATATCAATATCTTGCTCGATCCTTGCATACCAGCGAATTTAGTCTCTAGCTCGATATTCTGACCTAGTGTGACTTCCTTTGAATTGCAATCAATACAGGCACGCTGCTCCGAAAGGCAGTCCATACCAAAGATCACATCGAACTCAGATATCGGCAGCAAAGATGCTTCCAACCCAAAATCCCGACTTCCTATCCGTACCTCCATAAAGCAAGAACTATTTGCACCCATCACGCAGCCATTAGGTAATAATACCTTCATGATATATGTCATCATGCGAGTAGCTACTCCGATCCGGGACACGAAGTCCTCAGATAGAAATGAATGTGAAGCACTTGTATCGAACAGTGCTCTCGCCGGACAGTCCCGAATAAGGACAAAGCCTAATATAAACAATTCATGCACAAGTAACGCACAAGGTACTAAGTATGGAAATCAGTAAAAAACTATATCTTAACTCATACCTATGACCACATCAGCCTGTTTGATGGCCTCTTGTTGTCCAAGGATATATACCCTTGGTTGGGCTGGAATATATTAGGACGTCGTGGATTCCACCGCCTTTCCCTTTTCAGCATAAGTAGCTCTTGCCTTCTTCTCAACCTTTGGCGGACCAACCCGACAATCACGGGCTAGATGACCCACCATTCCACATGTATAACAAGCACGAGGGTCTTGCCTAGAAGTTGCTCCAGATGTAACTGTGGAAGGAGCCTGTCCAGAAAACTTGGACCTCTTACCCCAATCTCTTGCGGTAGCCCGACTTTTCAAGACGTGGAGCTTTGAACTTAGACTTTGTCACCGCTAAGTCCCTCTTGCCCTGCACCCTCTTCTTATCTTTTTCCAACGCATATGTCGTATCTACCAATGCTTGAAACCCTTGGTTCACCGAACTCGAGAGCAGAAATCTTAGCTCATCACACAGTCCTTCGTAGAACCATTTGGTTTTACGCTCTTCTTCCGCAAAAATAAACCCCGCATAGCATCCCAATCTTGTAGACTCATGCAAGTAGTTATCAACGCTACTTTCTCCCTGAGTTAGACGTTGGAGTTCATTTTCCATGGCTATTCATTGTGCCGACGGTAGATGCTTTGTAAAGAATAGTCTCGAAAACTCCCCTATCGAGACCTTCGTTAGTTGTCTGCCTACTAAGTGGTGCAGCTCTATTTCGTCCCACCAAAGACGAGCCTCTCCTTTTAACAGGAAAGTGGCCAATGTGACATTTTGTTCCTCCTCGGTTCGTAATGCCTTCAAAACTCTTTTGACTTGGGCAAGCCAATCCTCTGCCTGCATTGGGGATCCTTCCCCCGCGAACGTAGGAGGACTGAAACTCATGAACTACTTTAGTTGTCGTTCCTCTGCTCGTACATCTACCACAGCCTCCACAGGTTCTGGCCTCACACCAACCTGTTCTGGCACTATTGCAGGTTGCGCCTGCCCAGTATGCTGTGTGTGGATCATTGCAAACAACTCCTAAGCAACTAAATGCACTGTCTCCGCAGAAGGAGGAGGTGTGGGTACCTCAACCGATGTTGCACTTTCAACAGAATGATGGGGCTCAGACTGCCCTGCACCACTTCGAGTCACCTATAAGTGTAAAATACACAATTTAGCGACTACTCAGAATCAAACAACGACTATTAGGAATGCGCAGGTTCCTCAAAATAAGTGTATTTTTGTTCCTAAGTGGATATTCTTGAGCTCATTTGTTGGGTCCGGCGTTCCTTCACTTGACCCGTGGCGCTCTGCTACTTATATAAAAAATTAAGTAGCACCCTCTCCAACAGTCCGAGCTTTTGGTGCAGTTGGGTATGCGCTTGATCCTTCAATTGGTATCAGAGGAGGTCGCGGGTTCAAGACCGAGGGGGCGCTATTAAATCCTGATTTTTCCCTTCTACCTGTGTGGGTCCGGTGGGTCAGGCAACCGTGGACATGTGGTAACCCCACCTCTGAGCCGTGTGGGCCATGTGGTAACCCCACCTCTGAGCCGACAGGTTGTGCTGGACGCTGGGGGGGATTGTTGGGTCCGGCGTTCCTTCACTTGACCCGTGGCGCTCTGCTACTTATATAAAAAATTAAGTAGCACCCTCTCCAACAGTCCAGGCTTTTGGTGCAGTTGGGTATGCGCTTGATCCTTCATCATTTATGTTATAACGGTCGCACATACACGTGCCCGCCATCCCTCAAAAGAATTCGACCACAAATTCGTAGGATAAAGACCAAGACAAACTAATACCAGGTTGTAACACCTCCGTCTGGCACACGAAATATAAAAGAGGGTCCGGTCGGGGCCCCACGCCATATTTCACAGTCAGTCAGCAACGTTACTTATTAATATCAAAATCTACTACACGCATCCTAACATAGAGCATTCTAGCAGAAGCTTTAAGGGTTATTACTAAACTCATCAACCATGAATGATAACTATATATATAAACAACCACATTTTTATATATCTCACAGGAATTTACACAGAAATACACAAAAGTGTTTGGCTTTAAGGCCTTATAGTCAAACTTCACAAGTGTGGTTTACATACTTCGGCGCACAGGCCGGTCACACATGAAAATAGTAAAACTATTACTCTTGGCATTCGAGGGCCAGCAAAGCAGCAAGGGCTTCTGCCCGCTATTTCCCGCTCGGCTCCCCAACACCTGCACAGAGACAATCCACCACGATGGTGGAAAACAAGGCAACGGTCAGCATTCAGCTGACCAATTTATAACGACTCTACCCCTTTTTCGGGGCAATGGTATTTCTTCCCTACAGGCATAGTATTTTCACAAGCAGATATATTACAAAACATGCACTCACGAAGAGTTCAATATATCACAAACGTCGGCCGCACGGCCCGATGCTACGTGCACTTAGGGCACATTATCGGTGTAATGTAAAACCAGGGTCCCACCACCATTCAGAGGTTTCAGACCCAACAGTAAACATTAAGCACTCATGCTCCACAGCCTATGGTCGGAGACTTTAGTCTTGATGGCAAACAGCCGAAGACTCTCATTATGTGATCCTAACGAACACCAATAACTTAGGCACTCAAGTTAGACAACCATAATGCGGATATAGTTCAGCCCTTGATCGTTGCTCAAATCGCCAGTTCAATGTCTAGAATGACGCGGGTCGGCTTCCCCTTGTCTGTTCTGCTCGATGGCCTTTAAGAGCTCACACCTCACAATAGCCATACTGTCCTCCAAGGACTAGCTTCACAAATAAAAAGGGAGTTAGTGCCAACGTTCGTTGTGATCGCTTGGCGGGGCCAACAGAAGATCTCTTTCTGCGCCCAAACTCAACCCAAACCCTGCAGCATCCTACAGTGCTAGAAACACTGGTCTTTCCATGGAATACAGCACATGAATTCCTAAGGTGTTTTCCTGGAACTCCACTCCAGTAGCAAGGCTAGTAGCTCAAGGTTATAGACAGGAAGAAGGAATTGATTATGATCAAACTTTTGCACCTGTTGCAAGGCTTGAGGCTATCAGAATTTTTCTTGCTTATGCAGCATATAAAAAGTTCAAAGTCTACCAAATGGATGTCAAGAGTGCTTTCTTGAATGGTGAACTCAAAGAGGAAGTATAACAAGCATAAGGGTCTTTCCTAGAAGTTGCTCCAAACGCAACTGTGGAAGGAGCCAATCCAGAAAACTTGGACCTCTTACCCCATCTCTTGTGGTAGCCCGACTTTTTAAGATGTGTAGCTTTGAACTCGGACTTTGTCACTGCAAAGTCCCTCTTGCCCTGTACCCTCTTCATATCTTTTTCCAATGCATACGCCGTATCTACCAATGCTTGAAACCCTTGGTTCACCGAACTCGAGAGCAGAAATCTTAGCTCATCCCGCAGTCCTTCGTAGAACCTATTGGTTTTACGCTCTTCTTCCGCAAAAATAGACCTGCATAGCATCCCAATCTTGTAAACTATTGTAAGTAGTTATCAACGCTACTTTCTCCCTGAGTTAGACGCTGGAACTCATTTTCCATGGCTATGCGTTGTGCCGACGACAAATGCTTTGTTCAAGAACAGTCTCGAAAACTCCCCTATCGAGACCTATATTAGTTGTCTGCCTACTAAGTGGTGCAGCTCTATTTCGTCCCACCAAATCCGAACCTCTCCTTCTAACAGGAAAGTGGCCAATGTGACACTCTGTTCTTCCACGGTACGTAATGCCGTCAAAACTCTTTTGATTAGGGCAAGCCAGTCCTCTGCCTGCGCTGGGGATTCTTCCCCCGCGAACGTAGGAGGACTGAAACTCATGAACTACTTCAGTTGTAGTTCCGCTGCTCATACATCTACCACAGCCGCCACAGGTTCTGGTTTCAGACCAACCTTTTCTGGCTCCATTGCAGGTTGCGCCTGTCCAGTATGTTGTGTGTGGACCATTGCAAACAATGCCTAAGCAACTAAATTCACTGTCTCCGCAGAAGGAGGAGGTGTGGGTACCTCAACTGATGCCGCACTTTCAACAGAACGCTGGGGCTCAGACTGCCCCGCACCACTTCGAGTCACCTATAAGTGTAAAATACACAATTTAGCGACTACTCAGAATCAAACAACGACTATTAGGAACGCGCATGTTCCTCAAATAAGTGTATTTTTTCCTAAGTGGACATTCTTGATTTCATTTATGTTATAACGGCCGCACATATATGTGCCCGCCATCCCTCAAAAGAATTCGACCACGAATTCGCAAGAGGAAGACCAAGACAAACTGATACCAGATTGTAACACCTCCTTCTATCACACGAAATATAAAAGAGGGTCTGACCGAGGCCCCACGTCATATTCCACAGACAGTCAGCGACGTTACATATTAATATCAAAATCTACTACACGCATCCTAACACAGAGCATTCTAGCAGAAGCTTTAAAGGTTATTACTAAACTCATCCACCATGAATGTTCACTATATATATAAACAACCACATTTATATATATCTCTCAGGAATTTACACAGAAATACGCAAAAGTGTTTGGCCTTAAGGCCTTACAGTTAAACTTCACAAGTGTGATTTACATACTTCGGCGCGCAGGCCGGCCATACATGAAAACAGTAAAACTATTCCTCTTGGCCTTCGAGAGCCAGCAAAGCAGCAATGGCTTCTGCCCACTATTTCCCGCTCAGCTCCCCAACACCTGCACAGAGACAATCCACCACAAGGGTGGCAAACAAGCCAATAGTCAGCATTCAGCTGACCAATTTATAACAACACTACCCCTTTCCCGGGGCAGTGGTATTTCTTCCCTGCAGGCATAGTATTTTCACAAGCAGATATATTACAAAACATGCACTCACACACAGTTCAATATATCACAAACGTCGATCGCACGGACCGACACTCCGTGCACTCAGGGTACATTATCGGTGTACCAGAAAACAAGGGTCCCACCACCATTCAGAGGTTCCAGACCCAACAGTAAACATTAAGCACTCATGCTCCATAGCCCATGGCCGGAGACTTTAGTCTTGATGGAGAACAGCCTAAGACTCTCATTATGTGATTCTAACGAACGCCAATCACTTAGGCACTCAAGTTAGACAACGATAATGTGGATACAGTTCAGCCCTTGCTCGTTGCTCAAATCGGCAGTTCAATGTCTAGACTGATGTGGGTCGGCTTCTCCTTGTCCTTTTGGCTCGATGGCCTTTAAGAGCTCACACCTCACAATAGCCATACTGTCCTCCAAGGACTGGCTTTGTAAATAAAAAGGGAGTTAGTGCCAGCGTTCGTTGTGATCGCTGGGCGGGGCCAACAGAAGCACTCTTTCTGCGCCCAAACTAAACCCAAACCCTATAGCATCCTGTAGTGCCAGAAACACTGGTCTTTCCATAGAATACAGCACATGAATTCCTATGGTGTTTTCCTGGAACTCCACTCCAGTACTTCCCGTTACTCCACTTCACAGATACAACCCCCAAACTCCGTAAAATACTCATTTATACGCGGAGTCATCTCCGATTCGCAAAATAAAGCACCACCAATCCAAACCAACCTGTCTGAATGGGCTTCACACAGCATGTCTATTTCATACTACACATTTCCGGATCTATATGTAAATGTAATTGGGGATAACACATATCAATCCACTAAATTCTCTTAATAATTTGACCGTTTGGTGGAAGATTCCTTGCACATGCAAAATTAGTACTTCACTTGTCCAAGCAGGAGGTCGTTACCCTTGAAGTTCTCTTTAGAGCCATGACCGAGCTTTTCTACGCGGATGGAAAGTAGCACATAGCTCTCCTCTTCGCGGATCTAGGCTCAGATCTTGATTCAACCCACAAGATCTTCTCCAGCAACTTCACAAAGTTCAGTCCAGCACTCCTTAATTCCTTCTTCAAAGAACACTCAAAGGAGATGAAAGGAAGAGAGAGAGTGGGGAAGGAAATAATTAATTCCTCAATCCATAACCCTCTGCATAAGTAGCCTCGGGTTTAACCCCAACCACATGATCTCTTCTCATCCTGAAGCAACAACCCCGATTTAAGTTGAAAAGTCAACCCACCGCTCATCGGCCACTGTTACTCCAAAATCCATTCGACTTTCGTCAAGCTAGAGAAGGTAGTTCGACGTGAAGGCCGTTCGACGTTCGTCGAACTCAAGATAGTCATTTGACGTTAAGGCAGTTCGACACTCGTCGAATGCACGATAAAGCCGTTTGACATACACGCTGTTCGACGAACACGCAGTTCGATGTTCGTCAAACTCACTGGAAGTCGTTTGACATTCGTCGAACTCAAGAACATTTCGACGTTTGTTGAACTTGAGATCAGTTTAGCTTTCGTCGAACCCGAGAAATACGTCGTCGAACTTGAGTGGTAGCCTCCAATGACCACTACTCCTTTTGGGTGTTACATAAGGACTTAGGCAAATTCCTGTTTGTCCACCAGCTTGCTTGGTGTTCACCTGCATGTATAAACTCAAACACACATCAAATACAACTTTTGTGTGTAATTGACTTGTTTGACTTCTTATAAATCTGGGTCATGTGGATCAATGGACCCAACAGTCAGCAAAATTCAAACTCGTGGGAAGTCTATATTACACGACAAATGGCGCCACAGGCCTACTGTATGACTTTTTCTGTAAAAGCAAAGTCACAGCCAACAACTTTAGCTGGGCCCACGGGTCAAAGAGCCATTGGACGGCGGAAGATAAAAGGATTGAGATCGGCGGAAGCAAAAAAACTTTTGGGGTTTTATCTTTTCGCAAAGAGACGGAACTTCATCTTCTTCCTCTCTCCATTATTGCAGAGCCTGAAGCTAAAGTTCAACCCGCTGATCTAAAGTTCAAGCAGTTAGTTATTGTGATTTTCACCTACAACAGCAAGATCGGAGAAATCCTCGAGGAAGAAGAAGCGGACAAGGCTAACCCTAGATACAGCAAGATAGTTGTTGTGACCAACACCTTCAACAGCAAGGTCAGAGAAAATCTCTGAGTAAGTAGAAGCAGTAAGGAAAGCCCTAGTTGTAGCATCTTCACAGCCCTAGCTGATCGTTCCTGAAGAATACTTTCTAGAGTTGTGAAGAAGAAGATTGGACTGAGATTCACTCTCAGTTCAGGAAGAAGCAGATCTCTGCAACATACTTCTCAGCACAAGCCAAATCAACTTGAATATAAACCATCTTGTTGCTATGAAGAAGATAGGACTAAGCTGTCTTAGTTCAGGAAGAAGAAGGTTTGGAGATTTATCTCTCTGGAGTCAAAGTTAGGGTTGAGTATTTCTCAGTCCAGAAAGGCAGACTCGGAGAAATTTATCCCTGGAGTCAAACATCAACACCAACAACCCTTCCTTCTGTGGGAACTTAACAGATCTAAGTGTAGGCCTAATAATAAAAGCCGAGATTAGGATCATTTGTTGATCTAAGGTAGGATCCTGTGTGAGGTAGGGCTTATGTGCCTGAGGTAGGGCACTTTGCCTGAGGTAGGAGATTCATTCTATCTGAGTGGTAGGGCCATTTATGCCTCAGTTGTAGGATCCTTCTATGGATTTGAGGTAGGGACTTTGTTCCTGAGCTGTAGGAGAGTCATCCTCTCTGAGTGGTAGGGCTATCCTCCTAGCTTGGGTGTAGGACTTGTGCTCAAGTTTGAGGTACTTGATCTTTGGATCACTGAGTTATACGAGTATATCTTTAATCTGAGTGGTAGGGCCTTGTGCCTGAGGTAGGTCTTGGAGGAGACTGAGAGATTTTGAGGGTCATCCTCTCTGAGTGGTAGGGCTATCCTTCTAGCAAAGGTAGATCTTGGAGGAACACTGCAAAATCGCCGCATACTCGCGGGAGAGGGTTTTCCCATGCAAAGTAAGAAGAGCTTCACATGCTAAAGATGAAAATCGTTACCCTAGCATTCTTCCTCGGCGCCATGGAAAACTACGCGGATGAAAAGCACTGCGATGATCTCGCCTTCGCAAATCTGGGCTCGGTTTGCAATTTGGCGCTCCGAATCTCCTCTGACGACCGGATCTTCCTCTTCCTCCAAGCTCATTGCTCTCCCTTCTCTCTAGGATTTAGAGAGAGAGAATGAAAATGGAATGAGGGTTTGAACCCTATTCCCGTAATAAAACCTACCCAGGACAGCCCTGAGCCATTAGATCCCAAAGCAAGGAAACGAACGGCTGCGATTCAGCCCAAAATTCCAAAACCTGGGCCGAACACGGGTTGCGACACGCCCGTGTCCAAGGCCGTGTCACCCATTCACCGTCAAAACCGTCGCGGCCTTAAAAGAACACGGCACTTGACACGCCCGTGTCAGGCTTGACACGCCCGTGTCACCCAGTACATGCCCGTGTAGCTGGGCGTGTTCCTCCAACGACATAGGTCCAAAACAACCAGAGCACGACACGGCCATGTGACACGCCCGTGTCACATGCCGTGTGCTATACATGCCCTGGGACATGCCTGTTTCTCGGGCCGTGTAGCTGTCTTAGCATAATCCGCCAAATGACCCGAGCAGGACACGGGTATTCGACACGCTCGTGTCAAATTTCACACACCCGTGTCGGACCCGAACACGCCTGGGCTCAGGCCGTGTGTCCTCACTCAACGATCGTTGAGTGAAAGGCTTTGAGTGACTGACACGCCCGTATTCCAGGCCGTATTCACCCCCCCCCTGACGACCGTTGACTCCAAAATCGTCGACCACACGACCAACGCCGAACCCGAGCACGGCACGCCCTGGGACACGCCCGTGTCCCAAGCCGTGTCACCTCTACCAAATCCCAGATTTGGCTCAAAACACCACCAATCACCCTTTTGAGTTTCGGGGCATTACAACTCTCTTCCTCTTGAAAGAATTTCGTCCACAAAATTACCAAAGGAAAAGAAAACAGAAAACCAAAAGCGGTACCTGAGTGAAATAACTCTAGGTACTCCTCAAGAATGGTCTGCTCCCGTTCCCAAGAGAGCTCCTCACGACCGCAATTGTCCCAACGGACCTTGACCATTCTAATCTCCTTGTTACGAAGTCGCTTGACTTCAAAGTTCTCAATGCAAACGGGCTTGACCCTAGTTGTCAACCCTTCGTCCACTAGTACTTGATCAACTACGATCGCCTGTGAAGGCTCTAACACCGTCTTCCGTAACACTAAAATGTGGAATATGTCGTGTAGACCACTTAACTCCACTGATAGCTTCAGACGGTAAGCCGCTTCACCGATCCGCTCCAGGACCTCAAATAGTCCAAGGTATCTCGGGCTCAGCTTCTTCAAGCTTCGCGCCCATGAAACACCCTTGAACGGCTTTATCTTTAGATAAACCCAATCTCCAACCGCGTACTCAACGTTCCGGTGCTTGGTATTGTAGTATTTAGCTTGTCTATCCTGAGCGATCAGCAAACGCTCCCGAATGGTTCATACCACTGAAGTAGCGCTTTCCACCTCTTGTTTTTTGTACAACCTTGCCTTACCCGTTTCTAGCCACGACAACGGTGTGCGACACTTCCTACCATATAGGGTCTCGAAGGGCGTCATTTGTATACTCGCCTGGTAGCTATTGTTGTACACAAATTCCACCAGATATAGGTGGTCTTCCTAATGCTTTCCAAAGTCTAGAACCCACATGCGGAGCATGTCCTCCATGGTTCTGTTGACCCTCTCGGTCTTCCCATCTGTCTGCGGATGGAAGGCTGTGCTGAACTTCAACTTAGTTCCGAGCATCTATTGCACCAACCTCCAATCATTGGACGTGAACCGCCCATCTCGATCACTCACGATGCTGCGAGGCACACCGTGAAGCCGCACAATATTATCCACATAAAACTTCGCCAGTTTCTCCACAAAATCATCCTTCCTATGCGGAATGAAGTGCGACACTTTTGTTAACTGATCTACGATCACCTAGATGGCGCCGTTTCCCTTCTGCGACCTTGGAAATCCTTGCACAAAGTCCATCGAAATATCGTCGAACTTCCACTCCGGAATAGGCAAAGATTTCAAGAAACCCCCTGGCTTTTGGCACTCTGCCTTTACGAAGGCACAAGTCTGACATTTAGCCACAAATAGTGCCACATCCTTCTTGAGCCCTGGCCACCAGAATAACTTCTTTAAATCTCGGTACATCTTCGTGCTCCCTGGGTGGATTGAGTACTTGGTATGATGAGCCTCGTACATCAACTCCGCCTGTAAATTTCCCACCTTTGGGACGCACAAACGATTGTCCTTCCTTAGTAGCCTATCTTCTAGTAAAAACTGGGAATTTTACCCATCCAATGCTGCATCCATGAGCTCCTTCATGCTGCTATCCAATTCCATAGCCTACTGAATGCGATCAGCCAGGTCATACTGAGCTTCCGTCCAGTTCAATAATGCTTTGGCGCTAGTCTGCATGTCCACACAACAGATCTCTAACGCCTCCAACTCTCGAATTAACCTATCATCATGAACCGACAACCAGTTGGCTTGGGAGGGAGCCCTGCGACTCAACGCATCTGCAACTGCATTGACTTTCCCGGACACATAATGGATTTTGAACGTATAGTCCCCTAGGAACTCCATCTATCTCTGCTGCCTCATGTTCAAATCTTTCTGATCCAACAGGTATTTCAGGCTCGTGTGGTCGGTATAAATATTGACCTTTATGTCGTACAAGTAATGCCTCCACAGCTTTAGCACAAAAATCACGGCCACCAACTCCAAGTCGTGGACCGGATAATTCCTTTCATGCACTTTCAGCTGACGCGAGCCATACGCAATAACACTACCATGCTGCAGCAGCACGCGGCCCAAACCACTGCCTGAGGCATCGCTGTAAATCTCAAAATCTTCGGTCCCACTTGGCGAACTTAGCACTGGAGCCGTGGTCAACCGACTCTTCAGCTCTTCGAACGCTTGCGCACACTTCTGCATCCATACAAATTTTTGATCTTTCCTTATCCACGTCATGAGAGGTAACGCTATCCGCGAGAAGTTCTCCACGAAGCGCCTGTAATAGTCGGCAAGCCCCAGAAAACTCCGGACTTCCGCTACCGAAGACAACACAGGCCACTCTTGTATCGCAACAATCTTCGTTGGATCTACCACAATCCCTTCTCCACTGACTATGTGACCAAGGAACGCCACTGAGGATAACCAAAACTCGCACTTAGAGAACTTTGCGTAAAGTTCGTTTTTCCTCAGTGTCTATAAAACCAGATGCAGATGCTTGAATTGATCTTCTTCGCACTGCGAGTACACCAATATGTCATCAATAAAGACGATCACAAAACGGTCTAGGTACTTCCTGAACGTTCTGTTCATCAGATCCATGAATACGGATGGCGCATTAGTCAGCCCAAACGGCATGACTATAAACTCAAAATGCTCATACCTTATGATGAACGCTGTCTTTGGGATATCACTCTCCCTTATCCTCAGCTGATAGTAACCAGACTTTAGATCTAATTTTGAATATACCGACGACCAGACTAACTGATTGAAAAGATCATCAATCTGTGGGATCGGGTATTTGTTCTTTTCCGTTAACTTGTTCAATTCTCTATAGTCGATACACAGCCGCAAACTTCCATCCTTCTTCTTAACAAAGAGGACCGGTGCACTCCAAGGCGACGAACTTGGACGCACATAACCTTGCTCCATCAACTCCTCCAGTTGAACCTTTAGCTCCGCCGTCTCCTTAGACGCCAACCTATAAGGAGAGCGTGACACAGGTTTGGCACCTGGCACTAGCTCGATGGTGAAATCGATCTCTCGCTACGGTGGGGCTCCGGGAAGATAGTCCGGGAACATGTCGGGGTACTTGCATACCACTGGGATACCATCCAAAGTGGACTTAGGCTTTACAGCCTCCACTAACGTGAAGAACAGCTCTGCTCCAGCACGAACTGCCTTCACAACCTGAAGAGCAGACATCAACATCTTGTTCGACCCCTTCAATCCCGCAAACGTTGTCTCCTGTCCAACACCCAGCTTGACCTCTTTACGGTTGCAATCAATAAAAGCCTTCTGCTCCGAAAGCCATTCCATACCGAAGATAATGTCGAACTCTACTAGCGGCAGCAACGATGCTAGCAAGTCGAACTCTTGACTTCCAATATGAACCCTTACGGCACAAACTCTGTCTGCACGCATAGAACACCCATTCGGCAGCAATACGTCCAATTTGTCCTTCGCCGTCGAAGAAGGGACTCCGATGCGTGATATGAAACCTTCGGACAAAAAGGAGTGCGAAGCTCCCGTATCGAATAGTGCCCTTATCGGACTATCCCAAATAAAAACAAAGCCTATACAAACAGTAATAAGCTAACAAACACTAGGTAACAGTATTTAAAGCTAACTTGCTATAAATTAAACCGTACCTGTCACCACATCCACTTGCTTGATGTCCTCCTGCTGGCCCAGATTATAGACTCTCGGTTGAGTCGGAGCATAGTGGGACGCGGTTGACTCCACCGCCTGTCCCATTTCTTCATAAGTTGCTCCTTGCTTTCTCTCGGACTTTGGACGTCCGCTCCAACAGTCACGAGCGAAATGTCCCATCTTCCCACAAGTAAAACAAGCGTCCGGTGTTCGGTTGGTTGTTTCCCCTGAGGCACCCGAAGAAGGGGTTGCACCGGACGTCCTAGCCTTCTTATTCCACCTTCGAAAACCAGACTTTGAAGTCGGCACCTTGAACTCTAACTTCCTACCACTGGAGTCCTTCTTTGCTTGAACATTCTTCATGTCTTTCTCTAAAGACTGGGCTGTGTTGACCAAGGTCAGGAAACCCTGCGTCATTAGCCCCGATAGTAGCAGTCTCAAGTCATCCCTTAGACCTTCGTAGAATCAGCTTGTCTTGCGCTCTTCATCAGCAAAGGTAGCGCTTGCATACCGACCTAATCGAGTGAACTCGTGGAGATAGTCATCCACGCTGCTCTCACCTTGCACTAGCTTTTGGAACTCATTTTCCATTGCTATCCTCTGAGCTGATGGGAGGTAGAGAGCTAAGAACAGTTTCGAAAATTCGTCCATCGAGACGTCCGTCAACTGCCTACCCCTCAGATGGTGTAGCTCTAAGCCCTCCCACCATGATCTTGCGTCACCATCCAGCAAGAACGTGGCAATTGTGGTCTTCTGCCACTCTTCAGTCTCAGTAGCTATCAGAACTCTCTTAATTCTAGAGAGCCAATCCTCTGCTTGAGTTGGGGTTCCCGTCCCCGAGAACACAGGAGGATTGAAGCCCATCACGTGCTTAAGTTGCTTCTTCATTGCTCTCCTAGGCAACACTGGCTCCACTACCACCTATTCCACTCTCCTTGGCTCCGCCGCTTGGAGCGGTACTTGCTCCATAGCAGGAGCAGGCTGCTGCACCTGTCTCGCAGGCTGTGCATTGATCATCACAAACACAGCCTCCGCTACCAATCGAATGGTCTCAGCTGAAGGAGGTGTTGTAGGAACATCATTTGGTGCGTTGCTTGCCTCAGAAACTGGCCGTTCTGACGGCCCAGCACCACTCCTGGTCACCTATAATCGTACAAAACACCGATAAGCGACCAAACAACATTGCAAAATGCAATTATAGGAACACGTAGGTTCCTCAAACAAGCGTATTTTCATTCCTAAGTAGACATTCATGGGTTCTTTTCATGTTATAACAATGACGCACACACATGTGCTCACCACCCCTTAAAGTGAATTCGTCCACAAATTCATTTAAGCCTGACCGAAACTGGTAGTCTGATACCAAATTATAACACCCATATCCGTCACATAGCATATAGCAGTAGGTCTGGCCGGGGCCCGACACCATATACAACGGACAGACCGGTGGGTTACTATATGAAACTATTCAACCAATACACACGTCCTACACAGAGCATCTAGCGGAAGCAATTTGTTAAGTTGCTACAAGAAGAACCCAGCCAACAAGCATGAATGTTCACTAGCAAACCAAATAGGAATGAAATACAAAGTACCAAAAAGTACTGGCCTTATGGCCTTATAACAGCTCACTTGAATAAAATTGTGTTTTACAAACTTCGGCTTGCAGGCCGGCCACACATGAACTAATAAAGTGAACACACAAGGCCTTCGAGGGCCG
Organism: Platanthera zijinensis; assembly: GCA_039513925.1. Taxonomy (NCBI): domain Eukaryota; kingdom Viridiplantae; phylum Streptophyta; class Magnoliopsida; order Asparagales; family Orchidaceae; genus Platanthera; species Platanthera zijinensis. Next base: position 61,214,112 of record CM077098.1, on the reverse strand, counting down.
GCTCAGCAACTTGGGTTTTTGCCCACTATTTGCTGTTCGGCTCCGCAACACCTGCAAGCACAAATCACCGCAACGGTGGCAAACAAGAATAACGGTCAGCTAAAGCTGACCAAATTATAACGATACCGCCCCCAAGCTAGACGGGCAAAGCTTATTCCATGCACTTGTTAGCATAACAAGTAAAATAGAGAATAAGCACAACATCACAAGTGCAGGATCACACGGCCACACACCCCGTGCACTCTGGGCACTAACTCGGTGAACCCGGTCATAACCGTGATCTCACCACCATCCCTTGCATGGCAAATCTCGTGAGCATTTTTAGTCTTTCCGGTCTAAGCCTAAGACTCGCACGACCATGCCAATGGCCAGTCCCTTTTTCAGGTATCTGACACCAAACCACATAGCCCGGGTCCGCATCCACTTTCCCGTTGCTCACACCACCTAGTCACTTTAAGACGTACGCGCGGGCCAAGCTTCTCCCGGATCTAAAATTCGATCGCACAAGCACATAACCCAGTTATGTTCATGGTTGGCTCCCAAGCCACCAAGATGGCAGAAATGCATTTCCGCCCAGTTTTCCGGGTGCGCCTTGGGGTTAATCCCCAAGGATCCCTGCTACAATCTACCCCGTAGAAACTCGAAAACAATCAATGGCACGGAGTCTTCTCCGGCTACTATGCAATGCACCACCACCGATCCAGACCAACTTGTCCGGGTAGGCTTCACGCATCATGCCTATGTCCGTACTACGATTCAAGACTTAAACAAGGGGGACTTTACATATCTACCCCAAGGAACACCGCATACTCGCGGGAGAGGGTTTTCCCATGCAAAGGAAGAAGTGCTTCACGTGCTCAAGATGAAAATCGTTACCCTAGCATTCTTCCTCGGCGCCATGGAAAACTACGCAGATGAAAAGCACCACGATGATCTCGCCTCCGCTAATCTGGGCTCGATTTGCAATTTGGCGCTCTGAATCTCGTCCGGCGACCGGATCTTCCTCTTCGTACAAGCTCCTTGCTCTCCCTTCTCTCTAGGATTTAGAGAGAGAGAATGAAAATGGAATGAGGGTTTGAACCCTATTCTCGGAATAAAACCTACCCAGGACAGCCCTAAGCCATTAGATCCCAAAGCAAGGAAACGAACGGCTACGATTCAGCCCAAAATTCCAAAACCTGGGCCGAACACGGGTTACGACACGCCTATGTCCAAGGCCGTGTCAACCATTCGCCGTCAAAACCGTCGCGGCCCAAAAAGAATACGGCACTCGATACGCCCGTGTTAGGCTTGATACGCCCGTATCACCGAGTACACGCCCGTGTAGCTGGGCGTGTTGCTCCAACGACACAGGTCCAAAACAACCAGAGCACGACACGGCCATGTGACACGCCCGTGTCACATGCGGTGTGCTCGACACGCCTGTGTCCCAGGCCGTATAGTTGCCTTAGCACAATTCGCCAAACAACCCGAGCAGGACATGGGTATTCGACATGCCCGTGTCGAATTTCACACACCCATGTCGGACCCGAATATACCTGGCCTCAGGTCGTGCATCCTCACTCAACGATCATTGAGTGAAAGGCTTTGAGTGACTGACACGCCCTAGGACACACCTGTGTACCAAGCCATGTTCACCCCCCCCCCCTCCCCCACGACCGTTGACTCCAAAATCGTCGACCACGCGACCAATGCCGAACCCGAGCACGACACGCCCTGGGACACGCTTGTATCCCAGGTCGTATCACCTCTACCAAATCCCAGATTTGGCTCAAAATGCCACTTGTCACCCTTTTGCGTTTTGGGGCGTTACACCTATAGGGAGCTACTGTGCACAGTTATTATGGACCCAGCATTAGCTCCAGGACTACAACCTCAAGATAAGTAACACCCCCATGTACTATGATTCAACTAGTGCAATCTCTATTGCTAGGAATCTTATCTCACATAGCAGGACTAAACACATAGAGATTAGGTATCATTTTATTAGGGAGCATGTGGAGAAGGAAGACATTAGTCTTTAGTTTGTCCCAACAGACAAGCAAGTGGCTGACATCTTTACTAAGCCACTAGATAAAGTCAAGTTCAACACCTTCAAGTTTGTGTTGGGTATGTTGAACTTGGGATAGCTTCAGTTGCTCTTAATTTTATTTCTATTTCAAAAAACACTTTTATTGCAGGTAGATAAGTCTCGCAAGTGGTATCAAGACTTTCAAGTCTTTAAATTGGTATCAAGACTTAAATGGACTCAAGTGACCAGTAGAGAGAATGACAAAAGATGCTCCTATTAAGGGGAAGCAAGTCAAGATGCTCATGTTGAGGGAGAGAAAGTCCAGCAGTTGCAGGAATAGGTTCAGCTTCCTGATTGAGAGAGAGCAAGCGGCTGTAATAATGGATCAAAGATCAACACTGCTGATATGTATGTTCTTAGGACAATGCACAGGCTGAGGGGGACATCAACACTAGTGGATTGTTGGTGCTGAGAAGACAAAGCTGTTGCATGAGAAGAGGAAAATCCAGCACCTCCCTGACTATAGTTGCTTCTGCATAAGTCATAAAAGGGGGAGGAGTGGCATTAGCTCAAGTGGATCAATGATAACAACTAGCTCAAGTGGATTAATGGACCACTCAAGTGTCAAGTGGTTGTAGTGAAGTGTTGTATCAGTGGTATCAACACAAGAGGTATGATCTCTAGTCAAGTAGTTTGATCACTATTGTAGTGGAATCTGGCTGATCAAGAGATAAATTCTCCCATAATCCTTTCACCTCCCTCATGAGAAAATTGCCTTTTTGAAGAAGCCAGAAAGGGGGAGGTGTGGGCAATACTTGACATGACCAGGTCATGTTGAGTCAGTGCATATTACTTGGAAAGGTTCAAGTAGTATGAGGAGTGCAATGACTACATGTTGAGCCATTGCATATTACTTTCCCACCTCCAAGTGGTATGAGGGAAGTGATTCAAGTGGTATGAGGAAAGTGCTCCATTTAAGTGGTATGAGGAAAGTGCATATTACTTGAGCAAATGTTCAAGTGGTATGAGAAAGCAATGACTTGACATGTTGAGTCAATGCATTAAAATGGAGAACATTGAATTAATATGCTGGAGAGACAGAAATTCAAGTGGTATGGAAAGCTACATCTGTTAGCTTATAGCTGCATTGAATTAATATGTTTTATGCGATAATGCTTTTTAGTATTGCTGTATGTTCTGCCTTCTTCAAATAGGGGGAGATTATTGGAAATATTTCCCTCAATGTTCCCTGGATTTGAAGAGGCATCACAATCAATACTATGAGCATAATTGTATTTGATGTATATTCAAGTTCAATATGTGCAGGATGTTCCTTGGCACAAGTTTAGACAGGCTGTATAAGTGATTGTGATAGGTAGTCACAAGGAAGAAAGGTGCAATTTGTCTACGTCCACAGGCGTTGAGTGAAGCCAGTTCACTCAACACCAGATGTCAAGGAAGGATGCTGGAAAGATAGAAATTTGTTTAAGTTCACAGCCGTTGAGTGAAGCCAGTTCACTCAACACTAGATGCCAAAAAGCGTAGAGTAAAGCATGGACAGTCAAAGCCCAACAATTTGCAAAGCAAATTTGTGGCTAAGTCTACAGGCATTCAGTGAAGGCAGTTCACTCAACGCCATATAACAAGAGGCGTTGAGTAAAGATCTGGCAGTCAAATCTTCAGCATTAGCAAGGAATAAATCTGGCTAAGTCCATAAGCGTAGAGTGAGGACAGCTCGCTCAACACCTGAAGAAAGAAGCGTTCAGTCAAGCTCAAGCAGTCAAAGCATTTGAAGAATCTATCAAGAATTCTGGCTAAGTCCAGAAGCATTGAGTGAGGATAGGTCACTCAACGCCCAAAGAATAAAGCGTCGACAGGACAATGTTTAGTAAAATATTAAGAAGATATAGATAGAAAAAATTTGTCTAAGTCCAAATGCATTGAGTGAGGACAGCTCACTCATTGCAAGCTCATCAATAAAATTGGCTCAGTATAAAAGTGTTGAGTGAAGGCAGTTCACTCAACGCCTCATCAAGAAGACATTCAAAGGCAGAAGCATTGAGTGATAAAGGTTCACTCAACGCATTCATAAAGATGGAAGCGGCTAAGTACAAAAGCATTGAGTGATTAAGGCTCACTCAACGCCTATCAGCAGAAAGTTTATCCAAGGACAAAAGCGTTGAGTGAAGGTCGTTCACTCAATACACTCAACGCCAAGTAGTGCAGAAGTATTGGCTAAGTCTAAATTCATTGAGTGCTGAAGATTCACTCAACGCACTCAACTCCTACCAGCATAGATTATCTGGTTAAGGGTTTTTGCGCTGAGTGAAGGCTATTCACTCAACGCCTGGGATGAAACTGTGAATTTGGCTAAGTCCACAGATGCTGACGTCGGCAAAAGTGAGCAAAATTCAAACTCATTGCGGGAAATCTACAGTATACGACAAATGGCGCCACATGCCTACTATATGACTTTTTCTGTAAAAGCAAAGTTGCATCCAACAACTTCAGTTGGGCCTACGGGTCAAAAAGTCGTTGGACGGCGGAAGAAAAATGGATTAAGATCGGCGGAAGCAAATCAAATTTTAGGATTTTTTTTCTTTTCTCAAAGAGGCGGAACTTCATTTTCTTCCTCTCGCCATTATTATAGAGCCTAAAGCTAAAGTTCAACCCGCTGATGTAAAGTTCAAGCAGTTAGTTGTTGCGATTTTCACCTGCAACAGAAAGATCAGAAAAATCTGTTGGTACCCTAGTTTGGATTTGAGTTTAGTCCTCTCAATTAGTTTCTTGACCCAAGATTTATCTATGGTCAAAGGATAGTTGTTTAGTTAGATTGCTCTAGTTGTAGAGTTGTCACTTATCCAGATGAAAATTTGATTAAGTTGTTTTTGGTTCGACTATGGTCGAACTCCGCTCGACTATCGTCTATCAACTGTTCGACGATCGTCTATCAGTTGGTCGACTATCGTCAGTCAGCAGATCGTCTATCTCTGAGTTAGTTCAACTCTTGTTAGCTCGACGATCTGTGGTATCTGCCTCGTCGATCGTCGAACCCCGCTCGACTTCTTTTGACCAGACAGATTTCTTGATAGTTCGACTATCTGCCTTGATAGTTCAACTATCTGATAGCTCGACTATCTGTTTGATAGTTCGACTATCTGTTTTGCTTGATAGTTCAACTATCTGCTTGGATAGTTCAACTATCTGATAGCTCGACTATCTGTTTGATAGTTCGACTATCTGTTTTGTTTGATAGTTCGACTATTTGCTTGGATAGTTCAACTATCTGATAACTCGACTATCTGTTTGATAGTTCGACTATCTGTTTTGTTTGATAGTTCGACTATCTGTTTTGTTTGATAGTTCGACTATCTGCCTTGGATAGTTCGACTATCTATTTTGCTTGATAGTTCGACTATCTGTCTTGATAGTTCAACTATCTGATAGCTCGACTATCTGCTCTGATAGTTGGACTATCTGTTCTGTTGTTAATAGTTCGACTATCTGTTTGATAGTTCGATTATTTGCTCTGTGTTGATAGTTCGACCATCTATTTGATGGTTCATCTATCTTTTTGATAGCTCGACTATCTGCTTTGATAGTTCGACTATCTGTGTCGTTTGACTATCTGTTCTGATAGGTCGATGATCTTTGTGGTTCGGTCGACGATCGTCGAGGGTCGTTCGGCGATCTTCTGTCTGCCTTTAGTAATTTTGTACTTCTTCTGTTCTTTGATTTATTTCCTGTTTATTTAGCATATTTTATTAAAGATTATTTCATTGATTTTTTGCATACATCTCAAGGCAATCTTTGCCCCATCCTTTGTGAATAAGTCAAGCTTTATCTGACAAAGTTTTTTGTCTTATTAGTTGAAATATCTTTTTGCTTTATTCTGTCATGCTGTCCTTTATAGCCGTTAGACACAAAAGTCTTCTCTGGCCGTAAAGAGTTTTGTCTGATGTGACTTTCTTTAGTACTCCTTTTATCAGATTGGATTTACAGCTTCTTAGAAAGCGTTATCCCTTATAGCATGTCTGTCTGCAGGATATGTTTTGTTTTGTGCTACTTGCAGCCCAGATCGAAGATCTCAGAAGAAGACAAAATTCAAACAAAGATTAGAGCCGTTACAAAGGCCCATATATAAAGAGCTTCTTTTGAAAGAAGAACATATACATATACATATACAATATACAACAACACACACAGAAGAGAGATACTCACAGATATTGATATACAGATTCAAAGAGATACAGCTCTCAGATATTGTTGCATTCAACTGAGAAGATCGACCTTTTTCATCTCTCTCTTCTTCAATCCTAAGTTCATCCTGCTGTCAGGAACATTCACTCAGAGTCTCAAGAAGAAGAAGGGAGAAAAGCTGTTGAAGAAGAACATTCATTACAAATCAAGAGTCTTCTTCAAGCTGCTCCTTAAAGAACTTCAAGACAGCTCTCTGTCACATGTTCAGAAGAGTTCCTGCACCCTGAAGCAAGACTTCTTCCTGGATATCACTAAGCCAGGGGGAGCCTTGATTCTTTAGAGCTTTCTAGCTCTGTGCAATCCACTTGCTTCTCTAATATTGTTTTAACAATAGAGAAGATCCTCTAACCCTCTCTTAACCTCCTGTATAAAGGGTTATTACTCCCTTTAAAAGTGAACCTTGGTGGCAGGGCACCTGATCAAAAACCTGTGTTGGATTTTGAGCTCCTGATCAAAAGCTCAAAGGGTCTACTTGATCTACCTGAAGCAGATCAGTTGGTGGCAAGGCACCTGAACAAAAACCTGTAGTGGATTCCTACCAGGGTGGTAGAAGAGTGGACGTACCTATTTAGAGGGAACCACTATAAATTTCTTGTGTCGTCTGTGTTGCTTCATTTAATTATTGCACTGTGGCTGTGAGTAGAAATAACTAGGATTGATAGTTGCTGTGATAGGACCAAAGCTCAACTGTAATTACAGTTAGCTTTCTCTAGTGCACTTCACTTTGTGTTAGGCTCTAGGGTTTCAAATATCTATAAACTCATTCCGTAAATTAACTCTAAGGGAGTTGAGTAGGGTGTCATAATTTTTGAATACTCTATTCACCCCCCCCCCCCCTCTAGAGTTGTATCTATCCCAACTTTCAAAATCTCTGGGAAGAAGAAGCGTCTAAGGCTAACCCTAGCTGTAGCAAGATAGCAGTTGTGATCAACACCTTCAACAGCAAGGTCAGAGAAAATCTCTGAGTAAGTAGAAGCAGCAAGGCAAGCCCTAGCTGCAGCATCTTCACATCCCTAGTTGATCGTTCTTGAAGAATACTTTCTGGAGCTGTGAAGAATAAGATTGGACTGAGATTCACTCTCCGTTCAGGAAGAAGCAGATCTATGCAACATACTTCTCAACACAAGCCAAGTCAACTTGAAGATCAACCATCTTGTTGCTGTGAAGGAGATAGGACTAAGCTGTCTTAGTTCAGGAAGAAGAAGGATCAGAGATTTATCTCTCTGGAGTCAAAGTTAGGGCTGAGTATTTTTCAGGCAAGAAAGGTAGACTCAGAGAAATTTATCTCTATAGTTAAACATATACACCAACAAACCTTCCTTCTGGAGGATCTTAAAAATCTGTGTGTAGACCTAATTATAAAGGCTGAGTGTAGGATCATTTGTTGATCTGAGATAGGATCCTGTGTGGATTTGAGGTAGGGCATGTGTGCCTATGTTAAGACAATTTGCCTAAGGTAGGAGAGTCATTATCTCTTAGTGGTAGGGCTTTTTGTGCCTGAGTGGTAGGATCCTTCTATGGATCTGAGGTAGGGCCCTTATGTCTGAGCTGTAGGAGAGTCATCCTCTCTGAGTGGTAGGGCTATCCTCCTTGCCTGAGTGTAGGACTTGTGCTCAAGTCTGAGGTAGGTGATCTTTGAATCACTAAGCTATAAGAGTAAATATTTACTCTAAGTTACCGAAATTATGGCGTCGGTTACCGAAATTTCCAACCCGGCTTGTCATTTCGGCCTTGGTCACGGGCGTGACACCTAGGTCACGGGCGTGACAGGCCCGGTTAGCCAATTCTGGGTTCGACGATCGTCGAATTGGGATCGACGATCATCGAGCGTGTCACGCCCTATGTCACGGGCGTGACATTGTGGGTCACGGGCGTGACATGCCTGGTGACTAATTCTGGTTCGACGACGTCGAACTGGAATCGACGGTCATCGAGCGTGTCACGCCCTATGTCACGGGCGTGACATGGCGGGTCACGGGCGTGACATGGCGGGTCACGGGCGTGACATGCCCCGGGGGCCAATTTTGGGTCGACGACCGTCGACCTGGAATCGACGATCATGGTCACGCCCTATGTCACGGGCGTGACATGGCGAGTCACGGGCGTGACAGGTCTGGTGACAAATTTCGGGTTCGACGATCGTCGAACTGAAATCGACGATCGTCGAATGTGGTCACGCCCTATGTCACGGGCGTGACAGGTCGGTCACGGGCGTGACCAACCCGTGACCCGATTTCTTGGTCGATTTATTTCAAGTTTTGGGCTCCCTAGGGTTCTACCACAACCGACTCCTAGGGGTCTAGCCGGAAATGGGATGTTACAAATCCCAATAAACAAAACAAAGATTTCGTCCCCGAAATCAAGGTTAAGCCTACGGGACTCTAATCGGGAAAAATAAGCTTGTAACATCCTATGAGAACTGAAAGATTATCTCTCTACGTTATGTTTGTTTGTGCGGTTTCGAATCTAAGATTAATTCGTCCACCTAACTAGGTATAATCACCCCAATAAACAAAAGATTAGCCCCTATTCTTGAAATTTAAAACAGGAAGGCAAATTGATTGTCCAGAGGGGTTGTGAGGTATACCTGACGAAAAAGTTCCGGGTATTTTTGCCGCATCAAGTCCCGTGGCTCCCATGTATGCTCCTCCTGCCCATGATTGTTCCACAGGACCTTGACTAACGGGACCTTCTTCCGTCGCAAGACCCGCACTGCTGTATCGTCAATCCTGATAGGCTCCAAATCGACTGACCGATCCGAAGCCACTGGGCCATCTGCCGAGGAAATCAGCTGCTCAGGGCGTAGCAGAGCCCTCCGAAGTGAGGAGACGTGGAAGACGTCATGCAATCCCGCTAACTCTGGCGGTAGCTCCAGTCTATAGGCTAAGGGGCCGATCCGCTCCGAGATCCTATAAGGCCCCATATATCTTGGACTGAGCTTCTTCCGCCCGCGAACCCGCGAGACTCCGTGCATCGGCCGTATCTTCAAGAAAACTCGATCCCCCACCTGGAACTCCACTTGACGATGCCTCGCATCGTAGTATTTCGCCTGTCTGCTCTGGGCTTCCAACATCCTGTCTCGGATCAATCTAATCTGAGCATCTGTATCTCCCACAAACTCCGAGCCCAGTGCCTGCGGATCCTCGTCCTGAACCCATGATAGTGGGGTTCTGCACCTCCTTCCGTACAACGCTTCGTATGGAGCCATTCCTATGCTGGACTGATGAGCATTGTTGTATGAAAACTCGACCAGTGGTAACAATCTCTCCCAAGGCTCGCCACGGTCCAAAATACACAGTCGTAACAAATCTTCCAGTGTACGGTTTGTGCGCTCTGTTTGTCCGTCGGTCTGAGGGTGGAAAGCTGTGCTGAATGTCAACCGAGAACCCAGATGGGCCTGGACTGACCTCCATTCCCTGGATGTAAACCGCCCATCCCGATCCGAAACGATAGTCTTGGGCACCCCATGATAACGCACGAACTGCTCAATGAACCTCCGTACTAATACACTGACCGGTGTGTCCTTTGCCACTGGGATGAATCTGGCCACCTTTATCAGCCTGTCCACTATCACCCAGATCGAGTCGTTCCCCGCACGGGATCTAGGTAGCCCATGTATGAAGTCCATGGCTATATCTTCAAACTTCCACTCCGGCACTGGAAGCGGCTGCAACAAACCTGCCGGGTTCCTACACTCCGCCTTCACGAGCTGGCAGGCCTCACAATGCGTCACAAAATACGTAATATCTTTCTTCATACCCGGCCAATACATCGTCCTCTTTAAATCCTTTACCATCTTGGTGATCCCTGGGTGTACCGAATACCAGCTGCAGTGAGCCTCCGTCAAAATATCCTCCCGGATCCGTCCTCCTGCTGGTATGTAGACTCTGCCCCGGAAACATAGGAGCCCATCCCTCAAAGAGTAATCCCCTATCGTGCCTTCCTCCAAGGCTCGGAATATCGGCTCAGCTCTCTCGTCCCGCATCTGCCCATCTCTGATGCGGTCTCGAATGTCATCAGTAGTAGCAATCGACCCCAGGTACTCCATGTACAGCTCCGGGTCATCCTCAGACACTAGCGAAATCTGCATCTCCACGAATGATCTAATCAACTCCAAAGCCATCAGCTGCGGGCCTGCTCCAGTCGTACTCGCTCTCCGGCTCAGAGCATCCGCAACCACGTTCGCCTTCCCCGGATGGTAGTGCATGGTATACTGGTAGTCCGAAAGAAACTCCACCCAGCGTCTCTGCCTGATGTTTAACTCCTTCTGGGTGTCGACGTACTTCAGATTCTTGTGGTCGGAGAAGATATCACAATGTACCCCGTAGAGATAGTGCCGCCAGATCTTAAGAGCAAAAATGACTGCCCCCATCTCCAAATCGTGCACGGGGTAGTTCTGCTCGTGCTGCTTCAACTGACGGGAGGCATAGGCTATTACGTGCCCATTCTGCATAAGGACGGCACCCATCCCCTGATAGGAAGCATCTGCATACACCTGGAATCCCTCCTTCCCTGATGGAAGAGCAAGGATGGGAGCCGAGGTGAGACGATCCTTCAGCTCCTGGAAGGCAGATTCGCATCGCGGCGTCCAAATAAAAGGGGACTCCTTCTTCGTCAGAGACGTAAGAGGGAGGGCAATCTGAGAGAACCCCTTTACGAACTTCCGGTAGTAACCGGCAAGTCCCAAGAAACTTCGAACATCCGTGGCCGACTTTAGTGGTGGCCAATCCCGTACTGCCTGGATCTTTGCCGGATCCACTGCCAGACCTGCTCCACTGATGACATGGCCCAGAAAGGCCACCTCCTTTAGCCAGAACTGGCACTTGCTGTACTTGGCATACATCTCGTGCTCACGCAGCTTCTCCAAGGTCAAGGCTAGATGTCTCGCGTGCTCCTCCTCCGTCCTTGAATAGATGAGAATGTCGTCGATGAATACAATGACAAAGATGTCCAGATACTCCTCGAACACCCGATTCATCAAAGTCATGAATGCGGAGGGTGCATTCGTGAGCCCGAACGGCATCACGGTAAACTCGTACAAGCCGTATCTACTGCTGAAGGCCGTCTTCGGGATGTCCTCCTCCCGAATACGGAGCTGGTAGTATCCTGACCTCAGATCCAGCTTTGAGAACCAATGAGCTCCCTCCAGCTGATCAAAAAGCTCGTCTATCCGTGGTAAAGGATAAGTATTCCGGACTGTCAACCTGTTCAGAGCCCGGTAATCGATGCACAGTCGGAGGGTCCCGTCCTTCTTCTTAACGAACAGCACCGGAGCTCCCCACGGTGATGAGCTAGGCCGAACGAACCCGGCCTCCACTAACTCCTAAAGCTGACTTCGGAATTCCACCAACTCCTTTGGGGCCATTCGATAGGGCGCTCTGGATACCGGCTTAGCCCCCGGTACAAGCTGAATCTGAAAGTCCTTCTCTCGGTGCGGGGGTAACCCTGGTAGCTTCTCTGGAAACATGTCGGCGAAGTCCCGCACCACTGGAATATCCGCAATGGAGTCCTTGGCTACGACAGCCTCAAAGAGGACCTGATAAACCTCTTCCCCCTGTAGGTGGGCCTTAACGGCCTGCACAGACGATAGTAAAGTACGGGGTGCTGATATAATACCTTCGATAACTATGAAGGAGTCACCGTGCCTCACTGTGATCCTCTTCGCCACGCAATCGATCTGGGCATGGTTCTAGTACAGCCAGGTCATGCCCAGAATCAGATCATAATCTGGCATCCTCAAAACCGTCGCTGGTGCCTCAAACGCCTTTCCGCCGATCCTCGCTTCCATATCACAATGGGTAGAGGTCAATATCTCTGATCCATCGGGTAAGCGTACCCTCAGCATCTTCCCGGTGCTTAGCTCCACTCCTGCCAGTCCTTTCACGAAATCCTCCGACACGAATGATTGCGACGCACCAGTGTCGAAGAGGGTGTGAGCGGGCTTGCCGCTCACGAATACTATGCCTGGGGTAATTAAATGTCTTAGTATTCTTATTGTAGTTTATCTTCTCTTAATTTCTAACCAGGTTATGTTTAAAATAGTAGTTTATATGAGGAAAATCTGAAAAGTACTGCCATACCTGTGATAACCTGCTCCGGGTTCCGAGGCTGTGTCAGGTCTAGAGCATACACCTGCTCTCTCTCTGGCCTACGACCTCGATCCTGAAATCCTCGTCCTCGGTCCTGTCCTCGTCCGCCAAACTGTCGGGGAGGTGGAGCGCCCTGATGTGCTGGTGGGGGTGCTCGCCCCACAGGGCAGTTCCGCTTGATATGCCCCGGCTGGTTGCACTGATAGCATACCGGTGGCTGCCCTGCCGTCCTTGGCATTTCCAGCATCTGTATAGGCTGGGGAGCCAATACCCCCTGAGTCCTCTGCTCCTGCCCAAACTCCTGACGAGGCTGATCCCCGTTCCTTCTCTCCCCGATAACCTGGCCCCGAGGGCGGTCTCTACGACCTCCAATCACTGAATCATCAGCCGGTCTCTTCCGATTCTTCACTGTAAGCTGATCCGCCTCTCTCTTCTTAGCCATCTCCAGAATCCTGGCCAGACTCCCCTCTGAAACGAAAAGGAGGGCCTGCCTCATGTCATCCTGCAGTCCCTTATAAAACCTCCGGGCGTAGCCAGCATCGTCTAACTGGTAAGCGTCCGCATAACGGGCCAGGTGAGTGAACTCCTGATAGTACTCCACCACGGTCCTGTTCCCCTGCCTCAACCGCAGGAATCTATCCTCCAGGTCATCTCTCGCCGACTGAGGTACAAAATGTCCCAAGAGCGCTGCTCTGAACTCCTCCCAAGTAATATCAGCACAGTCCATCCCTGCAAAGGTGGTGTCCAGCTGAGATTTCCACCATCTCTTTCCGTGTGACTCTAAGCAGGAGACTGTCAAAGCGACTGTCTCCTCCGTGGGGCATCGAATCCCTGCCAGCATCTCATAAATGGTGTCCAACCACTCCTCCGTACGTACTGCAGACTCCGTCCCCTGGTAGGATGGAGGGGAAAGTCCTCGGAAGACCGTCATCCAATTGGCCCCGGGGTTTGGCTGTGGGGTCGGGGCTTGCTGAGCTCTGAAGGCCTCCAGGATGGCCGTCAGTGTTTGCCCCATCTCCGTCTGCTGGAACGGAACGGGTGCTGGCGGAGTCGGGACCACATTCGGAGCCTGAGGTGTCCCCTGCTGCGATGTAGGGTTCGTCGCAGGCTACAAGCAAAAATTCCATTTGTTAGAGAGCGAATGAATGGAATTTAAGAAGAGTTATGATGGACTTTCACATGTGATTTCCCTTATGGGCATACCACTGCTTCCGCTGCTAGTTTGTCCGCAAACTAAGCTCGCACGGGGTGGCCCAAGGTTTTTGTGGACTACTTCTCTTTCGATCGAGGTTTCCTCTGATACCACTTGTAAGACCCCCTTTTTTTTTCTTTTTCAACCACCGGGGTCTTAGCCCAGAATTGCCGCTTTGCGGTGGCACCGACATCTCGGGAAGGCAACCACTACAAAACGCCAATTCTGCCGGCCCTTTTCGATCACAAGAGAGAGAAGTATTTATACAAAAAAAATGTAAACAAGTCCACAGAAACATGTAAATAAAAGTGAATCATATCCAGTCCATCAATACATATAATAGAAAAGTAGATAAATGGGCTCGAGCCCAGTACATCAGAGTCCTCACTACAAGTCACTCATCGCGGAAGCTAAGAAAATACTAATCACTCACGGAGCTGGTCGCAGGTGCACCGGTGCTAGACTGTCCCACCTCCATGCGCACCGTACTCCGCTGGTGCTGGTCCCTGTCTCCCATCCGGAGCTCCTGTAATGTTTGGTTCGAAAACCATTAGTCATAAAGACTAAGCCCTATCATCCCCTACCCCTCCCACCACGGCTCCTAAGCACCGGGCGGAGAGGAGGAAAGGGAAGCTACAAAAGTGGAGAATAGTCAAGCAGGTGACGGTAGACCTAACTAGCAAGTTATAACAGGTGAACAGTATAAATGTTGTAATAGGTAGAACAATTAATAAATAGCAAATTGTATAAAAGGCAGCTAGAGAATAGTAAGTAAGCAACAAGTAAGTAAGTATGTAACCTTAACTTATATGAATGCCCATACAAATTTATAAGTTAAGGGATCTTCTGCAAAGCTCCCATCGTATAAAAAGTCCCATACCGATTTATACGTTGGGGTATCGGTTGTATGCAAATATGAGTGTAGTGATATGCTATGCCATGATTCATGCAAGTGCAACTCACGCACACGACTCTATGCGCACAGACCTTTAGTTCCCCTGTTCGGGCAGCTAGCTTCACTCCCAGGAACCTCCGTAGTGGCAAACGGAGACAGTGGGTCGGGCCCCCACTCCTAGGCGGGCATCCACACTACCAGGCCTAGCCCTCCCGTACGCCCCTAGAAGAACACAACCTAGAGTATCCGCGTACTACTGCTGGATGTACCCTCCAAACTTTCTTTGGCTAAGTGTCCCACACCGCCGAGTCAGCGTACCAATGTCGGTGTGAACGACGATCGAGTACCGAAGACCCACCACCTTTAATCTGTACTCCAACCCTCGAGCCCACGGCCCCCCGGACAGTCCTGTCTGTGCATCTACCTTCAGAGCTACTGTCTGAATGGCAATAAGTCCTATCATTCTACCTTCCTAACTATCGGGGAGTGTGTGTGTGCAACCCTAGTTATACTAGTTGCTCTTTTAATTTATTATTCCTATGGTTTACGTTAGCCCAGGACTGCCCCGGTATACCCCGTGAAGGGCTCTCAAGGGGCACTAGGAACCAAGACGGCGGCATTACGGCCCGAAGTTCCCTTTCGCAAGGCACTTATTATTATTGGTTGATCTCCCTTAGCCCGATCCCATTTTAGTTACTTTAGTTCTAACCCTAGAGTATTAAGACTCTTCCTCTTCTTCCCGGGATGGACGATCTTTCGTCGTTCCCGTACTCCCTTATTCCAACAAGTCTCCCAATGATGAACTCGATCCTAGTTTGCCCTACCAACCATCAACTATCAAAAGTCTGTGGCTTTACTATATGTAGACCATCCTAAACTATATGAGGTACCCAAGGGGAGGTACACTAAGTTGTCTTCCAAATCTCCTATAATTTTTACTGGAGGTCTACCATAACATAATTGGTCTAAATCCAGAAACTTATAATTTTCCTAATTAATCTGATATTTATTTAATTTTTCCAAAGGACGTGCCACGGGTCATTTTAAACATGAACTACATGATCTTCCTAAGTAATGGCTACTCAAAAATCATGATCATTAAATAACAGCAAAATAACCTCAAATACAAATTCTCAGAATTTTATAGAAAGTATTTAACCTCTAAATAATTTATTTAGTATAATCATATTAATTCTACGTAGTGAAGGAAGTACTGACATTATTCATCTAAAAATTATGGAAAAATCACTAGTCAGTAGTATGATATATAAAAGATCTTTGTGCAGAGAATCATAATTTTACTAGCTTGCTAACCACCACTAAAGATTTAATCAAATAATCAAGGTAAAACATACTTAATGAAGCGAGCCTTAGAATTAATCTTCCAAAAATCCCATAAAAATTCACAGAGATTTAAAATCATAATAAACGTTCTCTGCTTAACTTTCATCACTTTCCAGTGAGTGTGTATTCCCTAATAAATTTTCTAAGCAAATCATACAACTACTGAATCATTAAAGGAAGTATCCAAAATAATGAACATAAAATTCATAGAAAAATATCCAGAGTTGTACCATCCCTATAATTCACTCTCCCCAAATCTCACCACTTTTCAATATGATTTAGTGTCATTTCCTATCTCTACAAGTTTTGCGCCCTAAACTAGGGTTAGACTTTCAGGTATCCCAACGGTCTCCAAATTTACTAAGATTTCATCCAGAGAACTATATTGACCCTATGGTTCTCTTCACCCAATTTCGGGTCAATCCAAGGTCATTTGACCACATGACCTTCACAAACCACCAAGATCCAACCTTAGGGTTTGGCCATGGTCCTTAGGGTAAACTTACCCCGATCCACCTCAAACTCCAGGAGGGGGTGCTAGAGAATATTAACTAGCCAGTGGTAAAAATCCCAGCCTCTGTTGAGGTGATCTCACCACTCAAACTCCAAAAGTGCACTTTTAACCTAAGACCCCTTATTAGGGCAAAACTTAGGTTGATCATTTCTAATCCAAACCATCTCCAAATGAGATGAAAATTATACAGAATCTTATGGTGACCCCAGGGACCACTCACCAGAATTTGGGAGGTTTGGAAGTTATTTAACTATCTAATTAAATTCGGCTAGGATTATTGAATTTTCTAAAAACTATAGAAAAATATTCTCCAAAAATTCTCATTTTTGGATAACACCTAGATATATGTAAGATTAGACCACACCCCAAATTTCAAGTCATTTGGATGACTGAATTGGAGTGGGGAATTTTTCGAAGGTCAAGGCAGCCCTCTGGATAGACCTCACCAAAAAGGGTGCTGTGGTCTAACCAGGTCCAAATCGAGTGAAATTAATTTTAAATTAAAGTAGACTTCAAGGGCTACACTTCCTATGTTGATCCTTTTTCTGTAGGAGTCTCTAGGTATTTTTCCCAATTTATTTAACAAGACAGATTTTTCATTAGGAATTATTTAAAAATAGAATTTATTTCCTCATGCCACTGTCTTCTTCAACAGCCCGAACCAGAGGCCTAAAACCTAATACTGTAGCTTTTCCAAGCTATTTCCCGGCCATCCAGCCATCTCCCTGCCACCACACCACCACCTCCGTTGAGGCGAGGGCTATCGTCGGGCGGCGGCACGGCTGCCGGAGAGGCGGTTTCCGGCGAACCCGCCACCATGAAATTTTAGGAAAACCACGAACACGCTCACCCGATCTGGCTCTTTTGAGCCCGATGTCTCTCCTAACGATTCCTAAGATCTATCCGCAGAAGAAGAGGGAGGGGAGGACCTTGTTCGCGGGTTGAAGGCGTGCAGAGCGTCGGGAAGCCATTTGCGCGGTGTGGCGTCGCCGGAAATTCTTCAACAGCAAGGGGAAGTCTGAAACAGTTTGAGGGAGTGTAACCTTTTCCTCCTGCTCTTAGGAATCTTTTATAGATCAGCAAATGGGGAGGGGAAGGGATGAAACGTTGGAGATGAAACGTTGGCGGCCATTAATAACACCCTTATGACGTTTCGGTTATGACGAATGGCAGATGAAAAGTTGGAGATGAAGCGGTGTTTGCCAGGTGGCAATTTCCTATTGGACCCACTTTTCTTTAATTATTAACATAATTAAAGTAGGGAACGACCCATAAATACTCTTGATTTTCATTCCCATAGTCAGAATTTATTATGGCGTCGGTTACCGAAATTCCAACCCGGCTTGTCATTTCGGCCTTGGTCACGGCGTGACACCTAGGTCACGGGCGTGACAGGCCGGTTAGCCAATTCTGGGTTCGACGATCGTCGAATTGGGATCGACGATCGTCGAGCGTGTCACGCCCTATGTCACGGGCGTGACATTGTGGGTCACGGGCGTGACATGCCTGGTGACTAATTCTGGTTCGACGACGTCGAACTGGAATCGACGGTCGTCGAGCGTGTCACGCCCTATGTCACGGGCGTGACATGGCGGGTCACGAGCGTGACATGCCCCGGGGGCCAATTTTGGGTCGACGACCGTCGACCTGGAATCGACGATCATGGTCACGCCCTATGTCACGGGCGTGACATGGCGAGTCACGGGCGTGACAGGTCTGGTGATAAATTTCGGGTTCGACGATCGTCGAACTGAAATCGACGATCGTCGAATGTGGTCACGCCCTATGTCACGGGCGTGACAGGTCGGTCACGGGCGTGACCAACCCGTGACCCGATTTCTTGGTCGATTTATTTCAAGTTTTGGGCTCCCTAGGGTTCTACCACAACCAACTGACTCCTAGGAGTCTAGCCGGAAATGGGATGTTACATGATGCATGAATTGTTGCATTAGTTCTGCGAAATCTTTGATTTCTCCTTCCTTTAGGGACATGAACCAGGTGCGAGCTTGTCCTTTCAAAGTTGTCGGGAAAGCTTGACACAATAGTTGATCGGAGGCATTGCAAAGTTACATTATGATTGCGAAGTGTCTGACATGCTCTGACGGGTCACTTGTACCATCGTATGCCTCGATCTTTGGGAGCTTGAAACCGTGAGGGATTGGGTGTGCCCAAACCTCGGGTGCAAATGGTGAGTAATGATGGAGAGGCCGGCTGGCGGGAGCGGCACGTTGCTTGGACCGCTCGCATTCTTCTGTGATTAAAGAACTTCTTCGCGTTTGAGTCTTTCAATTTCTGTTGGCCTGATGTCTGTTGCTTCTGCGAGATTGCAGTGATGCTGAACTTCAGATCCTTTGTCTAAACAGGCTCTACGGCCGTGGACATCCGCACTGGGGAGTTATTCTTTTGGTATGACGATACGCCGATGAGGGGGAACTGGACCAACCTGCCCCCCGAGTGTTGTCCTTTCTGTCGTGTGGGCAGCTTCTCCCGCCATGGTATTTAGTTATGAGTACCGTTGTGTTGAGGGTACTATCTTTTAAGGATGCTGAGAACTCGCTTCCCACAGACGACACCAAACTGTTGCGGACTAACTCGACGTCCCGGTCGGACCGAAATTCTTGGACCGTCATAGCTCTCGAAACGGTCGAGCGCGCACACAGTCAATGAAAATGGAAAGTTGACAAGGTAATTTTTTGACGTGGAAAACCTCGAAAAGAGGTGAAAAACCACGTGGTCGGATCTGTGCCGACCAAACCTCCACTAGATCTGAGTGCTGTTATAGGGCTTTTTCAAGAACTCGAGGGCGACATGCCGCCTCTCGTTATAATTACTGGTGAGAGAGAGAGAACCTGGAGGGTGACAGACCTCCACCCATAGAGCTAATTACTTATTCGAATGTCGCGGGGAGCGACACGCTCGTTGTATTCTGGAGTCGTCTAATAATTCTTGAAGGCGAGAGTAGCTTGTTGTACATGTTCTGATGTCTGGAGCTTGAGGCTCGGAGGCGAGCTTAGCGCATCTTACACTCCTTCCGCTCTCTCTGATTGTCTTTTAAGAAGCGTCGTTTGGTTATCTTATCGGTAGACAGAGCGCTTGTTCTTGAGCGCGTAGGGCACTTATTGGCAAAGAGCGTGTTGGACGCTTGATGGAGGAGAGCGCGCGAAGCGCTGGATGAAAGAGGTCGCACGGAGCGCTTGCTGGTAAAGAGAGCGCGCAGAGAGCGCTTGTAGGGGGAGAGCGCGCAGGGCGCTTGTTGGAGGAGAACGCGCAAGGCGCTTGCCAGAGGAGCGCGCTGGGCGCTTGCTAGAGGAGAGCGCGCTGGGGCGCTTGTTGGAGAAGGGTGCGTGAAGCGCTGGGGGAAGAGACCCGTGTGCAAGGGAGCAACGTGTGTGATAGCGTGCAGGAGCGTGCAGGGTAGAGGCAGGCGCAAGAATGCGTGTGAGAGAGGCGTCGCGTGCGAGAGGGCGCAAGGGAGAAATGTGCCTCGAGGAGGGGCGCGCGCGCAGTGAGCGCGCAAGGAAGATGTGCGCGCGAGAGACGCAAGGAAGATATGTGTGCGAGAAGGTGCAAGGAGGCGGCGCGCGCGGGAGCGCGCAAGGAAGATATGCGCGCGAGAGCGCGCAAGAAGGGGCGCGCGGGAGTGCGCAAGAAGGGGGCGCGCGGGAGCGCGCAAGGGAGAAACACGCGCGAGAGCGCACGAGGAGGCGGCGCGCGCGAGAGCGCGCAGGGAAGAGAAATGGAGGAGGGATAAAATCCGTAGGAGGATTTCCCGGACGAAGAAGTTGAAGACCCTCGAAAGAAGCGTCGAAGGCGGAGTAGATCTTCAAGGAGCGTTTGAGGGCCTTCGAGGAAGGAGGAGATGAAGGAGAAAGGAGAGTGAAAATCCGTAAGAGGATTTCCCAAGGAAAGAGAGAATGAATTAAAAGGGGAAAGAGGATTCCTATTTATAGGCTTCATGGGTAGTTATGGAGGTCATGCGGTTATTCGCAACCCATAACCACCATGAATGTTATTAATAAGTCCAGTCATGACATAATATGCACCTATAATATTTAATAATTATACTAACCGCAAGACAGTCTATTTTTAGCCGCGAATTTCCCCACTATGAAAGATCATGCGGGGTAGTTACATGGGTGGTTACCCACGTAATCGATGGCGGCGATCGCGGGAGCGCGATCAGACGACGGAGAAAAGTCATGACGGACGGCGACGGCGGCAAACGACGACGACGGCGGTCATGGGAGTCGGGAAATAACGGCGGCGGCGGCTTCAGCGTTGGGAGACGGCGGCGGCCGTGGCCGCGGCCGCGGGAGAAACGGACGACGACGACGGTCGCGGATTCGAGAAATAACGGCGACGGCGGCCGCGGCGTTAGGAGATGGCGGCCGCGGCGACCGCGAAGTCGGGAAATAACGGCGGCGGCGGCCGCGTCGTTGGGAGACGGCGGCCGCAGGAGAAACAGACGATGACGGCGGCGATTGTGGAGTCGGGAAATAACGGCGGCGGCCGCGGCGTTGGGAGACGGCGGCGGCCGCGGCGTTGGGAGACGGCGGCGGCCGCAACGTTGGGAGACGGCGGCGGCCGCGGCGTTGGGAGACGGCGGCGGCCGCGGCGTTGGGAGACGGCGGCCGCGGCGACCGCGAAGTCGGGAAATAACGGCGGCGTCGGCGGCGGCGTTGGGAGACGGCGGCGGCGGCCGCCGCGGGAGAAACGGACCAAGGCGGCGGTCGTGGAGTCGGGAAATGATGGCGGCGGCGGCGGCGGCGTTGGGAGAGGGCGGCGGCGACGGCCGCGGGAGAAACGGACCACGACGGAGGCGGTCAAGGAGTCGGGAAATGACGGCGGCGGCGGCCGCGGCGTTGGTAGACGACGACGGCGGCGGCCATGAAGTCTTAGAAATAAAGGCGGCAACGGCGGCGACGTTTGAAGACGGCGGCGACGGCGGCCACGGGAGAGAGGAGCGACAACGGCGACGTCCGCGGGAGAGAGGGGCGACAGTGACGACGGCCGTGGGAGAGAGGAGAGGGGACGCGCTGCCGGCACAAGCCAGCGTCCCCTACGGAAACTGCCGCACCACCAAGGGGTGGTGGGACAGCTTGCCCCAGATCCCTGTTGGGGAGTGCACTCCCCAACAGGGAGGTAAATTATAGGCGTTGACCAGGTCAGCGCCTAAAACGGGGATTCCCCATTGGCTGGAAGCTTGGTTCCCGCACGCGCGGGAACCAAGCTTCCTGCGCGCGCGGGAACCAAGATTCCTGCGCGCGCAGAAATTTGGAGCGTGCGCAGGAATTCGAGCGCGTGCGCATGCCGCGCGGGAGGATTTCAACGTGCCCGAGCGTTACGCTCGTTCTGCGCACATGGGAACG
Source organism: Platanthera zijinensis (assembly GCA_039513925.1). Lineage (NCBI taxonomy): Eukaryota > Viridiplantae > Streptophyta > Magnoliopsida > Asparagales > Orchidaceae > Platanthera > Platanthera zijinensis. Next base: position 61,192,438 of record CM077098.1, on the reverse strand, counting down.
TGTTGCGGGCTTGGTTTTCGATCGGGGTGCGCTTGCTCGGACTGGTGTTGACCGGGAGCGGAAACAGGGAGCCCATCAATTATATACTTAGACATAACAGTAAAATACAATTATATTATATTATATTTACTGAATTTCATAATTAATTTTGTTTACAATTGTATAATCTCGATGATAAAATATCATAAATCTCTTTATCTCGATCATCCAGCTTCCATTAGTAAAGTGACAATATGACTAGTTTGCATGCCCTTCAAAAAATAAATTCATATAAAAACATTAACGCATAATTAATATATAATGAAATGATAAAAATCTATTTTTTTCAAAATTAATGAAGTTTAAATTTAACAAATTAATTTGAGATAGACATGCAAAAAGATTCTAAAAAATTATATTATTTTACAAACCATGTTTTTTACATTCAAGCTTTATCTGGCACGCAGTCCAGTTTCAGGATCATTCACCATAAAACCCAAAAGATATAACCAATAGTTTTTAAAACTTCACTCAATTTTGAAACTCGACTCAATAAGCTGGGAAGCCTACCTCTCCAGATAAGCTAGAGCCACCCCGGCGTGAAAAGCTGCTCCGATGGGGAGAACTTCTTCGTCGACCATGAAGTAGGGAGAATGAGTCGTGTGTATGGATCCGAGGGACTCGTTCCGAATCCCAATGGTGAAGAGAGCGGCTGACATTCTCTGTGAGTAGAAGCTGAAGTCCTCAGCACCCATCAAGCGCGGGAAAGGGTGGACATTAGCCTCTCCCAACAATCCAGCAGCTACAGTTCTGGCAATGTTGTACAAGTTATCATCATTTGTGGTTGAAACGTAAGCCCTATCCATGAACTTCACTATCGCCGTGCACCGGTGCACTGCGGCCTGAGACACTACGACCTGTGGATAGTATAGGCTTCTCAAATTGTCTTGAAGTTTTTTCAAAAATGAGATCTAGTTAAGCCAAACAATTTGATTGAATTAGATGCTTTCTGTGTGTGTGAGCGCATGCATGTGGATTTGAAATATCCATGGTGTGCTCTAGTTAGCTTAGGCTTGATTGCAGGTTGAAATAATCTTATTGACAGTTAGTGGACTTTGTAGAGCATTTCGACATTACACAAAACGTAACGGAACTAGATCAAAAACATTTCAAATCGAGCTGATCAATCAATATTTCATCAATCACCGCTAATTTTTACTACGAAAAGAATTATTTCAATTCAATTTTGAGCTGATCAAGTATGTATTGAACAATGAAAAGCAAAATTAAGAGTTTAGAAGAATTCTATACGCTTCAGTTTAAAAGGTGGACTGAATCAAGTTAACAGATTAGTTGATTGGACTCAGATTCGGAATTTAACTAAACCAAAAGCTGAAAGACACAGAAGTATATTATTTTGCATAATATCCAGAGCATGTAATCCAAAATAAAAAAAAAAATATTGATGTCAAATTTATAGCTTATAGAATTTCAAAACTATTATAATTATTTGTGAAACCAAATCAAGAAAAAGATGAAAACCTGAACCTAATCAATCAATAAATCTTTTTTTTTCTAATTTAACAACCTAAAATTGAAAGAAACTGAAACAAAATCTTCTTTCATTGAGTTCCAAATCTATGAGTAACATGGAACAACGGAAGAACATTAAGCCAAGTTGACTAAACATTTGTCATGCTTGGAAAGCGAATTATGCTCAGTACCTCTTGGATCCGTTGCCGAAGGTAGTCTATTCCTTCAGTTGTCATGCTCCTAAAGGTTCCACCAAAGGTTACAGATTCTGGCAGGACGTCATGCGCTTCTCCACCATTCATGAAACCAACTGAAATTATCTGCAAATGGGAGAAAATATGTTCTTGTCAATTTCTATTTTCAGCTTTGTGAATTCTAGCAATTGTATTTGTGGACTTCAAACATAATTTAAAGTAGCCATTTCAAGGTTGAGCGTATAACCTCGGCTAAGAGCCTAAGATTAACGATCCATTTGGTATTATGTTTTTCTCTAGTGGCATTTTTCATTCACCTCACCCGAGAAATGGAAAAGTTTGGGTAACCTTCATTTTGGAGTTCCAGTGCAGTGGGAAAGGATAAAAATGGAGTTAGTGACACAGCTCACTGAAATGAAAAATGGAGTTGCAGTGAGAGTAGTGTGGGTGACTCCGGCGAAAAATAGCGCTGCGGTGAGAAATGGAGATTCCACATTTCGGTCAGAAATTTAGCTCAAAATATTGTCTTCCCCACAAAACCGGATCTCCAAAATAGATTTTAAACATACAAATTTCTCGAGTGTTGCCTTTATCCCACTAAGATGTAGTTAAGACACTCAAACAAACAAGGCCTTAGACATGGACATTATTTTTATACTCTGAGCCCTTTTTGGGTCACAGGGGTACCTAGAATTGCATAAAGGAATCTGTTCCAAAGAAATATAATGGAATAGTTGGTCAAAGATCAAAACTAAAAAGATATTTACCACTGTAATATCCTATATAAAACATTGCTCCTTTTTAGTAAGGTGGGCTTTTAATATTGTATTATTGTATAAAGTGTAAAAAGTAGAAACAGGTGCAATACACTAAGGATATAGAGAAACTAAATGCTGAGAAGAAACTTGGAAGACTCCTATGTTATATCAGAAAATTTGCATGATAAAGTTAAAAATGAATCAGAACTTTCAATGGATTTGGATGGAAGTGCTTCATCAAAATGTAGATCCATCCATTGAGTGAAATTTTTGCACACTGATTTTGACAGAAGTGCACTGATTGGAGCAGTACAAAGAGGACCGTGAGGGACCCCTTCTTGAATTTCTTGTTTGTACAATTTAAGCAAATTTCTTGAGCTCAGTTAAGTCAGCCTATCTACAGGTCATGAGATCGAAAAAAATTTCGACGAAATCAGAACAAGATCTCGTTTGGCGAGCGAATCTCGCGCGGTCGCGTGACTGCCCTGCATGATGTCTGTCGCCCGTTTGGCAGTGTCGAGGTCACGCAGTGGGGTCTACCTGCCCCTAAAAATCCGCAGATTCACGCAGATTTCATCCGCGATGCGGCAAGCGTAATAGTGTTGGTTCCCGCGCGGATTTCATCGGCGGGAATAAGCGGCGCCAAACAAGACCCTAGTAAACTCATAAACAAATTTTATCAACTCATCATTATAACGTGTTCAAAGTAAAAAAAGCACAATGTCGAGGAAGCCCACCTAACAGACTTACGGATGGAGATCACCATGGGCGAGAAGATCAATAGCCCAAATAGCCCATTCGTGTCTATTTTCAGTCGTAGGCATTGATACTTTCCCCATCAGAATGGTCAGATTCCACAAATACGTCTGGATGGGCTGTTACACATTTCAGAATGTATTTATTTTTTTAATGTTTAGGTATTATTTCATTTTAATGACAGTCGATCATTTTGGGAAGAATTAGATGATTTAGTAAGTGAAATCCCACAAATAAGAAGATTTTTATAGGAGGAAACTTAAATTGACATATAAGAAGGAACATATAGATTATACAAATCATTCATGAAGGATTTGGGTATTGAGAAAGAAATAAAGGATGGACTATTTTAGACTTTGTCATATCACTGAGTTAATTGTGACAATTACGTTTTTCATAAATATGAAAGAACATTTAATAACGTTTAAAAAAAGACCAAATAAGTCACAAATTGATTATTTTATGACTTGAAAATGGATATGATTTGTAAAGAATTGCAAAGTCCATATCAGGAGAAAGTTTGATAACACAACATATCGTAAAATTCAAGTATATGAGTAAATGAACTCTAACGAAATGAAAAAAGAAAAGACGGTTGAATCAGACGATATACTCATCGACGTATAAAAATGTCTAGAGAAAGAAGACATATTGTGGCTTACATATTTTTTCAATAAGATACTGAAGTTAAAGAGATGTCGGACCAATGGAGAGAAAATATATTGGTACTTTTGTATAAGAACAAATGAGATATACAAATGAGAACGAATAATAGAAAGAAGAGTAAGACGAGAGACAAACAACTCAGAGAATCAAATTGGATTCATGCCAGGGCGATCGACCATGGAAGCTATATATCTCTTGAGGAGACTCATTGACAACTATCAAGAAAGAAAACAAGATTTCCATTGATGTTTATTGATCTTTAGAAGGCTTATGATAGGATTTCAAGGGAGATCTTATAGAGAGTCTTAGAAAAGAAAGGTGTAGATGTATCATACATTAACATAATCAAAGATATGTATACAAATTTAGTGACAAGGTGAGAACATTTAGAAGATTAACACAAAAATTTTCTATCACTGTTGGCTTACAGCAAAGTATAGCTTAAGCCCTTTACCCTTAACTTAGATGAGCTCATCAGACATATCCAACAAGCAATACCTTATTTTATGGTTGTGGATGATATCATTTTGGTCGATGATATGCGCGAGGGTGTAAATGCAAAACATGAATTTTGGAGAGACACTTTAGAAAAGAAGGGTTTTAGGTAGAGCAAGGCAAAGACAGAGTAAATGGAGCTTAATTTCAGTAGTGCAAGAAGGACGGATGACTTCGTTATTAAGTTGGTGACTAAGATATTTCCCGTAGTGAGTGCTTTAAATATCTTTGATCGATTGTTCAAAAAGACGGAGGTGTTAATAAAGATGTGATACATAGAATCCAAGCAGTTTAGTTGAAGTGGAGAGGCGCGTCAGGGATCTTATGTGATCGTAAAGTACCATTAAAAATTAAATGCAAGTTTTATAGTACTGCAATAAGACCAGCGATGATCTAAGGTTCCGAGTATTGAGCAGTGAATTGTGTACATGAGTAAAAATGAATTTTGCGAAGATGAGAATGCTTAGGTGGATGTGTGGACACACGAGACTGAATAAAATTTGGAATGAATGTTGTTGATGCAGAGATATGCACCTCACAACTTCACTCTAGGAACACCGGTATGGTACGGGTACGATACGTACCGGTACGGAGGTGCGACAAAATTTTAAAAATAGAATACGGTTACGGCGAGATACGTTATAACAAATTAGCTATTTTGTTAATAATTTCGGTTAACATCTTCAATCTCGGTTAGTCTAGAGACAAGTTAGCCGATTTGTTAATAACTTGCATCGTATCAACACGTTCAATACACGTACTTGTAACATTAGCATACCAGCACCAGAAACACACTCGGTACAGATACACAACTTAATTGGACGTACAAACATTTTCCTAGCATAGAGCCACCTTTATTTATTCTAGAAAAACAGACTCTTGTCACAATATGCATAATAATGTGCTAAGTCCAAGTGTGTCCACATAGGTGTATTCTGTCGAGTATCGGGTACGTACCGGTACCAGATACGTATCTGGTACGGGTACGCTGACTTCAGGGAAGTGTCCGTGCTTCATAACTTCACGTTGTGGGACACCGAGTGAGACACGAGTTGTCGGTTACTCTGGGCTAAGATGTCACCGAAAGGATAGGCCGTCAAGCGGCAAGACCAGACTTAACCATCACGACGAATACCACTTGTGACGGGTAATTATTGCAAGAGAGAAATGCGGTTACAAGAAAAAAGGGAACTTGTGGAAACAGGAAACCGCTAAGGCACTAGATTCGAGACCGCTGCCACAGTTGAGAGCTTAAGAATTGAATCAGCATGCCTTAAGGGTACTATTCCCCTATTTATAGCTCGGGGGGGGGGGGGTTACATGGTGTGCAAAAGAAAAAGAACCTGACTGCGTGATCCAGCGATCAGCTGGAGACTAGATCTGCTCTCCTTGGAGATCTCTGCTGCTACAATGTCTGGGCGGTCTCCGCGGTCAGCAAAGGTCAGACCGCCCAATTGCCTATTTCGGGCAAACATGATCCCCACACATTTCCAAATTTTTTGAAATTTCAGAAATGTTAACTTTTCTACGGAGACCGTGTCATCCATTAATGTTGGGAAATCTATAAATATGCCAAGAAGATTTACAGATTTCCAAAAACATTTTCTGCATCGAGACTCTATCACCACTTGCGAATAAGGTTTTCCGGACCGTAATGTTTGGAGTAAGCAAGGCTTCTCTAATGGTTGCCTTCAGCACTGATGATGTTGTGTCACGATCTTCCCCTCTTTGGAATAAGATCATTGTCAAGAAGAAATCGTTCCTCGTGAGACCGGCGACAACTCCAAGAAAACTAAAAAGGCACTGGTGATCGCGGAGAAGCTGTTGAGGACGCGCCAATGGTCCTCTGGAAATTTTGATGTCACCAACAACTCCTTTAAGAGCATTTTCTTGAATCTTGAAGGGGGCAAGCATCAACTTCAATGATGAGAAGTCTATGGCCGCATGGAAGAAGCTGGAGACTGTAGAGAAATCCAGTGGCAGTTAGAAAGTGAGCTCGTCAGACCGTCTTGATCTTGATGTCGGAACTGGAGCTGTCCGCACAAAATTAAAGATGGCTTTCACTACTACCGATAAGTTGAGGCAGCACCAAGAGGCGGTGCTTGACGCTGAAACAAGCGAGAAACAGCGGAAGCTGGCTGCAACGTCAACTCCGGAGAAAGAATATTTAAAAGAGTAAGAAGAGAAATAATGACTTAGCCGCTATGTTAGGCGCAACTAACCTCTCCTCCTTGGTGAGGGAGGAGTGAGATCCCACGGTCTCTGTTGGAGAAGACTAACACCGCCGATATGGGCGTTCAAACTGATGTCCATGTGGTCAACCCTTCTACCGAGGAATTTACGAAGGAGCTTGATAACTTCTTGGATGAAGGTGCTGAGAAGGAAGGTGGTGAGGGTGATCAGACGGTCAGGGGAGGAACTAGAATTATCACTCAGCCCGGGCACAATAATTAAGCGACACAAGACATGAAATTTTTATTAAACAAGAGGGATAAAGTAAAATTAATCTAAAAAAACAAAGCTTCGTGAGAGGCTCGTAAACAAGGCAAAAATTGGAATAAAAAAACAACCTTTTCAAGAAGATCACGATAGAGAACAGATGGTTAGGCTCGAGCTAGCAAATGGTGTCAGGAAAGGCCTCTTTAAACGTCTTATGCACAACAACTATTCTTGAAAATGACGCATGCGTGTTGCGGAGGTCGAAAGAAAAATCGGAGGAGGCTCTTCTTCTTACGACTTCCCGCCCAATGAAAAAACTAAGCTAAAAAGGAGAGGGAGAGAGAGTACTGCTTGTCGTGCCTTTAGTTCCAGGTGATAGAGAGAGAGAAGAGAGAGTGAGAGAGAGAGAATTGTCTGACACTCTGTTGTGCTTTTAGGTTCCAACCTTCTGGGCGATAGAAAGTGGAGAGAGGGGGAAAGATAGAGTACTGTTTATGATTTTAGGTTCTAGTGATAGAGAGGGAGAGGGAGACAGTAAGTAGACAGATCAGACTAGGACCATGACATGAAAGAGAAGAAATATTTTCCAAAATCACGCCCAGGCATACGTGTTTAAACCATCTTAGTCGACTTCTCGCATCCTCTCTGCAATTGGTGCTACTCCTATCTTATCCCTAAACCTTGATGTATCTTAGATGAGCTCATCAACCAAAACATATCATCTGCAAACAATAAACACCAAGGTAGTTCTTGTTGGATATGTCTGGTGAGCTCATCTAAGATAAGGGTAAAGAGATAAGGGCTTAAAGCAGAACCTTGATGTAAGCCAACAGTGATAGGGAATTCCTGTGGTAATTCATGGGTATAGAAATAAAAGGCATGACCGACTATATTAGGTTGAATGCTTTATTAATTAATTATTCCTCCTTGTATCCCTCTATATATAGAGGCTCCTTAGTGTAATGTAAAAATATTGTTTTTTGGGTTCACCTCAACATGGTATCAGAGGTACTCGTGTTCCGCTAACCCTAATCCTCCGCAGCCCGCGACTTTGCCGCCCAGCATCTCCAACTTCGCAGCCCCGACGCTCGCCGTGCACCGTCGCCCGCCCTCCTTCGCAGCCCGCCGGTCTCCGACTCCGCAGCCAAAGCCTTCGCGGCCCGTAGCGTCACAGTCGGCACATTCGGCCGCCTCTTTCGCCGCCTTCTCCCCGCCCTTCTCCTGCTTCTTCTGGCGCTGGCCCTTTATGCAGTGATTTTTTCTCTTCCTCCTCCGGCGCCATCCATCCTTCATGATGGTTTTTTATGGTGGATTCTTTCTCCCCTACCTTTCATCTCTGGATGCCCTAATTCTTGGGTTGTCTACCTCTCCGGATTTCTCTTCCGGACTTCCCCCCCCCCCCTTGTGGGATTTGTATTCCTGCGATGGGTTCTAGTGGCGCGGCTTCTCCGGCTTCTCCCTCTCTTTCTACCGAAGTTACTCCGAATCCTGGTTCTGGTGGCCCCTCCGCCGTCGATTTTTTTCCGTGAACCACCGACCATAATACTCCTAAGATCACTACTATCCGCCTTGATAACTGCAATTATCTCTCATGGTCCCGTTCCATCACCCTGGCGCTCAAAAGTCGGCGTCTCTTTGGCTATGTCCACGAGCCAAATGAAGGAACCAGATAGGACTTCCCCCGACAGCAGCAGTGGGAATCTGAGAATTCCTTGGTTATGTCTTGGCTTACCAACTCGATGCAGGTGTCCATTGCCCGCAACTACCTCTTTCTTGACAATGCTGCCGATATTTGGCGTCGTGCAGAGTCTACTTACTCCCGCTGTGGCAGTGCTGCTCAGATATTTCAGTTGTGCCGCAGAATCAGCTTACTTCGGCAGGGTTACCGTCCCCCTTCCGCGTACTACTTGGACTTCACACAGTTTTATCAAGAGTATGATCATTTTGACCCTCTTGTCTTTGTCAGTCCTATTGATGAGGCGATGATTCGGACCAGGGATGACCGTAATCGCATCTTTGAATTCCTTCATGGTTTGCATTGTGACTTTGACCAGATCAGTGTTCAGATCCTGGGACGACCATCGATACCTTCTCTTCCTGAGGTCTACAACATAGTACAGCAGGAGTTTTGATCGTCGTCAGACCCTTCTCCCTGACCCTGTGCCGGAAGGATCTGCTCTGGCCGCTACACACCCCACCCCTCCTTCTTGGTACTCAGCCATCCCGGATCTCAAGCTGAAGAATTCTGATAAGGATCATCTTCTATGTGATTATTGTGGCAAGAATCGCCAAACTCGGGATACCTGCTTCTGGCTTCATGGATTCCCCCCCCAGGGGGGTGCTCCACCTCGTGGAGGTCGTGGTTCTGGACGCTTCTTCAGGTCGTCATGTTGGCTCTGCCCCGTGCGGCCCATCTTATTGATGCTACTACAGATATCTCCCCTGGCTACTTGGGTGCTGATGCTTCTGCCACTCCTGGTGGTTTTACTGCGGATGAAATGTTGGCTCTCCGACGCATGATGCTGGGAATGTCTACTGAGCCGTCTTCCTCAGCCTCGTCCTCCTACGCTCACACGGGACTGCCAGGTGCCCACTCTGTTGTTGTTCTCTCCGCCTTCCACTCAATGGATCATTGACTCTGGGGCCACGGATCATATGACTGGGTCCTCCACAGGTTTTGTTTCCTATACTCGTCTTTCTGGGCGTGATAAGGTGAGCATTGTCGATGGTTCCCTGCCTCTATTTGCTGGCAAGGGTACCATCCCTGCTCTTCTCTCACCTTGTCCTCTGTTCTTCATGTTCCCCACCTTACTCGTATTCTCTTTTCAATCAGTCATTTAACGAACTCCATGCATTGCTCTGTGACCTTCCTTCCCTCTTCTTGTGTGTTGCAGGACCTGACGACGGGGAAGGTGATTGGCTCTGTAGCATGATGGATGGACTCTACGTTCTTGACTCTGGCGTTGTTCCTCCTACCATGGCACTTCATTCAGCACTACCCCACCCTTTGTACTCCTGGCATTGTCTCTAACTACCCCTCTATCTCTGTTATGATTATTATTTTCTGCTCTGTCTACTGTTGTTTTGAGACTTTTGTGTGTGATGTCTGTAGTCTAAACAAACATCATCGTACTTCATTTACGACGAATGTTTCGTTGCCTAGTTCTATCCCCCTTTGCTGTTATTCATACTGATATCTGGGGTCTATGCCGTGTTCCTTCAATTCTGGTTGTGATGGTTTTAACTTTTAGATTGTTTCTCTCGTATACATGGTTGAACTTGATACATCGCAAATGTGATGTCTTCTCTGTTTTCTCGACGTTTTCATAGCATGGTATCTACCCAATTTCAATCCAAAATTAAAATTCTACGCAGCGACAATGGCCGCGAATACATCGATTCACAGTTTGAGACCTATCTTGCAGATAACGGCATCCTCCACCAGACTACATGTGCTTATTTCCCCAGCACAAAATGGTGTTGCTGAGCGGAAAAATCGCCACCTTCTGGAGGTTACTCGCTGTCTCTTGTCCACCATGCATCTCCCAAAATTCTATTGGGAGATGCTGTTCTGACTGCTACGTACCTCATCAATTGAATGCCCACGCATGTCCTTGGTACCTCTACCCCCCTTGATACTCTCTGGGTGCCCCCTACACGGCTACATCCTTCCTAAGGTTTGGCTGTGTTTGCTTTGTTCACATAACACCAACCGCGCCCCTCCAAACTAGACTCTCGTGCTCTCAAGTGTGTCTTTATTGGTTACTCTCCTACACAGAAAGGTACAAGTGTTTTCACCCACCTACCAAGAAAATTTTTGTCAGTATGGACGTCACATTCCGTGAATCTGAGTCCTACTACCTCTCTCTATTCCCCCTCTCGGGTGTTCCCTCTGTCTCCCTGCCCGTACCTCCACCGTATCCCTCACTTCAGGTGGAGACCCTACCAGTGGAAGTGAGTGCTTCTATCCCAGTGGTGGTGAGCTCCTCCCTATGTCTCCACCTTCCTCCATACCTCACCCCCGACCTTGAAGGTATATACTCGGCGTATCACGAGACCAAGCACACAAGTTCCTGCCATGCTACCAGAACAGTCAGTGGATCCTGACTCAGGGCCTTCCGATCTCCCGATTGCCTTTCGAAAAGGTATCCGGTCTTGTACTCGACATCCTCTATCAAATTATGTATCTTATGCTTCTCTTTCTACCTCCTACAAGTCTTTTGTCTCTTCCCTTTCTACTGCCTCTATACCTGTATCATGGCAACAGGCTCTAGCAATCCCTATGTGGCCGAGGCGATGGTTGAGGAAATGCAGGCTCTGGAGAAGAACCATACATGGGATTTAGTTCCTCTTCCCTATGGAAAGAAACTTGTGGGTGCAAATGGGTATTCGCGATGAAATAGAACCCACAAGGAATTGTTGAAAGTGTAAGCGAGGTTGGTTGCAAGGGGTTACTCAAACCCATGACATCGACTATCAGGAGACGTTGCCCCGGTGGCCAAAATGAATACTATTAGGGTCTTACTTTCTATTGTCGTTTGCAAACATTGGGACCTATTACAGCTGGATGTGAAGAATGTCTTCCTCCACGGTGACTTGGAGGAAGAGGTCTATATATCATCCCTCCGGTCTTACTCCGGTTGGTGCTGCAGGAAAAGTATGTAGAGTGTTAAAGCTCTATATGGGCTGAAGCAGTCCCCAAGATCTTGGTTGGCCGGTTCCACAAGGCTAATGGTGTCATTTGGATTACTATCAGAGTAATGCTGACCACACTCTATTCATCAAACGTAGACTTGGAAAAATTACTATTCTCATTGTGTATGTTGACGATATTGTCATAACAGGTGATGATGTTGAAGAAATTCAAAATTTGAAACAGAAGCTAGCTAGAGAGTTTGAGGTCAAGAACCAGGGAAAACTCAGGTATTTCTTGGAATAGAGGTTGCCAGATCCAAGCAGGGGATCTTCATTTCTCAACAAAAGTACACTTTAGATCTCCTCTAAAAGATGGGGATGAGCGGATGCATACCGGCTGACACTCCGACTGAAGCAAATCACCGATTGGGGCTTGATGATGGAGAGGACATTGAAGATATCTCTGGGTTCCAAAGATTAGTGGGGAGGTTAATATACCTATCCCATCTCTCTCCAGATATCTCCTATGCCGTGAGTGTTGTGAGCCAGTACATACATGCTCCCAAGACCCGACACATGGATGCTGCACACAGAATTCTACGGTATCTCAAATCTTCACCAGGAAGGGGTATCCTGTTTGTCCCAAACACCGGTCTAAAGGTGAAGTCTACACTGATGTTGATTGGGCAGGTCTGTGGACGATAGCGGTCAACATCCGGATATTGTTCTCACGTTGGAGGCAACCTTGTTACTTGGAGGAGCAAAAGCAACAAGTTGTGGAACGCTCCAGTGCTGAGGCCGAGTTCAGAGCTAGGCTCATGGTGTCTGTGAAAGATTATGGCTTCGGGCCTTGATGTGTGATCTTGGTCTTGCGGAGGATGGACCCATCATGTTGTATTGTGACAACAAGTCTGCCATCAGTATCGCACACAATCCCTTCAACATGATCTGACGAAACATATCGAGGTGGATCGACACTTTATCAAGGAGAACATTGAGAAAGGTATTGTGTGTACTCCCTTTGTGCCCTCCAACAGGCAGCTAGCAGACATCCTCACCAAAGATGAGTGGGAACTTATTTGGCACGATTGTGGACAAGTTGGGCATGATCAACATCACTCGCCCAACTTGAGGGAGTGTTAGACTATATTTATGTTGAATGCATTTATTAATTAATTATTTCTCCTTTTAATCCCTCTATATATAAAGGCTCCTTAGTGTAATTTAAAAATGTTGTTTGGGGGTTCACGGTTCAACAAAATAAATGTCAGAACAAGTAAATTCAAGGAAATAAAATATGCGAGCAAAGATAAAGAAAAGATGAAGTTCATAACTGATAAATAGTTGGGAAAAGGTAATGATGTTGATGTAATTTAAGGAAGAATAGACCACAGTTTCCAAGTAATTATCTTTAATTTTCTAGAAAAGGTTCACCATTTCATAAACCCCTTATAAAAAATTTGCAGGAACATACTCCATGCCAGTAATAATAAGGCATAAGAGCAGAAATGTGATATGAAGCATTTTTTTCTTTACCAGTTTTGTATGCAAAGCCAAAACATGATAGTCCAACAGCTTTTATAAACATGTAAACTAAAATCATAAATTAAGATTCATTTATCTAATGAAATAGTGAAATACACATTATGGTTAATATCTATATATTTGACAAATTAACTTACTCTGCTCTCAAGTGGATCCGTTTCACGAGATATAAGCTGTTGAAGACTAAGAATAGTAGAACAAGCAGCCAACAATGGATCTGCAGTTCTATCTGGTGCGGCACCATGACCACCTTCCCCTTAATTATTACCTCAAAAGTATCAGCTGACCCAAGAATAGTACCAGGACTAGAAAAAACAGAACCATTGGAATAGTATGGTCAACATGAATGCAGAAGATGGCCTGTACATCATCCAAAGGCACCTTCTTCCAGAATATGATATGCACCAGCATAGCCCTCTTCTCCAGGTTGAAAAACTAGCTTTATAGTGCCCTTTTAAAAGTGAAGCTGGAAAACTATCAGCATCCACAAAAAAACTGTAAATATTACCAAGTGCACCAATGTACTGTAAATAGTTTGTAAAGCTCTAGTTTTAAATAAAACGTTTGGGTAAAATTGACAAGAATCTTTATAGAGAGTCCTTTTTCTCGAAGATCCTTTTAGAAACCAAGAAGTTGAGTATAGCACACAGTGGCATTTTTTGGGTTTGTGCATATTGACTGATCACTTCTACGACATTTGTGATGTCAGCCTAGTAATTGTTAAGTATATTAACTTGCTTACAAATCTCATATACTGTTTTACGATGATGTATTTTTCTAAATCAAGTGTCTTATAAGGAGTTGGTTTGATCCATAAGAGAGGTCACATGTTTTTGCCCCTTCTAATCCTTTTCCTCGAGAAGGTCTATTACATATTTTTGCTTACTCAAAGGAATGCTAGATTTGTTGTGTGCTACCTCAATTTCCAGAACATAGCAGAGTATTCCTAATTATTAGTTACAAAGTGTTTTGTAAGGTGCAACTTTGTGGCTTGTATTCCTGTCAAGTTACTTCCCCAAAGCACAATAACATCCATATATACAATCAAAATAATGATGTCAATCACAAACACAAACACTGAATTTATAGTGTGATTGTCGGAACACAAATTGGATTAAGACATGAGATAATTTATCAAACCAAGTACGTGGACCTTGTTTAGTTAGTTCGTAAATGAATTTGATCATCTTTCACACTTTCAAGAAGACTCCCCCCGGGCAACAATCCACGAAGGTTGTTCCATGAAAACAATTTCAAGAGATCCCAATAAAGTAAGGTGTTATGAAATAGATAATGCATTATTATTCACAAATAAAGCCCTCTCCCATAAATAGTAGATATGGATACAAGGGTTGAAAATGTAAAAATATTGTAACATAAAATGTAAAACAATCTAACACTACCCCTCATGTTGGGTTGGTAACATTGCTCTTTGCCCAAGCTTGCCAATAATTTCCTCAAAAAAGATTCTACCTAAACCCTTGGTGAGAACATCCGTAAGTTGTCCTTCAGAGGGAACAAACAAATGTGTAGGCACCGGTAGAGGTTGTAGAAGACCCGTCGGAAAAATATGATCTGATATGTTCCACTGGCAAACAGCGCTGCCCGCGATGAATGCTTGTACTTGTGCATCCCTTTCAAAAGAATTCTTCTCAAAGCGACTTTCTTTAATAAAAACCTACTTGAGAAAGTGTACATGATAACTTGAGGGTTTTGTATCTGTAAATGAAGTCACTAAATATGCAAGCTGCAGAGATCCATTTATGGATGGAAACAAGCTTCTTAATGTTGGAATATACGTTTTGATGAGAAAATCAAAAATTTGGTTTCATCAAGAACGAAGATGAGTCTTTATGTTTACAGGAGGATTAGTGAGAGCATTATTATTTTCCTGATATTATATGTAGATGACATACTGTTGATCAAAATGTTATTCTGACCCTATAAGCTGTAAAGAAAAGGCTACAAGATAGCTTTCTCCTGAAAGACTTGGGTGAAACAACTTATATACTTGGTATAAAGATCTATAGAGATACATCGAATATGTTGTTGGGGTTGGACCCAAAATTTATACATTGAGAAGGTATTAAAACGATCAACATGCTTGAGTCCAAGAAGGGATTCTTGCTCATATCACATGGTGTGAGCCTCTCTAAGGACCAATGTCCTAAATCTTTAAAATATAAGGACTGCATGAAGTTGATTTCATATACTTTCGGAAATTGGATCAATCATCCATGCATGTTATGTACATGACCACCCGATGTCTCATATGATTTGAGTATAACTAGCAGATATAGTCTGATCCTGGTGATGGTCACTGGACAATAGTCAAGAATACACTGAAGTACTTGAGAAGGACTAAGGATGTATTCTTGGTATTTGATAAAGAGGAAGAGCTCGTTGTAAAGGGTTACACGGATGCTAGCATTCAAACTAATATGGACGACTCAAAGTCTCAATCAGGTTTTGTCTTTTCCTGAATAGTGAGCTGTGATGTAACAACCTTATTATAATAATAATAATAAAACAAAACCTAACCTATCCCATATAACCCGAGAGCCAAGTCCCCCCCCCCCCCATATCTCATTTCTCCCGTCCTGGTATCGTGCGCTGCAAGGAGTCGGACGACTCTACTCCCGTTTCCGCCTCCTGCGTACCCCGACGGATCTGATTATGTCTCCTGCGCTCCCGTCCACCTCTGATCCTCCATCCCGGGCCCCTTGCCACCGCCGCCGGTGCTCCATCTTCTCTCGTGGTGGCCGACGGGAGATCTTCCCCTCAAGCAACCGACAACCTCTTTCTCCTTCTCCTTCTCCTCTTCTTCATTCTGTGAGTATATCACAAGGTAAATCCTCCCCTCTTCCCCCCCCCCCCCCCACGTTTATTTTCTTTAGATAGTTAAAAAGTTCTTCGTCTCCTTTTCCAGGGCAGCAACTCTTTCTCCGGGAACCCTAGCTTCTCCTTGTTTCGGTCGGTGGATCTCAGAGAAACTCCTAGGGTTTTCGTTCGAGGCTCCTCTACTGGGTCTTTGAGCCTATATCTGGTTTCCTAGGGTAAGAAACTCCGACAACTCTTGTTTTCAAATTTTTGCCCTAATTTTGTTGCAAAATTTTCACCCCCGATTTATGAAATTACGCCGATCCCTCTTGCGCTTGTCGAGTATCCGTCTAGCATCAATTCTTGTTTGTATTTCCGGTGTCGCTCTTCAGATCTAGTTGTGGAATCGCTCCAAGCCCTCTCCGATTTAGGGTTTCCCGAACCTGAGCGTTATCAGAACCCTGCATTCCTTGTGGTAGTTCCATATCCCCTCATCCTTGAGGGAGGTAAAATTTTCTAACTCCTCTTGTGATGTGTTGTGCGGTTTACAATGTCTGATCAAGCGTAGAAAGCCTCGTTAAGGAGAATGTTTCTTTAATTTTTGGGTCTTGCACAGGTTCAGATAGAGTCTTCGGCCTGGTTTGCGCCGCTTAGCTGTCACCAAAGTTGTCAGGATCGCGATCCAGATCATAGGATCTTACGATCCTACGATCCAGATTTTGTAAATCGATCCTGATTTTGTAAAGCGATCCTCGATCCGACCTTACTATCAGATCTGATCCTACCTCGAAACGATCTCCTGTAGGATCTCGATCTTGACAACCTTGGCTGTCACCGACAGTTTAAGTTTCGCCTTAAGGCAAGTAGAGAACCCCATCCCACATGCAAACTTTGGATTTAGTCATTGTACCTGTTTTCTATAATTACACGTGTTATTTGATAACCCCTGAACCAACACATTTTTTTTTCCTTTTTGACAATGTGTAATATGAACCGAGTCACTACCATATGAGATACTTAAAAAATTTTGTGATCGTAAGCAATTCTTGAAATATAGAATCTAATCGGGCATTGTCTGCTGGCATGGTCACGGCAAGCAGGATTACCTTTCCAACAAGACTTGCACGCGGATCTGAGTGTGAACCATGTGCGCCCGCTGGAACACTACATCACTTCATCGATTACGGTTTACAATAATACTTGAACAATTTTAGGCTAAGCTCCGAGTAGGCTAACAAATTTCAGGAATTTCTATTGACTCTGTTGTTTGTACGTTTACTAGCTTTACTGCAAGATAAAATGGTACTCAATTATGTATGTTAATTTTGCACATGTTTAAATTAATTAACCTACTCACTATTTTATCCTAAATTTTGAGACATTTTCCTTCTTGTTTGGATTTGTCATAGGTTCTGTGACTGCGTCGTCTGCTTCCTGAGTTGCTCAGTGCTGAGTTCATGTTTTCCCTGGAGGTTTATTTTGTGTTGTTGTATCGTAGCCAGGTTCTATGTATTTATTTCCTTTACTGTCAGATTTAATTATCATGTACTAGTATTAACAGTCATTTTCTTCGGTTTCTTGACAACTGCTAGACTTGTATTGATGTAACGCATATATAAATTAATGGCATTGTTTATTTTTAGTCATTGCATTTATTCTTATATCAGTGATGTGTATGTATCAGGAGATTTTATCAAAGTGCATGTGTACAACTCGTATTCGTCGAGATGGACCCCACCAACGCCAGGTGGGCAGAAGTCAAAGTCAGCAAGTCAAGACGGAGGTCAGAGTCAACGTGCCAGCTTGCAGAAGGCCTGGGCGAGTATGACGAGCTCCCCTTGCATACTCGCCAGGTGGCGACTAGGCCAGTTGCTCGCCCAGCCGTGCGAGTTCCACCAGGAAGTCGCCTAGTCGCCGAGGGGTGGGGGTATAAAAATAACCCCCCTGCCCCAGTATTTTCCTATAAATAGTGTAAGACCCCCTCCCTTACCAAGGAGGGAACCCGGTATTATCCCAGAATCGTCGCGTTACGGTAATACTTAGCGCACACGGGCTAGTCGACACCGCAAGACGCCGATCCTGCCGGCTAGTACGATCATTCAACCTATCGCCAATCGAGAAGAGAAGCAATTATACATTAAGTCCACATCACAAAATCATCATAATATAAGTCAAATGAGAGATCCAATAGTCCACAATGAGTACAGAATGAAAGAGAAAATGGCTTATGTCCAGTACATAGTAATCAATTTCTCTCTCACAAAATCTAACCAAGCGGAAGCTAATCTATCATCAGTACACGCGTCATCACCTAACGCTGGGTTGCAGTAGAAGTAGTAGTAGGTGGCGTCAGCTCCTCATGTCCTGTCACCTCGTCCTGTTGGTGCTCCAGCTCCTCGAGCTCCTAAAATGATACGGTCACAACCGACCGTTAGTCATAAAGACTAAGCCATTTTGTCCTCGCCTCACCCCCGCGACTCCTAGTACCGAGCGGGAGGACGAAGCGGAGACAACAAGGGGTATAATAGGAAAGCAGGTGACAGTGAATCTAATCTATCAAAATTATGTAATAACAAGTATATCTCTACTCTAATAGTTCTATATGGTACAAGTAAAGTAAGAAAGAACTTTACTGAAAGGAAATGTTGTAAGCAAAGTAGAGAACGAGCAGGAAATAACTATCTACTGTTAAACATCATCACAGGGAGTACCTTAACTTATATGAATGTTCATACAAACTTATAAGTTTAAGGTCCACAAATTTAACTTATCATATAAAAGAGTTCATACTAATTATATGATAAGGATCTATGGTGCGTATGTCTTAAGTATATATGTATGATATGATATGCGGTTTATGATTTATACAAGTGCAACTCACCCACACGACTCTGCGCACAAACCTTTAGTTCCGACTTTTTGGAGTTAGCTTAACCTCAGGTACAATCGTTGTGCCTATGACAGCAGTGGAGCGGGCGTCTCCACTCCTAGGAGGGTATACACACTACCAGGCCTAGACATTCCGTACTCCTCTGAAGAACACACTAGAGTCACCACGTACTAAACCGCTGCTAGTCCACCAGACTTTTAGGTCGGGTGTGTGTTTTTAGGGATTGTCCTTCAGACCGCAGTATAAACAACCTACTGGCCCCTCAAACCCTCACACCTCACCTGAGTCACTGTACTGTCATCGGTGTGACGATTGGCCCAGTACCGCATGACCCGCCACATATGTTTTATGCACATGCAATTTGTTTCCAACTCGAGCCTCCAGCTCACAGGACAAAACCCGTCCTGTATCCAAACATCCGAGCCTCCAGCTCGCAGGACAAAACCTTTCCTGTAACCTCCAACCCTATACGGGTGAGATTGTCACATCATTCTCTTAAACTATTAGACTAGTCTTGTCTAATGCTTATTAGGCATAGCAACTTATGGTTAGTCCTTGGAATGCCTAGGGCATACCCGTGAAAGCTCTCTCGGGGCACTATGAACTATGATTGGTTGAAGCCCAAAGCTCCATTTCTCAAGGACACTTACTTGTATTATTGTTTAACCATTATTAAATACCCAACTCTCAATATTGCTCTTAAGTGAACCTGATGACTTAAGAATTATTGGAAAACGACGGTCTTCCGCCGGTCTCCGGTCTAATTACTTTTTCTTGGGCTTTGCACTCTAACACTCATTACTACTTGACACCAACCAGGGTTCCAACTTCCTAATAACTTCTCAATTCAACCTCCTATCATATCCCATGTGGGTCCTAGTGTTATGTATTACTTTATAAGAGCAACCCACGACCTAATTCCAGACCAAACGAAAAGACTTTTAATTTCCTTGTGCCAAATGCCCCTAATTATTTATCATGGGTTTGTCATGTATGTAATATTGATTATTCAGAATTTCATCAGCTTTCTAATTATTTTGGACCATAATTTAAATTAATTAATTAAGTGACCTAGGTCACTTTGAACATAAACTACTCTAACCAGTGGTCCATTATGTCTAAATAAATTATCTGAGCTTCATCTAGGTTAAAAATATCTGTTCATCAAAAATCATGATTTTCCAATTTGAATTTTCATATATTTTCTATTTATGATTAAATCCATAAATAATTCATTTTCCAAATGAAGTACTTAAAATATACAACCAAAAATTTCTAAAAAAGTACTGGTGATCAAAATTGATATAATAATACTTACAACAGAAATTCATGATCCTAGTCAGTTATTTGCCTTATCATAATTTCATATGGATATTGTTACCAAAATGCCACTGCTTGGGTTTTCAGCATATATAATCATCCAAAAATTCTCAAATCATTATACTGGGTTTGAATCACAGAAATATGATGCTATAAATTTTTTCATAATTTTTCAACAGTATTTTTCCTTACTTTTAAATTAATTTCACAAAAGGGTAAAATTGTAAATCTACTATATACACAAGATATAGTACTCAAATAGACTTATAACTTTTTTCAGAGATGTAAAATATCATATTAGGGCATGTATCAAAATTTTAGAATTTTACAAGGTCAGTAGACCTATATCTCATTTTTTTTTCTAAACGGTCTTACTCTCCATTAATTCAAAATAATGGGATTTTTGTTCCCAAAAATCCCACTCTTCCTATGGGAGGTGTAATTCATCCCTATAACCTCTGTCCAAAATCTCATGGACATTCATTGTGCCAAATGAGCTAACTTCCTATTTTTACATTTGGCACCATATATTTACAAATCTACCTCCACCATGAATGTTGGATTTCCCCAAAATACAGAGGTCCAAATGGCCTGAAACTTTTATCATGGTCATATCATGACCCAATGGCCATGCCACCCAAATTTAAAGGCATTTGGAAGAGAGAATCTTCTAATATTCCATTTATTTAATAAATGATATTTCTATTAAAACTATACAAAAATACATCCCAAAAATTCTGATTTTTGGACTAGACCTAGGTCTAGCATAAACACATGCATGTCAAAAATTTCATGACATGTGGACTTAGGGTTTGGCTTGGGCACTCATTTAAACATTTGCCCTAGCCTAGGACTAGTCTTAGTAGAATGGCCCTACAGGGAGCAATATTACTCCAAATTTCCAGTTCAAGGTGTCAAATCAAAGGTAAGACTTATATCTACCTTTTTCATGTTTGACATTATTTCTGAAAATGCCTCTAAAAGGCCTAAACCTTACAAACAAGTTGTTGTTCAAACAGTGACAAAAAAATAATCATTTAAATAAACCTATAGTTTTATTATAAATAATGGACGGCATCACCTCATCTTCCCCAATGAGTTGATGGTCCAGATTGCCCCAACCTGGGCAAACCTTGATCTTGCATTTACCGGCCTTCTGGCCGCCTCCACCGCCGGCGATTATCACCACCACCTCCATTGAGGTGGCGGCTAACGTTTCCCGGCGACGTGGCCGCCGGAGTGGCTCCTCCGGCGAACCCGAGCAAGAAGAAATGCTCGGCATGCTCCCTCTCACATGGCATCAGGCTTATTTGAGCCCGATATCTCTCCTAAAAGAGCTAGACAGCTAGCACAGAGAGAGGGGAGGAGAAACGGACCCTTAGACGAGCTTGACGGCAGGTTTGGTGATGATGCGTCATGGCCGACCCTTGCTCCGGCGAGCTAGCTCGTTTGCTGATTCCTCCGGCTAATCCTCTGCTCCTTAGGGTTCACTAAAGGTGATGGTGGGGTGGAATGGAGGTGAGGTTGGCTGGTTTAATGGCTTTGACTTAAGAGGAGTGGTTGGGCATGGCCGGCCGTCATTGAGCATGATTCTTCCCCATGCCGCACGTGTCAGCTATGTAATGGACCGCCAATTAATGCCATAAATATGTTTTATTGAAATAAGGAATAGATTTACTGTAGAGATAGATTCCAAATGTCTCATCACTATTTTATCCTGAACCCGATTCAACTTATATAAAGAGAACCGGCCAACATGATTTTCAGAGAAAAATTCCAAGTCCAAAAGCGTTGAGTGGTGTCGACACCACTCAACGCCGCATTGAGTGGTGTTGACACCACTCAACGCTGCCAGTAATCTTCAGTCAAGGCATTGACTGGTGTCGACGCCACTCAACGCCGCGTTGAGTGGACGCCACTCAACGCCGCGTTGAGTGGTGTCGACGCCACTCAACGCCGCCAGTAACTTAATTCAAGGCGTTGAGTGGTGTCAACACCACTCAACGCTGGCAGCAACTTAAGTCAAGGCGTTGAGTGGTGTCCACACCACTCAACGCCGCGTTGAGTGGTGTTAACACCACTCAACGCCTCCAGCATCTTAAGTCAAGGCGTGAGTGGTGTCGACACCACTCAACGCCGCGTTGAGTGGTGTCGACACCACTCAACGCCACCAGCAACTTAAGTCAAGGCGTTGAGTGGCGTCAAGACCACTCAACGCCAAAGTCATCCTGCAGCGTCTAAGTAAAACGGCGTCAAAAGCGTTGAGACCACTCAACGCCACGTTGAGTGGCGTCGAGTTCACTCGACGCTTCGTCGAATGGCGTCGAGACCTCTCAACGGCTAAAGTTTCCCGAGTCTTGTAAGTTAAATTCGTCGGGATCACTCGACGCCTTCTCAATGACGTCGAAATCACTCGACGCCTAAAGTATTTCCCGAGTGTTTTTAAGTTAAATTCGTCGTGGCGTCGTGTTCCCTCGACTCACTCGAAGCTTCCCGAGCCTGAGTCAATTCTCTTGACTCAACGCGCGTGAGGGGCCTAGCACGAAATGGATGTTACAAATAGGACTCCGGGGGTAACGAGGAGAAGGACTGGAAATCCCAGTCAGGATCTCGCGAGCTCTACTTCTTGGATATCAGCTGAGCCTTTGGATTCCTTCTCCTTAGAGACCAGGTCGCGACTTAGTTATCAGCTAGTATCCCTCTACCTTGATCAGCCAATTTTGGTTGTGGAGGGGTTGCTTCTTCCAAACATCCGGGTACGTGGTGGGACCTTCCTTTCGTAGCATCCGGGGTCCTGTTTGTTGACTTTCTTCTTCGTCCTAGCCTCTTTAGTCGTTTAGCTTTGTTGTGGAATCAGTAATCTAGGGATGCCTTGATCTGATTTTTAAGGTAGGGAATTTTCTCGGCTTCAAACACTTGTGCGTGAGCGTAGATCGCAGCCGAGGAGGAAAGTTTCGTAGTTTGGCGAGATAGCAAGTGGTGGCGAGCATGGAGAGTTGGTCGGCAACTCGGCGGGCCTGATAATCCCGCAGGTAGCGAGTTCGTGACCGTGACAGCTTTCGATGACTTCGCATAGAGGATCGAGAGGACCATCCTCGTCGAGCTTTCTCATCGCCCCGATGTCACGGCGACCTCCGCCCGTCGCGTGACACCGTCGGATGAGGAAGCGCCGCCGAGGCGAGCTGGTAAAGAGCCCGCTTGGGTAAGAGAGGAGCGACCGATGCAGTCTCGGCACTATCTGACAGGTAACCAGGGGATTGGATTCCGAGATCCAGCCGTCGGCGAGGTATTGCGATACTCGCCAGTGGGAGCGAGTATGATGATTCTAGCGAGGATGAAACTAGTCATCGCCAGGGAAGGAGGAGACCCTTTTCTGACGAGATCCTCGCGGCCCCAGTTCCTGAGGGGTTCAAAGAGCCCGTCCTCACCTACTACTCCGGCAGAGATGACCCAGTCACGCATCTCCAATGGTTTGAGGACGTGGTGTCGATCCGTAACATGCCCGACGCCTTCAAGTGTAAATTCTTCTCCATCACCTTCAAGGGTAACGCAAGGGACTGGTTCCACCAGTTGCTAGCCGGTTCCACCTACTGCTTCGTCGATCTGCGGTGGAGCCTCATGGCAAGGTTCGCGACGTCTAAGAAGAGGAAGGAGCAACGACCCTCTTCAAGATCATTCAAGGCAATAATGAGAGTCTCGGCCACTACATCGATCATTTTTTAGGAGGAGGTCTTAGAGGTGGAGGAGGTGGACGGCTTCACTCTGATGCTGTCCCTCAAGTTTGGTTTGAAACAGGGGTTTCAGCATGGAGATGGGGTCTAAACCCCCCAGGTCCTTCGAAGAGATGGTGGAGAGGGCAAATACGTTCGTCCAGGAGAGGAGAAGAACAAGAACTTCTTGGCGCGACTGGATGGGATGAGCCGTTGGGGCAGGGAGAGGAAGACCTTCGGAGGCGAGAGTGGAAGGCTGTCGGAGAGACAGGTCGAGAGGAGAGGGGAGGAACCGAGAAGGGAGGAGCCAAGGAGAAGAGAGTCGAAGAGAGAGAGCGGAGGAGGAGGGAAGAGCCTAGGAGGGCATAAGAGCGAAGGAGGCAGGAGAGGCCCCGGAGACAGAAGAGGGGAGGCCCGCAGAGGCTGGAGAGGAGAGGTGAAGAGAGGCGATTCCAGTATCAAGCGAATCGGCCCTAGTGGAGACCGACTGCTAGGACGCGGCCCCAGAAAGAGGAGAGGAGGTAACGGCAACCGCAGGAGGAAGGCCGAGGAGGAGGAAGAAGAGAAAGCGGTGGTTATTGCCAGTCAGGGCAACAAGCGTCGCCGGAGGGAGCAGCGGGCGATGCGTCAGGAGGCAGAGATTCCCCTCTACTGCGATATTCATCAGATAGAGGGGCACGAGACATTGGCCTGCTCGGAGTTCTGGAAAGCAAGGAGGAGGTTGGAGGCCGGAGTGGCAGAAAGGAGCAGCAGAGACAGTAGGCCCCGATGGGGAAGTTGGCATTCCAAGCTCCAGCAAGGAGGAGAAATGAGGATCGGGTCGATCTGGGAGGTCGCGGAGAGGTGATCCACGGCCCAGGAGGCGGGCAAGTCGGTGTGATCAACGGCGGGGCCGGACTCGGAGCTTCCCGCAAGGGGAGTCTCCATCAGATCTATCGGAAGAGTGTCGCCTCTCAGAGCGTCGCCTCGACCTCTCAGGTTCCTCCACCGCTGGATGAGATCACCTTCTCCAGGAGGACATGCTAGGGAATGAGAACCCCTTCCATGATGCCCTAGTCATCCAGGCCGTCATCGAGGATTTCACCGTCAACCGAATCCTTATGGACAATGGGAGTTCGGTGAACGTGATCTTCAAAAAAAACCTTCGTTAGGCTTCAGGTGGAGGCGTCTCCGGTACAAGCTGCAGATGTAGGAAAATTTTTACAGACGGGTCTCGTTCCCAAATGTAGGAACGATTTAAAATACAGTTGAAAATCAATACTAAAATACAGTTATACCCTAAAAATACAGTTGAAAAGTTCAATATTAAAATACAGTCGTACTTAATATTGAACTTCAACTGTATTTTTTAGTACAACTGTATTTTTCTCTTGAAGTGCAACTTTATTTTAAACCCGTTCCTACATTTGGGAACGAGACCCGTCCCTAAAATTTTTTAGCAGATGTACCCCTCTTTGGCTTTTCGGGAGAGAAGAAAGAGATGGAGGGAGCAGTAGAACTTCTTGTCACCTTAGGAGGGACTTCGATCTGATGTCGTTTCGTCATCGTCGACGCGCCAAGCGGATACAGCGCCATCTTTGGGTCCCCTCATCAACTAATTCAAGGCGGTCCCATCGTCTTATCACCAATGCTTAAAATACTGTCGGGGAGACGTCCAAGTACGGATCAGAGGGGATCGAAAAGCCTCCAGGGAGTGCTATCTAAACGCAATCAGTACCACCAGCTGGATGGAGGATGCAGAGAGGTTAGAGAAGATGCTGGAGAAATAAGAAGGCTTGCGTGTTGCTGAGGAGTTGGAAGAACTGGAGGTGATCTCCCGGAAGGGGGAGCCGGTTTTGTTGAAGGTTGGAGGATCCTTGCCGATGGAAGGAAAGATCAAGATGGCCACTTGCCTGCAGGAGAACGTTGATGTCTTTGCTTGGAGTGTTTGGCGAAATGTCAGGGATCGATGTCGATGTTGTCTGCCATCGTCTCAACTTGGATCCGCAGTGGCCCCCTCCGTCAGAAGAAAAGGAAGAGTGCCACCGTGTTGGTCGGTCCGATCAGAGAGGAGGTGGAGAAGCTGCTGGAGGCAGGGTTTGTCTCGGAGATCCAGTATCCAGGCTGGGTCTCCAACGTTGTAATGATAAAAAAGCCCGGAGGGGGCTGGAGGTTATGTATCGACTTTTCTATGTTGAATAAAGCTTGCCCGAAGGATTGCTACCTCTTGCATCAAATCGACGCGTTGGTTGATTCCGTCGTCGGATTTCCAGTGATGAGTTTCCTTGATGCTTTTTCAGGATATCACCAGATCCGGATGCATCCCCCCGACTGCCGAGATGTCTCCTTCATCACCAGCGATGGCTGCTACAGCTACAAGATGATGCCTTTTGGGCTCAAGAACGCGGGCGCAACATATCAGAGAATGATGGACCAAGTCTTCAAAGGGCAGAAGAGGCGGAACCTGGAAGTGTATGTAGATGACCTCCTTGTCAAGCAAGAGCGTCGCGGAACATATACAAGATCTGGCAGAGACCCTTCGCCACCCTGAGAAAGTATAAGATGCGACTCAATCCGGCCAAGTGCGTCTTCGGGCGGGTAGAGGGAAGTTCCTAGGTCACCTCCTCACTCCAAGGGGGTGGAACCTAACCCTGATAAGGTGAAAGCCATTCTGGAGATGGAGTCCCCAAGGGATCCCAAGGAAGTGCAGAGATTAACCGGAAGGCTGGCAGGCCTTTAGTCGTTTCCTCTCCAAGGAGGGAGAGAAGTGTTTCCCGTTCTTCAAGACTCTCCGAGGCAACCAAAAGTTTGAGTGGACCGTGGAGTGTGAGGAGGCCTTTGGAAAACTCAAGCAACAGCTAACCAAGCTCCTCTCCTCTAAGGCCCGCAGGAAGGAAGATCTCCTACTCTATCTGGGGGTGGGAGCCGAAGCGGTCAGTTCAGTGCTGGTCCGAGAAGAAGAAGAAGCAACTCCCCGTCTACTATGTGAGTAGAGTGCTGCGGCAAGCGAAGACTAGATACCCTATCCTCGATAAGCTAGTTTTTGCCCTGGTTAGTTTCTGCTCGCAGGCTTCGTCCGTATTTTCAGGCCCACTCCATCAAGGTCATCTCCGATCATCCGCTGCATAGTATCCTGGATGGAGTGGAGCATTCAGGCAAGTTGGCCAAGTGGAAGTGGAGCTTAGCGAGTTTGACATCTCTTACTCTCCGAGGATAGCAATCAAGGCCCAGGCAGTGGCATACTTTCTGACCGACTTCTCGGCGAGGTGGAAGGAGACGCAGGCTCTTCTAGCCCAGTCTCGTGGAAGACGTTCGTGCATGGGGCTTCGGCAAACATTTCGTGCGAGCCGGAGTCGTGCTAGTGAGCCCGCAGGGAACCGGGATCGAGCAGGTTGTCGAAATCCTCTTCCCTGTCACAAATAATCAGGCAGAGTACGAAGCCACGTTGGCCGGCTTGCGTCTCGCCAAGGAGTTGGCAATCAAGGATATCAGGGCCTTCACCGACTCGATGGTGGTTGCGTCGCAAATCAAAGGAGAGTTTGAAGTATACGACCCCGTCCTGCAAAAATACTTAGTCAAGGTCAAGGGTTTGATTGGGGGTTCCAGTCTTTCTTCGTCGAGCATGTACCCCGAGAGGAAAATTCAGAGGCCGATTATCTCTCCAAGTATGGTCCTCGGGCTGGGGGAGTGACCGAGTTGTTTCGACCGTCCATCGAGGAAGGGGAGATGATGGAGATCGAGTAGAGAGCTACGTGGAAGGACCCGTTGATTACGTTCTTAACAACCGGCCAGCTTCCCGCCAGCAGATCAGAGGAAATTCTGGTTCAAGGCTGCTCACTACCTGCTGCAGGAAGGAGCTCTATCGCAAAATAATCTCAGGCCCCTTAGCCAGATGTTTGTCAGAGATCGAAGTCCCTCATGTTCTAGAATAGATCTATTCAAGAGAGTGTGACAGCCACTCAGGAACTCGTACTTTGAGCAGAGGATTCTAAGGCACGGCTACTTCTGGCCGACCATCCCGAGGGATGTCGAGGCCTTCTCGAAGAAATGATCTAAGTGTCAACTCTTCGCACCACTTCAGTTGCAACCTGCTCAGCACCTTCGCTCGATCACCGCTTGTAAGATCCGCCTTTTCCCTTTTCGAAGGCATCCCGGATCTTATGCCCAGAACCGCCGCCTTACGGTGACACTAACTCCTGAGTTAGTCGACACCGTAAGACGCCGATTCTGCCGGCTATTACGATCATTTTTCACTAGAGATGCAAGTAAAAGTGTATAAACAAGCTAATACACATGTCCACAGAAATCACAGAGCATATCATATATATGGAAATGAAAGTGCTACTATAGTCCATAATGAGTACAAAAGAGAAGGTAGGGCTTATGCCCATATACATCAATAGAAATCAGACTCTCTCTCACAAAACAGAAAGCTGTAAACTATGCTATCTACTACATCTCCTCCCACCTGAGGTCGTGCGGTAGTAGTGTCTGGTGGTGGTGGTAGCTGCTCCTCATGCCCTGCCTCCTCGTCCCGCTGGACGTGCTGGTCCACCTCCTCGAACTCCTAAAAAGGGGGAGTCAACGTATGTTAGTCAAAAAGACTAAGTCGTATCCTCAACACCTCCTCCTGTCGCTCTTAGGCACCGGATGGAAGGAGGATGCGGAGGACAACAAGGGTAGCAAAGTGGAAGCAGGTGACATTTCTATCTAGCAGGAGTAAGTATAATCTAACAGTTCTATATATAATCTAGCAGTTCTATATAAAGTGCAAGTAAGTAAAGACAGTGCAGAAAGAAAAGGACTGCAGTAAGAAGATAGAACTGGAAGTAAATGCAGTACAGAAAGGAAAGTACGCTACTGCTACTCCTACTCCTATCAATATCACAGAAGTACCCCAACTTATATGAACGCCCATACGAACTTATAAGTTGGGTTTCCAAAAGTAACTTATCATATAAACCGCCCATACAATTTATATGATAAGGATCTATGAAGCGTATGTCCTAATGAATGAACGTATGTTATGATGAGTATGTTAAACATGCAAGTGCAACACACACACACGACTCCGTGATCACAGACCTTTAGTTCCCTCTTTTTGAGAGCTTGCATCACTCTCAGGTACTACCGTTGTGGCTACGGCAACAGTGAGCGGGCTCTCCACTTCTAGGTGGGTATATGCACTACCAGACCTAGACCCCTCTCATACGCCTCTGTACACGTCCTAGGTGCACTCTAGAGTTTTGCGTACGTTTTTTGCTGACTACCTCTTCTTGTAGGTCGAGTGTACGTCTTCGGGGATTCCGCAGTATTATATATTTAGCATACTGGCCCCTCCACCCGTACGCCTCGCCCGAGTCATCGTACTGCCATCGGTGGATCGACTGGCCAGTCCCGCGTGACTCGCCACTAATTTTATGCACATGCAAGGTATTAATCTGAGCTTCCTGCTCGTACTGGTATTGTTAACACATTCCCTCCAATCCAATTTGGGTGAGCAAGTGCTTGTATCCCTCCAACCTTAAGAACAGGTGAGCAAGCCACTCGTATCCCTCCAACCCCGTTAGGATGAGCTCATTACTTGTATCCCCCAACCTTGTGAAACAGGTGAGCAAGTAACCCATATATGTTTCCAACCTTATTTAACCGGCGAACCTATCGCGTAGATCTCCAAGCCTATTTACTACTCTCGTCTAAGGTTTATTATACATAGTGATTTAGAGTGAATCCCAGGACTGCCCAAGGCATGCCCCGTGAGGGGGTCTCGAGGGCACTAGGAACCAAGACGGGCATGAAACCCGAAGTTCCCTTTCGCAAGGATAATTAGTTTAGTTGATGTTTACCCGTTACCCACGATTCTCCTTTAGTATTACTCCTTAGTGGCCTAATGACTTATGGTATTAATCGGAAGTCGAGGTCTCCCGTCGGACTCCGTTATGCCTATTGTAAAGTGATTTGCACTCTATCACTCGTTACTATACTTATGACGTAATCAACACCACCCGGTTTATTCCCAATTTCCACGACTATCCCATTTTATTCTATCTCCCGGTGGTCCTAGTAGGGTAAAACCTACTTATTCTAAATGTAGCCCCAGACCTAATACCACCCTGCCATTTCCAAATTACACTACCATCCCCATCGTTCTGTTCATTAATCTAGGGTGGTATTATCTAGATAGGTATTTACGTACGACACTTCTATCGAGACTGAGCGACTAGGGTAAGATGACCTAACTAATGATCAATTGAATGAACTTCCAAATGCATTGTATTGTGTTTAATCACATGAGATTATTATAGATATGATACATCGATTTATTCATTATTTTCTCCACCAGAATCATTCAATTATTGTTAAGGGTAAGATTGTCATTTTCCCCGTACACTTATAAATTAAATCTTCAATTTATCAAGTCGAATCTCAAGGGCTCGAATATGTCTCCATGAGTTTAAATAATATCATTAGGGTTTGTAAATCTTCTAAACCCTAGTTTGATTCATTTTAGAAAATTCTTAAGTGTTCACCAAATTCTCAAAAATTGTCAAATTCACTAAGTGTGGGATTTTTGCTCCCCAAAAATCCCAACTAATTTGGGGTTGAAATTATACCCTACTGGTCTACTAAATCAGGGGGGTGTGTGCATTCTAAATGCACCCCTTTAGGCAAATATCATAAACAGGTTTTACATTTGCTATTTGCACCCCGAGCCTAATAGTTCAATCCTTGCATGTGGGTCTTTCCTAACATGACTTGTTCCAATTTCAGAAAATTTCTACCACTGGTCTATATGGTCCCTAAGGGCCAGCCACCAAAATTGGGGCCATTTGGAGTTAGCTAACTCCAAGAATCACCTAGTTAAGCCCTAGGGGTAGTTTGGTAATTTTCCCACATTTTGTTTCCCAATCAAGCCCATTTTTGGGCAGACCTAAATATGCCCTAATTATACCTCTGACCAAAATCTCAGGTCAAGGGGCTTCTGGTTTGGCTTGGGCAGCCATTTGAAATTCTGCAAAATTGCTATTTGCAGCCCAAGCCAAATATTATTTCTCAAACATGCAAGTGAATTCCTCAACATGCAGTGCATCAATTTAGCCCAAATTTTAACCATGGGTCTAATATACCCATGAGAGGGTGCCACCAAAATTTGGGGCCATTTGGAGTTAGGAAACTCCAAAAATCACATTTATTTACTTTTGGGTAATTTTGTAAAAACTATAGCAAAATGTTCCCCAAAAATTCTGATTTTTTGGGAGGGCCTAGATAAGCCTAATTTAGTAACCTAGCCCAAATTTCAGCCCATTTGGACCAAGCGTTTGGGCTGAGGAATTAATTTAATTTCTGTCCTACCTAGGAGTAGTCCTAGTAAAATGGACCTACAGGGCAGAATACTTAACCAAATTTGATGAGTAACATGTCAATAAAAGTTAACACAGAGATCTACAATATTCATGTTGGGCAAAAATTCTACAGGTGGCTATAAGGGCCTTAAAATCAACATGCAAAGTGACTGCCAAAATGTCACAAATTAATACACTATTCATTAAATGAAATAGTAACAGATTTATTAAAAATAACTTAATGCATGATCAGCCTGCCCGAATTTTAAAGAAGATCGGACGGTGCCTGTATTTCTTCTCCATGCAACATGCATGGCCAAAACCCGTGCTGGTGGTTTGCGGGGCCGTTCCCGCCATCGCCGGCGGCGGGACCTCCGGCCAAGTCTTCCCCGGCCTCACGGTGGTCGGGGCTTGAGCTGGCCGGCGACTGGGCGGCGGAGCGGCGGACGGCGGCGGGCGCAACCGAGCCGAAATAACTCCAGCCGCCATTTTTTCCAGAATTTCAAGCTTTTGATTTCTAACGTCGAGCTCGTTTGAGCACGACCTCTAGCCTAGTTGATCTAGGAAACTAGTACGCTTGGAGGGGAAGAGATACGGACCATTGCGGCGGTTGTGGTTGAGGGTGGCGGCGGTTTCCCATAGCATGCAAACTCCGGCGAACTCCTCTTTGGTTGGCCATGGCAGCAGTGGTTTCTTGCTCTCTCTGGGGTGGAATGAGTGGGAATGAGGGTGGAGCTCGGTTTGGGCTGGAGATTTGGGCTGAGATAAGAGAGGGGGAGATCACCAATGATGGGCGATTTCACCAAAGGCGATTTCACCAATGTGGGGGTGGCTCGGTTGGCCTGGGTTGAGCCGGCTGGTGCTTGGGAGTGGGCCCTACTGCTCCAAGTGGGTTAAATAAACCCTAATGGGTCGGGTTCCATGAGTAGAGTTGGATTGGGTGAGTGGAGAGGTGGGGTTTGGCTCACAAAATAAAATAGGCTAGATAGGCTCGGGTTTGGGCTTGGACCCAAGGCTGCATGGTGGGTCCCCTCTCCTCCTAATACTCCTACATGGT
This sequence comes from Platanthera zijinensis, assembly GCA_039513925.1. Lineage (NCBI taxonomy): Eukaryota > Viridiplantae > Streptophyta > Magnoliopsida > Asparagales > Orchidaceae > Platanthera > Platanthera zijinensis. The sequence goes on along the minus strand of CM077098.1, from coordinate 61,160,319 downwards.
CAGCCACCCTTTGTGGGTTGGGGGTGAGCCCAAGTGGCCCAAAATGACTCCTTAGCATTTTCTCTCTCCTATTCCTCCTCTTTTCTCTCTCCTAGGTAATTCCCAAAATTACCATTGCATGCCCCTATTTTTCTCTTCCATAGGGGTATAGGGTCACTTTAGACCCACCAGTGATTCTGGGTTGTTTTGGGTGGACCCAACCTAGTGAAATGGGCTAGGGCACCTTTTCACTATTTAGGTCAACATGATGACTTGACCCAACATGGGTCAACTAGTTGACCCCATGGCCTACCCTAGGGTCCACTTAGATTGTATTTAGGGTTAGGGCAATGTGGTGGGGTCATGGTGGCTAGGGTTTGTATTTAGCCTAGTTTGACCTAGGTTGACTTTGGCCCCATAGTGGGCCCCACATGGTCTAAATCCTCCTCCTAGGGTCAAACCTAGCTAAACCCTAGCATCCACCACATGTCTAACCCAAATCTAAGTCATTTGAAATTTGGGATGTTACAAACCCTATAAACAAAAAAAAATTTCGTCCCCGAAATTTAAGTTCGGGCTACGGGGTTTCTACGACAAGCTTATAAAGATTCGAAACGTAACTAAAAGGAAAATATAAACTAAGTTGTACTTGAGGAGATAGCTCCGGGTGTCGCTCCATCATGAGATCCCTCGGCTCCCAGGGTGCTCCTCCCGTCCGTGGTTGGACCACAACACTTCACGAGAGGGACCTTCTTTTTCCGCAACACTCGGACGGCGGTATCGTCGATCCGGACCGGCTCTAAACGAACTGATCGATCTGATGCTACTGGTCCATCGGTAGTAAAATATGCTGCTCAGGGCGAAGAGTGCTCGTCGTAGGGAGGAGACGTGGAAGACGTCGTGCAGAGTTCCCAACTCTATCGGTAGCTGCAGTCGGTAAGCCAGGGGCCGATCCGCTCCAGGATCAAGTAAGGCCCCATATATCTCGGACTGAGCTTCTTGTGCCCCCGCACCGGGAAACACCGTGCACTGGACGTATCTTCAAGAAAACCCTGTCTCCCACCTGGAACTCCACCTTACGATGCCGCGCATCGTAATACTTCGCCTGTCTGCTCTGGCCTCCAACATCCGATCTCTGACCAGACGTATCTGAGCCTCCGTATCCTCGACATACTCTGAACCGTGAGCTCGTGTATCCTCATCTTGTACCCATGATAGGAGGTGTCCGACACCTCCTCCCATATAGTGCCTCGTAAGGAGCCATTCCAATGCTCGTCTGGTGACTGTTGTTTAAAGAAAACTCAATCAAGGGCAACAGTCGCTCCCCAGGCTTCCCCGTATCCAAAATACAAAGACGCAGCAGATCCTCCATAGTCCTGTTGGTCCGCTCTGTCTGACCGTCGGTCTGTGGATGAAGGCAGTGCTGAAAGAGAGCTGCGAACCTAAGTAAGCATGCACTGCCCTCCACTCCCTAGAAGTGAATCGACCGTCACGATCCGAGGCAATCGTCCTGGGACGCCGTGTTATCTAACGACTGCTCCACAAACAAGTAGCGTACTTTCCTTTCTGTACTGCATTTACTTCCAGTTCTATCTTCTTACTGCAGTCCTTTTCTTTCTGCACTGTCTTTACTTACTTGCACTTTATATAGAACTGCTAGATTATATATAGAACTGCTAGATTATACTTACTCCTGCTAGATAGAAATGTCACCTGCTTCCACTTTGCTACCCCTTGTTGTCCTCTGCATCCTCCTTCCATCCGGTGCCTAAGAGCGACAGAGGAGGTGTTGAGATACGACTTAGTCTTTTTGACTAACATACGTTGACTCCCCCTTTTAGGAGTTCGAGGAGGTGGACCAGCACGTCCAGCGGGACGAGGAGGCAGGGCATGAGGAGCAGCTACCACCACCACCAGACACTACTACCGCACGACCTCAGGTGGGAGGAGATGTAGTAGATAGCATAGTTTACAGCTTTCTGTTTTGTGAGAGAGAGTCTGATTTCTATTGATGTATATGGGCATAAGCCCTACCTTCTCTTTGTACTCATTATGGACTATAGTAGCACTTTCATTTCCATATATATGATATGCTCTGTGATTTCTGTGGACATGTGTATTAGCTTGTTTATACACTCTTACTTCCGCATCTCTAGTGAAAAATGATCGTAATAGCCGGCAGAATCGGCGTCTTACGGTGTCGACTAACTCAGGAGTTAGTGTCACCGTAAGGCGGCGGTTCTGGGCATAAGATCCGGGATGCCTTCGAAAAGGGAAAAGGCGGATCTTACAAACTGGTATCACTTGAAAAATACGATCATTAGAGAAAGAAGTCCACAACACTGGAACACCCCGCTCGAGAGTAGTTTGCGGACAAACTATTCAGCGGAAGCAATGGTGTGCCCATGTGTAAAAAGTCACACTAAATAGTCCATTAACAATGAGTTAGGCCAAACTTTGAAGATTTGGACTTAAGAATCACCTTTTTGCAACCTCTACAGGTCGCCGTGCCACAGAACGTGGTCCCTCCCCTCCGGCTGCCACTCCGTTCATGCAGACTGAGATGGGACAGACCCTTACTGCGATCCTAGACGCATTTAGAGCCCAGCAGGCCCGGCACAGCTGCCAAATCCGGGGTCAAACTGGTTGAGTGCGTTCAGGAGCTTGTCCCCGCCCATGTATCACGGGACGGAGAATGCTGTGAAGACAGAGGAATGGCTGAGGCCATACAGGAGATGCTTGCAGGCATCAGTTGCCCCGGTGCAACAGGCAGTACCCTTGGCGACTTCTGCTCTAGATTCACATGCTCGGAGATGGTGGAAATCCATGATGGATTCCACATATGCTGATAGGGACCCATCAGAGATCTCATGGGAGGAGTTCAGTGAGTCCGTCCTTGGACATTTTGTGACAGATACAGACAGAGACGAGTTGGAGGAGAGGTTTTTGAAACCTCAAGCAGGGACTCGTCAGTGATTGAGTACCAGAGGGAATTCTCCCATCTGGCCAGATTTGCAGGCATTCATGATCTAGAGGACCGAGGTATGCAAAGAAGTTCTACCGAGGACTTAAGGATTCAGTGCGGCAGGCACTGCTATTTATTTCTCATGGATCATCGACAGAGATCATCGAGATGGCAAAGAAGCACGAGGCGGACAAGCTTATGACACAGAGTAGAGGGAAGAGGCCACTTGATGGGCCATGGCACGGAGAGAGTAGTAGAGGCCCCCAGAGGGGCAAGGTCATTGGGTTCAAACGGGGTGGGGGACGTCGTCGTCCCAACTACCGACAGGAGAACTACAGGAAAGAGAATACAGGACAGGGAAACTTCCAGGCAAGAGAGGTCAGTATATGCTCCTCCAGAAGATTCAGACCGATCGGGGAGGTCAGATGAATGGTCTGTTTTGGGTGCTACCAGCGGGGGCACTATAGAGCTGATGTCCGTCCGCAAATGTTCCGTCAGCTTCCGTCCTCCTCCTCCCCCTCCTCAGAATACCCAGCATACCAGGTAAGAGGTCGAGGACGGCCTGCCGAGGACCTTGGCCGAGGACGAGGGAGAGATCAGATGTAGCCTGGATCTTGCCGTTCCAAGAAACCCAGAGGAGGTCATTACAGGTAATTTAAAACCTTAAAAGTTTTATTTCCTTCAAATTCTTTGTTCTTATTACTCATTAAGCGTAGTATAACACTCGTTAAATAATCAAAACCTCAGACATAGTCATCGTCAATGGCAAACCCGCCCATACCTTATATGACACGGGTGCTACACACTCGTTCATATCAGAAGCCTTCATCAAAGGGCTAGATGGCGTGGAAAGATTCACGGGCACGGAGAGAAGGGTGCGTCTGCCCGACGGCTCGGAGATAGTGACTACGGAGCATTGCAACCTGGAGGGCGAGATCGCTGGCAAGATATTCCAGATACCGGGACGATCCTGATGCTGCAGGACTTCGACATTATTCTGGCATGGGTGGTTACTTGGAACTACGCCCAAATAGACTGTCTGTCCAAGAGGATCACCCTCAGGCATGGCGACTCCTACGTCACCATCGAAGGTATCCGACCTATCCCATCTCTTTCATTATCTTCCGTACAGGCTGTCAAAGCCTACGAGCAGGGCGAGGAGGTGTATCTTGTATGCTTCGAGATGATAATACGGAGACGGCCATTTTCCGATATACCCGTGGTCGGGATTTCTCCGACGTATTCCCGGAGAAATTGCCCGGACTACCGCCGGCCAGAGACACCGACTTCCGTATCCAGTTGATACCGATGCCAAGCCCGTATCCCGGCACCGTACCGGATGGCTCCAAGGGAGCTGGCAGAGTTCAGGACGCAGTTACAGGAGCTAGTGGAGTCCGGATTTGTCCGGCCTAGTTCATCACCCTGGGGAGCACCAGTTTTATTCGTGAAGAAGAAAGACGGTTCGCTCCGGTTGTGCATTGATTACCGGGAGTTGAACCGGCTTACGGTCCGGAACACTTACCCACTGCCACGGATTGATGAGCTGTTCGATCAGCTTCAGGGAGCATTCTGGTTTTCGAAGCTGGACTTGAGATCTGGATACTATCAGCTGCGCGATCCAAGAGAGGACATACCGAAGAACGGCGTTCAGTTCTCGGTATGGCTTGTTTGAGTTCACGGTGATGCCCTTCGGGCTCACGAATGCGCCCTCAGCATTCATGAGTCTGATGAACCGTGTATTCGAGCCTTACTTGGATCGGTTCGTCATAGTCTTCATCGACGACATTTTGGTCTACTCCAAGACCAAGAGGAACATACGCAGCATCTATCGTTGGTTTTGGGAAAGCTGAGGAGCATAGCATGTATGCTAAGTTCTCTAAGTGCCAGTTCTGGCTTAAGGAGGTAACATTCTTGGGACACACCATCAGTGGGCTGGACTAGCCGTGGATCCAGCTAAGATCGAGGCAGTTAGAGATTGGCCGCAGCCGAAATCGGCCACGGAGATACGCAGCTTCTTGGGGCTAGCAGGCTACTACCGCAAGTTTGTGGAGGGTTTTTCCAGGATAGCTCTCCCCCTCACATCCTTGACGAAGAAAAGGCAGATTTCATTGGTCTGAGAAGTGCGAGGCAGCGTTCCAGGAATTGAAGAGCAGGCTCACCTCATCCCCTATCCTTGCACTTCCAGCTGGGAAGGAAGGATTCCAGATTTACACCGACGCATCATACCAGGGGATGGGTGCTGTCCTAATGCAGCACGGTCATGTGATAGCATACGCTTCGAGACAGTTGAAGAAGCACGAGCACAACTACCCAGTCCATGACCTAGAACTCGGGCAGTGGTATTCGCATTAAAGATATGGAGGCACTATCTGTACGGGATCTATTGTGATATTTTTCTCCATCACAAGAATCTCAAGTACATCGACACTCAGAAGGATCTGATCTACGCCAGAGGAGATGGCTAGAATTCCTATGTGACTATCAGTACAAGATCCATTACCACCCGGGAAAGGCAAACACTGTGGCGGATGCCTTGAGCAGGAGAGCCCGGCACTACTGGTCCGGAACCTCGGGTGGGAGCTATGTCGTTGGCTCAAATGATGAAGGGCATGCACATTACTGTGGTGTCAGAGACTGAGCCAGAGCTGTACCGGGAGTATCTGAACTCCCTGATTAGCGATTGTGACATTCGGGAGCGCATCTGGGCGCATCAGAGGCAGGATGCAGATTTAGAGCCGATATTCGGAGCCCTAGCTGAGGGCAAGCAGAGGATTACACGCTACGCGACGACCTCGTTCATTTCCGTGGCCGTATATATATACCCGCAGGAGGTGGTATCCGGGAGGATATACTCAGGGAGTCGCACCACACACAGTACTCAGTGCACCCCGGTATCACCAAGATGTCGGCTGATTTACGGAAGAGCATGTACTGGCCCGGGATGAAGAGGGAGATCATACATTATGTTACACACTGCGAGGCATGTCAGCTAGTGAAAGCTGAATGCAAGAGCCCAGGAGGGTTATTACAGCCATTACCGGTGCCAGAGTGGAAGTTTGAGGATATTGCTATGGATTTTGTGCATGGGTTGCCTCGCTCCCACTCTGGGCACGATTCCATTTGGGTCATCGTCGATAGATTGACCAAGGTAGCCAGATTCATACCGATCCGGAAGGATGCCCCAGTTGCCGTATTGGTAAGATTGTTTGTGGAGCAGTTCGTTAGATACCACGGCGTCCCCAGGACGATTGCCTCGGATCGTGACGGTCGATTCACTTCTAGGGAGTGGAGGGCAGTGCATGCTTACTTAGGTTCGCAGCTCTCTTTCAGCACTGCCTTCCATCCACAGACCGACGGTCAGACAGAGCGGAACCAACAGGACTATGGAGGACCTGCTGCGTCTTTGTATTTTGGATACGGGGAAGCCCTGGGAGCGATTGTTGCCCTTGATTGATTTTCTTATAACAACAGTCACCAGGCGAGCATTGGAATGGCTCCTTACGAGGCACTATATGGAGGAGGTGTCGGACACCTCTATCAGGGTACAAGATGAGGATACACGAGCTCACGGTTCAGTATGTCGAGGATACGGAGGCTCAGAAACGTCTGGTCAGAGATCGATGTTGAGGCCCAGAGCAGACAGACGAAGTATTACGATGCGCGGCATCGTAAGGTGGAGTTCCAGGTGGGAGACAGGGTTTTCTTGAAGATACGTCCAGTGCACGGTGTTTCCCGGGTGCGGAGGCACAAGAAGCTCAGTCCGAGATATATGGGGCCTTACTTGATCCTGGAGCGGATCGGCCCCTTGGCTTACCGACTGCAGCTACCGATAGAGTTGGGAACTCTGCACGACGTCTTCCACGTCTCCTCCCTACGACGAGCACTCCTTCGCCCTGAGCAGCATATTTCTACTACCGATGGACCAGTAGCATCAGATCGATCAGTTCGTTTAGAGCCGGTCCGGATCGACGATACCGCCGTCCGAGTGTTGCGGAAAAAGAAGGTCCCTCTCGTGAAGGTGTTGTGGTCCAACCACCGGACGGAGGGAGCACACCTGGGAGCCGAGGGATCTCATGATGGAGCGACACCCGGAGCTATTCTCCTCAGGTACAACTTAGTTTTATATTTTCCTTTTAGTTACGTTTCGAATCTTTTATAAGCTTGTCGTAGAAACCCCGTAGCCCGAACTTAAATTTCGGGGACGAAATTATTTTTTTTGTTTATAGGGTTTGTAACATCCCAAATTTCAAATGACTTAGATTTGGGTTAGACATGTGGTGGATGCTAGGGTTTAGCTAGGTTTGACCCTAGGAGGAGGATTTAGACCATGTGGGGCCCACTATGGGGCCCAAGTCAACCTAGGTCAAACTAGGCTAAATACAAACCCTAGCCACACCATGACCCCACCACATTGCCCTAACCCTAAATACAATCTAAGTGGACCCTAGGGTAGGCCATGGGGTCAACTAGTTGACCCATGTTGGGTCAAGTCAACATGTTGACCTAAATAGTGAAAATGGTGCCCTAGCCCATTTCACTAGGTTGGGTCCACCCACACCAACCCAGAATCACTAGGTGGGTCTAAAGTGACCCTATACCCTATGGAAAGAAAAATAGGGGCATGCAATGGTAATTTTGGGAATTACCTAGGAGAGAGAAAAGAGGAGGAATAGGAGAGAGAAAATGCTAAGGAGTCATTTTGGGCCACTTGGGCTCACCCACCACCCACAAAGGGCAAAGGGTTGGCTGACCATGTAGGAGTATTAGGAGGAGAGGGGACCCACCATGCAGCCTTGGGTCAAGCCCAAGCCCAAACCCGAGCCTATCTAGCCTATTTTATTTTGTGAGCCAAACCCCACCTCTCACTCACCCAATCCAACCTACTCATGGAACCCGACCCATTAGGGTTATTTAACCCACTTGGAGCAGTAGGGCCCACTCCCAAGCACCAGCCGGCTCAACCCAACCAACCCGAGCCCCCCCCCCCCCCCACATTGGTGAAATCGCCTCCTTGGTGATACCGGGTGCACTGAGTACTGTGTGTGGTGCGACTCCCTGAGTATATCCTCCCGGATACCACCTCCTGCGGGTATATATATACGGCCACGGAAATGAACGAGGTCGTCGCGTAGCGTGTAATCCTCTGCCTTGCCCTCAGCTAGGGCTCCGAATATCGGCTCTAAATCTGCATCCTGCCTCTGATGCGCCCAGATGCGCTCCGCGAATGTCACAATCGCTAATCAGGGAGTTCAGATACTCCCGGTACAGCTCTGGCTCAGTCTCTGACACCACAGTAATGTGCATGCCCTTCATCATTTGAGCCAACGACATAGCTCCCACCCGAGGTTCCGGACCAGTAGTGCCGGCTCTCCTGCTCAAGCATCCGCCACAGTGTTTGCCTTTCCCGTGGTAATGGATCTGTACTGATAGTCACATAGGAATTCTAGCCATCTCCTCTGGCGTAGATTCAGATCCTTCTGAGTGTCGATGTACTTGAGATTCTTGTGATCGAGAAAATATCACAATAGATCCCGTACAGATAGTGCCTCCATATCTTTATGCGAATACCACTGCCCCGAGTTCTAGGTCATGGACTGGGTAGTTGTGCTCGTGCTTCTTCAACTGTCTCGAAGCGTATGCTATCATATGACCGTGCTGCATTAGGACAACACCCATCACCTGGTATGATGCGTCGGTGTAAATCTGGAATCCTTCCTTCCCAGCTGGAAGTGCAAGGATAGGGGATGGTTGAGCCTGCTCTTCAATTCCTGGAACGCTGCCTCGCACTTCTCAGACCAATGAAATCCTGCCTCTTTCTTCGTCAAGGATGTGAGGGGGAGAGCTATCCTGGAAAACCCCTCCACAAACTTGCGGTAGTAGCCTGCTAGCCCCAAGAAGCTGCGTATCTCCGTGCCGATTTCGGCTGCGGCCAATCTCTAACTGCCTCGATCTTAGCTGGATCCACGGCTAGTCCAGCCCCACTGATGGTGTCCCAAGAATGTTACCTCCTTAAGCCAGAACTGGCACTTAGAGAACTTAGCATACATGCTATGCTCCCTCAGCTTTCCCAAAACCAACGATAGATGCTGCGTATGTTCCTCCTTGGTCTTGGAGTAGACCAAAATGTCGTCGATGAAGACTATGACGAACCGATCCAAGTAAGGCTCGAATACACGGTTCATCAGACTCATGAATGCTGAGGGCGCATTCGTGAGCCCGAAGGGCATCACCGTGAACTCAAACAAGCCATACCGAGAACTGAACGCCGTCTTTGGTATGTCCTCCTCTTGGATCCGCAGCTGATAGTATCCAGATCTCAAGTCCAGCTTCGAAAACAGAATGCTCCCTGAAGCTGATCGAACAGCTCATCAATCTGTGGCAGTGGGTAAGTGGTTCCGGACCGTAACCGGTTCAACTCCCGGTAATCATGCACAACCGGAGCGAACCGTCTTTCTTCTTCACGAATAAAACTGGTGCTCCCCAGGGTGATGAACTAGGCCGGACAAATCCGGACTCCACTAGCTCCTGTAACTGCGTCCTGAACTCTGCCAGCTCCCTTGGAGCCATCCGGTACGGTGCCCGGGATACGGCTTGGCATCCGGTATCAACTGGATACGGAAGTCGGTGTCTCTGGCCGGCGGTAGTCCGGGCAATTTCTCCGGAATACGTCGGAGAAATCCCGAACCACGGGTATATCGGAAATGGCCGTCTCCGCCATTATCATCTCGAAGCATACAAGATACACCTCCTCGCCCTGCTCGTAGGCTTTGACAGCCTGTACGGAAGATAATGAAAGAGATGGGATAGGTCGGATACCTTCGATGGTGACGTAGGAGTCGCCATGCCTGAGGGTGATCCTCTTGGACAGACAGTCTATTTGGGCGTAGTTCCAATGTAACCATACCATGCCCAGAATAATGTCGATGTCCTGCAGCATCAGGATCGTCCCCGATATCTGGAATATCTTGCCAGCGATCTCGCCCTCCAGGTTGCAATGCTCCGTAGTCACTATCTCCGAGCCGTCGGGCAGACGCACCCCTTCTCTCCGTGCCCGTGAATCTTTCCACGCCATCTAGCCCTTTGATGAAGGCTTCTGATATGAACGAGTGTGTAGCACCCGTGTCGTATAAGGTATGGGCGGGTTTGCCATTGACGATGACTATGCCTGAGGTTTTGATTATTTTAACGAGTGTTATTCTACGAAGGCTTAATGAGCTTATAAGATCAAGTAATTTGAAGGAAATAAAAACTTTTAAGGTTTTAAATTACTTGTAATGACCTCCTCTGGGTTTCTTGGAACGGCAAGATCCAAGGCGTACATCTGATCGCGACCCCTGCCTCGGCCGTGATGTCCTCGTCCTCGACCTCGGCCTCGTCCTCGACCTCGGCCCTGGTATGCTGGAGGAGGCCAATGGAGGGGGTGGAGGAGGAGGAGGAAGCTGACGGAACTGCTGCGGACAATCAGCTCTATAGTGCCCGGCTGGTGTACACCCAAAACAGACCACTTGTCTCTGACTTGCTCTTCCTGCCCGATCGTGGCCATGAATCTGAAGAGGTGGAGGAGCATATACTGGGGGAGGCCTCTGCTCCCTGATGTAGTTCTCCTGTCTGTAATTCTCTTGCCTGTAGTTCTCCTGCCGGTAGTTGGGACGACGACGTCCCCAAACCGTTTGAACCCAATGACCTTGCCCCTCTGGGGGCCTCTACTACTCTCTCCGTGCCATGGCCCATAAAAGTGGCCTCTTCCTCTACTCTGTGTCATAAGCTGGTCCGCCTCGTGCTTCTTTGCCATCTCGATGATCTCTGTCGATGATCCATGAGAAATAAATAGCAGTGCCTGCCGCACTGAATCCTTAAGTCCTCGGTAGAACTTCTTTGCATACCTCCGGTCCTCTAGATCATGAATGCTGCAAATCTGGCCAGATGGGAGAATTCCTCTGGTACTCAATCATGAACGAGTCCCCTGCTTGAGGTTCAAAAACCTCTCCTCCAACTCGTCCTCTGTCTGTATCTGTCACAAAATGTCCAAGGACGGACTCACTGAACTCCTCCCATGAGATCTCTGATGGGTCCCTATCAGCATATGTCAGAATCCATCATGGATTTCCACCATCTCACGGGCATGTGAATCTAGAGCAGAAGTCGCCATGGGTACTGCCTGTTGTACCGGGCAACTGATGCCTGCAAGCATCTCCTGTATGGCCTCCAGCCATTCCTCTGTCTTCACAGCATTCTCCGTCCCGTGATACATGGGCTGGGGACAAGCTCCTGAACGCACTCCAAACAGTTTGACCCCGGGATTTGGCAGCTGTGTCGGGGCCTGCTGGGCTCTAAATGCGTCTAGGATCGCAGTAAGGGTTTGTCCCATCTCAGTCTGCATGAACGGAGTGGCAGCCCGGAGGGGGAGGGGACCACGTCTCTGTGGCACGGCGACCTGTAGAGGTTGCAAAAAAGGTGATTCTTAAGTCCAAATTCTTCAAAGTTTGGCCTAACTCATTGTTTAATGGACTATTTAGTGTGACTTTTTACACATGGGCACAACATTTCTATCTAGCAGGAGTAAGTATAATCTAGCAGTTTATATATAATCTAGCAGTTCTATATAAAGTGCAAGTAAGTAAAGACAGTGCAGAAAGAAAGGACTGCAGTAAGAAGATAGAAATGGAAGTAAATGCAGTACAGAAAGGAAAGTACGCTACTGCTACTCCTATCCTATCAATATCACAGAAGTACCCCAACTTATATGAACGCCCATACGAACTTATAAGTTAGGGTTTCCAAAAGTAACTTATCATATAAACCGCCCATACAATTTATATGATAAGGATCTATGAAGCGTTATGTCCTAATGAATGACGTATGTTATGATGAGTATGTTAAACATGCAAGTGCAACACACACACGACTCCGTGATCACAGACCTAGTTCCCTCTTTTTGAGAGCTTGCATCACTCTCGGGTACTACAACGTTGTGGCTACGGCAACAGTGGAGCGGGCTCTCCACTTCTAGGTGGGTATAAGCACTACCAGACCTAGACCCCTCTCATACGCCTCTGTACACGTCCTAGGTGCACTCTAGAGTTTCTGGTACGTATTTTGCTGACTACCCGTCAGTCTTGTAGGTCGAGTGTACGTCTTCGGGGATTCCGCAGTATTATATATTTAGCATACTGGCCCCTCCACCCGTACGCCTCGCCCGAGTCATCGTACTGCCATCGATGCATCGACTGGCCAGTCCCGCGTGACTCGCACTAATTATCCATGCGAAGGGAACTTCGGGTTTCATGCCCGTCTTGGTTCCTAGTGCCTCGAGACCCCCTCACGGGGCATGCCTTGGGCAGTCCTGGGATTCACTCTAAATCACTATGTATAATAAACCTTAGACGAGAGTAGTCTAATAGGCTTGGAGATCTACGCGATAGGTTCGCCGGTTAAATAAGGTTGGAAACATCATATGGGTTACTTGCTCACCTGTTCACAAGGTTGGAGGGATACAAGTAATGAGCTCATCCTAACGGTTGGAGGGATACGAGTGGCTTGCTCACCTGTTTCTTAAGGTTGGAGGGATACAAGCACTTGCTCACCCAAATTGGATGGAGGGAATTGTGTTAACAATACCAGTACGAGCAGGAAGCTCAGATTAATACCTTGCATGTGCATAAAAATTAGTGGCGAGTCACGCGGGGGACTGGACAGTCGATGCACCGATGGCAGTACGTGACTCGGGCGAGGCGTACGGGTGGAGGGCCGCCAGTATGCTAAATATATAATACTGCGGAATCCCCGAAGACGTACAACCTCGATCCCTACAAGACTGACGGGTAGTCAGCAAAATACGTACGCAAAACTCTAGAGTGCACCTAGGACGTGAACAGAGGCGTATGAGAGGGGTCTAGGTCTGGTAGTAGCTTATTTACCCACCTAGAAGTGGAGAGCCCGCCTCCACTGTTGCCGTAGCCACAACGGTAGTACCCGAGAGTGATGCAAGCTCTCAAAAAGAGGGAACTAAAGGTCTGTGTATCACGGAGTCGTGTGTGTGTGTTTGCACTTGCATGTTTAACATACTCATCATTAACATACGTTCATTCATTAGGACATACGCTTCATAGATCTTTATCATATAAATTGTATGGGCGGTTTATATGATAAGTTACTTTTGGAAACCCTAACTTATAAGTTCGTTATGGGCGTTCATATAAGTTGGGGTACTTCTGTGATATTGATAGGAGTAGGAGTAGCAGTACGTACTTCCTTTCTGTACTGCATTTACTTCCAGTTCTATCTTCTTACTGCAGTCCTTTTCTTTCTGCACTGTCTTTACTTACTTGCACTTTATATAGAACTGCTAAGATTATATATAGAACTGCTAGATTTACTTACTCCTGCTAGATAGAAATGTCACCTGCTTCCACTTTGCTACCCCTTGTTGTCCTCCGCATCCTCCTTCCATCCGGTGCCTAAGAGCGACAGGAGGAGGTGTTGAGGATACGACTTAGTCTTTTTGACTAAAAACGTTGACTCCCCTTTTTAGGAGTTCGAGGAGGTGGACCAGCACGTCCAGCGGGACGAGGAGGCAGGGCATGGGAGCAGCTACCACCACACCAGACACTACTACCGCACGACCTCAGGTGGGAGGAGATGTAGTAGATAGCATAGTTTACAGCTTTCTGTTTTGTGAGAGAGAGTCTGATTTCTATTGATGTATATGGGCATAAGCCATACCTTCTCTTTTGTACTCATTATGGACTATAGTAGCACTTTCATTTCCATATATATGATGTGCTCTGTGATTTTCTGTGGACATGTGTATTAGCTTGTTTTATACACTTTTACTTCCGCATCTCTAGTGAAAAATGATCGTAATAGCCGGCAGAATCGGCGTCTTACCGGTGTCGACAAACTCAGGAGTTAGTGTCACCGTATAAGCGGCGGCGATTCTGGGCATTAGTTTTAGTTGATGTTTACCCGTTACCCACGATTTCCTTTAGTATTTACTCCTTAGTGGCCTAATGACTTATGGTATAATCGGAAGTCGAGGGTCTCCGTCGGACTCCGTTATGCCTATTGTAAAGTGATTTGCACTCTATCACTCGTTACATACTTATGACGTAATCAACACCACCCGGGTTTATTCCCAATTTCCACGACTATCCCATTTTATTCTATCTCCTGGTGGTCCTAGTAGGGTAAACCTACTTATTCTAAATGTAGCCCCAGACCTAATACCACCCTGCATTTCCAAATTACACTACCATCCCCATCGTTCTGTTATTAATCTAGGGTGGTTATTATCTAGATAGGTATTACGTACGACAACTTCTATCGAGACTGAGCGACTAGGGTAAGATGACCTAACTAAATGATCAATTGAATGAACTTCCAAATGCATGTATTGTGTTTTAATCACATGAGATTATTATAAATATGATACATCGATTTATTCATTATTTTATCTCCACCAGATCATTCAATTATTGTCAAGGGTAAGATTGTCATTTTCCGTACACTTATAAAATTAAATCTTCAATTTATAAGTCGAATCTCAAGGGCTCGAATATGTCTCCATGAGTTTAAATAATATCATTAGGGTTTTGTAAATCTTCTAAACCCTAGTTTGAATTCATTTTAGAAAATTCTTAAGTGTTCACCAAATTCTCAAAATTGTCAAATTCACTAAGTGTGGGATTTTTGCTCCCAAAAAAATCCCAACTAATTTGGGGTTTGAAATTATACCCTAACTGGTCTACTAAATCAGGGGGGGGGGGGGGGGTGCATTCTAAATGCACCCCTTTAGGCAAATATCATAAACAGGTTTTACATTTGCTATTTGCCCCGAGCCTAAGTCGTTCAATCTTTGCATGTGTGGGTTCTTTCTAAACCAACATGACTTGTTCCAATTTCAGAGAAATTTCTACCACTGGTCTATATGGTCCCTAAGGGCCAGCCACCAAATTGGCATTTGGAGTTAGCTAACTCCAAGAATCACCTAGTTAAGCCCTAGGGTAGTTGGTAATTTTCCCACATTTTTTTTCCCAATCAAGCCATTTTTGGGCAGGACCTAAATATGCCCTAATTATAACCTCTGACCAAATCTCAGGTCAGGGGCTTTGGTTTGGCTTGGGCAGCCATTTGAAATTCTGCAAAATTGCTATTTGCAGCCCAAGCCCAAATATTATTTCTCAAACATGCAAGTGAGATTCTCAACAACATGCAGTGCATCAATTTAGCCCAAATTTTAACCATGGGTCTATATACCCATGAGAGGGTTGCCCACCAAAATTTGGGGCCATTTGGAGTTAGGAAACTCCAAAAATCACATTTATTTACTTTTGGGTAATTTTGTTATAACTATAGCAAAATGTTCCCAAAATTCTGATTTTTGGGGAGGGCCTAGATAAGCCTAATTTAGTAAACCTAGCCCAATTTCAGCCCATTTGGACCAAGGGTTTGGGCTGAGGAATTAATTTAATTTCTGTCCTACCCTAGGAGTAGTCCTAGTAAAATGGACCTACAGGGCAGAATACTTAACCAAATTTGATGAGTAACATGTCAAATAAAAGTTAACACAGAGATCTACAATATTCATGTTGGGCAAAAATTCTACAGGTGCTATAAGGGCCTTAAAAATCAACATGCAAAGTGACTGCCAAAATGTCACAAATTAATACACTATTCATTAAATGAAATAGTAACAGATTTATTAAAAATAACTTAAATGCATGATCAGCCTGCCCGAATTTTAAAGAAGATCGGACGGTGCCTGTATTTCTTCTCCCATGCAACATGCATGGCCAAAAACCCGTGCTGGGTGGTTTTGCGGGGTCGTTCCCGGCCATCGCCGACGGCGGGACCTCCGCCAAGTTCTTCCCCGGCCTCACGGTGGTCGGGGCTTGAGCTGGCCGGCGACTGGGCGGCGGAGAGCGGCGGACGGCGGCGGCGCAACCGAGCCGAAATAACTCCAGGCCGCCATTTTTTCCAGAATTTCAAGCTTTTGATTCCTAACTTCGAGCTCGTTTGAGCTCGACCTCTAGCCTAGTTGATCTAGGAAACTAGTACGCTTGGAGGGGAAGGGATACAGACCATTGGCAGCGGTTGTGGTTGAGGGTGGCGGCGGTTTCCCATAGCATGCAAACTCCGCGAACTCCTCTTTGGTTGGCCATGGCAGCAGTGGTTTCTTGCTCTCTCTGGGGTGGAATGAGTGGGAATGAGGGTGTGAGCTCGGTTTTGGGCTGAGATAAGAGAGGGGGCGATTTCACCAATGATGGGCGATTTCACCAAGGAGGCGATTTCACCAATGTGGGGGGGGGGGGGGCTCGGGTTGCTGGGTTGAGCCGGCTGGTGCTTGGGAGTGGGCCCTACTGCTCCAAGTGGGTTAAATAACCCCTAATGGGTCGGGTTCCATGAGTAGAGTTGGATTGGGTAGAGTGGAGAGGTGGGTTTGGCTCACAAAAATAAAATAGGCTAGATAGGCTCGGGTTTGGGCTTGGGCTTGACCCAAGGCTGCATGGTGGGTCCCCTCTCCTCCTAATACTCCTACATGGTCAGCCAACCCTTTGTGGGTTGGTGGGGTGAGCCCAAGTGGCCCAAAATGACTCCTTAGCATTTTCTCTCTCCTATTCCTCCTCTTTTCTCTCTCCTAGGTAATTCCCAAAATTACCATTGCATGCCCCTATTTTTCTCTTCCATAGGGGGTATAGGGTCACTTTAGACCCACCTAGTGATTCTGGGTTGGTTTGGGTGGACCCAACCTAGTGAAATGGGCTAGGGCACCATTTTCACTATTTAGGTCAACATGTGACTTGACCCAACATGGGTCAACTAGTTGACCCCATGGCCTACCCTAGGGTCCACTTAGATTGTATTTAGGGTTAGGGCAATGTGGTGGGGTCATGGTGTGGCTAGGTTTGTATTTAGCCTAGTTTGACCTAGGTTGACTTGGGCCCCATAGTGGGCCACACATGGTCTAAATCCTCCTCCTAGGGTCAAACCTAGCTAAACCCTAGCATCCACCACATGTCTAACCCAAATCTAAGTCATTTGAAATTTGGGATGTTACACCGCTCCCTAGCCTTTTGCCATCTGGGGAATGGATTTGATCGGCCCTTTTCCTCAGGTTAGCGTACAGATGAGTTCGTTCTCGTCATGATCGACTACTTCTCAAAGTGAATCGAGGCCAAGGCGCTCGCCAAGACCACTTCACAAATCGTAAAAAACTTCATCTGGGGGGAGATCTCCTGTAGGTTCGGGATTCCTCTGGCCATCATCACTGACAACGGTCCGCAATTTGCCAGCTTGGAGTTGGAAGATTTCTACAAGCAGTAGGGACGGATCTTCGATTTGCCTCTGTGCATCATCCTCGAAGCAACGGACAGGTAGAAGCTGCCAACAAGCTGGTCATCAACCTCCTGAAAAAGAAGGTCACCAACCTGAAAGACAACTGGGCATAGCAACTCCCTTCGGTCCTATGGGCTCTGAGATCGACCCCAACTCGGCCACGGGGGAAACATTTTCAAGCTGTCCACGGTTCTGTGGCACTCATCCAGTGGAATTTGAGGTGTGCAGCCAAGAGTGATTGCAGTAGGAGATGTCAACGAAGAATGGCGCTTGAAAATGAAGAAACTTGAGACTCTCGCTGGATTATATCGAAGAACTTCGCGACTTGGCCTCCGCCCGCCCGCAAGAGGAAATCAAGAGGCGCATAGCGAAAACACTTCGACAAGAACGACCGCCTCAAGCATTTCCTCGCTGGAGACCTGGTCATGAAGAAGGTGGACGTTGCGGAAGGGAAGCTGCAGTTGGTAAGCTACATCCCAACTGGGAAGGCCACCTTCATCGTTCAGGAAGCCCTAGGCACTGGAGGCTATTGTCTGCAAGACTAAGAAGGAAAACAACTGGGAGGTACCGGAGCGGGATGACCTGAAAAGGTTTTATCCCTAATAGCCGCATGTTTGCTTCCTTGTAATATCGTTTGCCATATATATACACACTTGCGTAAAGCTGTTTCCATTGTGCTGTTGCATCACAAGACATTTGATAACTTGAAGATCAACCCTCTATCGATCCGGAAGACTAGCACTCGACTTGTTCCTCCTAAATAGCCCAGGGCGGATGATGGGACGTTGCCTCGGGAATTAAGCGTCCTTGTAAGACTGACCCCCTACACTGACGGTCGAGATCAACACCCCCTTGCATGTCGGCCTAGCTACCCCCGATCACATCTCTCCTTCGACTGGAGGAACTATCAGGAATAGGCCGAGAAGCTAACCTCCCGGACTCGAGGGAGAGCCGACCTCGCCAAGTTCCCCCTCGCGTAAAGGCGTCTCAGTTATACCCAGGGTAGGATGACCTGCCAGGGGAGAGGCAAAAGAAAGCTCAAGGGATGAGGTCATCCTCGAGTGCGTCCTATAGGGACCCTCAGAGGGATATTCCCCTTCGCTCACACACCGCATTCGAAGCCAAGTGACCTAGCCAGAGGCAATCTCTCGATCGGATCGGGACACGAGCCTTCGACCCGTTCCCCTAAATAAGCCAGTACGAGTGATGGGACGATGCCTCGGGATATAAGCGTCAGCGTAAGACCAAACCTCTGCATTGACAGTCGAGATCAGCTCCCCCTTGCATGTCGGCCTAGCTACCCCTGATTGCATCTCTCTCCGAATGGAAGAATTAATAGGAACAGGTCTGGGCGCCACCCTCCCGATTCGGCGGAAAGAGTCGTGTTGTTGAAAAATCTCCTTTATTCGCAAAGCATCGGTACAGCTAATATCTTTATCGCTCCTCAAGTAGCAGGATAAACTACTTAGCAACCGTAAAAGTCCCGAGTCGTGGGGTTACCGTAAATCTAAGTCCCTGCACGAGATCCTCTCCAGCATACTGGCCATCAACCCCCTCGGGTGAAGAAAGTTCCTCGTTGGAGTGATGTCGTAGTCCGTGATCTCTGTACGGGCTTCTCCCCTACAGACCGACTACTAGCCACCTGAGTCGACTACTTCCCACCACCAGTTGAGCTTGGCTCCTGCTGGGTGTCGACTACTTCCCATCACTAGTTGAGCTTGCCTCCTGCTGGGTGTCGACTACTTCCCACCACCAGTTGAGTTTGGCTCCTGCTCGGTGCCGACTACTTCCCACCACCAGTTGAGCTTGTCTCCTGCTGGGTGTCGACTACTTCCCACCACAAGTTGAGCTTGGCTCCTGCTGTGGTTGTCGACAACTTTCCCACCACCGGTTGAGCTTGGCTCCTGCTGGGTGTCGACTACTTCCCACCACCAGTTGAGTTTGCTCCTGATGGGTGTCGACTACTTCCCACCACAGTTGAGCTTGGCTCCTGCTGGGTGTCGACTACTTTCCACCACCAGTTGAGCTTGGCTCCTGCTGGGTGTCAACTACTTCCCACCACCAGTTGAGCTTGGCTCCTGCTGGGTGTCGACTACTCCCACCAACAGTTGAGCTCGGCTCCTGCTGGGTGTCGTCTTTGATCTCTGACTCAATTGAGCTAAGCTCCTGCGAGATAGGCGACTATGCAGGTGCGAGTTGCTTGGGCGAGCATGCGAGTAAGAGCAAGCGCGAGCAACGATGTGCGGGTAAGTGGCGGCGCTGGAATTTACGTGCGAACAACGATGACGCGAGTATGAACGACGCCTACGTGCGAGTAAGCGCATGCCGAGCTCTCAATCTCTCCGGGCCTATGAGTCTAGCGAGCATCATCAAACAGGCGATCATACATGGAAGCGAGAAACACCGAAATTTTATATATATTTCTCTCCTAAACAAAGATTACAAATTTACAAATTCCAGTTTACAAAAATCTGTACAAGTGTGGACGCAGGAGATCGCTGGCCCGCAACGACTCGTCGTCGCCAGTGTCAGGCCTGTACTCCCCATCCCCGATGGTGACATCTTCCTCATCCTCAGCATCGTCCTCGTCGTCATCCTCATCGTGACTGCCGTCGCTGCTCTCTCTGTTGCTGATGTCATTGTCGCCGCCGCTGGAGCTGGATGTCGAGGACAGGACGCGTTCTGACGAGTTCGACTCCTCGGCAAGAAGGAATGGGATGAGTCCAGCACCGTCAAATGGTCGGCCTCCGCGCCGAGGAAGCCGTCCATCCTCAGTTTGGCGAGGACGGCTTCCCCAGATGCTCGCGCTATCCCGCGAAGGATAGTGGGCATCTCATCCCCGTGCATCCTGATCTTCTTACCCATCTCGTGCGGGGACGCCACCTCCTGTGGCTCGGGTGGGCGGGCACCGGAAGGACCCGTGCGACCTTCGACGGCCTTCAGGCGAGTTGCTAGCTCGGCGGCCCGGATTTGAGAAGTCTCCAGCTCGGCCTTGGTGTTGGCGAGTTCTAGCTCGAGCTCGGAGAACTTCTTGGCCATCTCGATCTCCGTGGCCTGCGAGGATAAGTCAGTAAAGTCAGAGAAATTATCAAGTACGAAGAAACTAAGTCGCGTCGAGGAGGCGACTAACCTCGTAATCCTTCCAACGGACGGATTCCATCCCCAGCTTGATCGCCTTCTGGGTGACGACCTTCAACGCCTCCTGCGTTTCGAGCAGCTTCCTCGACGTGTATTGCCCCAGCTCGGCAGCTCGCAGCATGGAGCGAGAAGTCTGATGGGCGATCACCTCCGGGCTCAGTTCCAGCATCGACTCGGCGTCGGCTTGCCCATATAGGGTGTGAGGACGTCGAAGGCCTCCCCCTTGTCTTCCCAATCCTCCGACCAAGCGGGGAGGTTGGTGGTCAGTGACACCCGATGCTCGTCTGCAGACCAGGACACCAGCGGGTAGCCGAAGGCGTCCTTGCCCCCTCGCCCGAGGTTGAAGTTCAGGTGGCAGTAAGGCGCCCCGACCTCGGCGGGCGACTCCCTCTCATCGAACAGCTGCCAGGAATCCCTTGCGCGCTTGCTCGCATGATCGGGAGACTTGGCTTTGCCCTTCCCCATAGCGAGCTTGCTCTTGCGCGCACCACCTTCGCCGCCGGCGGGCGGACGGATCGCGGGAGGCAAGATCTCCTCGACCTCGGCAGGGAGATTTGAGGTCTCCTGGCGTGAGGATGCAACTTCTTTCGCCGAAGGCAGCGGCTTCTGCGGGAGCTCGCGAGCCTCTGCAAATTGAAGAATAGTCAGCAGTATGCTAACAGTTCGGCGACGTCTTGACGAGTATGTCAGAATCTCGCGAGTTCATACCTTCGCGGGGAGGACCTGTCAAGTACATTGACGTTGATGCGCCAATGGAGGACGCCGAATCGGCGTTCGCGGAAAGCTTACAACCAACTTCTCGCGTGCGCCTTCCAAAATCAGCGGGAGGAAGGCGACGTCGGCGTGCTGATGCGGCCTTCCCAGCACGCACGCCATTAACGATGACAGAACATCGATCCTCTCTCCCAACCACGTGCAGACGTGGCTGCTGAGAAGAGACCCCTTCTGAGTCGCGGCGAAGGCGAAACCCATGAGGTCAAACATGATCCTACTCTCCGAGGAAGCTGGAAGCCATGATGATCGTCACTCCATTGGGGTTAATCTGGGCGGGCACGATGCCGAATATATCAATATATTGGACATAGGATTTGGCGATATTCGGGCCACAATGGAAGTTGCAGCCGACTTCAAAGTGGCGAAGGGATAGGACCAACCCACCTTCGATGTAGGTGTTTAGTCGCTCATTCCGGGCGAGGAGACTGGCCGAGTATCCCTCTGGAAGATGTCGTTATTTGAAATCTTCCAGGTCTCGCTCAGAAGCTGCGGATTTCTTGAAAACCGCTTCGGTGAAGTTGATGGCGTGAGCCTGTCGGCGAGCGTTGGCGTCATCTCCAACCATCCTGAGCGAGTTGAGATTGCGAGAAAGGAAGTGCGAGTAGGAGAGAAAGAAGAGGAAGACGCGAGCAAGGGCAGTTACTCGTGAGCAAAGTCAGAAATCGCAAAAGCATACTAAAGTCTCACATACCCCTTCTATTTATAGGCAAAGGCCAGGGGGTATATTTCCTGCTCGGGCGAGTATCCACCTAAGTCGCGTCCTAACCATTAGATATACCCAAGACACGAGCCCTATCTCGCACAAAGTTATCAAGAAACTCGCAAGCTCGTCAGAACCTGCACAGAAACCAAGGCATTGCAGAAATAAGACAAAGCAAACGACAATCACAGAAAAGCTCGGCATAATTAGTACAACATACAAGCTCGCTTATTACAAATCAAATTATCCTTTACAAATCGCCAAATGCGAGTTCAAATGAAGAGAAGAGAAAATTCCTAGAGTTCTAGGAGGCCCTCGCTCCGGAAGATGGGGAGCCCCCAGCCCATCTCGCGAGCTCGCCGGAAGTGCTCGGTGGCCACCGCAATCGCGTCGTCGCCTTGCCGCAGCTGCTCCTCCATCCTCGCTAGCCGTCCTGCAGACCCCATGCTCGCGCGCATGTCGGCTAGCTCCTCGCCGAAGAGCTGGACGCGATGGTCAGTCATCCTCTGGCGCCGCTCCACCTCCTGCATCATGTGGAAGTTGGCCTCATAGGCCGCCAGGATTTCCCGCAGCTCTTCCATCCTCGCATCCTCACCTCCAGTGCCGAGATTCGGCGATGAGGTTCGCAGATGGCGAGCTGGTCAAACTTGGCCTCCAGCTCGATGTATGCGCGAGCAGCAGCGCGGCAGTACTCGTCTCCAGACAGCCCCAAGGCCTCAATGAAGGCACCGCCAGGAGTGGACGGGCGACTGTCAAAACAAAAGGAAAGTCGCCAAAACAGTTAGCGGTCAGCAGCAACAGTCAGACCAGATCAGCAATGGTGGAAGCTACCTTGCCGAGGAGAGTGTGATGGCCGAGAAAGGCAGCGTGCGGCGAGCTGTTTCTCGCAGGCCCGAGGACGGGCCGCCAGGACGCTCGGAGGGTTGCCCCCGTCCGCAACCTCCATGATCGCGGCCTCCAGACCTCGGTGGGAAGTAGTTGGGGCGCCGCCTTTCCGGATCTCGCGCCGAGCTCTATGGTGTGTGTCGAGGAGCTGTGATCTCTGGGCAGAACTCGGGGCGCGGTTCGCCGCTCGAAGGCAGAGGCGGGGTGGCGGCGGCAATGGAGTGCTCCTCGCCGGTCTTTGAGAGCTCGCCGGAGGAAGTGGCACTATGGGCGCGCTCTTCGGCTTCTGCAGATTTGAAGATGGAGGGGGCGGCGGCAATGCAGTGCTCGCCATCGACAGAGTGACCTTGGCCGGGAGAGAGGGCGACGACGCTGGGATGCTCGCCGATGACGGCGTCGAGGTAATGGGAGAGGGGCCTTTGCCCGTCCCAGGCTGCAAGGGTTTGGTCGCCAAAGGACCTCCCTTGGCTGCCGGAGGAACTCCTTTATCTGACCCCCTAGAGAAGAGGTTGATCCGGACAGTGTGCGAGATCCGTGGCCGAGGTCGAGCCCCATGAGCGTCCAGTGGAACTCCCCGCAGCGGGGCGACGTCTAGAATCTCGCCCGAAGTAGTCACTGGGGGAGCTACAAATACAAAAACGTGTTAGACAAAGGGACATGAGAATCTTCGAGCTTCCACCAAGATCGGCCAGTTTATGACCTTGCGAGGCAGCGAGATCTGCCTGCGATTGGGGCGGCGACCCGGCGAACTCCGGAATGGAAGTATCCGGCGGGGATAGCAGCGAGATGTCGGGAATGTCGCCCAGCCCGAGATCCTTGAGGAGTTGTTGGGTGCTAGTCGAAGGTTCAGGCTGGTCGGTCGGGGATGCGACTTTCTTTGCCGGGGAAGCGACTTTCTCCACCGGCGGAGGCGAGTTGTCGGCTTTATAGCAAGCAATTTCTTCAGTTTCTTTATTTTCTACTTCTTCGCGGGAGGCAGATCTGCTGCGACTTCACCTTCCCGCGGCCTCTTGGGCCTTGATGGCTCGGGTTCGAGAAATCCAGACAGCGCGGCCAAGCTCTCCTGATAGGCTTTCTCAGCAGCCTTCGACATCGCGTGCGAGCTCAAATTGCGTGCCTCAAAGACCTGCCCCCCCTATTTATAGAGTTCAGCGGGCCTAAATCAAAGGCGAGTAAGCCAGATACTCGGCCAAGCAGCTCGCCGAATAGGGGTTGGATGTTTCTTTCCGATTTCCTACGTCGCTCGAAAAGAGCGAGGATTATGTACAGCCCGTATTTGTCGAGGATGGACCCCACCAACTCCAGGTCGGCAGAAGTCAAAGTCAGCAAGTCAAGACGGAGGTCAGAGTAACGTGTCAGCCTGCAGAAGGCCTGGACGAGTATGGCGAGCTCCCCTCGCATACTCGCCAGGTAGCCGACTAGGCCAGTTGCTTGCCCAGCCGTGCGAGTTCCTCCAGGAAGTCGCCTAGTCGCCGAGGGGTGGGGGAATAAAAAGACCCCCCCTGCCCCAGGATTTCCCTATAAACAGGACCCCGGGGGTACAAGGAGAGGGACTGGAAATCCCAGTCAGGATCTCACGAGCTCTACTTCTTGGATATCAGCTGAGCCTTTGGATTCCTTCTCCTTAGAGACCAGGTCGCGACCTCGCAACTTAGTTATCAGCTAGTCTCCCTCGTACCTTGCTCGGCCAATTTTGGTTGTGGAGGGGTTGCTTCTTTCAAGCATCCAGGTATGTGGTGGGACCTTCCTGCCGTAGCATTCGGGGTCCTGTTTGTTGACTTTCTTCTTCGTCCTAGCCTCTTTAGCCGTTTAGCCTTATTGTGGAATCAGTAACCTCAGGCTGCCTTGATCCGATTTTTGAGGTAGGGAATTTTCCCGGCTTCAACAGCATGTACATCACTTTTTCATTTAAGCTTTCGCGTATAAAACAAAACAAATGATTTATTTTTCTTCTTATCTTCAAAATTAATTATTTTTAGATCTACGTTTAAATTTTATCCAGCCTAACAGACATGAATTTTCCTTTGCCCATGTTTGTTGCATCACGACCCGCCTGTAGCGCACTCTGATGGTTGTTATTAGACGGGTCTTGACAATTAGTATCAAAGGCAGGTTTGCTCCTAACAAATGAAGTACTTTGAAATTATCAAATATGTTGAACTTTATTTTTTATATATATATGTACATGCATCATCACTTCACTCATTCGTCATTATCTGTTGATCGCGGCTGAAACACGCACACACTCACTCATACGCATGAGTAGTATGCACACGAATGTTAAGTGAATATGGACAAACTTAATATTTTTGTGCATATGAATTCCCACTAAGATACACACCGCTTGCGAATATTAAATTGTATGGGTGGTTTAATATTTTCAAGTGTGTTGGCATTAGAATCATAATATGCATGACATGTTAAGTGATATGAGCACTTAACATGACATGTGAATCCATTCATGAACATTGTTAGGAATACATTCTAGGTATGATGTCATTGCATGCATAACATAACTCATTGCACAAGTATTAAGCTAAGAACAACAGATGATGATTGTACACACATGAAATTACAAATTGTTTGACATTGCATGCGATTCATTGTTGCATTAACATGACCATTACCTAAAGTTGTCCAATGAAAATGTTGTAATTATTACATGATTTACTTATCCAACAGTATTAGAATGCTAGAACCTCCACTTCAACCCTTTCTGTTTAGCTCGACTGTTTCTCTTACTCGATTCTTTTGTGTTTCTTTCAAGATGGCTCCTAAGCGATCGCAGCGCAAGAAGGCTATCCCTCATGCCGGGAAGCTTCTGGAGACGACACTGCCCAGCTGCTGAGGCAGATTTTTGAACGTCTCACTCGTCTGGAAGAGGATCGTCAAACTCCTGATCCAGCCCTTAATTCCGGCACCCTTGGAGTCACCCCTCCTGCACCTAGTTCTGGAACTGGCTCGCGCGCTAACACCCTGGTGGTCCTGCTCGTGTCAAGTCTGACTGCTCCTCCTGCAGCGATGGCGGATACGCTGACGTTCAAGAGACTGAATCCGTCGTCTTTCAATGCAAACCGAGATTTCTTCGTCATTTCTGAGTGGCTCCCCCAGATGAAGAAGCACTTCGAGTATGCTGGAGTTCCTGATGCTCAGAAGGTTCTTCTTGCGGCCTACCAGCTGACCAAGGATGCGTACACCTGGTGACTTCAGTGTCGCAGTCTCCCCAATTCTTCAGTCATGACCTGGGGACAGTTCAAGGATGTGCTCATGGAGAAGTTTCTCTCTTATGTGGAGCGAGACAAGTTAGCTGAGAGTTTTTTGTCCCTTCAGCAGCCCAGCAGGACAGTGACTGAGTATGAGATAGAGTTCTCCCGCCTATCTCTCCTTGTCATAGAGTTCGTGTCTGACGAGTCCAAGAAGATCAACCATTTTGTGAAGGGCCTCCGTCATGATTTCTGTCAGCATATGGTAGCTCATGGCGTCACCACCTATGCCGAGACTGTTGGAGTCGTCTTGTAGGTTGAAGCTATTTAGTTGGATCATGCCGCCAAGAAAATCCAGCATGGTACAAGCAATGTCGCTACATCTGACCACAAACGCAAGAGTGCTCCACCTTAGGGCAAGGTTCCAAGTCCACGGAAGTCTGTGCCTTCTGCCACAAGGTTGGTCATATCGCCCAAGTCTGTCGTTTCCTCCTGAATAAGCAGAAGACAGTTGTTCCTGCACAACAGCCACAGATGACGCTTGCATCTGCCTCCTCCGTCTGTGCTTACTGCAAGAGGTCGGGCCACTTGGTGAAAGACTGTCGCCGCAAACAGAATACTTGTTGGGTATTGTATCCACAAGAACCCAGATTTGGAGATGTCACCCTTGAACTAAGATGAATTAAGTTGTATTTGATGTGTTGCTTGAGTCATGTGTTTGCAGGACTATATTGCCAAGTGTAGACCAATGTCAGTCTACAATGGGTCATCAAACACAGGACCATACAATGTAATATCTCATTGTGTGATCCATGTTGTTGACCCATGTGTAGCCTCTCTATTGGGATACACTTCATGTTTCAAGCACTATGATTGATTGGAGAAAGAAATATTGTTGAGTTTGTTGAAGAAGAGAAAATTCTGTTTAAGAAAATTTTCTAAGTCTTTCACCCGAGTAGTTCTTTATATACTCGAGTTGAATACTTAGTTTATACTCGAGTAAGTCTATTTGTACACGAGTAAGGGAATTACTCTCAAGTATCTTGTATATAGCTCTCGGGTAGCCAAGTCAATCACTCGAGTAGATTATCTCTTACTCTCGAGTTAACAGAATTTCCTCTAAGAAATTATTCTAAGTCATTTACTCGAGTAGTCATGTTAACCACTCGAGTAGATTAGTCTTTTGTCTCGAGTTACAGAAGGAAGATGTTTGTGTTGTTTTACTTTACTCGAGTAGTCAAGATCATGTACTCGAGTAGTCTATCTACCACTCGAGTAGTCCAGGTTTAATACTCGAGTGATAAGTTTTCATCCCTCAGAATTATTTTTAAATCCATTACTCGAGTAGTGATATCCATATACTCGAGTAGTTTATCTCCTCTCGAGTAGTCCAGTTCCAGTTCTCGAGTAACCCGTTTTCCTCACTCAGAAATTATTCTAAGTCTTTGACTCGAGTATTCCTTTTTCCGCTCGAGTGGTTACTTTCTATTCTCTCGAGTAATACTTCTTGTACTCGAGTAGTTCAACTCCACGTCCCGAGTAACTATGTTAGCACTCGAGTAAGTCTTTATGTACTCGAGTAGTTACTCATTCTATTCTGAATTTTTCTCAAGGACTTCTACTCGAGTAGTCTGTTTCTATCCTCTCGAGTAATCATATTAATACTCGAGTAGCTTATATTTTACTCGAGTACTTCAGTCAGATTTGTCAAAATTTCGCTAAGTCCATAACTGACGGGATTTTCAAAAGACTTAACGTGATTGGTCCGCGTATACGTCATTAATGCTAATTATGACCGTTAGGGAGATCTTATATAAGGTCATGTCAAACCGACTAACCCTAACAAGCTGTCAAATAATATTCTAAGTCTCTGAATCGATTTTCCCTTTCCAAAAACGGAAGCCGCCGCCGATCTTCATCGTACAAACCGCCTAGGGCTTGCGTTCAAGAAGATTCAGATCAAGGTTGACTTACAGATCGAGATTGTTCTTCAACTCCTCATCATCTCTCGGTTCGTGTGAGTCAAAGAAATTTCAGATCCAGATCTTGCCGAGTTTCTTCTTCAACTATTTCTGATAAAGCCGTAAGTTCAAAGAAAGAAGATTTTGACCGAGATTTTCCAGATCTGAGAAATCATTGTTTGTATTTCTACAAATCTTTTCTTATATATTGTAGGAAATTTCTCTCCGAGTGTAGGAGCATTTTCTTTTGTCTCCGAGTTGTAGGAAGTTTTATCTTCCGAGTGTAGATCCGTGTTGTGGATCGAGATTGTAGGAACTTTGTTCCGAGGCGTAGGATTGGATTTCAATCCGAGATAGTGGAGTAGGCGAGTCTAGTGGTTTGCTAGATCGGTGAGGTAAAGTGGATGTACCCAAGGTTAGGGAACCACTATAAATCTTTTGTCGTCTGTGATTGCTTGGTTGATAATTGTGTGCATAGATCTCTAAATTTTTATTCCGCAAAAAGACACACAACTCACCTATTCACCCCCTCTAGGTGATTTAGGTAGACAACTAAACACTTTCAATACCTACTTCAGATGTGGGCAGGTTGGACACTTTATCAAAGATTGCATCGTGAAGGAAAGTCCGATCTCCGCTCAGCCTCTGCAGGCTATTCCTGGAGCCCAAGAGAAGGGCAAGGTCGTGTTGAATGTTATCACTCAGGGTGAGGCGCTCGAATCTTCCGACGTTATCTCTAGTATGCTTTGTGTAGAGTTTTAATTTCCTGCATTCTTGTTTTGACGTGCCTATGTACAGAATAATCTTGAACGCGTTTATGATTTCTTTTAGGGAGTTTTAGAGTCGAGAATAAGTAGATGTAAATCTTATTTGATTCTGGTGCATCTCACTCATTTATTGCGAGTCATATTGTGGACCTACATAGTTGGCCTACTTCGTCACTTGAGGTTCCTTTTGAGATTTCGGCACCCAACCATCAACACCTCTCAACTAAAGGCATCCTCAATTGTCTGATCTTGCTTGGTGAACTGCAAGTTGTTGCTGACCTCATAGTTCTGGATATGACAGAGTTCGGCGTAATCTTGGGTATAAATTGGCTGGTCACATATCGAGCGAAGCTGAAATGTGTGGCAAAGAGGGTCAATCGCACTATCGAGGGCAAGTACTACAGCATTCATGTTCAGACCACCTGCAGCCACCTGAAGATAATTTCTGCTGTGCACGCCGCTCAGCTTCTTAGCCAAGGATGTTTTGCTTACTTTGTGTATGCTTCGCATTCGGACATTACCTCTCCTCAATTCGAGTTTATCCCGCTCGTTTCTGAGTTTCCTGACGTGTTCCCCGCCGAATTGTCTGGGATACCTCCTGATCGAGATGTAGAGTTCTCTATTGAGGTAGAGCCTGGAACGCACCCCTTATCTAAAGCTCCATACCGTATGGTACCGCGTGAACTGGAGGAGCTTAGATCGCAGTTGGATGAGTTGTTTGAGCGTGGGTATATTCGACCCAGCTCTTCTCCTTGGGGAGCCCCCATTCTCTTTGTTAAAAAGAAGGATGGATCTATGAGATTGTGCATCGACTATCGGGATCTGAATAAGGTAACCATCAAGAATAAATATCCCCCCCCCCCCGTGCGTGGATGACCTGTTTGATCAGCTTAAAGGCAGTACCGTCTTCTCCAAGATAGATCTCAGATCAGATTACCATCAGTTGAAGATCAAGGAATTCGACATTCCCAAGACGGCCTTCCGGACTCAGTATGGACATTTTCGAGTTCTTGGTGATGTCTTTTGGGTTGACTAACGCCCCTTCTACTTTCATGGACATGATGAACCGTGACTTCCGTGAGTATCTGGATAGGTTCATCATCGTTTTTATTGACGATATTTTGGTCTATTCCAAGACTCGTGAGGAGCATGCAACCCATCTCAGACTTACTCTCTCCACCCTTCATCAGCATCAACTCTATGTCAAGCTGGCGAAATGTGAGTTTTGGTTGGATCAGGTTGCTTACTTGGGCCACATCATTGCAAGTGATGGACTTTCAGTTGATCCTGCCAAAATTTTTACAGTTATGGACTGGAAGCGACCTTCTACCTCTACTGAAATCTGCAGTTTCTTTGGGTTGGCTGGCTATTGCCGGCGTTTCGTCAAGGATTTCTCCTCTCTTGCTGCTCCTTTGACAAAGCTAACTCAAAAGCATGCAAGATTCGAGTGGTCAGATCAGTGTGAGCAGGCTTTTTCTGAATTGAAGCAACGTTTGTGTTCATCGCTAGTTTTAGCTCTTCCGTCAGAGGGGTTAGACTTTTAAGTTTATACTCTTCCGAAGTTGGCTTGGGTTGTGTCCTGATGCAGGAAGATCGTGTTATCGCTTATGGGTCGAGCCAGTTGAAGGTTCATGAACGCAACTACCCCACTCATGATCTAGAGTTTGTCGCGGTGGTGTTTGCTTTGAAGCTGTGACGTCATTATCTCTATGGCGTGAAGTGTCACTTTTCACCGACCACCAGAGTTTGAAGTATATTTTTGTTCAGAAGGATCTCAATCTTCGTCAGAGACGTTAGCTAGAATTTATAGCGGATTATGATTTGCAGCTCATGTATGTTCCTGGTAAAGCCAACTCAGTGGTAGATGCGTTGAGCCGACATGCTTCAGTTGCGGTTTGTGTGCCCATGTCAGGTATTCTTGCAGCCTTGGTTGATGACCTCGATCGGATGGGCATATCCATCGAGCCCGATGGTCATGAAGAGATTTTTAATTCGTTATGGGTAGAGCAGGTGAAACATTTGCAGCCATCTGATCCCACACTCCAGCGCATCCGAAAAAGGGCTGAACTTGGAACTCTCTCCGATTTCTCCATCTCTGATGATGTTTTGCGTTTCCGAGATCGCCTATATATTCCCGAGGTCCCTGAATTGCTTGATAGCATTTGCCGAGAAGCTCACGAATCTCACACGTCTAGTCATCCAGGGATTAATAAAATGTATCATGACTTGAAACAGATCGTGTGGTGGCCTAGTATGAAGAGTTATATCGCTCGCTTCATCTCTCGATGTCTGACGTGCCAGAAGGTGAAAGCCTAGCGTCAGCGTCCTGGTGGCCTTTTGCAACCTCTGTCTATCCCTAAATGGAAGTGGGAAGATATCTCTATGGACATCATCACGGGTTTGCCCCGAACTCCGAGGGGGCATGACGCGATTTGGGTCATAGTAGATCGCATGACTAAAGTGGCTCACTTCATCCCGTACAAGGAAGGTCATTCCACCGAGAAGATGACTCAAATCTATGTTACAGAGATTGTAGACTCCATGGGATTCCTCTGCGGATTGTATCTGATCGTGAATCGAGATTTGTATCGCACTTCTGGAAGGGCTTCCAGCAAGCTTTGGGCACTGAGCTCAACCTGAGCACCGCTTATCATCCAACAACTGATGGTCAGACCGAAAGGGTTAATCAGATTCTTGAAGACATGTTTTGGTGTTATATTCTGGACTATAAGGGAGCGTGGGACGAGCACCAACCATTGGTCGAGTTCACTTATAACAATAGCTACCAAGAGAGCCACAAGATGCCCCCTTCGAAGCGTTGTACAGTCGTCGTTGTAGGACCCGCTCTATTGGTCAGAAGTTGGTGAAGGTTGTTTTGTGGCCTGAGTTACTTCAGGAAATGGAAGAAGCCACAAAGAAGACTAGTCTTCAGCTCAGTCGTGTCATCGAGAGATAGAGGAAATATGTTAATCAGCATTGCCGTCCGTTAGAGTTTGTCGTGGATGATCAAGTATTCCTGAAGGGTTCCCCTACTCCTGGGGTGAAAAGGTTTGGCCGTAATCATAAGTTTAGCCCGAGGTTCGTGGGACCGTATGCTATTTCAGAGCATGTCAGAGGATCTGCTTATCGTTTGGAGTTTCCTGCTTCGTTGTCCGGTGTTCACAATGTCTTTCACGTTAGCCAGCTTCGGAAGTACATTTGTGATCCTACCCGCGTCATGGAAGAAGTTCCAGTGATCCCTGAAGCCAATCTGTCCTATTCAGTCGAGCCCACGAAGATCGTCGAACACCAAGCATGCAAGCTTCGCAAGAGAACCATTCCTATGGTGAAGGTACTTTGGGGGCATGACAAGTCTGAGGAGTACACTTTGGAACTCGAGTCTGACATGCACAACAAGTATCTGCAGCTCTTCTCTTCTCTTGATCTTGGTAAGTCTCTGCGTCTGACTTCATTGTTATTTTAGTGTTTTTCCATAGTTAGTTCCATGCATTAATTTGCAAATCTTTGGTTAGAGCGTATGTCATCCGAATCTTCGTTATTTGGCCCCATTCAGAGGATTCTTAGGAAAGTTTCGGGACGAAACTTCCTAAGAAGGGGAGAATGTAACAACCTTATTATAATAATAATAATAATAAAACAAAACCAAATCCTTTCCCAAATAACCTGAGATCCAAGTCCCCCGCCCCCGATATCTCATTTCTGCCGGTCCAGGAATCGTGCGTCGCAAGGAGTTGGATGACTCTCCTCCCGTTTCCGCCTCCTGCGCACCCCGACGGCTCCGATTCCGTCTCCTGCACTCCCGTCCGCCTCTGTTCCTCCATCCCGGGCCCCTTGTAGCCGCCGCCGGTGCTCCATCTTCTCTTGTGGCCGACGGGAGATCTTCCCCTCAAGCAACCGGCAACCTCCTTCTCCTTCTCCTGCTTCTTCTTCATTCAGTGAGTATATCACAAGGTAAATCCTCCCCTCTTTCCCCCTCGTTTATTTTCTTTAGATAGTTTAGAAGTTCTTCGTCTCCTCTTCCAGGGCAGCAACTCTTCTCCAGGAACCCTAGCTTCTCCTTGTTTCAGCCGGTGGATCTCAGAGAAACTCCTAGGGTTTTTGTTCGAGACCCCTCTACGTGGGTCTTGGAGCCTATATCTGGTTTCCTAGGGTAAGGAACTCCGTCAACTCTTGTTTTCAGATTTTTGCCCTAATTTTGTTGCAAAATTTTCACCCCCGATTTATGAAATTACGCCGATCCCTCTTACGCTTGTCGAGTATCCGTCTAACATCAATTCTTGTTTGTGTTTCCGGTGTCGCTCTTCAGATCTAGTGGTGGAATCGCTTCAAGCCCTCTCCGATTTAGGGTTTCCCGAACCTGAGCGTTGTCAGAACCCCGCGTTCCTTGTGGTAGTTTCATCTCCCCTCATCCTTGAGGGAGGTAAATTTTCTAACTCCTCTTGTGATGTTGAAAGACTTATTTCAAGAACCTAAACACCTAGAGGGGGGGTGAATAGGTTCCAATTATCTTTAAGAATTTTAGACAATTTAACTAGTTCTTACTTAGCACAGAAAATGCAAATCACAGCACAGAAAAACACAGCACAACATACACCAGATTTATAGTGGTTCCCCAAGATATGGGTACATCCACTTTCCCCCATCGCCTATCCAGTAGAGAACTGGATTCAGCCCAACTCCCTTCCACTAACTCAGATCCACAGATCTTACTACTCAGAACCAGATTGGTTCCTACAGCTCAGACTTATACAAGTCTTACCTCAGATTCTCCCCAAGAATCCTACCTCAGGGCACAGCCCTATCTCAGCCTTTATAAATAGGCTTACAACTCAGACTATCACAAGTCTTACACCTCAGACACTCAGCCCTACCTCAGCTTTTATAATTATAGGCTTACAACTCAAATCTAACAAAAGATCCTACAAGTAATTGAGTATTTGAAAGATATAGGAATATCACCAGATAGATCACTCTATATGTGAGAGCTTCTTGATCAGTTCTTGAATGAACTGAATCTCTAGATCCAACCTGACTTAGTTGTTTCAAAGCTTCTTGATAGAACAAAATAAGGTTGAACTCTTCTTGATGTAGAAGTTGATCTCCTGTCAGCTCCTTCCTTGAATTCAGAATGAGATCTGAATCTTCTCTGCAGACTGTTCAGAATCTGCCTTCTTAAGGGTCACCCCTTTTCTTGTTGTTAAATTCCTTCTCTGGGTAATTCACTTTCTTATTTTTATATCTGTTCTTTTTAAGTTGTCACGGATCAGTCCTTTATATAGAGTTTTCTCCTGATTACCGGCTGATCCGGTTTGTAACAACCTTCTGACAGTTCTGACAAAGGTGTCAGAC
Organism: Platanthera zijinensis; assembly: GCA_039513925.1. NCBI lineage: Eukaryota > Viridiplantae > Streptophyta > Magnoliopsida > Asparagales > Orchidaceae > Platanthera > Platanthera zijinensis. Next base: position 61,126,264 of record CM077098.1, on the reverse strand, counting down.
CTGTTGGTAATGACAGTTATCGACCCACCAGTCATGACAGTTGATTCCTTAGAGACTTAACAACTCAGCACGATCCACTCAGCAATCTGCTTCATATGTGTCGACACAAGTAGACTAAGTGTCGACACAAGTCTTGATAATGTCGACACAGCACTCCAAGTGTTGACATAGTCATTCTTCTGCTACTCGACACATCTTCTGTTTGTATGTGTCGACACAAGTCTTGTGTGTCGACACAACTGCTCTTGGTCTCGACATAATTACTGCAGACAGATGGCGTTAAGTGTATGTCCAGCCGTCGTTGAGTGTGTGTATAGCTGTCGTTGAGTGTGTGTCGACACAAGTCCTGTGTGTCGACACAAGCCTTCTGACTCAGAATAGCTGTTGTTGTAAGATGGCATTGCGTGTGTGTCTAGCTATCGACACAAACCTTTTTCAAGTGTCGACACAATTCCTGAGTGTCGACACATGCCTTTTTCTGGTGTCGACATAACTCCTGGGTGTCGACACAGCTTCTGTTTTAGGTATCGACACAATTCTTGCCTTAGGTGTCGACACAATTCTGGGTGTCGACACAACCTCTTCTTCAGGTGTCGACACAATGTCTGGGTGTCGACACAGCTTTGCTTCTTGTATCGACACAACTTCTGGGTGTCGACGCAATTCTTCACAAGTGTCGACACAATGCCTGGGTGTCGACACAGCTTTGTTTCTTGTGTCGACACGACTTTTGGGTGTCGACACAATTCTTCACAAGTGTCGACACTTGTACTTAGAAAAATTTCTTGCAAACCTTACACCTGCACAATGAAACTCAAACATCCATCAAATACAAATTGATGTATATCATTGAGTAAGATGAGGCTTCTCCAAATCTGATACATATTTTCCAGTGTACCCAACAATCTCTCCCTATTTGGAGAAGTCATAACCCTTAGTCAAAGATATACATCTCTCATAATAAAGCACATAAGAATAGATGTACATACATTTCAGTGCAAGATAACATAAAACAATGTAAACAACTACAATCAATTGTGAAGCTGTTTTTATTTATTAAGCATAAAATTCTGGGTTTACATGATTTTCCTTAGAATAAAAATAAAAAGTTACATTGTTCTACACATAAGCCTATCTATCCTATGATTGACTAGGCTCCTTAATTACTATGTCTTTTCCTGATTGAATCTTTGCCTGCACAGTAGGGTTTGTATCATCAGCAGGTTTCTTCCCTTTAAGATCCTTCTTTGTTTGTTCTTCAGCCTTTATTCTTTGTCTTTCAAAATAGTGAAAGGGTTTGGGAAAGTACCTGCTAGGCTACAGAGCATTAGCAGGTAACTTCTCAACTTTTGCACTTCTTCTGTACTGAAGAAGGGATTCTTGCCTGACTTGATATTTGTTCCATTCTTGCTCAGAATACCATTTGCCCCTGTCATAGGTCTTATCCTTTACAGCCTTCCAGGCAGTCAAAATAATATTCCTTGAAGTGAGGCTCCATTGTTCAAAATCTGGCTTTAACTCAGCCTGTTATTTGAACCTCTTCTTTGATAGCTGTGCTTCCTTCTGAGCTTCCTTGGCAGCTTCTGACATGTCTACTTTTTCAATAATCACATTTTGTGCCTCCTGTGGAGGTCTGTACATTTTCTGTACTTCTTGTTGAACCATGTCAAAGTCAGCAGGAGGATAAATAACCTGTGTAACTTCAGGCTGATCTCCTTCAATATTTGCAGGTTGCACTCCAGACTCAGCAACATTGTCATCATCACACAAAGGAGGAAAGCCAAGTGTAGCTATGATGGAATTAGAGATCCATTTTGCATGGTCAGAGCTAGCTTTGACTAACAATCTCTCCCACTTTATGACTTCTCTAGTAACATGATCCCTCAGATCAGTCTTCTGAAATTTTATCTGATCAGCCAGATATTCTGTATCTTCTTTTTAGTAAGCTTTGAACTTAGTTAGGTACTCAGAAATGGTCTTTTGAGAGGCTCCAATAGCTGTGTGGACAGCAACTATATCTTCTTGTAGTTGCTTTGATATTTCAGTTTTCAAATCTGTTGAAATACTTCCCAGTTTTGTGATGATTTCTGCATTTGAGTATTTGAGGTTTTCATTGGACCTGAATTGATTTTCCAAAACATACTCTTGCTTTGTGGCAATGTCCTCAACCCCAGTCTTCAGCAGCTGTTGTTGCTCAGCCAAATATACTACAACATTGCCTCCCTTATGAAAGCAATCTGTCATCTCTATCTTGTGCATATTGACTTCAAATCTGATTGACTTTATGTCCCGAACTAGCTGAAATTGCAGTTCCTTATTTGACTCATCCACATACTTCTCTAAAGACTGTCTTTGTTCATCCAATTTTACTTGCATTTGGACCAGTAATGAACTGAAGTCCATGCTTGGAGCTGGTGGTTGTGTGACTGTGTGCAAAACTTTCTTGTAGCCTGAGCACTTTTTCTTAATTGCAATAATTTTTCTCTTCTTAGCCATAGTGGCTTCCTCATCATCAGAGGGTTGTGATGAGCTATCTATATCAACAGTTTCCTTATTAGATGAGGCATTTAGCAGCTCCTCCCCCTCAGTCCTTGACAGTTCTTTGTCAATCTGTGATTGCTCCCCCTCAGTCCTTGCAGTAGGGAAATCAGAAAATAGCTCTTCCATTGTGAACTCTTGATGCACCTGTATAGGAGGAACAAGATTAGTTTGAACAACAAAAGGTTTTCCCTGGACATCCAGATCTTTGTTCAGGGACCTCTCTAGAAAAGGGATACTTACATGCTCATCCTGAGCAGTATTTTTCAACTGCATATCTTGTGCCTCCTTCTCAGCAATGTCCAGTGCTTTTTTATTTATATCTGATACAATATCCATTACTGTATCAGATGCATACTCACTCCCTAGAAAAGTAACATCAATTCCTTTCCCTTGAGCAGGTAGCTCAGAAAGTATAGTATCTTGTGCTGTTGGTTCAGGAGTTTCTCCCCCTGTAGTAGTGACTACCTGTTGCTCTGGGAGCACACTGCTCTCTTCTTGATCTTGAGCATCTTTTTGTTGTCTGTCTTCATCTGAACTGAAGACCACTTCCTCTTCAGAATCACTAGAGGATTATATTTGCTGAACAACTTCCTTCTTCTTCTTTTCTTTCTTGGTATGTTTTTGAGAAGTAGAAACCTCCTTGGTTAATACTCTATCCCACCGAGACAGAATTCTTGTGTCCATTCTTCTCATATGGTTGATTTTTGATCCTGGAAGTTGGTTCATTATATCTGGTATTACTGAAGATAAACAAAGACTCGGGATTCTTCCCAGATTTGGTTTCTTGATTGCTTCTTGTATCTTGTCAAATACTATGAATGTCCAATCTGTCTTTAGCATGAAAATTATTCTTGTAATTAGATTGAACATAGAAGCTGAGATTCTGTCATGTCCACCTGTTTTGCACAAGATCACCTTACCTACTATCTCTGACAGGAACTTCCCTTGTGAATTCATCCATTTCCTGGTGATGGATGATCCAACCTTGGTATTAGGATTGAGCCCGCACCAGCTTAAACCATCTTTTGTCATTGAGGGAATGATGTCATCTTCTTCCTTAACCTTTGGAAGTTGGAGTGATTTCCTAATCGGCTTCAGTGAAAGTTTCACTCGGGAATCTTGTACCGTGGCTTTGATCTTCTTTCCGTCTATGTCCACAGTGGCAGAGGAATAAAATTCCATGACTTCCTTCTTCCAAATCTTCGTCGGTTCTGAGATCAAGAATTCCAAACCGTTTTCTGAAATTAGGGTAATTACACCCTGGATTTCTGGCGACGCTGTCGTGAATCCACCATGAACAAGCTCATAGCCTTCGTTCACTTTGTCTTCCTCTGATACCAAGAGTGAATAGAAGAGAAGTGAATGTCTAAGTCGACACAAGATCTAGAGTCGAGAAATCTGGAGGCGTAGTCGACCAGATTTTTACTCCACCTATTTATAGTCTAGGTGAAAAAGGGAGTTCAAAAGACGCGCCTTAGTAATAAGACTAGGTCTCGACAATACTTGGTTTAGTTGACACGTCTTTGTGTCGATATACTTATGTCAGTGTCGACATGGACTGGTTAAGTCTCGACACAGAGTGTCGACATTGATTTTTGTGTGTCGACACAAAAAAAATCAGTTAACTTAAAGTCTCGATATAGTTGTGTCGACACCTATTCTTCTGTCGACACAGATACTGTTTCTGCGTCGACACATCAGTTTTCTTTGTCGACACAACATACTGAGTGTGTCGACACAATTGTTTGCGTCGACACAAACTTTGTACTTAGACAAACTTCCTGAGAAATATTGTGCTTACATAATCTACTAGGGAATGCTTGAGCTGACCTACTCTAGGTTCAACATAACTAATTCAATTTTAAAATAATTGAATTTAGTTTCATCCAGAGGTTTTGTAAAAATATCAGCAATTTGATTATTTGTGTTTACAAATTCTAGATTAATATCTTCCTTTTCCACATGTTCTCTTGAAACTTAATTTTTATATGTTTGGTTCTACTGTGAGATATATGGTTCTTAGCAATAGAAATAGCACTTGTAGAATCACAAAACAGTGGAATTCTACTTACCTTGATGTCATAATCTTCAAGTTGGTGTTTTATCCACAACAATTGTGCACAACAACTGCCTGCAGCTACATATTCAGACTCAGCTGTTGATATAGCTACACTGGTCTGCTTCTTGCTGCACCATGACACCATCCTTCCACCTAGGAATTGACAGGTTCCAGTAGTACTCTTCCTGTCTTATTTGCATCCTACAAATTCTGCATCTGAGAAACCTGTTAGTATGAAATCTCTATTCTTAGGGTACCAAAGACCTATATTAGGTGTGCCCTTAAGATATCTCAAAATTCTCTTAACTGCAGTATAATGAGATTCCATTGGGCAAGCTTGGTACCTAGCACAGACACATGTAGCATACATGATGTCAGGTCTACTAGCAGTCATGTAGAGTAGGGAGCCAATTATCCCTCTATACAAAGACTCATCAACAGGTTTCTCTGTCTCATCTTTGTCTATAGGCATACTTTTTCCCATTGGAGTTTTCATGATGGAGGCTGAGTCCATTCCATATTTCTTAATCAACTCCTTGGTGAACTTAGACTGGGATATGGACAATCCATCATCAGTCTGTCTTACTTGAAGTCCCAAGAAGAACTTTAGCTCACCCATACTGCTCATCTCAAGCTTCCCTTGCATAAGTTTGGCAAACTTTCTACAAAGGTTGTTTTCAGTAGATCCAAAGATAATGTCATCAACATATATCTGGACTAGGATTATCTTGCTTTTAGATTCTCTAAACAATAGAGTTTTGTCTATCTTTCCTCTAGAGAATTTATTCTCAATTAGAAAAGCAGACAGGGTTTCATACCATGCCCTAGGGGCTTGTTTCAAACCATATAGAGCTTTCCTAAGCCTATATACATAATCAGGATAATGAGAATCTATAAAACTTGAGGGTTGCTCAACATACACTTCCTCTTTTAAGTCACCATTAGGAAATGCTGACTTTACATCCATCTGATATACCTTGAACCCTTGATAGGCAGCATAGGCCAAGAACAATATTATAGCCTTCATCCTTGCTACTGGGACAAAGGTTTGATCAAATTCAATCCCTTCCTCTTGTCTGTAGCCTTTTGCTACCAACCTGGCTTTGTTCTTGATAATAGTGTCATTTTCATCAAGTTTGTTTCTGTAGATCCACTTAGTTCCTATAATGTTGTGACACTTTGGTTTAGGAACTAGTTTCCAGACTTTGCACCTTCTGAATTGATTCAGCTCCCCTTGCATAACATCAATCCAGTTTGTGTCTAGCATGACTTCTTCAAACTTTTTGGGTTCTATTTAAGACAAGAAGCTAGAACATAGAACTGTGTTCATGCTTTTGCTCCTTGTTAGAACACCTTGACCAGCATCACCAATTATCTAGTGAGCCGGATGATCCTTCAGATGTCTTCTTGCTGGAGGAAATCTGTCTACCTCATGGCCTTCATCATTTTCCTCCACCTGATGTTCCTCATTGTCTTCATCATCCAGTGAGTTTTGTTCTCCCCATGGACAGCATGCATCTTTTTCATCATCCATCCTAGCAGGAGCTTTATCATTGATGGTCATCTTGTCCAGTCTGTCTGTTAGACCTGTAGAACTAACTGAAGAACTAGACAATTCATTGTTAATCAATCTAGACTCATCAAAAACAACATGGACTGACTCTTCCACAACTTGGGTAGTCAAGTTGTAGATCCTGTAAGCCCTACTATTATTGTTGTGCTCAACAAATATCTCTTCTAGGATTTGGAAGCAAACTTAGTATGGTAGTGCTTACCATTAACTAGGACATAACACTTGCTACTAAAGATTCTGAAGTAAGAAATGTTTGGTTTTCTGCCTTTCAAAATCTGATAGGGATTCAACTTAAGTTTCTTATTTATGGATGCTCTATTGAGAACATGACAAGCAGTATTTACTGTCTCAGCCCAGAAATATTCAGGGAGAGTTGTGTCACTGAGTAGAGTTCTACCTGCCTCAATAAGAGTTCTATTCTTTCTTTCAGCAATTCCATTTTGCTGAGGTATTCTAGGTGAGGAGAACTCCTGATGAATCCCAAATTCTTCACAGAATTTTGTCATACATTCAGACTGAAATTCAGTTCCATGATCACTTCTGATTTTGACCACTGAACTGTTAAATTCATTCTGAATTTATCTAACAAAAGTCTGGAAAACACTAGGCGTTTCAGATTTCTGTCTCAAGAAAAAAACTCATGTGTATCTAGAATAGTCATCCACAACAACTAGTGTGTATACTTTCCTACCAAGACTATGAACTGACATAGGATCAAACAAGTCCATATGCAAGAGATATAAACATCTCAATGAATCTTTGGTATCTAGTGCAGGAAAAGAGGACTTGGTCTGTTTGCCCTTTTAGCAAGCTGAACACACTCCCTCTTTAATGCACTTGACTTGAGGACCATTCCTCACTAAATCCATGCTAAACAACAGTCCTATAGACTTATAGTTCAGATGAGCTAACCTCTTGTGTCATTTGACACATAGTGAAGTTTTCTCACCTGCAACTAGGAAAATGGGTGAGTTGTTATACTCACAATCTAGGTTAAGACAATATACATTCCCTCTCCTAGTGCCAGTCAAAATAATCTCTTGATCACTTGACCTCTTAATTTGGCACTCCCATTTGTGGAAAGAGATATCATAACCTAGATCACTAAGTTGACTTATGCTAATCATGTTATGTTTTAGACCTTTCACATAAGTCACTTTAGTGATAGTAATTGAGTCAATAGAAATGTTACCAAATCCTTTGATAAGTGCTTTTTCTGAACCACCAAAGATGACTTTGGGATCATTCTCTATGGGTGCATAATCCCTCAACATTCTTCTTGTTCCAATCATGTGTCTGGAACATTTACTATCCAAGTACCATATAAGGGTATGACCACTTGGATTCTCCTGCATCAAATAAGGAATCACTCATCCTTAGAACCCAAGTTAGTTTTGGGTCCTAGGTTCTTATTAGTTTGAAAAATATCATGTTTACCTACAGCTTTTCTGAAAGGTAAACTATTCTTGGTTTTAACACTTGTGTTAAACCAGCAATCCATAGCAAAGTGACCTACCTTGCCACAACACCAACACTCAAATCTGTTGTACCTTCTCTTAGGTACAGACTTCACAACCTTGTTGCCAGCAGTCCTGCTTAGTGTAGGTGCTGAAGCAGCAAACCCCAAGAATTCCTTTTGAATCTGATGGGCTTGCCTATAGAGTGGTCTACTGGCATTTGCACACTTGCCAATGTGATCTCCATACCCACAGTGACCATGAGTAATTTCATGATCATACCTGTTTGTAGGTTGCATCTCTTTCCTAAAGAAAATAGGAGGCTTAGAGGCTAGTGGCTGAACTGAGGTCTTACCTTTTCCATGAGAATTGGTAACCCTAGTTCTTCCCTTAAAACCTAGACCAGTCTTTTCTTTCTGAGGAATGAAATTATTTATTAAGGGCAAGACAGATTTTGTCTTAGAAAATTTAGCCACTAACTCTCTTTCTTTCTGGAGTCTTACCTCCAGATTCTTGATATGATTTTCCTTGAAAGAGATTGTGCTCATCTGAATAACAGTTATATTCTTCAGTTTGGCAACCTCTTTCAGTTTCAAATCAATCAGCTTGGCTGATTCTGATGCTGCCTGCTTAAGAGATTCAATCTCCTTGGTCTGCTCCTTGACAAGAAACTTGCTTCTCTTTAGAGCTTGCAACAACCCACCATACTCATCAATAAGTTGGTGTACATCCAATTCAGACTCAGAACCATTCACATCTCTTGATGCAGATGCTTCTGATTCTGATCCAGTGAAATAATCGGAAGCTGAGGGAGAACTGTATACCTTGCTTGGACCAGGCTGATCCTGGCACTGATCATCTTCTGACTGAGCCATCAGCCCTCTACAGCAATAATCTTGCACTCCATTTATAGAGTCTAGCATTTGTAGGAATTCTAGTTTCCTAGAATCCTCTTATATTGAGAACAACCCAACATATGCTTCTGCATCATCTTCTTCTCCTGATCCTGAAGATGAAGAGTCTGTCCAACTCTTCTGCTTTTGAGCAACAAAGGATTTCTCCTTCTTGCCTTTCACTTGATGCTTCTTCTTGTCCTTAGATTCAGTTCTCTTGTCTGGACAGTCAGCTATGACATGCCCTGGCCTGTTGCAACAATAGCAAGCAATCTTAGAATTAGTTTGTTTACTAGTTTTGAGGCATACCTGTCCTCCTTGGGAGTCTTCTTTTTCTTGTAATACTCATCCTTGGAAAATGATGAAGATGACATGGTTCTCCACTTCTTCTTTTTTATGAACATTTGGAACTGTCTTGTAAAGGCAGCAAAGTCCTCATCAGAGATGTGGCTATCTGATGTGTTGTTGGCAGGAATTCCTTCTTCTGCCTCAGCACTCCTTCTGGGTGGAGAAGGAGATTTTCTCCTGCCCTTTCTTGTGCCTTCAGCCTTAAAGGCAACTGACTTATCCTTGTAGTCAGACCTGCTGCTCTTCACTTCCTCCTTTCTGGCAGTGAGCTGCATTTCATATGATAGCAGCTTTCCAAACAGTGTGGGAGGAGGTGTATCAGCAAGCTTGATCACCTCTCTGATGACACAAATCTTTGTGTCCCATTCCTTTGTCAGAGACCTGAGAAACTTGTCATTTATTTCATATGTGCTGAAGACTCTTCCATATGTCATCAACTCATTAACTATCCTGAAAGACTTTTTTTAACATTCAGTTATGCTGTCAGTCTTGGCTTGTCTAAAACTCTCATATTCTTGATTCAGCATAGACTTCTTGTCCTATCTAACTTCTTCTGTTCCCTCCATGTAGACAATCAGGGTGTCCCACATTTCTTTGGAGGTTTTACAGTGTACTAGATTCTGAAAGGTGGCATCATCTATGACACTTACAATAATGTTCTGTGCTCTTTTATCTAGTGTTGTCAGGATGATCTCATCCTTTGTCATTTCAGAATAACTCTTTGTGGTTCTGATATTTGCATCCAGAACTGAAACCTTCATTGGAATGAAGGGCCTTCTTGGATAGATTCTTGGATCAGATGCTTCCATGAACAACCTGACTCTTTCCTTCCATATGTCAAAGCATTCTTTCCTGCAGATAGGCAGTTTCATAGATCCAAACTCTTTTTGATTCTCACTTGAACCCATTCTTGAAATCTGTTAATTGCCTAGGAAATTCACTAAGACTGGTAGGTCAATCTTTAAGCAACCTCCCTCTAATACCACTTGAAAGACTTATTTCAAGAGCCTAAACACCTAGAGGGGTTGAATAGGTTCCAATTATCTTTAAGAATTTTAGGCAATTTAACTAGTTCTTACTTAGCACAGAAAATGCAAATCACAGCACAGAAAAAATACAGCACAGCATACACCAGATTTATAGTGGTTCCCCAAGGTATGAGTACATCCACTTTCCCCCTTTGTCTATCCAGTAGAGAACTGGATTCAGCCCAACTCCCTTCCACTAACTCAGATCCACATATCTTACTACTCAGAACCAGATTGGTTCCTACAGCTCAGACTTATACAAGTCTTACCTCAGATTCTCCCCAAGAATCCTACCTCGGGCCACAACCCTACCTCAGCCTTTATAATTAGGCTTACAACTCAGACTATCACAAGTCCTACACCTAAAGCACTAAGCCCTACCTCAGCCTTTATAATTATAGACTTACAACTCAGATCTAACAAAAGATCATACAAGTAATTGAGTATTTGAAAGATATAGGAATATCACCAGATAAATCATTCTACAGGTGAGAGCTTCTTGATCAGTTCTTGAATGAACTGAATCTCCAGATCCAACCTGACTTAGCTGTTTCAAAGCTTCTTGATAGAACAAAATAAGATTGAACTCTTCTTGATGTAGAAATTGATCTCCTGTCAGCTCCTTCCTTGAATTCAGAATGAGATCTGAATCTTCTCTGCAGACTGTTTAGAATCTGCCTTCTTAAGGGTCTCCCCTTTTCTTGTTGTTGAATTCCTTCTCTGGGTAATTCACTTTCTTATTTTTGTATCTGTTCTTTTTAAGTTGTCACGGATCAGTCCTTTATATAGAGTTTTCTCCTGATTACTAGCTGATCCGGTTTATAACAACCTTCTGACAGTTCTGACAAAGGTGTCAGACTTGTTGGTAATGACAGCTGCCGACCCACCAGTCATGACAGTTGATTCCTCAGAGACTTAACAACTCAGCACGATCCACTCAGCAATCTGCTTCATATGTGTCGACACAAGTAGACTAAGTGTCGACACAAGTCTTGATAATGTCGACACAGCACTCCAAGTGTTGACATAGTCATTCTTCTGATACTCGACACATCTTCTGTTTGTATGTGTCGACACAAGACCTGTGTGTCGACACAACTGCTCTTGGTCTCGATATAACTACTGCAGACAGATGGCGTTGAGTGTATGTCCAGCCGTCGTTGAGTGTGCGTATAGTTGTCGTTGAGTGTGTGTCGACACAAGTCCTGTGTATCGACACAAGCCTTCTGACTCAGAATAGCTGTTGCTGTAAGATGGCGTTGAATGTGTGTCTAGCTGTTGACACAAACCTTCTTCAGGTGTCGACACAATTCCTGAGATTCGACACAATTCCTGAGTGTCGACACATGTCTTTCTTCTGGTGTCGACATAACTTCTGGGTGTCGACACAGCTTCTGCTTTTGGTGTCGACACAATTCCTGTCTTAGGTGTCGACACAATTCTGGGTGTCGACACAACCTCTTCTTCAGGTGTCGACACAATGCCTGGGTGTCGACACAGCTTTGCTTCTTGTGTCGACACAACTTCTGGGTGTCGACACAATTCTTCATAAGTGTCGACACAATGCCTGGGTGTCGACACAGCTTAGCTTCTTGTGTCGACACAACTTCTGTGTGTCGACACAACTTCTGGGTGTCGACACAATTTTTCACAAGTGTCGACATTTGTACTTAGAAAAATTTCTTGCAAACCTTACACCTGCACAATGAAACTCAAACATCCATCAAATACAAATTGAGGTATATCATTGAGTAAGATGAGAATTCTCCAAATCTGGTACATATTTTCCATTGTACCCAACAGATGTGTTGTGCGGTTTGCAATGCCTGGTCAAGCGTAGAAAGCCTCGTTAAGGAGAATGTTTCTTTAATTTTTGGGTCTTGCACAGGTTCAGATAGAGTCTTCGGTCTGGTTTGCGCCGCTTAGCTGTCACCGACAGTTTCAGTTTCTCCTTAAGCCAAGTAGAGAACCTTATCCCACTTGCAAACTTTTGATTTAGTCATTGTACCTGTTTTCTATAATTACACATGTTATTTGATGACCCCTGAACCGACACATTTTTTTCTTTTTGACAATATATAATATGACCGAGTGTCACTACCATATGAGATACTTAAAACAATTCTGCGGTCGTAAGCAATCCTTGAAATGTAGCGTCTAACCGGGGCATTGTCTGTTGGCATGGTCACGGCAAGCAAGATTACCTTTCCAACAAGACTTGCGCGCGGATCTGAGTCTCAACCATGTACGCCCGCTGGAACATCTACATCACTTCATCGATTACGGCTTACAATAATACTTGAACAATTTTAGACTAAACTCCGGAGTAGGCTAACAAATTTCAAGAATTTTGTTGACTCTGTTGTTTGTACGTTTACTAGCTTTACTGCAAGATAAAATGCTACTCAATTATGTATGTTTAATTTTGCTCATGTTTTAATTAATTAACCTACTCACTGTTTTTATCCTAAATTGAGTAATTTTCCTTCTTGTTTGGATTTGTCTTAGGTTCCGTGACTGCGCCGTCTGCTTCCTGAGTTGTTCAGTGCTGAGTTCATGTTTTCCCTGGAGGTTTATTTTGTGTTGTTGTAGTGTAGCCAGGTTCTATGTATTTGTTTCATTTACTGTCAGATTTGATTATCATGTACTAGTATTAATAGTCATTTTCTTCGGTTTCTTAGACAACTGCTAGATGGCATGTTTACTGTTTTTGTCATTGCATTTATCTTATATCAGTGTTGTGTATGTATCAGGAGATTTTATCAAAGTGTATGTGCATCACTTTTTCATTTAAGCTTCCGCGCATAAAACAAAACAAATGGTTTCTTTTTCTTCTCATCTTCAAAATTAATTATTTTTAGATCTACGTTTAAATTTTATCTCGCCTAACAGACGTGAATTTTCCTTTGCCCATGTCTGTGGCATCACGACCCGCCCGTAGCGCACTTTGATGGTTGTTATTAGACGGGTCATGACATATGAGTTGGAAGAGCTCCAAGCAGGAGACAATTGCTGATTCTATGACAGAGGCCGAGTATATCGCTGTTGCAAATGCTACAAAGGAGGCTGTGTGGATTATGAAATTCATCGGCGAGCTTAATGTAGTTTTAGCATTGTTGATCCAGTAGTTCTTTACTGTGACAACAACGGTATCATTGCACAGGCTAAGGAACTTAGATCTCATCAGCGCTCCAAGCACATACTTCGACGATTCCATCTTATTCGAGAGATTGTCGGTCGAGGAAATGTGAGCATATGCAGAGTACCGACTGAAGACAATATAGCAGATCCACTGCGAAGCCTCTTTCACAGAGGAAGCATGATTGTCATATTATATCAATGGGTATTAGATACTCAAATGATCAACTCTAGTGGGAGTTGTGGACTTTGTATGTGTCATTTGTTATTCATGTGATGAATAAAGTATTGTATATTTCTTTTTTACATTTAAGGGAAGTTCTTTTGTTATGTAAATTTTGTCTATGTGATAGATTAATTAGCATAATAAATGTCCTTAGAATGTTTGCTTCTATAGGACTTCAAGTGTGTAACTTGAATGTGAGGGTCTATGTTTATAAGTAGCATCATTCTTAAATGGTTCCTAGTCGAGGTATCATTTTAGAAAATTAGGGCGATTATGATACATTAAGACTAGTATGTGATTTACTGATGACCGGTTCTCACAGGTCATGATATTATGATATCAAGTCATCACATAGGTACTTGTTGGTGAACCAGTCATACTGAACAGACCCACCTTGAGACTACTTTGTGAATTATTATACGAACGTGTCACAAGTGGATCTCAAGTGACAATGGTGTTTGTAGTATTTGACCTGAAGTCACAACATTCATCAAGTGAAAAAGAACGTACTTTGATGTCTTCTAAAGTCTTTCTTGAGAAATGTTGATATTAATAGTAGTTATTCGGTAAGTTACGAATCATTTGGGTGATTGTGTGTGGATAAATATTGTATTTGTCCTCCTATATGACAGGAGTTACATCCATGGGCCCCTTGATGGAATACGACTGAAAATTACATGGGCATGCTTGGTTGAGTCAATATATGATATTGGGTTCATCAATTTCTGAAAGTTAATTCTAAATCAAGAAATAGGGATTGAATAATTATGAGGGTGACACGGTTCATACCTCTAATTCAATCCGGATGTAAAGGACAAATGGACATGACAACACTGATACATTGGTCACAAACTGGGTTATTGAGTTATGAACTCTTATTACTTAGGTAGCAATGATGCATTGCTAGATGCAGCTCATTGCTTGTGAGACTTTTGTTGATACACTCTAGATCAAGTGAGAGACTGTTGGTGTTTCTAAGGTGATTTGAAAGTAGTCAAACAGTTAGTCATACTGTCAACGCGATATGAGCATATAGAGTCGCACAAAAGAGAGATTAGAGAAGTTGGAGGAAGGATTGTATTAACCTTACTCATATTGGATATGAATGAAGAACCAATCTTATGTTACAAAGAAAATCGACGCAGGTTGCTTCGACTACTATTTGACGCGCGTCGAGTTCAATACAACACAACCGAAGTCGAAGGCTTAAGTCGACATCGCGTCGCGTAGATATCGACGCACGTCGAGTTTTATTCAATGTGGATTGCGTCGAGTGCTTATCGACGCACGTAGAGTTCAACTCGACACATGTTGGCGCAAGTCAAGTTCTAAGCGGATTGTGGAGGCTCGTCTCTGTCTGATATCCTTGGGTATAAATAGACATGGAAAAGGGTTTTTCATAGGCTGAATGCTATTTGAGATCAAGACAGAAAGCGTTTCCTAAGATCGACCCCGCCGCTCCTGTTTTGCGTGACCTTGTTCTGGTCATCGTTGTCGCTGCCTCTTCTGGAACAAATATAGCAATTTGTGGTGACGCGAGGGAACTTTTCCGATTCCGCTTAGGTAACAATGTATTTACATTTGTTGTGCATTTCACTTCTTGATTAATGATTCTCGCAAGATCTATAACTGTTTAGGATTTTTTAGTAATTTATTCCGCTGCGCACATGTGATGTGTAACCACTCAATGAAAACCCAATAGTGGATGCAAAAAGCAGTCTTCTCCACGTTGGCGGCCACCATGCAGACTGGTGATATCGCGAAGACATCCAGTTTGGAGAAAAAACAAGTGTCATTCAGTTCATCCAAGAGTTCTTCCACCAGCGAAATAGGAAACTTATCCTGCACGGTGTGGGAGTTGAGTGTCTGGTAATCGACGAAAAGCCTCCAGGAGCTGTCCTTCTTATGCACTAACAGGACTGAAGAGCAAAATGGTGACACACTGTACCGTATAAGGCTTTGTTGAAGTAGAAGCTCACATTGTCATTTTATTTCATCCTTCTGATGAAAGGGATAATGGTCGGTCGTACCACGATCGAGGGAGTCACCGAGAAAAGTAAGATGCGATGATCCTGGCGGCGACAGGGCGGAAAGCCTGTCCGGGGGCTGAATATGCTGGCAAAATGAGTGGAGAAGCTCCGAGAGATTGGGTGGTTAGCTATCCTCAGTCTCAAGTGGAGTGTGGAGAGGCAACGTCTGCACCAAAAAGGATGGCGGAGACGGCCATGGGTCATGTCCTTCCCACTAGACCAAACGGGAGTCCACGCACCAAGACATGGTAAGACGGTCGAAATCCTACGCGAGCGGGCCTAAGGTGCTCAGCTAGCGAACTCCCAAGAAGATCTCGAAGACGCAAAGATCCACCACGAATAGGGTCCGAGAAAGGTACTCGGTCGTTGTAAGGGCGACACGCCGTAAAACCCCAGGGCAATCTGCTAGCCACTGGCCATGACCACCTTGACGTGGATACAGGAGATGAATAGAAGGCGCAAACCGAGGGCCCTATCCTGTTGGAAAAAGTTGTGGGTGCTTCCCGAATCCATGAGAGTCGGGAGATGTGTCTCTCCAATGTCCACATAAATTTGAATTGTTCGGCCCTCCTGAGGTACCTCCATGGAATGGAGCGAGAGTTGGGGTGTGTCGGTGTCATCATTGTCATCATCCTCCTCCTCTGATGGGTCATCTACTACGAGCTAAAATAACTGCTTGCACCTGTTGATGGGGAAGGATTCATCATAGTTGAAACACAAGAATTTTTTGCAGAGCGCCTCAATTTTTGGGCGGGACAGATGACGGCGGGAGTTGGGATGAGTCTGCTCCTCTTAGATTGTTGCCTTGGAGTCGGTAGGCCCGAAGGAAGGGAAGTTAGCGATGTGGTCACGGTGTCCCGATGGTGGTCGGTAAGAGTAGTTGGCGTTCACAAGCCCGAGCAAGACTCATAGCGACAGTAAGATCATGCGGGTTTTGGAATTCCACATCCCTGCGCAAGAGCTTGTAAAGGTCGATGATGAAGAGGGGGATTTCTTGCTCCGGTAAAACGGAAGTCGCTTGCGATAACAGGATCTGAAATTGCTCCAAGTATGCGTTGATGGTGCCCGATTATTTGAGGGCAACAAGTTCATCGAGGGGATTTACCGGTAGTGTGGGGCCGAACTAAAGAGTGCAAGCAGCCTAGAAGTCCTCCCACGAGAAGTTCGGGTGTTCCCACGTTAGTTGTGTGAACGATAATTGCTTCGGGCCCAGAAGGTGAAATAAAGCAATGCCAACACGTTCATCATCCGGAGTCTATTGATTGGAGAAGAAAAAATCACATCGACTGAACCACGGAAGGGGATCTTCACAACCTTTGTAGATGGAGAAATCCATACGGATGGAGCGAGAAAAGGGGGCCTTTCGCACGAGGAATAGAGAAGTCCACCCTACTAGCCATAGGTGAAGCTGCAGCAGCTACAGGAGGGGGAGGCGGTATGCCCTGCAGGGAGTCCAAACGGGCATTGAGGGCTTTTATCTTTGTGTTTTGGGTGGTGAGCATGGACTGAAAGAGTTCCACAACCTGGGTGAGCGATGTTCCACCTTCTTCCTTGGGGGAGTGCTCTTGGAGGTTAATTGAGGGCGAGGGTAGCAGGCCAGCGGACAAGCTGGGCGGCGGTGGGGGCGCGGGAGATCGACGTGGAGAGTGGAGTGTGTCGCGGTAGGTGTCCGGGAAGGACTTGTTGGCGTTTGGCTCTAAGATGTTATGGGGTCCGGATTGAGATCTCGTGAAGGGTCTTGAGATGGGAAAATTCCACAAGGGATCAGTTTGTCCCTTCCTGGAACCTGGCAGTGCTATGGATGGAAGATGAGGGTGTACCGAGAAGAGGATGGGAGAAGAGTCGCTGGACGGAGGAGGGAAAAGGGAGAGGCGCGGCTAGGGCACCAAGAGGGATCGGAGGAGGCTAGCAGGATTAAGAGACAGAGATAGAAGAAGAGAAAGAAAGGTTTTAAGGAATTAAACTTTGCATAAAACATTAGAGTCGAACCGACCCACAAAATAACTGGTTCACAATCCCCCACCCCCTACACACACATAGGCGTAGAACATATGGGAACAAGTACAAGGCCGGAGGATAAAATAGCACGAGAAACAAAAAATATTAAAAGAAAAAAGATGACACTAATGCATCTGTCGCATAAAGGCGCCATTGGTACGTGCGGCCGCAGTGTAGGTCTAACTCATCGTGTGTCATAGCAAACCCCTTTTTAACTGGTGGTGTTCACACATAGTGCCAGCACCTAAAAGACTGTCTAAGAAGAATGTTCCCTTAAGGATGAATGAATGTGTTGCTTGTTTTGAAACCCGTGTGTTCCGTGTTTGTTGATTTTTCTTTGTTTTGGTCACTAAATTTCGTGTTTCATTTTTATAGGCGGCTAAGAGCGATGTGAATCCTTCTCAACCCCGTGACGCTAAAGATAGTATCGCGTCTGCCTCCACTGCTGTGATTCCACCATCAACTGAGATGTGTAGGAAGATTCAAGTGGCAATGATTGCCCCACTATACGCTTGACCGACAAGTCTTACATCAAATGCTGCACCTACAACTTCTGATGTGACTCTGGCACCGTTTGTGGATGTAGTTATATTGGTTGAGCCCCAAACATGTGGGCATGTGCTTCAATCCTCCGTCATTTTATAGGATTGAATCATTAAAACCGCAACTTAGGTTAAGGATTGGTTAGGAAAAGTAAAGAGAATTCAGACCACGACTGACACCGAGGAGGAAAAGTTGGTGACCCCACACCTTCCTACTAAATGGGGAGGCTAGGTTGTGGTGGGAAGAGGAAGTCTGGCATTTCAGGAGCAGTTTTTATGCCTGATTCAGAGGGACAATAAAGTAGATGATTATCTGCACAAGTTCACCAGACGTAGCCGTTAAGCGGGGAGGTTGGTAAAAGACGAGGAGTCCAAGATCCACAGGTTTTATGAAGGTTTCCATGATGATCTGAGATTGCAATTAGTGGGATCCAAGCCCCTTGGATTCCGTACCCTGATAGAGACAACGGGAGATTTGGAGATGAACTTAGAAAAGGTCCAACATTGGAGGGGTGATAATACAAATGGTTGAGTTCAAGGTCCCACCCTCCCAAGGGAAGTCTAAGAGAGGTAAGCACAAGAAGAAGTCATGTTATTCAAAGGTTGCTACCTCCACTATTTCGAGTGTTGTTACTGCTTGAGGCGTCTTGACCTTCTTCACTGTTGGGGTTTCTATACTTGAGTGGAATAACCCATCACATGTGCGCAATGGAAGAAATTTACAAGAAAAATCATAAACAGTAAAAGATCTTGCAATATCCATGAATCATGGGACTACCCGAGAGGTGAAGCAATGTCAACAACAACAACACTCAAGCCTTTATCCCACTATAGTGGGGTCAGCTATATGAATCCTTTGTCGTCATTGTGCCCTATCTTTTGTCATACTCTCACTAATGCCTGCAAAATATCTCATTTGCAAGGTTGAGCGAGGTGCACGCCAGTTGGTCCAGGGCCTCGGTCGGAGGTCGGAAGCTATGAAGACTGATGACAGAAACCCATCCAGATCCTGAACGGGAGTCGTGGAGCGGTCGGGCATTCGGTCGATGAAGAGTAGGTAGTGATGATTTGGAATAAACCCGATGGGAAGGCTGGTCGAAGTGAGAGAGTGATAAGATGTGAGGGTAGGATAATAATGGGCTCGAGAGATGTTGGAAAAGATGAGTCGGGAGAAAAGAGAGCTAACAGGTGGGTGGGGGTCTCCAAGAAACGGCGAGGAGCATAAAAAGTATGTGGCTTCGTGTGAAAGACTGGCGAGCAACCAGGTGTACCTCTGCATAGACTTGTCGGAAGGCAAGCGGATTGGAGGGAAACCGGTGCAAATCGGAAGATGGGTGGTATAAGGGGGGGTGTCACAGTCGGTAGTGAAAGAACGAAGTGGGTGTTGGGAAGGGAGGAAGTGGCAACAATTCTAATGGTCAAAGACCGGTTGAGGGGTGGCGGTGGGATGGAGGGAGGAGGATCGTCGGGAAGCAAAGAGGCGGGCAGGGGCTGAAAGGGGCATGTGGAAGAAGCCGACATTGAATCTCAAGCACCATGAAAAGGAGATTATCCTGGGTAGCATCAATATGTGAGAGCAGAAGAAAAGAAACCAAGGCGTTGATTGGGGCGGATTATTGAGAGTTGGACACCGTAGCTTCTCATTAATTTGCGCCAAACAAAATCTGGTAATAACTATTCCTACTGCAGCTTCTCATAAAAAAAGCTATTTCGCAATTTGCCCTAACAACGATTCTTCTCCCCCACGGTGCACCGCAAATTTTCCCAAATTCTTTCCCTCATCGTGCGACTAGGGTTTGGTGTCTCCTCTTCCAATCACTCGCGTCCAGGCATCCTAACAGGTAACCTCTCCCGATTTCTCTTCGGCTGGTCTGGCTATGTTCCATACATCTGCTCCCAATTTTGCTTCTGATCGCTCGCTATGTTTTTACCGAGTTTCTCCTCTGTTTTGACCATACATCTGCTCTGTTTTGCAGATAACTAGTCTGAGACGGTCCTTCCCTTTTATTTGACGATAGATCTGCCAGTGGTGAAGGTAACCTCTCCTGAGTTTCTCCTTTGTTTTGCAAATACATGTGCTTTGTTCTACCGAAACTAATCTGATTCATTTCTTCTTCTTTTTTGTCGATAGCTCTGCAAATGGGCTAAGTAGTTCATGTTTTTAGATCTGATATTTTCCAAAAAAAAATCAAGGGCTGATGTTGAATGCAATCCTTTTTTTTTTATCTTTAGTTCTTTCAAGATCAAAGCAAATATGTGAAAAAAAAAATTTAGATCTTTAGTTGTTTCCAATTTTTATTAGGTTTTATGAAGTAAATTTGAAATCAATTTTTTTATATGTGAACGCAATTTTTTTTCCAGTCAAGACATCTAAAATGTGTTTGTGATATATTTGTTAATAGATGGGTAAACAAAAAATCATTGGTGTTTCAGCCTCACGGGAGAATGCCCAGGTTATTATTTTTTATGATATATGAATCCGAGAAATCGACTTGGGAAATCGACCAACTACTCACTTCAACAAGGAAGGTTGGAAAAACGTAATAGATAATTTCAAAGCGCGCACGGGATTAACATATGATCGTACACAATTAAAAAATAAATGGGACCAATTAAAGAGAGATTGGAAGCTATTGAATGATCTAAAAAGAGGGGAGACTGAATTAGAGTAAAATCCTATTAAAAAAATGATTGACGTGTCGGATGAATGGTGAAAAGAAAGAATAGAGGTTATAAACAATCTGTTAAGTTCAATGTTATTTTTTATATTAAGGTATATCATTTCTTTTAGATGTTGGCCGCCGCAAAAAAATTTTGATTCACAGGAATTACTCACGAGCTTGAGGAAAAACTTGATCGGATGTTTAGCCAGGTGATTATTAAAGGTGAGAATGTTTGGATCCCTTCTACAGGATTTATGCCACTTGGATTTGATCAACAAGACCATACTTCCAATAATATTAGTTCAAGTGACAAACATGTTGTAGAGACAGTGACTATGGATCCACCTGCATCTGATGATATCGGTTCTAGTGGCACAAAGTACCCAAACAGTAGTACAAGTTTGCAAGGTTCGAAGAGACCTTGCAAAGGGAGAAGCTTGAAGGAGAATGGTAAAAGGCAAGTAATGGAATAGCATGTTAAATAACTAGTGGAGTCTTCCAAAAGTGTTGTAAGTACTTTCTTTATGCCCACAAAATCACCAAATGACTATTTGTTGAATGAAGCATTGGAGGAGCTTGAAAAATATCCACAGATTTATGAAGATTCAGGTTTCTATGATTGGGCTACAATTTTCCTAATGACGATGATCAACATGGCTACATTTTTGGGCATACGAAGTGACAAAAGTCTTGAGTCGCTGAAAAATCGCTATGTGCATATCATCTCCTAAATAGCATGTTCTTTCGACGATTGAACCTTATATGATGTAGTATATTATATTTTTTGTAGCACTTTCTATGTGGGAACCTTATATGCAATTTTTATGTTTTAGATGATGTAGCCTATTATATGCTCGAACTTATATTATCTATACTAATATAAACGCAAACGTTGGAGTTCTATAGTGCATTTGGAATTCCGAAAATACCCCTCCAGCTCCGCCAGCGATCTGTTTTATAAAAAAAATTATTTCAGGCCGCCGACCCCGGCAGAGCCGGAGGCGGCCTCACCGGACCCCACTGACGGGATTGCCGGACGCCGGCGACCCCGGCGGGGGTAGGCCAAGAGTGGTCCGGCACCGCCCAGTTCCAAAACGCCCTCGCCAAGCTCGTCGGAGGCCTTTCTTCCCCTTCCATTATGGCCATCTAGTGCCCCACCGTCATTCCCTCCGCTTTGAGCCGTCCCACCTTCCTCCCTCTGTCCCCCCGCCGCCCACCCTCAATCTCCGGAGCTCCATCATCGACGCCTTCTAAGCCCACTTTTTGACATCCGTTGGCATACCCTGCTCCGCCTTCAAAGCCATCGCCGCCGACGAGAAGCCAGGTCATCCTCCCTCCCCCACTGCAATGGACGGTAAACAGAAGTCCTCCCGCTGTGCACCCCTCCACCTCCCAAGAATCCTTTTTAATGTTTTTGTTCTGGGGATCTAAAGCTAAGTAATAATATTGAAATTGAATATTTTTATTAAATAACAATTATACTATAAGTTTATTATATCCTAAAATTAATAAATATATTACGAATAACAATGAAATCAAATATCTTTATTAAATAATAATTATATTATAAGTTCATTATATACTAATATAAAAGCAAACTCTCGAGTTCTACAGTGCGCGACAGTGTCTCCCTGTCAGTTACATTCAATCTTTGATTATACCCTTAGCGGCGTTCGTCTAGCGTTTTTTTTTAAATTATTTGAACAATTTTCAACTTGAAGCTTGAAAAGGATAGTTTCACAGAATTTATGTTCAAGAAAACGAACTTCTTCGCACGGGCTACGCCCGTGCTCGAAGCTCTCGAGCGGCCTTCGGCCGCCTCCGCACGGGCTTTGCCCGTACTTGATACTTCGGGCGGCCTTCAGCTGCATAGATGCGGGTTTTGCACGCTTCCACGCAATCCACTAGCTCGGCGCCGCACTCGCCACATGCGGCACCCCAGAGCACTATGGTTGTTGTTTGATTTTGCATATGAGCTCCGGGGGGCCGCGAGTGGTGGGTGTGGGATTGAGCTGGTGGAATGTGTGAAAGCGGGTGAAGCCCGTTTCTATACGGCCAAAGACTGCCCGGAGTATCAAGTACGGGTGAAGCCCGTGGGGAGGAGGTCAAAGCCCGTCAGGATGCGGCCGAAGGCCGCACGAGATCTTCGAGCATGGGCGTAGCCCATGCGAAGAAGCTCGTGTTATATATGAGATAAAGGCTTGAGTGTTGTTGTTGTATGCGTGAGTTTATGATGCAGTTTCCATGTTTAACATATGTATTTGATCTTCTATTGTAGTATTTTTGATGCAGTTTTCATGTTAGATAGTACATGTCTACATACAGAGACAAAACACCTTGCATGACGTCTAAACAGACTGAAGATAAGTGGGTTGCTGAGTTGTTTGTTGGTCATCCAATGAGGTTTCACATTGCGTTCAGGACGTCAATAAAAATATTTACAGATTTGTTGTATGTACTTCAGACATCTTATAGATTACAAGGCTCACAAAGAACAACTGTGAGAGAGGTGTTAGCTATTACCATATACAGTTTAGCGCATAAAGGTTCAATGAGGTTGACAAGTGAGCGTTTTCAGCATTCCACAAAAACTACAAGTAGGATTTTTATAAGAGGGGTCTGCATGCATTGCCTCTTCTTGTTATTGAAATAATAAACCACTAGACCCGCAATTTATGAATATACCTGCAAAAATCTTAAATGATAACCGATACATGCTTTACTTCAAAGATTGTATTGGAGCTATAAACGAAACTCATGTAGATGCATTCGTTCTGGTGGATGATCAAGTGCAATATATAGAATGTCATGGTACACCAACTCAAAATATAATGGTTATATGCGACTTCGATATGTGCTCTACTTAAGTGGTCCCAGGATGGGAAGGTTAAGCTCATGATAGTCGAATCTTTCATTGTGCAATTAACGATCCAAGTTGTGAATTTCTCGACCCACATCCAGGTACGTAAATTTATTAGTATTGAAATTAGATTAAATTTTCACTTCATTTTGAAATTAATAAATTTCTTATGTAGATATATATTATTTGATAGACACTGGATATCCACTTCAGAGAGGAATTTTGAAAACTTATTCGGAGACTCGCTATCACTTACCTGATTTTGCGCATGGTGATCCACAAGTTTCAGGACGGCGTGAGATTTTTAATGAATCTAGCTCATCACTTCGTAGTGTGATTGAGAGAACCTTCGATATCTGGAAGAAGAAGTGGAGCATACTGAGAAAGATGTCACAATACACATTTTCAAAACAGTGTATCATTGTGGTGGCGACAATGACACTGCATAATTATATTTGGCGGCACCCCTCACGTGTGGATCGAGAGTTTAATGCATGTGATATGGATCCTAACTTTGTGCATTGACAGGCGTATGAGCTCATAGCAACTTGTAACTGAAGCACCATGAATGAAAAATTGAACATTGATCCAGTAACAATTGAAGGAACTGTAGCTAATGAAATGTCTGCATTATAAGATTTTATAGTCGGTCAGTTACAACATGATCACAGGTACAATATTTTTTTGTAGTAAAAAAAAATTATATCAAATCAGTGAACATATTTTTTCATTATGCAGGCAAACATCATCGGTGCAAAAATGTGAGGATCCAATAAAGCAACTACAAAATTACCTGTAGTTTTTTTATGATGTCTAGAAACTCTGATTAGTAATATTGATATTTGACAAAAAATTAAATTTTCATATTCTGCTAGCAATTACTTGAGTTTTGAATAAGCAACCAAACAGCTACTCTACCAAACAGTATAAACAAATTCTCTATTCAAAAAGCATTGAAACAGCTGATGTTTCAAACAATTTCACTGCTTCTCTCACCACTCTGCAAAATAGTAGATTCTCCCACAATTCTGTAAATCAGTTGTTTCTCCAGTCGCTGCAGTTAAGTCAAACCGAGCCCAAGTGCAAGAATTGAATGGAATAAGTAGAGGTTGGTAAAGATCGATGTCCCCTGAGTCTTATGAGAAGTAACATGATCCCGATGGAGATACCATCAACAAAGGATTGACGAGCTCTCTACCTTGTCAAGACCAAAAGCTCATATGTAGGTTGGCAGAGGCAGAACATAGTCGCCAGTTGTTCAGAGAAAGTTTAGGCCGGTAGAAGCAGAGCTCAATAGCGATATGTCTAGTGAGAGCTTAAGTCACCAGAGACGGAGCTTGGCAGCAAGATGATAGGCGAGATTGTAGGTCAGCAGAGGCAGAGTTGGGTAGCATGTTGTTTGATGAGATCTTAGATCAACAAAGGTAGGTCTCGGTAACAAGTTGTTTGGTGAGACGTAGGTCAGCAAGGAATCAAGAGAGAATAGAGCTCTCTTTGGTGAGTTAACTCACATGAACTAAGTTATAGTCTCCTCGAACGATACAGTCATGCGGGTGATTTCAAAATGCGGATTTGAGAATGGCGAGCTCCTATTATTACACAAATTTGGAAGGAAAGCGACGGTGACCTCATACAGTTGACGAGGCAAGCAGGAAATCATGTGCAAGCAAGAAATATTTTTCTATTTCAGTTAACTAAAAAGGGTACAACCATACAATATACATGTATATTATACAAGAGAGGACCCACAAATACTTCATAGGAGATATGGAACAAAAGAAAGAAATGAGGGAAAAGAGAAACATGGGCCCAAATATGGGCTTTATAATTTTGGGCTTTAACAAACAACAATCAATTTAAATGTTCCATGAACACCTACTTCCTCCCATAGATAAAGATATGCCGGTGTGCAAAAATTAAAGATCAAAGTGAAAGAAGCTATGAAAATAACTTTAAGTGTACCTTTAGACTACTCTTCAGGCGTTGAAGCAATTTAGCTGCACCAAGTAGCATCGTTACATGAGCATCATGTCCACAAGCATGCATTTTGCCATCTACTTTGCTCTTATATGACAAATCTGCAAGCTCCTGTGAAAGAACAAAAAGTAGAGAAACTATAAGATCTATCACCGGAAATTCAAACTGCTCATGTAACCCAACGGAAAAATGAAATATTATTTAAAATAAAAATGCAAGTGTAGTGAAGTTGGTTTCAAACACTACAGCTCCTACATGATGACCCTCCCCACATAGCATGTGAAAAAACTCAAAACATAAAATGAATTGAAAATTGTATCTACAAGTGCTAGGTGGGTTAACATGTAATAGCAATGTAGTACAATTGTAGATGGATCCAAAACAAAAAATGGTTAGTAATGAAAAGCTAGAGAATCGGCTGTCTGAACATCAAATAAATGACAGTTTGAGAGATAATGGTAATTATACCTTATTTGATATAAGTAGCTGGTTTATAGGGGAATGTTAACGCATGAGACCCAACTTAAGAGCAAGGAATCAAAAGGATCGCAAGCCAACCTTTAAATTGTGTGAGAGAACGAGCAGATTCCACAATCTTTATTACACTCAACATATCTTCCTTCTCAACAAGAAATTAGACAAAGTGCGGAATGAATGAGAATACTACACTCACTCTAGTTTAAACTTCAGGTATTGTTGAAAGTGCGGAATGAATAAGAATACGTAGGCTTGGTTTAGCTCCGCGGATCTCCAACGAAGCAAATCTGTGCAGAAACCACCGTGACCATGGAGGACTCCGCGTTGTCACGGAATGTTAGTTCATGGCGCAACCGTGATCATCAATATGTGTGCAAATGACATGATGAGCCACATGGCGGGGTGACAAGGTTTCGAAGGTGCCAAAGACTTGGATATGGGATCCCTTGACACATGTATGGATCCATACTCAAGTCATTCATGCACAAGAAGAGTATGGAGAGTATAAAACATCGTGAAACCTTATCATTATGACAGCAACCGTATGGCATAGCATGGACAACATGGATGCCACAAAGCGGAAGGCAAGGTGCTGAGCATGAACGACATGGGTGTAATAAGGCACAATGGAGAATGCCTTGGTGTACAAAGCGGCTACAACACTCATGATGCATGTACTTAGCAAGATGTTATCAAGGACACCGGAGATGCCGAGCACCTTGGGTATATTCACGATGATGGATCACAACCAGGCCAAGACTCGAGATAGAATGTGTGGGCCAAAAGGGGCGCATATGCAACCAAAGGAAGAATTCATGACGTGTGTCACGACCCGTCTCAACAAGATCAGAATGCGCTTCGGGCGGGTCGTGATGCCACAGGCATGCAGAGAGGAACCGTGCCTACTAAGGCGGAACCAGAAATTCTACAACTAGTTTTTAAATTTGTTATTTTTGAAAAGGGTTTAAATAGATTTTAAATTGGTGCGGAAGGCACACATAAATAATTAAAAAGTTTTGTGCATGCATTTCTTTTATAAAAACTAAGCCACAAGTTTTACTGAAACTAAATGAATGCAACTAGTCCCAAAGTAGAAATATCATAAGTGAAATGAACTAGTACAATGCTCCACCCTACAAGTTGTCCTCGATACAAGAAAAAATGTCTGACGATAACTAATACATGAATAGAAAAATCCAACAGTAACTGAAACAAAATACATAGAACCTGCTAATACATTAAACAAAATGAAACCTCCAAGCAAAGCTGTAGCTGGCAGAAGAAAAACTCAGGACCCAGACGGCGCAGTCACGAAACATAAGGCAAATCCAAACAGAAGGAAAATGCCTCAGAACATGAAAACACATAAAGATTCAAGTTAATAACTTGCACAAAAGTAACCAGAGGAAACAAGAGCTCAGTGAACTAGTTTTACACGTAGCAACCTACTACCAGACAAATAACCATGTCAAACAAGATGCTTTTACTTTAATAGCTTACTCTGGAGTTTAGCCTAGCTGCAATACCATAAGCGAAATACATTGAAGGGTGAAGGTGTTGTCATTTGGTGTACAGCATTCTAGTGTATGAATTGACGCAAGACTTATCAACAACGGTGCTTGCAATGGTCGACTAATGGTTTCTGTTACCAGTTAGTCGGGAGCTCGATTCGACGCGTCACACCAAACCAACACTCTCCTCTCAATGTTTGTCTAAGGTATTCAACAATCTCAGGGATTCATAAATAATTTGAACAAGTTATTAATTAGACGATTCCAGTCTATAAGTGGCTACTTCATAACAAAAAGTGAAGTAAATTAGATCTCATGTTTACAAGCGAGAGAGGTGTCTCTACTTGCCTTAAGGTGAATTTGAAAATGCTAGTGACAGTTAAGTGACGCAAGCGAGGTTAGAAGCTCGAGCTAAACCTGTTCAAGATCAAAATGCATTTCAAACATGATTTCTACACTTGCACATGCGTTTGATATTCGCACCACACAACATGAGAGGGGTTTAGAAATTTACCTCCCTCGAAAGTGAAGGGAGAAGAGACTACCGCGAGGGATCGAGAGTTTTGGCGGCATTTGGAAGCAAAAATCCCTAATTCGGAGAGGGCTTGGAGCGATTCCACCACCTAAATCCAAGGACACGCACTGGAAAACACACACAAATCCGGGATTAACGGGTTATACGATGGACATAGGTTGGATCGTCCAAAAACCCTAGATCGGAGAGCGAAAAATTAGCGTAATAAAATTAGGACAAACTGAAAACGAGAGTTAGGCGGGGTTCCTTACCCAAGGAGACCAGATCTGGGCTCAGAAATCCACGAAGAGGGGTTTCGAGCGAAACCCTAGGAGTCCCTCACGAAATCCACCGGCCGGAACAAGGAGGAGCTAGGGTTGCCGGAGAAGAAAAGATGCACTTGCCCTCACTGGCCGGAGAAGGAGAAGAGGAAGGGGGAAGGTAGCCCCCCCCCCTTGGATGCAGCCGGACAAGAGAAAGGGGAGTTGCGGCGGGATTTGCCGGCAAAGGGGAAGCGCCGGAGACGGCGGGGAAGCAAGAGGAAGAGGCGTCGGGCCTAGAGGGGGGTGTTGCCGGCCACTAGAAGCGGAGGAGAGAGCGGTCGGGCGCTCGGGAGGCGGAGACGGGGCCGTCGGTGCGAAGGAGTTGGGATCGGGACATCTTCTGCGGGGTGCGGGTTTTGGACCGGGGGGGCTCGGTTTATAAGGCTTTTTAAGTCTTTGTTTATAATATATATTTTATTATTATTATTATATTTATTATTCTTATTAGGGGTTGTTACAACGTTCACATAATTTCCATCACATTTATGATTCCTTAGTACAAAGGCTTAACAGTTCAATGGAGGCTTGCGGCAAATGAAAATATAGCTTGTGTCGCAAGATGACATGGACATTGAGAAAAAAATCTTGGTATGAAGGTTTGAAGTGCAAGCTTGGTGCAAGGATAATAAAGGAATCCAAGCAATATGGATTGCATCAAGACAAGGATTACACAAAAGGGCGTAGCGATATGCTTAGTTATTTTGTTTTGTTTCGTTAGATAACATAGGAAAGACAATTGTAAAGGCTCAATTACAGGCTCATTTTCTTCTTCTCCTTTAGTCTCACATCTCTTGTATATGATTGTTCTCCTTCTCTTCTCCTATATATTTGTATTCTCTCTTGTATTTTACACATGAAGAAGTATATGCAAGGTTTGCTCATTCCTTTCTACATGGTATCAGAGCGAATCGGTCTCTCCTTGCGGCTAGCATTTTCCTAACCGCCCAGACTTCCTCTACTTACGCTTGGCGCGGTCTGTGTTTTCTAACCGGACGGCCTTTTCTTCTCGCTCAGGGTGCGGGCTTCGCGGCTTGGCCTTTTCTACCCGCTTCTCTTCTCCTTCATTCTCGTGGCCTCCACCTCTCCTCTCTTCCCTTTTTATAGGATTCTCTCTGCCACGTGGGGACCACTTCCTCTTCCTCTCTATCCGCGCGGTCTCCTCTCTACCGGCGCAATTTCTTCTCTAACCGCTGCGAGCTCTACCCTCTCTTTCTCCTACCCGTTGCGAACTCTGCCCGCTGCGATTTCTCCTCCTCGTGGCCTCGTCTTCTCACGGTTTCTCCTAGCCGCTGCCTAGTCTTGTCGCTCGACTTCTCCTACTCGCGGCCTAGTCTTCTCCCTTTGTCTTCGCGGGCGGTCTCTCCCTCTCCGCTGCAACCTCTTCCATTTTTTTCTGTTCGAGCTGACCTCTCTTGTCGCTCCTTCTCTTGCCGCTAGTGTGTTCACTGTGACCGTGCGGTCTGTTTCTCCGCACTTGGGTCGCGGCCTCCCTCTCTCTCTTGATCTCTGCTTCTCTTGTCTCCTTGACTACCCGTTGCGGCCACCCGTGTAATCGCGCGGGTTTGTCGTGCAAGAGTACTCTCCCGCAGAAACCTCTTCTACCCGCGGCGGCTTCTTCTCTGCCATCTCGCTACTTCACTCCCTGCTCGCCGCGTCTTCACCTAGTCGCCGCATCTTCATCTAGTCTCCGCGACTTCTCTTCGTCATCACGGCTTCTCCTCTCTTCTCTTCTCGCCGCGGATTGTTCTTTAACCGATGCGCTCTCCGGATCTGGGTCGTGGCATCTTCCCTTGTCGCTGGTGTGATCACCGTGACCGTGCGGACTTCTCGCGCGGCTTCTTTTCTGGCTAGTTGCTGCGCCTTGTCTCTTTGCCTGCGGCCTCTCACGCAATCTTGTCGCTGCGGCTTTTCCCGACCCTTCTTCTCAGTTGTGGACTCGGCATATTGGTTGCGGCATACCTCTTGTCGCTGGTAGGCTATTCTGTGCAGTGCGGCTTCTCGTCGAGCTTCTCGGGCGGCTTCTCGCGCGGTTTTTGCTCTGCTTCGCCTCTGCGGCCTGTTCTCGCTGTTTTCCGTGCCACGCTGCCGTTCAGACTTATGGCATCCGACTCGCTCACTGCTGATGGGGTTGCTGCATTGCGTACTCCATTACATCATCTTCAAGGGGTGGTTAGTTGCTCCTCTGGCTCCGTCGCTTCGCTCTTCAAGGACGGTATATCTTGCCTCTCCCACTGCTCTCACTGGATTGTGGACTCAGGTGCTATACACCATCTCTCTCCGCAATAACTGCCCAAATATTTGGATACTGCTTACCCCAAGCACATCACTGTGGCCAATGGTGACACGCTCCCGGTTTCTGGTGCTGTTAATCTGTCCCTTACTCCTTCTCTTTCCTTATCCTCGGTTCTTCATGTTCTGGGCTCTCCTTTTAACCTTCTATCTGTTAGCCGTCTTACGCAAGACCTTGATTGTTGTGTTACTTTCTCACGCTCTTCCTTTGTGGTGCAGGATCGACTGACGCAGACTATACTTGGTAGAGGGCGACTGTCTAATGGGCTATATCTTCTCGACGTTCCTCCCACTGCTCTCACCTCTGCTCTCACCTCTTTGTCCACCACTGATTGGCATCGACGTCTTGGGCATGCCCCTCTCCCAATTCTCAAGAAAGCTCTTCTTACTGTCTCTCTCCAAGAGTTCTTTTGTGAATCTTGTATCTTTGGTAAACAACACCATGTCTCATTTTCTCCTTCATGTACTCAGAGTGATTCTCATTTATCCCTAGTACATTCTGATATCTGGGGGCCTTATAAGGTCCCTAGTATCTTGGGGCATCGGTACTTTGTTACCTTCATAGATGATTACTCGCGGGTTACATGGTTGTATTTAATTCGTGATTGTACCGAACTCACGACTACGTTCTGTGCATTTCTTACAGAAACGCGCACTCAGTTTTCTACCTGTGTCAAAACTATTCGTACGGATAATGCTCGTGAATATACTGGTCGCACTTTCTCCAACTTGTGTGTTGAGTTCGGTATTATACATCAGACTTCGTGTGCTTATACGCCTCAACAGAATGGCGTAGCGGAACGGAAAAATCGCCACCTCCTTGATGTGGCTCAATCTCTCATGATCCAAATACAGGTCCCTCCCCTCTACTGGAACTTTGTCGTCTCTACTGCTTGTCATCTCATCAATCGTATGTCTTCGTCTGTCCTCAACTTTGTGGCGCCCATTACTCTCCTTTACCCATCCATAACTCTCTTCTCTCTCACACCTCGTGTGTTTGGGTGTACCTGCTATGTCCACCACTTTGGTCCTTCCAATGACAAGCTCGTCCCTCGTGCTACCAAAGCTATGTTTGTTGGGTACTCCCGCACTCAGAAAGGGTATGTCTGTTTTTCTCCTACCACTGGTAATATGGTTATGTCTGCTGATGTCTCCTTTCATGAAGACCAACCATATCACACCAGTCCTTCTGATCCCCTTCTTCCTCCTCCGCTACCTCGGCCCATCATACCCGTGACGTCTCCACTTCCACCACTTCTCCCTACTACTCCTCCACCTCCACCACTTCTCCCTACTCCTCTGCTTCGGATTCCCACACCACCACCAGTTCCTTCCAAACCTCCTGTCATACAGGTATACACTCGTCGTCCTCCACGTCCAGATGCCCTACAGCAGCTTCCCCCTACCGGTGTACTCTCGCGGCCCGTTGATCCGGCAACCTCTTCAACGGCACATCCAATGGTCAATTATGTCTCTCTACATCGGCTCTCTCCGCCCCTTCTTAACTTTGATCTCTCTTCTCTATCTCTATACCTAACTCTGTGCAGGAAGCCCTCCAGCATCCACGATGGCGTGCCGCCATGGACGAAGAAATGGTTGCTCTATGGGGTAATCACACCTGGGATCTTGTCTCTCTTCCTTCCGGTCAAAGCTGTGTTAGCTGCAAATGGATCTTTACTATCAAAAATGCTGCGGATGGGACGGTTGATCGTTTAAAGGCTCGGTTGGTGGCACGGAGCTTTACCGAACAGTATGGCCTTGATTATGAGGAAACTTTTTCTCCAGTTGCAAAGTTGAATTACGTTCGGGTCCTGCTCTCCTTAGCTGTTCACGCCGATGGACTCTTCATCAACTTGATGTCAAGAATGCTTTCTTGCATGGCGATCTTCTTAAAACCGTATACATGCATCAACCACCCGGGTTTGATACCACGGGGAAGTCTCGTGTATGCTTACTTCGCAAATCTATCTATGATCTCAAACAGTCTTCCCGGGCATGGTTTGGGAAATTCAGCAAGGTCGTTCGTGAGGTGGGCTTCAAACAGAGCTCTGCAGAATCCTCTCTCTTCACTCGTCACCAGTCAACTGGGATCATTATACTTCTGGTTTATGTAGACGATATTCTGATCACTGGTGATGACTCAACCGGGATACAACATATTAAGCAACATCTAAACTCTATCTTCCAAATCAAATACCTGGGAAATCTTCGATACTTTCTGGGACTGGAGGTAGCTCGACGACCTGATGACCTAGTCTTATCTCAGCGTAAGTATTGCATTGACCTTCTGCAAGATGCTGGCCTCTAAGGGTGTAAACCTGCGGATACCCCGATGAAAGTCAACCACATGCTGAGTACTCAGGGATCTGAAGAGGACTCTCTTCTTCCAAATCCAGAATACTATCGTCGTCTTGTGGGGAAATTGATCTACCTAACCGTCACAAGACCAGATATATCATTTGTGGTTGGTGTGGTAAGTCGGTTTATGCATACCCCACGGGTCTCTCACCTTCAGGCTGTGGAGCGCATTCTCAGGTATCTGAAGACTTCTCCTGGGCAAGGACTTGTGTACAAGCCATCCTCTTCTCTTTCTCTTATTGCATACTCAGATGCGGATTACGCGGGCTCGTTGGATGATCGACGGTCTACAACTGGGTTCTGTACTCACTTTGGAGGAAATCGTATCGCATGGCGGAGTAAGAAACAGACAGTTGTTGCTCGCTCGTCTGCTGAGTCTGAGTACCGTGCAATGGCGGGTGTTACTTCTGAACTAACTTGGCTGGGAAGTCTCTTAGGAGATTTGGGAGTTAAATTGTCATCACCTCCAACTCTATTTTGTGACAGTCAAGTTGCAATACACATTGCAAAGAATCCGGTGTTCCATGAGCGGACTAAACATATCGAGGTTGATTGTCACTTCGTTCGAGAGAAGTTCCAATCAAAGGAGTTGATGCTTGAACATGTTCCTGCATCTAGGCAAGTTGCAGACGTCCTCACCAAGGCTTTACCTCGCAAGTTGTATTACCAGTTCTTGTCCAAGCTTGGTGCCTACGATTTGTACGCTCCAGCTTGCGGGGGAGTGTTAGATAACATAGGAAAGACAATTGTAAAGGCCCAATTATAGGCCCATTTTCTTCTTCTCCTTTAGTCCCACATCTCTTGTATAGGATTGTTCTCCTTCTCTTCTCCTATATATTTGTATTCTCTCTTGTATTTTACACATGAAGAAGTATATGCAAGATTTGTCATTCCTTTCTACAGTTTTAACAAGTTTGCAGGGCTTCTTGCGGTCTCCCCGACTCCAAATCAGGGATGTTCTCGTTTTTCCACTTGTTAATTTTCTTTTTTGTTACACTGTCTTTCTTTATTCTTTTCATGTACTTTTTTGTGTTTATCCTTTGCACATAGTTTTAAACATTATGGATAATGTTTAATTTAAAGTATGGGGGTGTTGTCCTTTCTTTTTACATTTTAGAAAATTCCAAAAAAATTTAAAAATTACAAGCCTTCAAGAAAATATTTTATTTTCTTTTAAAAAAAATCTAAAAAAATCATAACAAAAAATATGAAAAAATCTCGAAAAATTTAAAATGTGAAAATCTAATTTCTTGGTGTAGGAAATCATGAAAAAGTAGAGAAATACAAAATCATTTTTATTAATTTCTCAATTGTTACATACATACATTTATTTGTACATTTGGAAGAGAGAAAGGCGCAAACAATCACAATCTAAGAAGTGGGACTAAAGGTTAGAGAGGAAGAGGGTCCAAGACGGGCCTTGTATTGGGCTTTTACATATCTTTCTTCTAACACTCCCCGCATGCTAGAGCATACAAATCGTAAGCACACAATTTGGATAAGAACTGATAATATAACGGGCACGGTAAGGCCTTGGTGAGAATATCAACAATTTGATCAGCAGCAGGAACATGTTTCAATCAAAGCTTCTTCAATTGAACTTTCTCACAAATTAAGTGACAGCCGACATTAATGTGTTTGGTCCTTTCATGGAATACATAATTCTTAGCAATGTCTATTATTACTTGACTGTCGTAAAATAAAGTAGTTGGCGAGAAAAGTTTGACTCACAAATCATTTAAGAGACTTTCTAACCATGTAAGCCCAAACACAACAGATGTCATTGAACGATACTTGGCTTCAGCGAAGTGTGAGCAACCACATATTGTTTTTTACTGCGCTAGGTGATATGGTGTCCTCCGAAGTAAATGCAAAATTCACTTGTGGAACGTCAATCAACCAAGGAGCCAGCATAATCAGCTTCAGAACAGGCAATCAAAGACAAGGAGAAGAGGAAGAGGTTTTGTATACAAGTCATTGTCCAGGAGCAGCATTCAAATATCTGAGGATGCGCTCGCAACCTGGAGGTGAGGCATTCGTGGAGAATGCATGAATTTGACAACCCCAACAACAAATGAGATATTTGGTATTGTAATTGTACGATAAATAAATTTCCCTACAAGACAATAATACTCTGGGTTTGGAAGAAGCAGATCGGTGTCGGAGGCATGAGCACAGACTTGTCATTGACATCCATAGGAGTATCAACAGACTTGCATCCAGAATAACAAGCATCATGAAGAAGATCAAGACAATACTTTCGTTGAGATAGGACTAGGTCATCAGGACGTCTTGCAATCTCTAGGCCAAGAAAGTACCGAAGATTTCTCAAATCTTTAGTTTTCAAAATTGAGTTCAAGTACTGTTTGATCATTTGTATTCCTTTGAAATCATCTTCAGTAATTAGAATGTCATCGATATAAACTAAGGGTCCATTTGGTTAGGCGTTTTGCCTCCATTCCATTTGCTGAAAACGCAGTTTGACCTGTAGTTGGCATTTGTTTTTCCGCCTCCCTTTGGAATCGCACGCCGTTTCTGCCTATTCAAAACACGGCGGAAGGAATCGAGGGCGAAGCACGGCGTTTTGTCGCGTTTAGGGCAGGCGCGATTTTCCTCCCCCGTCGCCGCTTTCTCCCGTCACCTGCTCTTCTCCCGTCGGACGATTATTCCGGCACAGGGCTTCTCCCGTCGCCGCTTTCTCCGACACAGGGCATCCCGTCGCCGCTTTCTCCGCCACAAAGCTCGGCGTTTGGTGGCAAATCGGTTCCGGCGACGAACCAGCAGCGTCTTCCCTCAATTTCTCCGGCGCAGGTTTGCTTCTCCGGTGACTCTGTTCCCATCTTGCAATTTCTTCAACCTTCCAGACATCTCACCTTCCCTCTTCTCCTCCCCCCACCCCGCCAGGTACTGTGCAGATCCATTTTTCCGGCGACGAACCTAACAACAGCGGCTTCCCTCGATTTCTCCGGCGCAGGTTTGCTTCTCCGGTGACTCTGTTCCCCCTCTTGCAATTTCTACAGGTTTCCAGACATCTCACCTTCCCTCTTTCTCCCCCCACCCCGGCAGGTACTGTGCAGATCCATTTTTCAGGGTTCGTGAGGAGCAATCGCCTGTGAAGGTATACCTTCCCCTCCCATCCATTTTTTTGCCGAATTTTCTGATGGATTTTCTGTGTATTTCTCCAGCAATGATGTTTGTGTGTGTGTATGTGCAATGTATTTTTGGTGGGTGTGCTTGATAGGGCTCTGTGTGAGTGCTGTGGTATTGTAGGTTGTGTGTGAGTGTTGTGTGTTGATTGGGTGTGTTTGATAGGGATGTGTGTGATTGTTGATAGGGCTGGGTGTGCTTGATAGGGCTGTGTGCTGTGTATTTTGTTGTGTGTGTGTTTGATAGGGGTGTGTGTGAGTGTTGTGTATTGTTTTCATGTGTTTGCTCCGGTTGTGTTATTTGTGTTGTTGTGCATCTGTTGAGTGTATGTGTGGAGTGTACGAGTGTATGTGTGGATGTTGTGTGTTGTTTGTGTGTGATTTGTGCATATGTGAATATGTGTCAAGTTGTGTGTGAATGCTGTGTGCTAAGTGATGAGTACGCTGTGATGGTTTGGAGTGTGTGTGTTGTGTATGTTGCGATTGTGTATATGATTATGTATTGTATATATTTGTATTCATGGAGTATGTGCTTTGATTGTGTTTGTATAGTTCTGTGTATGTGTGTGTGTGTGTGTGTGTGTGTGTGTGTTGTGTGTTGTGTGGTGTGTGGTGTATGAGTGTACAGAGTGTATGAATGTTTGAACATTGTGTTGTGTGTGTGTTGTGTGTGTGTTGTGTGGTGTGTGGTGTATGAGTGTAAA
This sequence comes from Platanthera zijinensis, assembly GCA_039513925.1. NCBI lineage: Eukaryota > Viridiplantae > Streptophyta > Magnoliopsida > Asparagales > Orchidaceae > Platanthera > Platanthera zijinensis. The sequence goes on along the minus strand of CM077098.1, from coordinate 61,089,609 downwards.
GAGTGCATGAATGTTTGAACATTGTGTTGTGTGTGTGTTGTGTGTGTGTTGTGTGGTGTGTGGTGTATGAGTGTAAAGAGTGTATGAATGTTTGAACATTGTGTGTGTGTGTGTGTGTGTGTGTGTGTGTGTTGTGTGGTGTGTGGTGTATGAGTATAAAGAGTGTATGAATGTTTGAACATTGTGTAAAGTGTGCTGTGTGGTGTGTTGTGTGTGGTGTATGAATGTACGAGTGTAAAGAGTGTATGAGTGTGCTTTGATTGTGTTGTGTGTGTGGTGTATGAATGTTTGTACATTGTGTTCTGTGTGTGTGTTTTGATTTTTTTATACGCATCTTTATCATTATTTATGTTTAGTTTTATTTTTCTTTCCTCCGGTTTGTGTTATGGGTAAACATAAAGAAGGTGGTGTTAATGCAAATTGGGAGGTCAATGATGTTTTGATTTTTTGTGACCTATGTCTCAAAGAGATTGAGTTGGGCAATCGCCCAACCTCGCATTTTAGCAGGGATGGGTGGACAAATCTAACAACAGGTTTTTTGGCACGCACGGGGAAATCGTATGATCGAAATCAAATGAAAAATAAGTGGGATCAGCTAAAGAAAGATTGGAAATTATGGAGAGAACTAAAGGGACGTGAGACGGGTCTTGGGTGGGATCCAATCCGCAAAACTATTGCTGCTTCGGAGGACTGGTGGAAAGAACGCTTGAAAGTAAGAATATTATTAAAACAGTACACTCATATTTTGTTATACTTTACTGGTGATATGTCTAATCCGTCTTTTTCTTATTATTATAGGTTCTTCCTACTGCAAGAAAGTTTCAGTTTTCTGGGATATCTCCTGAGTTAGAGAGAAACTTCATATGATGTTTAGCCAGGTTGTTGCTACTGGAGATCTTGCCTGGGCTCCAAATTCCAGAAACTTTGCACACGAGTCTGTCGATGAACAGGATGGGACCGCCGGAGATGATACACGAAACATCAACGAGTCTCCGCAATCTACCGCAGCTAAGGAGAACATGACATGTAAGGGCAAAAGGAAGCATACTACAAAGAAGGCAAAGAGTTCGGCAATAGATGAGCTGGTCGAGACATCACGTATTATTGGGCAATGCATGCAAGAGCCACCTCGCATCCAGATATCTTCAGCATTATTCACCATTCCTGAGGCCATTTCAGAGTTAGAGAGTATGTCTGAGGTTATGGAGGAGTCACAGTTCGACTTCTACGACTACTCTACCATACTTCTGAAGGATAAACAAAACCGAGAAACATTTATGAGCATTTGCAAGGAGAGGCGTCTAAGGTGGCTGAAGGCTCGTTACGAGAAACGAGCGGAGTAGTTTGTTTTTGTTTCCTGTGCTCAGCTGAGCCTACTATATGTTTGGACTGTGTGTTGTTTTTGCTTTGAGACTGCAATGTTTTTCTGCGTTGAGTGTATGTGTGGAGTAGCTTTATTTGTTGCGATGCTGCTTTATTTTGAACTTTAATTGTTAATTCTCTTGCAAACTTATATCTTTAAATTCTTATTTTCTTCGTGGCAGATATACAATGTCATCATCAGATAGTTCTAATGAAGATATTCAGCAGCAAGTAGTTGACTTGAATTACCATAATAGGGCACGTGAAGGCCATCACTTTGTAACAACTTCGACATTTCAAATAAGTAGGACTGTTAGATCAAACAGTAGAGCATGCATGACATCTGGGCAAACAGGGACTAGATGGGTGGCTGAACTACTAGATGGACACCCACTGAGGTTTTTCAGTGCCTTTAGAATGACAAAGGTGGTTTTTGGTGATTTGCTTTCATTACTCACACTTCATTATGGTTTTCAAGGATCTAGGAGAACTCTACCACGTGAGATTCTTGCGGTTAAACTGCATATTTTGGGTCACAATCTATCCATGCAACATGCAAGTGAACGTTTTCAACATTCTACAGAAACAATAAGTAGGTTCTTCACGAAGGGTATCACTGCAATCAAGAGACTCTCATCTGATGTCATCAGGCCTGTGGATCATATTTTCAGTACTATTCCCCCACAAATTTTAAATGATTCTCGATACATGCCTTTCTTTAAAGACTGTATAGGAGCTATGACGGAACACATGTAGATGCTCGAGTTCCAGCTGATCTACAGGTTTCCTACATCAGCCGACATGGCACTACAACGCAAAATGTGATGGCGGTCTGTGATTTCAACATGTGTTTCACTTTCGCATTAGCAGGTTGGGAGGGTTCTACCCATGATAGCCGAATATTTCAAAGCGCTCTTATGGACACGAGTTATAATTTTCCGTATCCACCGCCAGGTGAGTCTTTTTATATCTTCAAATAATACCTTATTAGAATTTTGTAATATTCATTTGTCTGCGATAACAATTGTTCACACCAATAAACGAGTTACGCTCTTTGCAGGCAAATATTACTTAGTGGATGCTGGGTATCCACTTCAACGGGGTTTTTTAAAACCATATTCTGGTACACGGTATCATTTACCGGATTTTAGATGGGGGAATCGGCCTATACAAGGGCGCCATGAAATATTCAACCAGGCTCACTCCTCCTTACGTAGTGTCATAGAACGTTCATTCGGAGTTTGGAAGAAAAAGTGGAAGATTCTTAGAGATATGTCACCATACAGTTTGTCAAAGCAAAGAGATATTGTAATTGCAACAATGACATTGCATAATTACATTCGCAGGCATCCATCCCGCTCCGACACACATTTTCGTGCTTGTGATGAAGACGAGCAATTTATTTACCCGGCGGGCCTACAAAGAAGAACAGGACAGATAAACGAAACCTCCAGTGGAGATCATGTTAGAGGGATTCGAGTAGGGGTGGATGAGATGGTGGCATTGCGTGACTCCATTGCAGATCAACTGCTCAGAGCTTGAAGGTGTTTCCAGTAGAAAGCTGATGTACTTTGAAGTTTTTGATATTTCAAATATTTAGCAGTATTTTGCAAGTACGAAAGTATGAATGTTTAATATATGTACTGATACATTATCTCTCTAGTCCCTTCTCAATATATATACGTATATTACAAATAAATGTTCTAAAAAATTATTCAAAACGCCACCGCAGTTTTGCCAAGTGATTCTCTGTTTCGAACAGCTCTGCAAACTCAAAGTATCCAAGCAGATCTCCATTTCCAGCATCCAGTTTCCAATAGCTCCCTTTACAAACTTGTCTTTCCAACAGCTCCTTTTACAACCGCAACCGCTCTACCAAATGAAGCCTAAGAAAATCACTGTGCCTGTTGATCGATGATGAGTAAAGAGAGAGAAGTCCGCAAGCTACGAGTGAATCCAACATCATGGATAACCTTACAAAACTTGTCAAACCATGAACGAGCAGACTGTTTGAGACCGTAAATAGATTTCTTGAGGTAACAAACAAGGATTCCCCCGTGATCTCAAACCCGGAGACTGGTGCATGTAGACAGTTTCTTGAAGTTCGTCATTGAGAAAGGCATTCCTGATGTCTAATTGATATAAGGGCCACTGTCGATGAACAACCAAGGAGATTAGGACTTGAATGGTGTTCAACTTGGCGACGGGAGAGGTCTCATCATAATCGAGGCCTTGTTGTTGAGTAAACTCTCGAGCCGCAAGGAGAGTCTTTAAGCGATCAACTGTTCTGTCGGGAGCATATTTTATCGCAAAGACACATTTACATCAACACAAGTCTATCCGGGCGGAAGGGAGACCAGATCTCATGTCTGATTAGCCCAGAGGGCCGTCATTTCCTCCTTTATGGTCGCATGCCACCCCGAATGTTGGAGAGTCTAATGCACCGAGTTAGGTATAGAAATAGAGGATAAAGTAGTAAATTTGAGAAGTTCAGGGAAAGACGATGCAAGGATATAATTCGCAAGGGGATGAGTTGTGAATATAGGAGCCGGATCTTCAGGCCGCGAGGTGCCACGGGTAGAGGGCGACTGTTTTGGGGTGTCGGACACGAAGAAGAGGTGGTTTGTTCGATACTGCAATAGGGTTGAAAGGAGTGGTGGAAGAGGAGATGTAATAGGGATGGCAAGACGTGGTAATAACGGTGGTGGAAGAGGAAATGGATGAAGAGAGTGAAAAGGTTGATCTTCGAGAAAAATGACATTGACAGACACGACAACCTTGCGGTCAATGGGAGAGTACCACACATACTCTTTCTGAGTACGGGAATAACCAACGAACAGACATTTGGTAGCCCGAGAAGCAAACTTGTCAATGGAATGACTAAGATTATGTAGATAACAGGTACAACCAAATACCCGAGTTGTGATAGAAAAGGGTAGCGTGGAGGGAAAGAGAATGCCAAACAGAGTGGCACGGTTGAGGATGGGAGATGGTAGGGGATTGATGAGATAGCATGTCGTAGATACTGCAAAATACCAATAAGACTTGGGAACATGCATATGAAACATAAATGAGCGAGAAACATCAAGAAGATGATGATTCTTATAGTCAGCCACACCATTATGTTAGGGGTATAAACACATGAGGTATGATGGATAATCCCAAACTCAGTACAGAGACCATCAAACAAAGGACCAGTATATTCACGAGTATTGTATGTATGAATAGTTTTAATTTTCTGTGAAAATTGAGTACGAGTCCCAGCAATAAAGACCCGAAACACACGAGGAAGATCCAATCGATCATGAAGTAGGTATAGCCACGTCATGCGAGAATAATCATCAATAAAAATAATAAAATAATGATAACCATAAATACTAGCACTTTTATATAATCCCCAAACATCAGAATTTACTAAATCAAAAAGAACACCACTCTGAGTTCAATGAGAAAGAAAAGAAGAACGATGTTGTTTGTTAAAGATACATGACTCGCGAGTAAAATCAGGAAGAGAAAGATCGGGTAGAGTCTTCTTGAGAATGGGAAGAGAAGCATGCCCAAGACGCGAATGTCAATCCACCAATGTTACTGATGAGAGAATGGTGGGAGAATTATCCAGAAGGTAGAGCACATTGCACAGACATCCTTTACCAATGATATTCTACGTTCGTCAATCCTGCACAACAACAAAATATGTAAAGGTTACAGAACAGTCAAGAACTTGAGTTAGACGACTAACATAAAGAAGATTAAAAGGAGAGCCCGAGACATGAAGGACCGAGCGAAGAGAGATAGAGGAAGTTGGGAGGCATATTAGCGGAGCTGAAGATAGGAGCAGTGTCAGCATTGGCTACTGTGATAAACTTGGGGTGCGGAGAGTCCAAGTACAGAGGTGGTTTTTGCGGATTGATATAGTGGATGGCACCAGAGTCCACATTCCACTGTGGACTCTGGGAGAGACAGGAGATACCTTCATTTGAGATAGAAGCAACGGAGCCAGATGGATGATTGAGTAACCCTTAGAGATGTTGGAGCTAGATGCACATGACATTAATATCAGCGTCGGTGGCAGCAGATGTATCAGCAACAACGAGGACAAGTGGCGAAGGAGGCTTACCATGCTTACGATAACAAGTTGCCACAAGATGTCCATTTTCACCACAGTAAGTACACTTGAGTCTAGGCCGACCTCTACCCCTGTAGTCGGTGCGACCTCTATGGGCTGATGGAGGAGGGGTGAGATATAGATGAGTGATGGAGAAGAGCCGTAGATGGAGGTCCAGGACCATCTAGGGGTGGTGTGACCTTCAACAACATGGAGAAAATATCGGAAAGAGAAGAAATGGTAAAGGAGAAAAGTATCGGAGCCCGGACACTGTGGAGATAAGGTGGAACACGAGCCATCATGGCAATACCAACAGCCTCTTTTTGAGCACGTTGGGTAGTTAGATCTGTAGTAGGTGGTTGATACTGAATCCAGGCCTCGACTAAGGTTTTGGACAATGCAATAAAGGGGGTTAAGTCATTATCACCTCCTGAGTCAAGAGATTGAAGGTCTGTGATGATGTCATACAGATGTTGAAGATTATCCTTGTCATAATAGAGGGAATGCAGTTCATCCCATATTGCCTTGGCTGTCTCATGACACATGGTCATATGATAAGGTTATCCATCCATGAAGTTGAGGATCCATGTTTGGACATGACCATCATCACGAAGCCAGCCGTTAGTGGGCGCAAAAGGAGTGTCTTTAGTGAGATGTAGAAGTCCCTCTGTCTGAAGGACAAGACGAGCGGAGTGCACCCACTCAACGAAGTTCTTCTTCCCACTAAAGGAAATGGTGATGATCTGAAGCTCATCACGAACTTCAAAAAGAGGTGTCGCAACACGAGCAGGAAGTGACGGAGCATCAGTTGATTCCATGAAGCTTACGCAAGTGACTTGGCAAACTGAAACTGAAAGCTGAGAGATTGCAACAAGATTGCGCGGCAAGAAGCTGAAAACAAACTGAGATTTGGCAACAAGAAGTTGCGGAGATCGTGCGGCAAAAAGTTGTGGACAGGCAAACAAGCAGAAAGCTGGGGGCAAGAAGCTACGATCTTGCGGCAAAAAAAAAACTGCAGACAAGCTGCGATCTTGTGACAAGGAGCTGCGAAGAGGCAAAGATCTGAAGGCAAGTTGCGAGGATCTTGGGGAAAGAAGTTGCGGCAAAGAGCAAGTGCGGAGTGGTTCTACGACAAATCATGAGGGCTGAGCGGGTGTAGTCGGGCGAGCAAGCAAGAGAATGATCGACAACCTTGGAGCACCCAATTGAGGCTAAACAGAGGCGGAGCTAGTGGGCAAGCCCCTGCGAACAGAAAACAACGAAGACAAGGCAATTGTGGTAAGGACACCAAGAGCGGCTAGCAGACCCAGCGACAGAGCTCGGGCGAGGAAGAAGCGATCAGGTAGCAAGAAGCTGTAAGACTGCCGGGGAATCCTGTGGGACCCAGGGAGGCAAAGAGAAATCCCTATAAAAGGGGAAGCAGAGGGTTGGGAAGAAATAGGAAGTGGAAGTGAGCCAAGGAAGCGGTTAGACAGGGGTTGACCACAAGAAAGGCAGGGGCTGCGATTAGACAGAGGTTGACCGCCCAGATCAGTAGAAGACATGATTTTCAAAAAAATAATTAAGAATCTGGCTTTGATACCATATAGAAAATCACAAAAAAGAAGAGAAATACAAAATAATTTTTATTAATTTCTCAATTGTTACAAACATACATGTATTTGTACATTAATATAGGAAGAGAGAAAGAAGAAATAATCTAAGATGTGAGACTGAAGCTTAGGAAAGAAGAGGGCCCAAGAAGGGCCTTGTATTGGGTCTTTACATATCTTTCTTCCAATACTTGGAAAGAGAGATTTGTGATGTCATCTCATTGTATATCATAGTACCGTTGAGAGCCCTTCACCAGGTATTCCTCGGAAGTCCAAGGATTAACAAAAAAATTAAGATTATAACTTAGGACTATTTTATTTCCTACACATTGTTTTAAATGTCCTCCGACATATCCGACATTTCTCCCGACATGTCATTTTTTAGGGCAAAACGATATGTTTTTCTAAAAAATAGATTATGTCATTTTTTAAATATTGACCGACATATCCGATTTTTTCCGATATATCGACCGACTCGACTTTTAAATATATCGTCCGCTATTTTATTTTATATTATATTAGCAGATTAGCAACATATGTTTAAATCACTTATATATTATATTATGTATATTTAAATCGATTGGACTTATTATTTCGATATTTTAAACATTTTATTCATACAACCAATTTTGTATAATTGTTTTACATTTTTTTAATTTCATATTACAAAAAATATGAAAATATTCAATGCATTTATTAGTTGATTGTTTGTACGTTTTTATTATAAATTTATAAGTTTGAAAAGACTTATAATCAGTCAAAGATTTTTAACTTTTAAATCTTATTTATTTGCAATAAACTTATTGTTATCAAAATAAAATTATTGTATATACTTAAATGTATAATTTTGTATATGCCAATATTATTTTATCTTAGATATTATTTGATTTTATTTCATAATATAAATGGCTCAATTTTATCTGTTTGTTATATTATTTTTCTATTTTATAACATATAATCATAGTTTGTATACATAAAAATAAAAAAAATATTTATAAGACATGAAAATCTGCTATTTTATAATATCCCCGACATGTCTCCGACATCCGATATTTAAAAACTCAATCTGATATGTTGCCGACATCCAATATTTAAACATTGTTCCTAGTATTATATATTAAAATATAAACAAAAACAAAAAAATTGATAAAATACAAAATTTAAAAAAAATGAAAACACTTGAAAATTCAAAAAAATAATAAACCTACTTTTGTTTTTTTTTTATTTTAAAATTACTTTTGAATATATTTATAAGCATTTTATGTTTTTAATTTGCTAATTTTTATTTGTCGTAGTTTGTTAGATTAAATTTTGGGTGATTTAGTTTTAAAGAGCATCTTATGGTATTAATTTGATTAGAGTACTTGTTTAGCAATTCTTCTTTTTTATTTTAATAGCTTCATTTTGGAATTATTTTTTGCTAAACATACTTAGATTCTAGCTATATTTACTTCTAACTTTTAGATCATTTAGGAATGTTCAATTATTATAGTTGCTCTCAAAATATTTAGTCATTACCCTAGCCATTTCACTACCTTATCAACTTTTATTTAACATTGTTTTAAAAGTCTATATGTCATGGGAATAACAACAATAACAACATTCAAGCTTTTATCCCACTATAGTGGGTCGGCTATATGGATCCTTTGTCGCTATTGTGCCCTATCTTTTGTCATAATCTCACTAATGCATAAGTACATCATGTCTTTCCTTACAGTTTCATTTCAAGTCTTTATGCTTTATTGCTCTACCCCTCCCACGTTTAACATGCCTAGTGACTAGACTCGCACAACGCCTAACAGGTGCCTCTAATGGTCTCCTTTGTACGTGTCAAAACCATCTTAGACGAGCTTCTCGCAGCTTCTCTGCAATTGGTGTCAAAACCACCTTTGTACGTGTTACTCTTGTCTTATCCCTGATATTTTCATTCTTAATTTTATCCAATCTCGTGTGTCCACACATCCACCTAAGCATTCTCATCTCCGCAACTCCCATTTTTGCTCGTGTACACAAATCACTGTCCAACACTCAGAACCATAGAGCATCGCAGGTCTAATTGTAGTACGGTAAAACTTGCCCTTAAGTTTTAGTGGTACTTTACGATCACATAAGATCTATGACGCGCCTCTCCACTTCAACCAACCCGCTTGGATTCTATGTGTCACATCTTTATCAATACCTCTGTCTTTTTGAAGTATCGATCCAAGATATTTAAAGCACTCACTACGGGAAATATCTTGATCACCCAACTTAATAACGAAGTCATCTGTCCTTCTTGTACTGCTAAATTTAAGCTCCATAAACTTCGTCTTGGCCCTGCTCAACCTAAAACCCTTCTTTTCTAAAGTATCTCGTCAAGATTCAAATTTTGCGCTTACAACCTCGCGCGTCTCATCAACCAAAACGATATCATCCGCGAACAATAAACACCAAAGTATTGTTTGTTGGATATTTCTGGTGAGCTCATCTAAGATAAGGGTAAAGAGATAAGGGTTTAAAGCTGAACCTTGATGTAAGCCAACAGTGATAGAGAAATCCTGTGTTAATCCACCAGATGTCCTCACCCTTGTCACTGAATTTGTATGCATATCTTTGATTGTGTCAATATATAATATATTTACGTCTTTCTTTTCTAAGACTCTCCATAAGATCTCTCTTGAAACTCTATCATAAGCCTTCTTAAGATCAATAAACAACATATGCAAATCTTGTTTTCTTTCCGGATAGTTGTCAATGAGTCTTCTCAAGAGATGTATAGCTTTCATGGTCGACCTCTCTGGCATGAATGTAACAACCCGTATAAAAAATAGAACAAAACTAATAATATATTTGAATGGCAATTGTGTAATTAGGGCCTTAGGTTTTTCTCCTCTAAACCTAAACCGGCCAGCCCTCTCCCGGTCCTTATTATCCCCGCAAGTCGAACCTGCACGGCTCCCGTTTCCCGATCCCGACTCCAGTGCCAACCCGTCGCCTGCTTCCTCTACTCCCGCAAGCCCCATCTCCCGGCGCTGATCCCGTCTTCTGCTCCAAGCGCCGACAACTCCTATGGATCCTCCTCCGTCTCAGGCCACCGCCTTCTCCTCCTCCCGTGGTCGGCGTCTCTTCCTCCTGCCATGGCCGACTGCTTCAGCTCTTTCTTTGTTAGGGCCTGCAACGCCTCCTCTTCTTCGATTAGTAAGGGCAGCGACCCTTCTTCTCCTCCTAAGGGGCCGGCATAAGCTTCCTCGCTTCCTTGGGCTCCGTTTACGCCTAGGGCTTTGCTCAAACCCTCCTCTACTCAAATTTTGGGCTCGGATTTGACTTCCGTGGGTAATATTCCCCCTCCTCTCCTTTCTCTATTCAGATTTCCATGAACTTTTCTTGGAAGTTTTTGTCTCCAAATTTTGTATACGTTGCAATTCAAATTTCTACCCCCTTGCGATCGTTTAACTGTGATAAGTTCATGTTTTCCGGCGCCGCTCCTCAATTCAGTTAGATGGAATCATGTGAAGCCCTCTCTGAATTAGGGTTTCCCCGAGCCTAAGCGTCGTCAAGTCTTCATCTCTGTGTGGTGTCTCTTCTCCCCTCACATTTGAGGGAGGTAAATTTCTTAACTCCTCTCTTGTTTGAGTCTTGCGATAATATATTATCGGCGTTAGCGTTTGGATTCCTTTATGTCAACATCATTCTTGTTTGCCCTTGAACAGGTTCGAAATAAGATTGTTAACTTTGCTCACGCCAGTTGATCGCCTCCGTCAGCTTCGGCTTCTTTAAGGCAAGTAGAGATCTTTCTCTCTCTCTTGCAAGCATCGAATTTAAATAAATGTCTTTGTTCTCTGATTCATGACTGCATTTCTGTATATATTGATTTGTTAAATGGATTTGTATCTAAATTGTTTTGTCTGTTCCTACGATTCTATGATTTCACCATGGAATGTTTAATTTGTCAATAAGTTTAAATCTTGAATACTCAGTCTGATAAGTTAATAATTTAGGGTGTAATATATTTGGAATTTCATGAGTGATTCTTACATTGATATACACTTACATGAATGATTTTATTTGAATATTTACTAGGGCGGATGGTTTGATCTCATTTGATGAATAATGAGAAAAATGATAGAATATTGAGCACGAGCAACAAGCGTCATGATAATAATTGAAACGAATTCTGATTTGCAAGTATGTGATTGGTGTTTTAATATATCATGCTCGTAACGCACATTTTTACTTGGAAAATACTTGTGTCAAAAGATGATTTATCCTGGGTGAGTACTTGATATCTCTGACCCGATACATGTCCTCTTACCTCTACAATTACTCGATAAATCTTCTTGTTATTATGACCTTAACCTCTCAAACCCGCGAGGCTCAAAACTCTCGATCTAGTTTTTCATGTGTCATCGAATTCTGTTTCTTAGGTCTGTTTGATTCTAAGACTTGAGCGAATATTGTTCTATAACTCGATTCCCCCCTTGTCGCGTTTGTAACTCTACTCTTGTACATTCGAATCGCTAAATTTGTAACTTGACTTGATAGGTTAGGAATCTCCTAAAGTGTGAATCATGTAACTCATAATATCATAAGCAAACATTAAAACGTGTTGGGGTCACTTGGGTTGTAGCCTTCACGGTGCCAGTTGGGACCCACTAAGCCTCCTTGAGCCGGGCCTGGGTCGTGACGAGGGTCACGACAAGCAGTAAATTTTTCTAAAACGACTTGTATTCAGACTGAGTGTGAACCATGCGCACTCATTCAAAACACTTACACACTTCATTGATTGTAGCTTATGATATTACTTGTTTTATTATATGTTATGCCCTGGAGTAAACTTAATTCAGTTATTTCTGTTTGACTTTTCTATCTGTCTGATTTAGTAACTCTGATTCATGAAAACTGGTACGTGTAGGTTTTTATTTCTCATGCTCATACTTTACTTTTACTTTGCTCACCTGTTTATTTCAATATTCTGGGGATTTTCCTTTCTGTTTTGTAATTGTCTTAGCGTTCGTGACAGCGCCCCCAGATCCTCGAGCCTGATCTACTTAAAATTCCAGGTTCTATGTTTACATTTTATTTACTGTCAAATATTTTTTATGTAATAATTGCAATCTGACATTTTCTCTAGTATCATGGACAACTGCTAAGCTATTTAAATATTTTATGTACTAGAATTTGATATTAATGCATGTGCATCCTCTTTTGAATCATAATTGCATGAAATCTGTAGCAGTGTCATATAAAACATGATTTTTACAAAATACATGTATTTTTAAAATTTTCACTATTTTAAACTCTAAAAGCTTCCGCATAAAAAATCAAACTGTTTTTACTTAAAAGTAATTATTTTAAACCTATAACCAGTATCTCTGCATCCGCCTTAGCAGACATGGATATCTTTCCGCCATGCCTGTAGCATCACGACCCGCCTGAAGCGCACTCTGACTTTTGTCGAGACGGGTCGTGACAATGAATCCAAATTGATTCTCTGAGATGTTAGTCTCTCATCTTAATCTTCTTTTTATTACTTGTTCTCATAATTTCATGGTATGACTCATCAATTTAATTCATCTATAATTAAAACAATTTTGTATATCCCTTTTATTCTTATACAAATGTATCAAGATATTTTCTCTCTATTGGTCTAGTATCCTCTCTGACATCAGTATCTTATTAAAAAAATATGTAAGCCACAAAATTCCTTCATTTCCTAAATATTTTCATACTTCGATGGGTATATCGTCTGCTCCAACCGTCTTTTCATTTTTCATCTTATTTATAACATTTTTTACCTTTGATACTTGAATTTTACGATAAAGCATTATGTTCTTATACTTCTTTGATTTACTTAACTCTTCCAAGTTCAATTCATTGTTCTATGTCATGAGAATGAGACGATAAAATTCATCATTCCCGAAATATATGCACCTAAGTTTTAGATAATATTAAAAGATTATATATCATAGAGTGAGAGTATAAAATTAATCACTCCTAAACATATACATTTTGGGTTTATTGAAAAAAAATTTAAAAGATTATGTCATGGAAAATGAGAATAAAATTCGTCACTTTCCTAAACATATAAAAATAGAAAATAATAAATGAGGTGAGAGAATCAAATTCATCGCTTCCAATTAAAAATTTCTTCTTATGCCAAATTTGTGACCCCCTTTAGCCAATATAATTGATTGTAGATTTAATTTGAAATGTTTAGTGACCATAAATAGTAGGTTGTATTTTTTTCCAAAAATTTCTTAAAGTTGAGGATTTATATATATTCTAGTCTAATTTTGTTTGCTAATTACTAAAATTTTATTTGCTAGTTAGCTATTATAAGAAGTCTTAGCTAAAAATCTCTCTTCTCAATTTATTTTTATAATCTATGATTTATCTCTTGAATTCCTAAACTTTATTTTGAAGCTTACTTTTGATTAAATAAGATTTTGGTTAATTGAAATTTTTATTAATGCTTTATAAATATTTCTCATACGTTTGCTCAGTAATATCAAAAATCAAGGGGATATTTGATGAGTAGTAAATTATGCATGTTTTTAGCATTTAATTTAGTTTAGTATTTATTAGAATTAGTAATATAATATATATTTTCCTTTATAAATCGTATGTTTTTATATTTTTATATACTAACTTAGTCTATATTTGTGTTTTGCAGAACTTCCTACAGTTTCCAGGTCAATTTGATATTTTTTTGTAAGTATGCGCCCTTGGTCATACTCGTGACCGAGCCGCATCAACATAATCATATTAACAGGCCCGTTGTCGCGCTGTTTGAGCCGAACCATGAAGAATTGAAGTACACGCCCTCAGTAATGCCCGTGACCTCGGCCGTGTAAGTCATGTCTTGCCGATATAAAGCATGACACGCCGATATGAAGTCATTTCTCGACAATTTGAAAATGTCACGCCCATATAGAAGCCTTGTCACAAAGGTTGTTAGGATCGAGATTCTAGAAGAGAACGTTTCAAGGTTGGATCGGATCTGATGGTAGGATTGGATCGAGGATCACTTTACAAAATATGGATCGATTTACACAATCGAGATCGTAGGATCGAAAGATCCTATGATCCGAATCGCGATCCTGACAACCCAGTCGTGTAATCATTGTCATGTCTGTTTGAAGTTGGTCACGCGATTTGCCCTGTCATGCCAATATGAAGATATCACGCACGCCCGTGTAACTTAATAGTCACGACCGTGTTGGTGTACTTCTCCCTTGGACACGCCCAATTGTTGCCTCATTCATTGTTGTCGTTTGTCGTACTGGTCACACCTTAGGTTGCGCTCGTGACCTAGGTCGTGTACCTCCTTGACCTCTGTTTCCGCCTAATTCGCACCAGGTGTGCCAGATTCATCCTCATACAATTATTGCCAAGTACACGTCTTAGATCACGCCCGTGACCAAGGTTGTGTAACCACATTTTCAGCCTATAAATTGAGTCTGATTCCAGCAATTTAGATCTCTCTTCTTCTGCCAGTTTGGGTGGATAATTTTCTGTATTTTCCTTTTTCTAGTTTAAATTTTATTTACTTATATTTTTCTTTTATGCAATGTTAATTTAGAAAAAAAATTCAGCAATGCCATTTACTTTCTCAGGTATTTTTTATTTCGTTATGTCAAATATTGATCATGACAAGCTTTGAATGAGGTATTTATTTTTCTATATAGGCTTCATTTGGTTTGTAAAAGGAGTTGTTGGAAACTGGATGCTGGAAATGGAGTTCTGTTTGGGTAGTCTATGTTTGCAGAGTTGTTCAGAACTGAGAACTGTTTGGCAATTCTGTGTTTCGAAATGGAGATCCGCGGTTGAATTTTTTTTTCTAATTATAATATATATATATTAAACCATTAAAAATTATTAAATAGAAACAAACTAATTTTTTTTATTAACCGCCGGCGATGACCGTTACCGTAAGGGTCAGTTCAAACATATATAGATATTCCATATTACATGTACACTTTTTAAAAATATGAGAAATGCGTTCAAACTCGGTGCAATTGTTCGGCAATTGAGTCACGCAATGCCACCATAATGAACTGAAAAATGACAAGTGTATGTAATTGTACATATATCTGTGAGTGTATTTGTGAACCAATATGTGTGTAATGAAAATTGAAATCAAGGGCAACATTCAAACTGGGGAAGAAGAAATACACTGTGCATATATCTGTGTATTTCTGGGGAAGAAGAAATCAAGGGCAATATCTGTGAGTGTATTTGTGCATATATCTGTGCATATATCTGTGTGTGTAATTGTACACAAAATACACATATAAAATATTGGTTCACTAGACACACACACTGGACACATTCTCAGCTCTAATTTTCATCTTTTCTTTCATATCCCAGGCAGAATTTCACAACATCCTAACTGGGGAAGAAGAAATACCTGCTCTATAGAAGGAACCAATTTGCCGGTTGCAGAAAAGAAGCTTATTGCAGTTATTGTATGCAGATATTAGAATTTCTCTAGAATCGACTGTTGAAGATGCAGTTTCAGAGATAAATAAACTGCAGGAGAGAAGAATGGGAGAGAAGTTGCACCAGTTTCAGAGATAAATGGCAAAGATATTGGTATCTTTCAGTCGGAGAAGACAAGTCCTGGATGAGGGGGAAGAGACGCCGCCGGATCTGCGAACGGGAGAGACGATGCGCAGCATAAATTATCCGGGCGGGATGGATTCCTCACAGCAACCGGGAGAGACGCTGCCGAGCTCGCGAGAAGACGTCGAGTAATGCCTAGGTTTTCCTCAGCAAACGCAATAAACCGGAGCGCCGTGGAGCGGTTCGTCCTGTGATGTTTTGAGCAGGGAAAAAACGCTGGCGGATGCAAACTTTACGCGGAAAAACAAACGGGTGTTAAACCCAAAACGCGTTTTTCCAAAACGCGTCGGACCCAAAACGGTAAACAAATGCACCCATAATCTGTCTTTTCTACCTTCGATTTATTCTTGAATATAATAAATCGAGTTCACATTCCAGTTGTGAACTTTGATATCTATTTTTGTATTCTAGTTGGCAGAGAGACTCATGCGTACGAATCTATCGCTCAAGAATAAAAAGAGTTACATATAACCCTCGATATAGAATGACGTAAATCTTCTGGATTGCAGTCAAATCCAATATCGGGATTCACCTCGTAAAGCAAGTTTTATGAGTTTTGATTATAGAACGAGAGTTCGGTAGATCAATCTAAACTCAGTTGGTCGTATTACTCGAGAGAGGTGTGGTCATATTTTTAGAATTTCCACGGTCAAGGATTAGATTAAAAGATTATAAAATCATCTTTTATATTTCATTTCAAAAGGAGTCTTGATCAATTGTTAGTTGTCAAAAATTTTTTATAGTTTTTATTATAATCCATCCTTAAATTCTATGAGTAAAATAATAATTATTTTCTTAAAGTATAAATACTGGGCAACCCCAGAATTTTATACAAAGTTGATATTTGTTTATCTTATACTATATTTTGATAGACACACTTAGCTTAATCCATTATAAATTGGAGAATACTTTCATAGAACTCTTAAAATTCTCTATCAATCAACACCTTGTTTGGCGATATGGTGGAGCAAGAGTCTAAGGAGGGTGGACTTCCCATAGAGATGTTGGACGATCAGACTCCAAAGCTAGCAATGATCAATTGATCTGTAAGGAGGCGGTCCCAGCCAAGATGGAAAACATTGATATAGAGGTTGATGAACCAGAAGAATGTTAGGAGGAGACATCATGAGATAAAGATGAAGTCAAGGATGAATACACCAAGCCACGGGACTTCAAAGGTCTTGGGATAAGCAAGGAAGTGAATAATTTGCTTGCGAATATGAAGCCACACTTCAAAGTTAAGGAGACAGATGTCGCATTGCGCATCAGAATAATGTTACAATATCTCAATCGTGTTTCTTACGATCAGTGTTGTAGATATCGGCGAACATGTCCAACATGTAGGCCGATATATAGGTTTGACACCTAAAAGGATACGTTACCATTTTATTGGTGCATATAACGTTTTGGAAAAAATGGTTGATATATCGGTCGGCTCCTGTTATATCGACATGTGAAACAGAAGATATAATGGTCATTTTGCGCCACTATTTATTACGTTTCATTTGGATTGATGTTGTACTATTATTTAGGTCGCATGATTTCATTCGGTGTTGTATTGTGCTCTCTGGTTTCATTCCTCTCATGCCCTATTCCACGACTCTCTCTGGCGTGCGAGCTTCTCCCTCACTCTCTCTAGCGATCATCACCCTGGTTCTAGGGATCCTTCTTGCTTCTTCCTGGTTAGACGACTCTCTCCCTAGTTTTTAGGGTTTCTTTGTTTCTTATCCCTTACTCCCTCAGTCTCCAATTTTGTCGACAACACTGTAAGTTCTCGGCCCTCTCCTCTCTTCTCTAGTTCTCATTAATGCTTCTCTTCTCGGCTCTCTCCTCTCTTCCTACTTTATACTGCTTCTCTTCTCATCCATCTCTTTTTTGCTCTACTTCATTGTAATGTTGATCTTCTCGGTCCTCTCCTCTCTTCTTTACTTCTCTTTATTATTTCTCTTCTTGGCCTTCTCCTCTCTTCTCTACTTCTCTGTAATTCTTCTCTGAATTTGAGGTATTTTTGCATTTTTGATTACTACTGCACCGTGCTACTCTTCTTGGCCCCTCTTCACTTCTCTACTTTTATATATTGTTTTTCTTTTTGGCCCTTGTACAACCTCGTATCCGGCGAGTGGGTCGACAGAAGCCAGACCGGCCGGTTCAGACCTCCCCCGAGCCCCAGGCGAGCTCGGCAGGGGAGTATGCACGCCAAGTCCAACGTGCCGAGTCCGAACTCGGCAATGATCGGACCGAGTTCGGCACTCGTCAGCCCGAGCTCGGAGTTCGTGGAGCTGAGCCCGACGAATGAGGGCTGGGACACCGCGCAAGCGGGGCGCCGAGCTCGTACTCGCCCTAGGCCAAGGGGTAGGCGAGTGCGAGCCCCATCCTCCACTTGCGAGCAGGAGCTCCAGGAGGCAGCTCGCCTAGGTTTTTGCAGTGATGTATGTCACCATGTTGACCTCATTGGTCTGCCCCTAGCCCCCCAGAGCGGCGGAGGTTGGCTATTTACAGGCCGTTTTCAGAATCCTATAAATAGGACCAAAGGGGTACCTCAGAAAGGCATGCTTACTTGCGCCCAGTCTTCTAGCGCTTTCTGAGGTATCTTAGCTTCAGCACTTGGCTAAGGAGGGGAAGCGCTCTAAGATCTTCCGGGTGTGTGGCGAGACCTCCGTGTCGGAGCCTTGGGTCTGTTCTTTGTCCTAAGTTTCCGGCTATCTAGTTTAAAGGGGAGAAGTAGGTGCGCGATCACCCCTTCCCTAAGGGTGAACTCCTCGAGACCAATTTTTCGGTTTCAACATTTTGGTGCGGTGAGCGTGGAGCATGGTCAGCAAAGAAAATCTTCTGCAAGTTCGATGGCTGGAGATGAAGGACGAGGTTTAGGCGGGGGCAACTAGCCACCCCCTCCCCATCCCGCAGCGGGGGGGATGTCCCCGGAGCTCAAAGAGGAGGTGCTCGGGCTCGTCAGGGCCGCACTCGGCATGCGGGCCGAGAGCGCAACACCGGCAGTCCCTGTGGTCGCCGCCCCGGCCCTAGGCGACGACGCGCCTATCCGGCGAGCTGGGAAGGAGGTCGCTGAAGGAGAGCGCGAGCTGCGGGGGAGAGTCCTATTCCCCGGCTCGGCAGGCGAGTACCATTTCGGCAAGACAGCAGCGGAAGAGTTCCCAGCTCGCCTGGTTATGGGTGGAAGCCCTTTCAGCGAGCTTGTTTCTTCCGCCCCAGTTCCGGAGGGGTTCCGGGAGCCGGAGATGTCCTACTACACCGGGAAAGGAGACCCGGTCCCGCACGTCCAATGGTTCGAGGACGTGGTCTCGATCCGACAAATGTCGGATGGGTTTAAGTGCCGACTCTTCGTCATCACCCTCAAGGAGAAGGCGAGAGAGTGGTTCCACCAGCTACCGACAAGCTCCATTTACTGTTTCGAGGACCTGCGCCGGGGGTTCATGTTGAGGTTCACCACGTCCAGGAAGAGGAAGAAGGAGGCAGAGTCTTTGTTCCGCATCAAGCAGGGGGCAGGCGAGACCCTGGGTAGCTACATGGACAGGTTCTAGGAGGAACTGTCCCAGGTGTAGGAGATGTCGGGGCACACCATGATGGTAGCCTTTACCCTGGGTCTCCAGTTCAGGTTCTTCTCCATGGAGCTGAAGAGGACGCCTCCAGTGTCTTTGGAGGCACTCATGGAGAGGGCGACAAGGGAGGCTGATATGGAGGCGGCGCACCCGGAGTTTGCCCGTAGGTTGTCCAGGTGGGCAACAGAGGAGGAGAGGCCAAGGGGTGGCCGAGTTCAGGAGGAGAGGAGGGTTGAGCACCGGCAGAGGGAACAACCGCAGCAGCAGCAGCCCAGGTGGGGGCGCCAGGAGCCGACCAATCGGCTGGGGTGGAGGCCGGAGTGGCAGGACCAAGGGCCACTGAGAGGTTATCATGGAGGGGATAATCGCCAGGGTGGTCACGGTCAGTTTCGCCCCCAGGGCGGGAGGCAGGGTCAGACCCCCTCTCCCTGATCAGGAGGAGGCTATGGCAATTGCCTTGGGGGGAAGGAGGAGAGGACAGCCAAGAAGAGGAGGGAGGTCAGGGTGGACCTACCCTATTGCGACTTCCATCAGGAGGAGGGGCACACTACCTCCACGTGCCCGGAGTTCCTCGAGATGAGGGGAAACAGGGAGCAGCAGCAGCGGCAAACCAGCAGGGTGTGCGGATTGAAGAGGTCCGGGCCTCGGACGGAGGCGGATAGATGTGAAGACCGGGCCGATGTCGGAACCCGGGGAGGGATCGGAGTGATCCACGGGGGGGGGGGGGGGGGGGGGGGGTGGGGGGTGGGGGGGGGGGGGGGGGGGGGGGGGGGGGGG